>JAHHUM010000314.1:0-600000 GCA_036173005.1 Crenichthys baileyi
CCAACAAAAAAGTTGTGTGTCTTTATTCCGCATCCTGCTTTTACACTTTTGGGTTTTTTCACATTAATGCTTTGAATGAAAGAGAGCTTTGAACCCAAAGGGGGAAAAAACTACTTTCCACTTGCACCCCAAAGTGTGCGCAACAATTTTTTAAGCCTGGGGGGAAAAAAAACGAAAAAAAAGTTGTGTTTGAACTCTCATGTTCTTTGCTTCTGGTGTTTAGAAGCTGAAAAATGAGGGTTTGTTATTACTGCAAATAATTTTTAAACAAAAGTCTGATATTTAATAAATACAGTCCAATGGTAAAGCAGTTTCAGACCATGGTTTTAAAGCATTTAATTTTCATATCTAGGTGGTCAGGAAATTTTTAAAAGAAGAAAAAAGGTAATAAAAAAACCCAAAAGAATGAACATTGAAAAAGTACTCTGTGTGACCCCCAAATATTGAGTACTTTTTACACCCTCACCCAGACATGACATATACAAGATGAAGCTGCATTAAAAGCATCAGCCCATAGACACTCAAGGATTTGGTGTTTCGCAAAATGCCCCAAATTTCCCCTCACTTTTTAGACCTATTTTTAAAGTATGTTTTTTAGATGCATCGCTATGGGACGGGATAAAAAAGAGTGTCAAGTTTTGGGGATGATTCTCACGTATCTTTTTCGTTCCCCATTTTAAACCGTCCTGGTTAACCCCTCGGTGCTCTAAGGTTGGCGCCCATGCTACTCGGGTGTAGGTCAGAAGTCCGGACAATGCCCGACTATAAAGTGGCAGGCCCCCAAGTTTGCGGCATTTCACAGAAATTTGATCTAAAATTGTGTTTCCTCACATAAGGGTTTGGCGGAAAAAGGCCTTGAAGGGGGACACATTCACAAAAATATAACCATCGATGTAAAAGGTGGGTGTTTTTACAAAATTTAAACCTCCCTTTGAAAGTTTGCATCACGGGAAAACAATCTGGCCCAGAAGGAAAAAGATGTTTTTTGTTTTTCGATCCCCGTCCAAACCAACAAAAATCCTCATTAAAAACAAAGCCCCAAATTCAAAAAACAGGGAGAATTCAACTGGGTAAGAATTTTTGTTTCAGTTATTTTACTTTTTTGAATTTCTCAATTTTAAAACCCCCTTTCCCTGTGGCGACGTCTTTTGCCGACCCGGGGGCTCGACCCCAAAAATTGGTTAAAGCACGGGACTTTTTGGGGGTGATTTGGGGATTTGGGTTGCATCGGGGTGGGGGCCTTTGTTATCATCCTGATGTCGGTCATTGTCGTGTACAAGAGAAAAAAAAGAGGAAAGGGAAAGTGGAAAATTAGCCATAATTTGTGTTGGCGGGAAATGAAGGGAATAAAATTTATTTTTTAACAAATTTTTTCAGCGGAAAAATTTTTGAGGGTGAAAAGGCCCCAACTTCAAAGAATCCCAAGATACGCCATGTGTGCGGGAAAAAGCCCCCCAAACACCACTATCAATTAAACATCCCTTTAAACCCCTGTCTCTTTTAATCTTATTGCGGTTTTAGTAGATCGGTATTTTATACAAAAGACCCTTTGCTTTTCCTGCTCCTTTACCCAGCCCTTCATTATTGAGCCCTAATTAGTGTGAAAACTTTTCTTACTTTTTATACAGCCCAAAAGCTGCAGCAAAGCCCCGGGAAGGACGCCGGAGAGAGAAGCCGTCAGCCCTGCCGCTTCAACCTCTGCTGCAGGAGTGACATGAAAGAAGGAGGAAGGAGAGATAAAGAGAGAGAGGAGGAGGAGGCAGGGAGATGTAGATAAAGAGAAGGAGAGAACAGAACAGCGGAGAGTGAATGCAGCATGAATGTAAATGAGCGTCTGAATGAAAATATAATCAAATGTAATGCTGGCAGCACTTTGAGCTTTTTCAGCAAATACTGTACAGGCAATGATCTTCCCAACACCGTATGGCCTCATGCTGTCTCTGTTTTTTAAACAACCTTCATGTTTATCCCTAATTACCCAGCCCTAAGAATCTAAAAGTTCAAACATCCGGACTGAGGAGCTCCTGCTCTTCCATACTCTTATGCTTATTTCTCCTCATTTATACTGCTTGTTAACATATTTTGTCATTTCGTCTTTGCTCAAACTTGTTACCTGTTGTTTGTTGTTGGTTGTAAATAAAGATATTGAAATTTTGCTTCAAATTGTGTCCAATTAATAAATCAGGTGGAGACCCAGATGATTAACTTCTATATCCATGTAACTCAACCGGGAGGCCTCCATCGGTCCGATAAAATCACAATATCACAAATCAGTACACACGACACGGATGGCTGATTACACATTGTTTTGTGTGTCTCCCCAGTGTGATCATGCATGAAGTTATATGGCTGTTTAATCAATGGACAAAGTCTATGTGGAGCTGTATACTGAAGGGATATTTCAATTCAAGCAAAGTAAATGAAAAATTGTTGGGAACGAAAAGCTTCAGAAGCTCTTTCAGCACAACCTTAAACAATAACGTGTCTCTTCATTTAAAACACTGTAAACTGGGCCTATACTGGAAGTTCCCACAACTGGTGCAGTAAGACACAGGTGTTGACCCCAGTGCAGCTCCACATGCAATAAAACACCTGTTAGACACACACAAACGCACACTAAAAATAGTGACATATATGCTAAAGAGTTAAAATATAATATCTTACACAAGCTAAAATGTAATCCATTTTTGTCAGCTAATAACTTCTTCCAGTTGATTTTGCTGCTTTGTCTGTATTTATTCTTAATCTAAGGGATCCATTTGGCTCAAATCAGAAAGGATTAGATCACAGAGATGTCTGACTTCCTGTGTGTGTGTAACTGTGTATGAACAAGACCGCGTCACAGCATACAAGCTGCCAAATGTCAAAGCTGAACTCATTGCTGTACTGAGAACATCACAAGTGAGTAACTCCTAAATATTCTCTCTTCACATACAGCTTTATTAGAAGACAGTAGAACTTTTAAACAGGTTTTTCTTCTGATGGAAGAGATAAAAGTCAGGAAAGTGATGAAGGGCTTAAAATATCTCTTCGAACAAGTGTAGACGCGACCAATTGATCAGCTGCTTGAGCAAGAGGGCAATAAGTGTGAAAACACTGGTGTGACCGAGGCCTTATTTAGTCATTTATTTTACTCTGTGCAACAGTTGACATGTTTAGGGTCAGATTCAGTTGTGTTTGACCTCAGAAACTAACCCTATAATTTAAATAAGTATAAGAAACATAAAAAAAGCAGTAGACAGTCTGTATTTATTGTCACTTTCTGATAAAAACACAAAAGAAGTCAGGAATTGGATCATATTTAGTGAGATTTATTGAGTTATTGCTGTTTATCACTGGATTTAACTGAACAAATCTGAAAAACCCCAAACATAATGATTAGCTTTGCCTCCCTGAAACTAATTTACGAGTGTTTCTACTTGTTTTTTTACACACTAATGACAACCTGAGGAGAATTTCAAAATGTCAAGTCCTACATGCCAAAAATAGATATATCTACTCGTCTTTACATTGAAAGATCAGAACTTTTGCAACGGCAGCTGGAACGCGTATATTTTGCAATCGCTGGATAAAAAGGATGCTAAGTGTGTGCTAATCCTACTCCAGCGTATCACACATTAAGGTGAAAATCAGATTTAAATGAAAATACATTAATACAGGAGAGTAGAGGAGTTCTATGAGGGGGGGCTTGTTGATCCTTTTAGCTTTAGCTGCTGCTAATATGAAACCTGACTACTGTAACAAGTGCAAATCTTTACAATAATTAATTGTTGTTTATCTGCATTTGAAAAATATGTTATTTGCAAGCTATGTCCGGATCCTCGGGAGCACATTTATTGTGGGAAACTCCAGAACATTCATGTGTTTTTCTGAGGAGCCGTGGGTTTTATAACCGACATTAACATCATAATGACATTCTTGACAAAACGTGACCATAAGGCCTCCCCTTGGCTCAATGAAAAGCAATAAGATTAGACATTTCATACAGGGCATACTTTGTGTAATTTATGATACTAATGGGGTCGTTAGGTTCATGCAGGGTTTGTAACGAGTGTTACTGTTGGATTTTATTCTAAGCAGTTTGGAGCTTCTCTGTGCAACTCCAGTGAAGGTTTAATAAGAATAAATCCATGTCAATGTTCTCTGTGGATGGAAAGCATCGTTGCACAGTTCAGAAAAGAAGTTTCAGCTGAAACTTCAAGCTGTTGACTGCAGGAGTTTATTGCAATCGCAAAATACGTTCCACTTTTTATCCACTCTGACAAAACGGAACAAGAGTTCAAATGAAACCCTTAAACCTGGTCATAGCGTAAAAAACTGCTAGCTATCCCCTTAAAAGTAATCATTTAATACTTTTTTTACTTGCAGACATTTTGTGTCTTGATGGTTTACACGAACGTGTTTTACAATTTGAGCTACAGAATTGGGATCGTAGGCTTGCTTTGGAATTTTGGCGCCAAGTGAAGCATGAAGTGTGAAAATAACATGGGAAATGTTGACCCAATCCTCCCTTTTGTCGCTGATTTAGAAAACAGTATACATTCATTACACCATAAAAGTTATTTTGAGAGGGATGGACTGCGATGGTGAAAAATAAAATCTTCTGTATTTGTTCTGTAACAAAAATCAAGCTATTTTGGTGTAACTCTGGTGCTACAAATGCAACCTCAACAAGTGTTGTCAAAAATCTAAAAAACTATCCAGTACACAGAATAAACTGGATTTTCTTGTCTCGCTTTCTGGGATTCATGGTTCTGTTGCCGCTGAAGTTTTGAAGTAAAAACCCTCCTTTTAATTAAAAATGCAGAAATAATGTGTGAAATAATTATTAGATTCTGCTTCATAATGCTAATTTCCAAGGCTGAAAACATTAATAAATACAGAAAGATCATTTTGAAAGGAAAGTACTTTAATGGCACCTAAATAAAAAGCTGATGACGTGTCTGTTGGGTTGTTTTTGGCCGAGGTAAATTGTTTGTCTCTCTTGGGTTTTGTAAACAAAGGTCTGTATTTTTCTTAAGTCCCCTCCAGAGCTGCTGCTGGTGTTGTATCTCGGTAAATATCCAGTATGATAATTAAACTGGATCGTCCAGTCTTGATTACTGGGATTTTTGGTCATTTTGGCAATCCAGCATTAAAACAAAATGGACAAAAATGCAGACAAATAAAATTTTTTTCCCTTGTATCAGTGATTTCAAATGTTTGTTTTTCTTACATTAATCAAATAAAAATATCTTTTTGACTGTTTAGCATTATGATGATGAAAAAATAAAAATCCCTCGCTGTGTCTTTACCACAGTCTCTCCATATTGTCCCTTTGTTTTCACCTCTGTATAAATAATTACTCAGACTCTCAATCTGTATAAACACAACTCTTATTGTCCAACTCTGAAAGCATAGATGCTCTACCACACAGTTTGCTTGATTATAGCCACATGAAATCCATGAATCAGGTTTTTAAGCAGCCTTTACTGCTTTGTTTGCCACAACAGAGTTAAGTAAGTCACAGATAAGTATTTGGGAACATAAAGTAGTATAATTCATGATTCTTTGAAGAACAATTTTTATTTAAAAAACTTTGTCAGTAAAGAATAGGCCATTTGTGAAAACTTTATTTGCAGTTGAAATTAAAGACATTAACAAAAATTTTAAAAGACTTTTACATGTGCTTATTTTGGACCTGATGCAACGATTTTGGTTTTCTTTTTGTATATTATTTAGATGTGAGCGCATTCGTAACACTGTTAAACTTCCGTAACTGGTGAAACTTGCTGCTTTTCTTGCTTTCGTGTCCTTGCCTGTCATATAATCTGATATGATGAGAAGTTCGGGGTCTTGTTTGTCTCATTTTTGTTTGAGAAATTGTTAAAAGCCCCAGTGACTGACCCGTATGGACTGCAAGTGGGTCAGATTCAATGCTTTAAAGATAGTCGAGGTTAAAATTGAGCTACTTTAGACAGTGTAGCACAGTATCGCTTTTATTATGTAGGAAAATATATGTAATTTGCAAAATACAGGAGAATATAATGTTATAACATAAAAAGAATTAGGCTTTGTTATGTTTCTATTCGCTGCAAACTAAACTGCTTCAAAAAGCCATTTGTGCTTTCCTCCATTTAATCCATTTGAAGCCATATAATTACACAGTGTTGCATAGTATAGTATAATGGGGCTGTGTTTCTGTGTATTATGTAATTAATTTGCGTTAGCTGTCCAAAACCAAGTATTTTGTACCATGTTTGCTACCAGATCTTGTCTGAAGGCCGAACAGCTTCACTTATTTTCTTGAGTTTTGGTTAAAATAAGGAAAAGTTATTGATTCTTTTAAGAGATTACCTTTAAAGATTTGCTTGTCCTCTTACGGTCGATACGTCGTAAGAAGGGATTGTGTTGTTCTGCTTGTGAAATACTCTCGGCATGTTAATAGTCTGTGGTAAAACTAAGAAGAGATTCTGCTTTATAATGTTATTGCAGTCCTGCAGGCCCTTCCTTTTTCATGTTGCCTCAGCAGTTCTCCAGCAGTCCCACTTATTTTAAGCTCTATTTTTACTTACAGCCTGTTGGTTTTTTGTGCCAGTTTGTGTTTTATGTGCATTTAGGATCAGCGACTGGCTTCATCGTCCAAACATTTTGCTGATTACTTTGTCGTTTGTCCACTAATTGCACATAAACCTGAAGAACAGCAGGTATTGGTAAACTCTTGGTTTTGTACCTGATTAAAGTGACAGCTTTTGTTCTGCATCATTTTAAAGAATAAAAACTCATTAAATATTTTCATTTCCTCTTGATGGAGTTAAAATGGTCACTTCTGCCAACATTCATGTCTACTGTCGAGTCTTAATGTGCGTTTTCTTCTTCTCTGCAGGCGATTACTTAGTTGTGTTCACTGGGGGTGTTCTCATATGAGACAATAGGATTCCCTTTTCATAGATTCATAATAACCTGCATTACTCAGTTCCCCTTTTTCATTGTCTTGCACAAATGAACGCGCTCACACATACCCGCACACAGGCAGGCATTCAAAGCGAAACTAAAATTCATGACCTGGTGATCATCCCTCCTTCTTGTATTTCCATTTCAGCTTGTGTTTTCCGTCAGGAGCCAAAGCAGATCCGTTAATGTGATTTTACTTGCTTTTTCTTTACCCTAAAACAACCGTTGTAATGCAGGAAACCCCAGCAAAAAATGTGTGTCACTTACATGTTGAGTGCAGTTTAAAGTGTCAGTACAGGAGTTTTCAGAGCAGAACAGCGATCTAAACAAGCTGCCAGCTGGGCCAGGGCTGCAGGTGCAAACTGAACCCCTGCCAAAGGATTTAAATAATTTTAAAACTATATTTTCTTACTCTCCCAGTGTAAAATGATCATGTGTGAGGTGATTTCCCTCCCAGTAAACTCCCCTCATGTGTACCTGCAGTCCCACGTAGGTTTCAGGCATCATAATCACTCGAGTTCATGTTTAAGTAAACTGCAGATCTTGATCAGACGTCTGGCTCTGCCTGAGATAGAATGTTTTCAACTGTTCTCAACTTTGCTGATATTGTAGCGATTCACCTTACACTATAGTGTGTTTTCTCCTGCGCCTTTGTGTTTCACAAAGGGGGGGGGGATAGACATTAAAGAAAATAAGATGAGATAGTTAAACTGGACTGTTGCTCTTGTATGTCTCACCAGCGGTGGTGCAGCTGGTGGTCTCAATTAATTTGGAGCTTAGCTGTACATATTTGTCATTTTGTTTGTCGATGTTGTTTTGCAGTGGTTTAGAATCAGTTTCTTTCAATGGTTTCTAATGACCGGTCTCCTTTTTCTCTCCTCCTTTGTCACCTTTATAATTGACATGGCCTGTCTTCGTTGTTGCTAGAACCACATGTATCATGATTTCAAATCTAAAACGCTAACATTGCAACATGGTGAATATGTCATTTTGCTTGTTTTGTAGAACAAATCTGCCGTGACACTGATGGGTATCCAGACCCACCATACTGTTTGGCAAGACTTTCAGGACAAAATGTGTAAAACAAATATCTCAGAGTTAATTACTTTTTACCTTTTTTCTCTTCTGTTACATCAGAGCTTGAAGAGGACAGAAAAAGGGACCTTTCAAAACAAAATAACAAAAAATGCTTTTCAGGAATGAGAGACTTAATTTTCCTACTAAGATGTGTGACGTTTATGTTCCATTTAGACAATTGTATTAAGCTCAAATTAGGAAGAAATTTGGAGAATCCCTATGGATAGAAACTAATATCCCAAAACAGTTTAAATCTTTGCGCACTGCTTAATTCAGCCCAATTTTATCTGTAGCAGACTTTGTTGATGTTATTAAAAGAATAATAATCAAACTAACGTCCAACAGCAACATAGTTTGTTTAATTAACCCTGTTTTTACATAAGTTGTTTATCTTCAAATGCTTTTAGTTTAAAGCAGCTTACGTCTTGCTTACTTTAAACTTTCCCTGTAAATCTAAAAAAAAAAAAAAACTCACATATCTTGATTATTCACATGAATATAGAAGCATTTTTGATGCGTAAACCGTAAATGATGCAGACAGTGTAGAAGGTAGGCACCGCAGGTTTTCCATGGGAAACTAACGTCATCATTAACCTGTGTCATCATTAACCAATCACGGCTTAAATGGCAGAATGTGGGCTTATGTCTCAACCACGGCGCATGTATTAAATCGGAGATACAACATGCATCACTGAGAACAATGACTAATAATCAAACCGTTTTATACCTTTGACCTGAAACAGCTGATGAGATTGAGCATAAAAATGTTGCTCAACAGTGTAGCAGTCCATGCAAAAACAGCAAGGCTCAGATCTTTTACTTTTTACGCACCCATTATGATTTCGGTGGGAGACCGGACCTTCTGCAGAATCGATGAGGCACATTTTCATACAGACATCTTCTGCCGTTGTACTTTACAAACTATTAGTTTGGTTAGATTCATTCTGGAATAAATTTTTTTCTTCTTCGGTAGATTGTGTCATTTGGGTATTATTATGTTCCTCTAATCAGACCTCTAAACATCATAAACATTAATTTAAAATATCCACAGGTGTTTATGGGACTGTCTATAAATTAAATCTTTCAGTCTCTTTTAACCGAGGCTCTCCGACCTCACAGGACTATCCATAATAAACGTGCTAAACAACTTAAAGTATCGTGCTACGCCCTAACCAGGAGTGACTTTAAGTCATTTTAAACACACTATTGAAAAATTTGATGTTTCAGGGCTCTGTGCCCTAATACAAGAGAGGCTTATTTGTCTTTAGATATCGCCCAGAGTTTGAGGTTTTACTTTGTCTTTTGCTTCCTTTGAGCTTGTTTCTGTTGTAATTAGGTTATTCTATCAGGACTGTAAAGTGCTTTCTAAAAGTATTCATACCCATCAAACTTTTCCCCATTTTTGTTATTAAATATATTTGTTGGGATTTTATGTTATAGACCAACAAAATGTAGGACATAATTGTGAAATAGGAGGGAAAAGGATACATGGTTTTCAAAATTTTTACAAATGAAAATCTGAAAAGTGTGACGTGCATTTGTATTTGTATTAAACCACTTTTACTCCCATAGCCCTAAACAGAGACTGCTTGTGTGTAATTTAACCTCATTACAAAACCAGCTGTTCTCTGAAAGCCTCAGAGAGTTTGTAAAGAACATTAATGAACAAACAGCATCATGAAGAACAGGGTCAGAAATAAATTTGTAGAGAAGTTTAAAGCAAGTTAGGTTGGACTCTCTTGAAAGGAGTAGTTATGTGCTCCACAAATCTGGCTTTTATGCATGAGAGGCAAGAAGAGAGCTATTGTTGAAAGAAAATCTTTAAGAAGTCCTGTTTAGCTCAACTTATGTTGGAGACACAGCAAACATGTGAAAGAAAATGTTCTGGTCAGATTAGACCAAAACTTTCTGACCTGCATACAGAACGCAATGTGGAGAACAGAATATCATCATGAAAACACCAGGCCCATGGCGAAACATCATGGTGGCGGAATTATGCTTTTCTTCAGCAGGAAAGGGAAGCTGGTCAGAGGTAAAGGAAGATGAGTGGAGCTAAATACAGAACAATCATGGAAGAAAACCTGTTAGAACCTGCCAAAGATGTAAAATTGGGACTGTAGGTTCAGTTTCCAGCAAAACAACAACCCAGACCTTCAATGGGATGGTTTAGATCAAAGCATATGCAGGTGTTATAATGGCCCAGTCAAAGTTCAGATCAAAATTCAACTGAAAATTTGCAGCAAGACTTGAAAATGTGTGTCAACAGATGCTCTGCATCTAATCTGAATGAGCTCGAGCTGTTTTGTAAAGAAAAAGGGGAAAAAAGATTTCAGTGTCTACATGCACAAAGCCGTTAGACACAGATACCGAAAGACCTGCATCTGGACTTGGAAAAGATTGACTAAGGGAAGCTAAATATAAATGCACACCACACTTTTCCGATTTTTAAAGATTTCAGATTTTGAAAAAATATGTAGATATTTTCCTTTGGATTTACAATTTTGTGTTACTTTGCTTTGGTCTATTGCATAAAATCACAATAACTTCTTTAAAGTTTGTGTTTTTAACATGACAAAATAAGGAAAAAGTTGTGTAAATACTTTTGCTAGGCACTGTGTCTTTTTTTTATTATAACTAGACACACTCTAACAGTGCACCTCCATTTGATACTGTATTTACCTTTGTACTGGAATGATCTCCTTTACTGTAATCCTTTTTGTGTTAAACTACTCGGTCTGTCACAGAAACAAAGAACCTGAATTTCCATTTCGATGAAATGATCAGTGAGCAGCCTACAAACCCAAAATAACATCACAGATGAAGAAGAAACGAGTGGGAGAGACAGTAAACTTTTCTGTCCTCGTCTACTGTTTCACAAGATTGAGGTTTCAAAAAAGCTTGAATGAAGTTCCCCTTCGTGATGTAAAAGACAAAAATGTTTTCAGTCATTGAGCAGAATGTCACTTGTTTCTGATTTTCTTTTCCACTGACATTTATTTATTATTGAGACATCTAAAGTGTTGCAGGGAATGAAACGTTTGGCTGTTTTCCACTGAGCCTCAGGCAGCCTCCAGTGTTTGCTGCCGTCTGTTTAACAGCATACAGCAGCTTCAACCTGAAATGGTTATTCTCCATGCAAAGAACATGGAGAAAAACTGAGATCGATCGCTGAGGGAAACCCTCTGTGGGAGAAAACGGAGGATGAGGAGAGTGAAATATGTGAATCACTCCTTGTTTCTTGATTGTGGCCCACACTGGGTCTTTCTTTCTTTCGGTAATGACACGATGTGATACAGACACCCTCGTTAGATGAGTGACTAACGAGGGAGTCCTCACTTTCAGGTGTTTTCCATCAAAATCACGAATCAACAGAAACACGTCCACTGGGGGAGGAGAAGAACGCCACGTTTAGTCTTCGGTTTTAAACAGATTTATATCCAGATTTTCTTTAAGGAGGGTTATCAGTCGCAGGAGACGTGTTTCTAACCTGCTGGTTTAGTCGTGCAGAGGAAACAACAGGCTTGTTTCATTTACGAGCTCAGAGGGAACAGAAGCAGGTGTGAAGCCTTCATGAAGGCAGTACAGAGGCAAGCACAGAAACCTCAGAGAGACACATGAGACGTGTATGAGATGTTTGTTTTGTCCTTGTTGTGGTTCCTGTCTCCAAACCACCTTAGCAGTGTGTTTCTGAAGCACCCAGCCCACTGATCTGATCACTGTAGCTGCCATACACGAACAATACTCTTGCACATAAAAAATATCAGTGTTTTGCTTAAAAGCTACAGTTTTAACAGTGTGAAATGTGTGAATGTGTATTTGTTTAATAAAGTTTCTCCTTTCACAAATTGTCCTATCAGGTCGTTTGTGTTTCTAAACAGATATGACGCAGTTAGTATGAGAAATGATAAAAAAAGAACGGCTGCTTGTGTGCAGCTTCACTTATATTTAAGTAACTAAAGTCTTTGATGTTGGTTTGCACACAAAGGTTTAAAAAGTGGTGTTTCAACTTCTGTTGATGATACTTGTCTCTGTGACCCTTAGAAAAGCACCGATCAGACTTTTTCTGGCTGATACCGATATCCAGTTTTCTTTGAGGAGTGACCTGCCAATTCTGATTCTTAATTTAAAGATTATAACATATAGAAGATATTTGTAGATTGTCCCAGTTTTTGCATCAAAGCACGGGTGCTCCTTGAGAGCTGCTCTCCTGCAACTTTTAGATGCATCCCTTTCCAAAACGTAGCTGGATTTCCTCATCATCGTCCCTCAGCTCTACGGAGGCCTGCTAGCGAGCCATTTGATTCAGGTGTGTTAAAGAAGAGAAGCATTTAAACGTTGCAGGATAATAGCTCTCAAGGACTGTTCTGCATCAAAGCTCTAACCTTTATCTGATATTTTCTAAACTCAGAGATGACAAGAGACGAGACTCTAGTGATGATTTTGTGAGGCCATCGCCGCATATTTGACCCTCTGGCACAGGCGTTTGATGCAGGCGGGCACATTTTAAACAGTTTTTGGGGCGAGGCCTTTCAACCATGAAGCGGAAAATGGAAAATGCTAGGTACCACAAAAAGTATTTATCTTTTATTAACCACATTTTGCTTTACTTTTATTTTAATATGAAAGTCAACTGGACTACAAACAACCATCGGCTTGTGCACCTCATTAATTGAAGTTGGCTAAAAGCAGCAACAGTTTTTCAAGAAAGACTGACTCTTAGTCTGTTCTCGGATTTGTGTTGCTGAGAATAGACTTTGACTAAGAAAAGAGAAAATGATCAACACAAAAAGTTGTGCCATTTAATCTGGTAAACCCTTTTTATGTTCTGGATCTACATGTCCCTCTTCTACAAAAATCTGGATGCAATATTTGAATGAAATTTTTTCATTTCATTGATAGTGTTTAAAAATGATCCTTTTAATGGTCCATGAGTACTTTTGGAAGGAATCGATTTTTACACAGATAATAGATATTTAATTCATATCTCGGACACAAAGAAATTAAATGTGGATTTTTATAGTAAAAAGCAAAGAAGGCTCTAAATGAAAGTTAACAGTTTAACAAAATAGTTTCATAATGTCGGTTGGGTTTTGATTGACAGCTTCCAAGTGATTAAATTCAGTTTTCTCTCTTCACACATTTTAAAGAAAGATGCTTTTTTCAGATGAAATTCAGGTGAAAACAGTTAAACTTTCCATTTACAGACTTATTAAAACTGTGGGTTGCCAGATCGTACCCACGGTATTACACTCATTTTTGTATCATTTAAATGCAGCTAACTCCAATTTGTTCATAAAAGCATCTTTATTTCTTTTTAATGTTTCATTCAGAAATGACCTAATATGAAAGAGCAAAGGCTAGATATCCAACTTAGTACAAAAATAAACACCTTTGAATTGTTAGTTTATCGTACTTTTTATCATCTTTTGTTTTTTTAAACAAAGAACACCTAATAAACTGTTGAAAATTTAAGAAACAAAAAAAGACACCTTAAAAATATGTAGTTTAAGTGAAAATAAAAAGGGTTGTAAAGGGGCCCGAATCAAGGAGTGGCTAGAGGAACTAGATGAATGTTTAATTTTCTCCAGCTTTACAAAGGACACTTTATCCGTAAGCTAATGTCAGTCAGATGGAGCAGAAAAGGAGCGATATGTGTTGCCCAGCCAACAGAGAGGAGACTATGGCCATCTGAGGAGAAAAGTTTAAATTTACATAAAGTATTTCAGACGCATTGTTGAAGTAAAACCGCCAAAAGCAAAGCACCACTGGGCAGGAATAAAACATGATTTCGAGACCAAACTGGTCCAGAGGCATCAACTATATAAGACAGATTTAATAAAGTTGATCTTTAAATTTAAAAATGAGCAAGTATTTAATGGCCATTTCCCAGCAGTGATCCGTGTCACATTATTGACGGTGGCAGACTGTTTGGCAGGTCTTCAAAAACCAAATTCAGACGGACAATTTTCTGTCCTGATCTTGAATAAACTCAAGCACAGTTCTCCAGAGTAAAACGGTTTCACATGAGGAATTACGAAAGATGAGTCTAAACTAAAATGAAATTGTGTTTATTCTGATGAAGCCAAAATACAGAGTTTTGGATTTTAAAGCTTTTACTTAAAGCTGCAGCTTCAACAATAAAAAAAAGCAGACAAAGTAACCCTCCGAGCTAAGACTCAGTAAAGACAATATTCCCTTCACATCAAGACATCTGCTCATGTCTAAACATTTTAGAGTTGATCAAATGGCCTAACAAAGCCCTGCTTTATTTATTTTGGACTAAATGGGATGATTGGGCTAAAAAATGTAGTCAAAGAACTAGGCTGAGCTGAAATAGCCATAAAAAAGAAGTTTATGGACGTCCAGAGCTTGGATGGTAAATGTCTGACAGGTGACCTTGCAAAAGCTCATTGGTGGGTTGTATGAGACTGTGTGGTACAATAAGTTTACCCTTTTTGAGTTTTCATCATTATGAAACGCACAAGAAGAAATGAAAATGCTGACTATTCACAATCCAAATGACCTCTGCTCCAGCAACAAGTTTCAAGTTCTTCAACTTCTTCAGCTTCATTCCAACATTTATTTTTCGTGGTGCGACCAAACTTGATACCCGCTACCCTGCTGAGCCGCTTCAGGCGTTAAAAAAAGTAAATCTAAAAAAGGGGAAGACCTCTTTTCATGGTCGAAGGGTTGATGTTTGAAGACATACGCTGAGGTCGGTCATGAAATTCTGAGAAAAAAATGTTTCATTTTTCCTAGATTTAAAATTATGCTGAATATAATAACAACTCTAAATTGTTCTTAAAGTTGCTGTTGTAATCACCCTCATCTATTTATGTATTTGTGTTTCGGTGGTTTACTTTCAGGCACGGTTGCTTTTTAAAATTACCCTCACAATGAAGGCGGCATTCGGATGTATTGTCCAAATTAGTGGAAAAGACAAGAACGTTGCATAAATATTATTGTGACTTGTTTAAAATGGGCTTGGTCCACAGAAACCACTTTTTTCTCTTACTTTATAGGGACTTTACATTATTACTTCTACAATATTTTTGACTGAAACTGTAAAAAATTGTTAAAAGAATTTAACTTATTGATTAAATATGGTGTCTTTAGACTAGTCAAATGATGAAGTTTTGTGTTTTTGAGCCGTAATTTAACCTGATATTCTTGTCACAATTAAAAGGAAATGGTTTAAGATGGTAAAAATTGTATTTTTTATACGGACATGTCTCCTTTTTCTCTGTAGCAACCAATCAGAAGTCATTATTCTGATTCTGGCTTTAATTAACAATCCTGTGTCTTTCTTTTAGACCAATCACTGCTGTGGGAGGTGCAACGGTCCTTAAAAACAGAGCTCGTTAGATAAACACAAAGCATTTCCGCCTGACTCCGGATCACTGAGCACATATCTGAGCTTGACGCTCAAAAACGGGTTGTAAGTACACGCTTTTTATTTTAAACTAAATTTACACTTACTTTAAAACACGTACGTTGCTCCTAACATCTTTATTAAACAATGACACCTGTTTTGAACAATGCATTTTGTTATATTTTCAGGTCATTTTCCCCGCAGGCCCACCGAGGCCTTAACATCAGACATTATTTATTTATTTATGTAATCACAGGCTATAAATGCCATGTTTTATTCACTGACACAATAATTATTCTCTGTATTGATTATAAAAACATAAAGTGCTGAATGCACAGCAAAAAATCACAGAATAAACAGAAAAATAGCATGAATATGTAATTAGGCTGCAAACAATTTAAATCTTTAAGAACTTTTCGTCAGTAAATCCCATAATGTCTATTTTCTTTTTTTTTAATAATAAATTAGATTTACAGGTATCGGACAGCTGACCACTACAATAAGCGCTACAGCTGCATTGTGTGCAAATGATGTGCAGTTTAAAAATTATAGAGTTAAAATGTAAATACGCTTAAAGAAAGAAAATAAGGATTTTAAATTGGTATTTTAATCATGCATAAACTGACACAATAATAATACAACTTAGAAAGGTAAACTACCAGTTTGTGTGCAATCAGTAACAAGGGAAGACAAATTTCCTAGTCCACAGTAACGTTTACCTCCTACAGCGGATTTTCTTAAAACTATGACTTCATCCGTCTAAGTTTAGGTCTGTATTAACTGCGTGTTTAAATGACTCTATATGGAGTACAAAGAAGGCGCAATTCAGTAAAACTAATTTTTATGTGTAAAGGACAGGGCAGCGAATAATGAGACTATGCTTTTGTTTTCTGCTATGGTCAGAGAAAAAAATTAAAAACTGTAAGAATAAAACCAAGAAATCATCACAGAACCCCCTCAGTAAAGACTGACCCACTGCCTGCCCTGTGTTCTTCTTTTTTTAACCCTTTTCCCCCCGTTCACCCCCCCCCCCCCCCCCCCCCTTCATCAGGGAGTCTGAAGCTTCACCCTGCTACAGGGATGATTGTGGTGGTTTCTGGGTTAAACTGGTGAACAGGTGCAAAGACTTTGAACATCTGCTTAACCCCTGTGACACTGCACTCTTGGCTGTCTTAAGAGCATGATATATAAATGTAGAGTGAAGAGAGGAAGAGGGTCAAAACAAATGCAATTGTCTTTTTTTTCTTTTATTTTCCATCATCTTAGCGATAAAGGCCAAATTTATATAATTTTTGTTTTAATAGTGATCCAAGTCACTTATGATTAATCGTTTACAGGTAGTCCAAATCTAATGCTACGTTAAAAGTTGCTTTGTACACTTAAGTATTTTTATTTTACCAATTAGTTTCTTTTGACTGGAAGTCAAAATATGTGTTTCGGAGCAGCCCAGACAGAGTCCAGACTTGAAACTATTAGAGAGTCTGTGGAGAGAGCTAAAGATTAGGGTGATTGGAAAGAGGCCCTCCAACCTTAAACACGACCAAGATAAAGTAATCAAAATACCTGTGGAAACGGTAATCAAATGGACAGCAATTATAAGAATGGTTTTATTGCTGTGATGCCAATAAAGATTTTTCATGATTATTCAGATGGGTTTAAATGATTTTCAATAGGCTATTTTCTTATAATATGTAAATAAAAACAGATTATTTATTATTTTCGAAAATTTTATATTTTTTTATTATCTTTGAGAGATGACTGTCTCATTCCCTGCCAGAAAAAAACTTCTTGGTTGAATAAAAATTATTTAAAATCTAAATCTACCAGTGGTATGAATAGTTTTGAGCTTAACTACATACGCCTAAAAATTCAGCTGCAGTTTATTAACACCCAACATCTCATCAGATAAGGACGCTGCAGTCTGAATTAAAGCGTCACTGCGACCAGAGTTGCCATAGCATGGGCTTTAAAAGTGCGAATATGGAGGCTTTAGTCCTCAACGCAGATGTCCCTGGTTTGAGTCCTGACCCCAGAGACCTGTGCTGCATGCCTTCCCCCTCTCTCTGCCCCACTTTCTGCCTGCTTCTTTAAAAAAAATAACAAAAAAAGACCAGTAGTGCCGCAAAAAATCTTTAAAAAGCTGCTGCCGGGTTAGCTAGGTTACTTACGCTACTATAATGCTGTAACAAAAAGACACCTAAAACACCCATAGCTTCACCAAATAGGCATGAAGGTAAATTTGACTTGACCAAAACTGCCATAGTTTTCATTAAATTAACGTTTTCTCCTGTTGATGATGTTTTCATGCTGTTTTCATGTGTCCCGAAGTGGCAAATGCTAGCATGTGTCCGCACTGATATTACTCACTGAAAGTTGGCACAAAGTGTTGGAGGTGTTTCAGCTGCTCCCTGCGCAGCTTCCCTCCCCTGCATGGACATCTGACCAGGGGACATTTAAGCAACTCGCCCAGATCATGTCAAATGACGCAGACAGGAAGAGAGCTTCAGCAGCCATCACAGTCTCTCTTTCACTTAAAGATTGCAAAGGCTGAAGTATACTTGTTAGTGAAAACCCAAATTTGTTGTTTCAACAGTGAAATATGTCATTACAATATTATTAATATGAAATATTCATCATCGGTGAAACCAGTGTTCCTTGCCAATTTTTATATATACAGACCCCTTCAGTAAATTAAATATTGTTGAAAAATTCATTTATTTCAGTAATTTAGCTCATTAAGTGAAAGACATTATAAAGATAACTGTACACAAATTGATGTTTTCAAGCTTTTATTTCAGTAAATTCTGCTTACCGCCTAACATTTAAGATCAGAATATTATAATAATAATCAGACCAATAAAAAAACAAAATAATGCAGAAATGTGGGCGTTTTGAAAGTTATGTTTAATACCTGCTCAAAGATTTTTTTCAAAAAATACTTAATTTGACTTATTCCGAATTATTGAATATGACTGTATATATACACCCGTGTATGTATATCTATATATATAAATATGTATATATATATATATAGATACGTATAGATATATCTATATATATAGATAGATAGATATTAGAGATATATATGTATATATATATATGTATACATATATATATATAGTATATTATATATATATATATATATATATATGTTATATATATATAAATATATATATATATATATATATATATATATATATATAGATAGATGTATAGATATATATCTATCTATATCTATATATATATATATATATATTATAAAACATGCACGTTAAAACAACAAGTACGATTGAAAGTTGATCGTAAACAATCAAAACTCAACAAATAAGGGAAATATTTCTTTTTCTTCTTTTTTTTCTTTTTTTATTGTCCTTTTTTTAGGTTTTTGAAGTCCATTTAAAATAAGATGAGCCGTATTTATGATAAACTATATGATGAACTTAAAGATAAAAATGTCTAGAAAATTAATACAGAGCTGCCAATATCAGCTAACATTTGAGTTTCTTATGTTCACTAAAATCAAAGCCCAGTATTGTTATCTTTACCTCATAGGAAAGTATCTATCTTTATTCAAAACATATTTTAAACAAATTGTACCATTTATTTTTATTTATTTCAAATAATGGGTATAATTCTAGCCAGACAGAGCTTAACTAGGTCTTAAAAATAAAAAAATAATTTTAAACAGCAATGAAGAACTTGCAAAGTAGGTGACAAATAAAAAGGCTTGAATTTTTTTCGCTCATGCATAAAAAACATTATTTTTTAAATTACCCGTTTTCCTCTGTGAATCAAAGTTGTGGGGGAAATGCTCCACTTATCCATTAATTTAAATTATTTAAACCAGCTTCTTTTACATAACTCAAAGTAAAAGAGAAGTAAACGTGAGATGAGAAATAAAATCAGGCATAAAAGGAGAAACATATGCTAAAAACCACAGTCTGTGTGTGCTGCTGGTGCTGTGGTCTCTCTTTTTTCTCCCTTTAAGCGTGGAGAGATCCGTCTTTCGTGGAACAGAGGAGGAAGAGAGGGGGTGTGAGAGGCAGGGGGGAGGAAGAGGAGAGGGTATGACTGGGATAAGAATCTGCACCTTAACTAAATCAAGTCCCACCACAACCTAGCATACGCTCTCTGTGTGTCTCTTCCCCTCATTGTTTGCCTGCGTTTTTTCATTCAAAGCCCACCACAGGCCTCCTACTCTCAGCTCTCTGAACCCTTCCTCTTTTATCTTCTCAAATCTCTCAAAATCTGAGACCACCACAACCCTGGGGTCGTTTCCAGTTAAATCCTTTCACTTTTTACTACAATCTAATATGGAAACAACATTATACAGTAAAATTAGGACACTTCTACCAAACAAAGGTGTTGAATTTTAGTTGTAAAAATATATACTTCTAGAAGCTGCAACCAAATATTGGTTTGTTTGCTACATTACTTCATTTTGTTTTCTGAGATGTTAATTCAGAAACTGAATTTCACTTTCTGGCTTATTGTGTTTCTATAAAGTGTGAATTAAAACAAAAAATTAAATGTGCTAACACAGCAGAACATGGTAGGGTGCAGTATATCCGACAACAGTGCCTACAGCTTCGTTAGTTTGGTTACATTTGTAAGTATGTAACTTATTATTGGATGTGTGAACTAGGACAACAATGGTCATATATATATATAAATATATATATATATATAGAGATATCTCTCTCTCTCTCTCTCTCTCTCTCTCTCTCTCATCCTCCTCTCTCTCTCTCTCTCTCTATATATATTATATAATTATATTATATATATATATATATATATATATATTTTTTTTTTTTTTTTTTTTACCCTTTGCTAATTCTTAAATGTAGGAAACCTATTTAAAGAAAAGAGGCCAGAGGTGTTCCACAGAGCCTAATGTTTGGGTTGCTATGTTTTTGGTCCTTTTCTGTGGAAATCTACTGACCATGGTTTATGTCTTACACTTGAAATAAGAAAAGCTTGTACTTTGTGATTTACTATTCAAATTAATAGCATAAAAATATATTTTAATTTGTGAAACAGTTCTTTTCAATATCTCAACAATTCAGTCATCCACTACAACATTTTGTATCTTACTTTTCTTCAACTGTATTTTTCAGGCAGGACACCAAAATGAAGGACCTTCTTCAGTTCTTCATGTTTCTCATCATTGCCTACAAGACGATGGGTAAGACACACCAAGTACAGATTGTTTTGAAAATACATTTTGGTTTTGCATGTCGACACTTAACATTGTTTCTCTCTTAGGGGCTGATGAAGTGATTTATGCTCGTGTCGGAGACAACGTTGAACTTAATTCGCAACAACTCCCCCAAAATTTTTACGTGCGCTGGTTCTTGCATAAGGACAATGGACCTGAGCTTGCTAGCATTAACTATTTAGGTAGAAATAGTATTGATTCAGGTGAGAGAAGCCTTGGAATAACGAAGCTTATAATTTTTCTTTTGTAGTTAACCAGTAAAAGTAACATTTATAATGTTCAGTAATTTTGGCATTATTTATTTATTCAAATTTTCATTACAGGTGACATCTGGAGTGGCAGGTTGTCCTTATCTCCCAATATACTGACCATCAAAAACATCCAAAATGAAAACTTTGGGACCTTTGTCTGTAGAGTGTCAGATAATTCTAACACCCACATTTTAAAAACGTTTATCCTGATTAAAGTGAAAGGTAAGTAAAAGACCTAAATGTATTTCACTCTAACCAGAACACATTTAAGTTAAAAATGGGAAATATGTACTAACAAATTACAGTGTCAGAGTCTAAACTTGAAAACTGGCTCAGAGTTTATCTGTTCCTTCTTTCTAGGTGAAACGACTAAAGGAGCTACATCCATTAACATTTACTTTTCCTTCCCATAGAAAGTACTCCTGGATCAGTGCTTCTTTGTTCTCTTTGTGTCTCTGCTCTGTTCTCTCTAACCCCCAGTCGGTCGTGGCAGATGGCCGCTCACACTGAGCCTGGTTCTGCTGGAGGTTTCTTCCTGTTAAAGGGAGTTTTTTCCTCTCCACTGTTGCTACATGCATGCTCAGTATGAGAGATTGCTGCAAAGTCAACGCCAGTGACTGTCCACTGTCTCTACATGCTCATCTGGGAGGAGTGAATGCTGCAAGTCACTGACTGGATGCAATCTGCTGGGTTTCCTTTCCTTAGACAGAAAAACTTTTTACCAATTTGAATAAATAACAGAATCTGACTGCACTGTTCAATGATTAAAATTAATTGGAATGTATGTACCTGACTTTTGTGAAGTGCCTTGAGACGACATGTGTTATGAATTGGCGCTATATAAATAAACTGAATTGAATTGAAATTGCTCAGAGTGATAGTTTTAACTGAAGTCTTATGCCTAATCTCACTGATTTCTATGACTTTTTAGTTTTTTTAGGTCCAACAAAAACTTTGACTCACTGCACTTTAGCTGAAATAATTCCTTACTGAAAGGTTTCTTTTTAAGAGTTTTAATTCAGAATTTCGTATTTATGAAATCTGTTTTTTTTTTGTGTGCATGTATTAGTGAGTATGAATGAAGCCCAAACGTTGATCCCTGGAGATGATCTGTCTCTGAACTGCGATGTTGAGACTCAAAGGAGACCCAAGATTCACTGGGTGAACCCGACGGGCACTGGATCCATCCCATCCCTGGTTAGAAAGAAAGCCAAAAGCCAAGACAATGGAGAGTGGACATGTGTTGTAATAGATAATGGAGAACAAAACATGTTCAGATTTTCTGTTTCTGTTGTAGGTGAGTTAATGGGGTGTGAACACATTTTTTCATGTTGCAGTGGTTACTTGCATTCTGAAAAAACACTATTTTATTTCTTGCTATTTTTCTCTGTTTTAGACTTTTCCTCTACATCCAAACCTCTTTATACATCTACGAACCTCCCCCTCACCGTGCCTTTTGTGATTTCTCCCAATAATTTCATGAAAGAAATACTGTCCAAAATCGAGAGAGTTGAGTGGGTCTTCATCCCTAAAACATCTTCCATTCAAAAGACAATCTTCTCCATTTCATTAATGAATGGACAACTGAAAGATTTGGAGCCACACAGAGGACTGAGATATGAAGACTTTACAAAGGGTGGAAATTTTTCTTTGTACAGAAAACTGTCAAGGGAAGAAGACAGAGGGACATACAATTGCTCTATAACCTTTAAGAATGGCTTCATTCTGAGCAGGACGGTGCTTGTAGAGGTCCTGCAAAGTAAGTGAAAACAAAACTTCAATTTGTTTATTCTGTAGTGCTTTTTGTTTCGTTTTTATGGTGACTTACTAACATTTCTAATTCATAAAATGAAAATCTTTCTACTTTTTCTTTGTTCTCCAGTCATCCCCTCCCCTGGAACGGAGTTAATTTCAGGCCATCACCTGAACCTCTCCTGCTCCACTGGCGGTCCTCTGGATACTAATGTCATGGTTAAATGGTTCCCCCCAATGACGTCATCCCTGGCGAACACCGAGCTTACATCGGGCCATCTCATCATCCAGAAAGTGAGCACGGAGGACTCTGGCAGGTGGAGGTGTGAGCTGTGGATGGAGCCGGGGCTGGAGCAGAACAGATCGACACTAACGTCAGCTGCGATAATGCTGAAGATTGGTGAGCACAGGAAGCGAGAGGAGAGCAGGAAATATGACATGGTTATGAACCTGTGGCCACAGAGCTTTAAGACAGAAACTTGGTTTTACCCGTCACGTTCTTTGTAGCTACTGTATACTGTTTGATGACTCTGTTTCTCTGTTCTCCACAGAACCCGTTCTGACTGTGTTGATGCTGGTGACCATATGCGGTGTTGCAGTAATCCTGATCCTTCTCCTTATACTCGCTTTTATCCTCTACCGGCGCAGACAGGTACTTTTAAACTCGTCCTCATTTTCAGTTGGAGCAAACCTGCATTTGAGCTTTTCTGAACTTGTCATATCACTGCCTGTCTTTCTTCTTGTATCTCACATCAGAGGAAGATGAGACAGTTGAGGCACCGACTCTGCCAGTGCAAAAAGTAAGCGTTCACCATTTCCTGGATTGACAGGATGGCATGCATATTTACATTTACACACATTTAGCATTTTTGTATCTTTTCTTGAATTAATTTTTTTTTTCTATTTCAGCCCAAAGCCAAAAGGTTTCTACAAGGCCTAATAGTCTGGACATCCACAACAGGACACCGGGGCACCATGCATACAAAGACATTTCTGTCCCAAACGGACCTCGTATTTTCTGAACTGTGCAAGCACTCGCTCATGCGTTGGATGAGTTTGGAAGAAAAGACAACATGCAGAGATTGCTGAAACGAAAGAGGAGAGAAAACTAATGTTAAGGTTGTATATATCAACTGGTTTATTTACCATTTTGGACTGGTTTTTATTGGTAACAGTTATTTCACCTCTCAGCCATCTCATACATTGGCTGTTTTGAACTTTGCATCTTTGGCTTTTTTAAGAAAAAAAATGAGCCACCTTGGAAACATTCTGTACCCACTTTTCCAACCAATGATTTCCTTTGTAAAAGTTTGCAAATTTTAACCTTCAAAAAATTGAAAACAATAAAATGAAATTATACAGAATATACGATGATACTGATGCATATTTATCTGACTAGTTTATAGAAATTAATAAGTAGGCCTACCTAAACATTTAAACTGAAATGTTCATGGGAGTGGAGCAGGGACATAAAATGGATGTTTTTTTTTTACCACCCTTTACAAAAGAGTTGACACAATCTTCGTAAATATTAAGAACAGAAAACATTGGTTTGGAAAATATATTCAAACTCTGTATTTAAACAAAAATAGCACAGAGACTATATAGAAATAGACTATCATGAGGACTGCATCCTGAAACCATCGTGGATGCTGGCTTTTAATGATGCTCAGAGGACATCTTGAATGGATATATCTGTCAATTTTAAGACTTCAGAACACAAAAAGGCAACAGCTCTTTTCCTTTTTAACTATTTACATTAGCGTTTTAATGTAACATTTGTGGGTTCAGAGTTCTCTGGTTATTTTAAGTTTTAAAAAAGCAGTTTTAAAAAGTGATTTTAATGATCCATACAGGATTTTGTCTTTGCTGCCAGAGCCAGACAAGACCCATTTTAATCCTCATCTCCTCTGCTCAGAGCTTTTTATGCTTCTCTAAATGTTTTTTAATAAAGACAGATATGTTGAATTAGTAAATCCTAAAATTCTTTGTAATTCTATAAAGATTGTATTTGTTTTTCTGTAATGATTGGGAGTTCACAGCCTTTCTCTGACCAGTAACTGCTTCCTGATCTGTCCGACTGACAGCCTTGTACTGATGTTGATATGTTGTCTTTGTAGCGTTTCCCATTTAACTTAAATCCAGGAATAAGTTTAATTAGTTTTTTATAAACCACGACAGTTTGTTTTACTCTCTTTTTTACGGGGTCGGAAACCTTTTGGAGTCAGAAATTTGTACTTACAGTGTAAAATATTTGTAATATTGTGAATTTTATCATCGTTTAAATACTGTTTGAGTTTTTTGTCATTTTGTTAAGTGTCTTGTCATGTATTTTTAGTGATATTTTATTATCTGTTCATGAGATAAATATTCATTTATCAAAAAAAATATCAATATATGTTATTTCTGCACACACAATGATACTTTATTTCTTAAAAATAGAAACAGGATCTAATTGACAGAAAAAGATGTTGATTTAGAGGTAAGTAGAAACTGTAATATGTAAAAGCTTTTCAATAAATGATCAATAGTTTTAGCAGCTGAGTGGTGGTTCTGCAGAGGTGTTCTTGGTTCTCATAGCAGCGGGCTGGCGCCTTTCTGACAGATCCGAGGGTATTCAAATTCACAGGGAACGTCGTACCAGCTCTGAGTGTAGCTGTCCACCACCGCACAGTCCTCTCCTTCAGGCCCTTGGGATTGGTGGTTGTCTGGTTCTGATTTGTGGACGTTCCAGAACCTTTAAACAAACATGAAAGTAAAGAAACAAGGGATGAGCTTGAGCAAGTGTCTGAATGTGTTAAAGACTCATCTGAATCATAAGAGGAAATGTAGGTAACATGAAAGCAGGTGTTTGTATTTAGATTTCAGAAAACTAAAACACAGAATGACTCTCAGGCGCCCTCATGGGGTTTGTAGAGGGAATCCCTCAAAGGTTTCTCATTAACTACTCACATTTATCAGGTTTTAAACTACCACATGCTAAACTAAATCTAACCCAGTGAGACAAAGCATGATTAAGACAATCCTGATCTTAATGTCTGGCTTGAAATCAATTGTTTCCACAACAATCATATTTATCGTATTCTTGTGAACATGCATAAAATTAATCTTGTGTGGGCGTCTTACTCTATGCTTCACAGCACGCATGACCTACATGCAACATTTCACATAGGTCTATAAAAGCAAAGCATTAGTGTAAGTTTATGAATCGTTTTATGTTTATTTTGTGTGGGTGGATGTGAGCTACACTGAAAACAAAATACTCTTTGCAATTCTTTGACAATTTCTCTTTTTTACTCTTTTTCAGTTTTTTTCTGTCATCTTTTGTGTCTGAACATCAAACTAAGGGGTCATGTACACTTTTGGATCATGCGGTTCTGCATGTTGGATCTGATATGAGCATTTTAAAAACATCTTTGTCAAAGCTCCCAACTAAACTTAACTTCCAATACCTGCTGCTGCAGTGATTTTGTCAGCCTCATCCCAGTGAGCCATGTGGCCATGCTTTATGCAGCCATTTTATAAATAATCACAGCCGATTTTTGGATGCAGTGCTTGCAAAACTATTATAGGCTGTTCACATTATTCTGTTGATCAAACTAATCTGGGTTTTCCTTAACAATGCAAATGTTTTTCACTCTTTACGATGATGTACACAGTAAAAGAGAGACGGTATTGGCTGCTGCAGCACTCAGTCTGTGTCTGTGTGACTTGTCCATGTGGCTAATTAGCTGTGTAGAGTCCTGCTGAAACACAGGTATTTGTATTTTTACAAATACTTGGTAAAAGCAGGTAAAATACTTTTAGTGAAAATGTTGTCTACAAACAATTTAATAGAACTGACTGAAATATGTCCTGATCTGAATTATGAACAAATCCTCTGAAAACAGAGCGGAAACATGTTAACATTAACCCATCACTTCAGCAGAACCATCGGCGGTATGAGCAACACATGAGTTTACTGAAGTTTGAAGCTGTAAATGTCAAGGCAAATATATCTTTAGAAACACAAGGCTGTCCTGTAGAAGCTCTGGTTGGGACAAAAGATCTGTTGCTGTCAAGAAAGTCAAAGACAACATCATCCAGCAGCTTTCAGGTTAGCGATTTACCTTGGTTATGATCTTAATACTAATGTAGACCAGGTAAAAATGATGAATTTTGTTATTCTACTGCAAATTAAAACTACTGAGTTTTAAAGTCTATAAATAGCATTGATTTGACTAACTTTAATGTAATATATAGAACTGGGTGGCACTCAGTGTCTGGAAATTATTACTCTCAAATGACTCGGATCACCGGGTACAAACAATGGTCAACTTTTCTACAGCATTGTATAGATTTTGTCAAAGTGAACACAATGTTCAGGTTAAAGAAATATTATGATTATTGAAGGCTTGTCCGTTATATTGCCTCCTTTTTTATTATTGATTGCAGCAAACAGCTGAACTCACTTTTATCCTGAAAATACATGTAAAGAGTACAATAATGTATGATGAACCAACTGTAAACAACACATTTTTCTGTTTGAATACATACAAAGTTGTTAGCTTTGAGTTGTCCACCCATCTCCAGTCTCCTTCAATCTCACTGTCACTCAGTCCGATCCAGTAGTATATGTGAAACCCCGCGATCCTCCTGCCTTCTTTTTCCACAGCCTCCTACAAGTTATATTTAATTCCAAATAATCAGCGCTGTCAATTATCTGATACTGCTATTTTAAAGTACACTGCAGTTGAACTGAATTACTTACATGCTGTTCTCTGGTGGTCAAGATGGCAAGATGGGCTCCCATATCTACACATTTCTGAGCGCTGGTGGAGAAATTGTGCCTGTCTTTGCTCAGGAGGAAGCACTGATCCTCGACCTGCAGCCATCCATCAGGACACTCTTTGCAGGGTATGGCTGTCAGGACAAACACATCAATTATGAAAGACTATGGTACTGCATATTTTATAGATTTGAAAACCTTTTGACAACCTCATGGTATCTCATACCAGAGGATTTCAGATATAAGACCAAGCAATGGGCTGGTTTTAAGATGATCTTTCTAGTCGTAAACAATGTTCGCCTCAAGGCTCTGTATTTTGGGGCAAGTCTTCTTACTATTCACATTTATAGTCTGGCTCATAATATCACAAATGCATCTCTCCATATCTATGATGATGATGCAGATGCTTATTGTCCAAAACATTCATTAAAAACCAGCATCATGAAGACCAAGCAAGACAAGACAGGTCAGAGAAAAAGTTGTGGAAAAACTGCCATTGCCATTACCAGAACAGTAATGGCAACATCATGGTGTGGGAATACTTTTGTTTAACACGGACAGGCTAGGTGGCTAGAGCTAAATGCAGGGCAGAATTGGAAAAAACTGTTAGGTGGGTTGAGATTTGTCTTACAGCGAGACATCAACCCTGAACAAACAGCCAGAGCTACAATGGAGGGGCTCAGATCAAAGCATGTTCATGGATTAGAATGGCCCAGTTAAAGTCCAGACTTAAATCCAATTGAGAATCTGTGGAGGACCTGAAAATTTACGTTCACAGATACTACCTATCCAATCCAACTTAGCTGAAGCTCTTTTGTAGAGAGGAAATGACAAAAAAAATCAGCCTGTAGATTTGCAAAGCTGGTAAGGACAAGTGCACTAAAGACTTTCCGTTGGACTATTTTATTTTGGCCTTTCATTAAAGTTCCAAGAAAATACACTGAAGGTTTCAGTTAAAATATGACAAAATGTGGAAAGGTTCAAAGCGGATGAACACTTTTGGAAGGTGTCATTTATCCGCGGCAGCTACAGTCTATGCTCACAGACTTTTGTTACATTCAGTGTCATGAAATGATCCTTACATTTGTATCAAACTACAACAGGACTTGAAGCTCTGCAGCTTAATTCAACAGAAGTTTGTTAAACACTTATACGGACAATAGAGAAAGCTTTACTGGATGTTTTTCCTGATTTGAATGTTTTAAATGCTGCCTTTATGTATGCATGGTACTGGCTATTCAGTTTTAACATTTCACCTTGTATGTTTCTTAAAGCAGGTCGCTCTCGAAAAGAGGGCCTTGTGTCTCAGTGAGGTACATATATATATATATATATATACAGGGGTTTGACAATGAAACTGAAACACCTGGTTTTAGACCACAATAATTTATTAGTATGGTGTAGGGCCTCCTTTTGTGGCCAATACAGCGTCAATTCGTCTTGGGAATGACATATACAAGTCCTGCACAGTGGTCAGAGGGATTTTAAGCCATTCTTCTTGCAGGATAGTGGCCAGGTCACTACGTGATACTGATGGAGGAAAACGTTTCCTGACTCGCTCCTCCAAAACACCCCAAAGTGGCTCAATAATATTTAAATCTGGTGACTGTGCAGGCCATGGGAGATGTTCAACTTCACTTTCATGTTCATCAAACCAATCTTTTACCAGTCTTGCTGTGTGTATTGGTGCATTGTCATCCTGATACACGGCACCGCCTTCAGGATACAATGTTTGAACCATTGGATGCACATGGTCCTCAAGAATGGTTCGGTAGTCCTTGGCAGTGACGCGTCCATCTAGCACAAGTATTGGGCCAAGGGAATGCCATGATATGGCAGCCCAAACCATCACTGATCCACCCCCATGCTTCACTCTGGGCATGCAACAGTCTGGGTGGTACGCTTCTTTGGGGCTTCTCCACACCGTAACTCCCCCGGATGTGGGGAAAACAGTAAAGGTGGACTCATCAGAGAACAATACATGTTTCACATTGTCCACAGCCCAAGATTTGCGCTCCTTGCACCATTGAAACCGACGTTTGGCATTGGCATGAGTGACCAAAGGTTTGGCTATAGCAGCCCGGCCGTGTATATTGACCCTGTGGAGCTCCTGACGGACAGATCAGGTGGAAACAGGAGAGTTGACGTGCACATTTAATTCTGCCGTGATTTGGGCAGCCGTGGTTTTATGTTTTTTGGATACAATCCGGGTTAGCAGCCGAACATCCCTTTCAGACAGCTTCCTCTTGCGTCCACAGTTAATCCTGTTGGATGTGGTTCGTCCTTCTTGGTGGTATCCTGACATTACCCTGGATACCGTGGCTCTTGATACATCACAAAGACTTCCTGTCTTGGTCACAGATGCGTCAGCAAGACGTGCACCAACAATTTGTCCTCTTTTGAACTCTGGTATGTCACCCATAATGTTGTGTGTATTTCAATATTTTGAGCCAAACTGTGCTCTTACCCTGCTAATTGAACCTTCACACTCTGCTCTTACTGGTTCAATGTGCAATAAATGAAGACTGGCTACCAGGCTGGTCCAATTTAGCCATGAAACCTCCCACACTAAAATGACAGGTGTTTCAGTTTCATTGTCCAACTCCTATATATATATGAAGCAAACAGTTTTGAAAACAGCACACTGAATAATCATCTATCTGCTGCAGCTTGGAGGAGGAACATACCTGGAGCTGAGCAGTTGTTTGCCAGACTGGAGTACTGGTTACAGAGCAGCCTGTAGCGATCCTTCATCAAGGCAAGCCTCACTTTTAGGAAGGCCACCTCTTCCTCAGGGGTCTTAGGTTTCTGACAGGAGATTTCAAGAACCAGCAGGCCCAGAAGAACAAAGAGGACAGTAGCTATCAACAGAGAGCAGATTCATTAGAGTTATAGAGAAGATGCATGCAGACCACACACAGAGACATCAGCTGATCGTCTCACCTTTTACACGATTCATCATGTTTCTCAGTGAGCTGAGGATCACACATATGCTCCTTTTAGGCTCTCTGAAACGTTTTTATAGAGAAATTTGTTTACTAAAAAAGGCAAAGTGCAGATTGCAAAAGTGTACCAGACAGATTGGTTCATAGTCTTCAAAGCACGTAAACCTGGATGGTGCCAAATCAGTATTGACCCCTCAGATTTTCTCTGGCACGCTCAAAAAGCCCAAGCACCCCCCTCACTTTTTATCGATTATTAAAGGTAACTGGGAATGCAGTCGGTTTTTGAAAATAAACTTCAGTGTAAAAACATCAACAAACAACTTGTGTGTAAACAGTGCCTCGCAAACATATTCATTTCCCTTGAATTTGAATCGTTAATTTTTGCTAAACTGAATGCTTCTGTGTATTTTGTTGAGCATTAACATTACAGACAGGCACAAAATAGTGCAGGGTTGTGAAGTGGAAGGAAAATGATACACGCTTTGCAAAGTGAATCTCCACTACAGTCTCAAGTTAATCCTCCATGATTGCCTTGTATTTAGCCAAGTCTATCTACCCACCAATTTGACCAGCTTCCCTGTCCCTGCTGAAGAAAACCATCCCCACAGCATGATGCAGCCACACCCATGTTCACATAGAGAGAGTGTGTTCACGGTAATGTGCATCGTTAGCTTTATGCCATATCTTTGTCGAGTACACTGCTAACAGTAAAGCTAACACCTGAGTTGTGGATTTCTACTGCTCCTGCAGAGTTCCCATGTCCCTCTTGGCTGGTTTTCTGCTCACCTTATCCTACCTGCCATGTCTTGGTAGTTTATAAGTTGTACCAAACTATTTTCATTTTCAGATGATGGCCTGAGAACCTGTGAGATATTTGGGATATTCTTTAATAGCCTAACGCTGCTTTAAACTTCTCCAAAGCCATAACTCTGACCTCCCTGCTATGTTCCTTGGTCTTCATGAATCAGTTTGTCCACTAATGTTTCTTAACAAACCTGTGAACCCTTCACAGAACAGTTGTATTTATACTGAGAATAAATTGGACACACATATATTCACCAATAGGTGACTTCTGAATGAAATGGGAATGGATTTTAATTGGGGGTATCAGAGTGAGGTAGGGTGAATATAGATGCATGCCACACATTTCAAATTAGTATTTGTAAAGGATTTTTAAAAGCCTTGTTGGTCTATCTGTTATGATTCTGGCACGTCTGCTCTACTCTGTCTCTCTGGCTGCAATCAGCAGATGAGATGCACCTGGTGACTGCTGCAGTGCAGTGCAATCTGTGGCCTTCCAAGCACCTGTGTCTTCCCTGATATATACTGACTCTGACAAGCAGACGGTGCCAGATTTTTGAAAGCCATCGTGTGAGTAGATATCCAGCGTTCCTTCCTGACTGATCGTTGTTTTGACCTTGCCTTGCCTCTTGGATTTTTGCCTCTGCCTGCCCCTTGTCGGACTGTTTGGATTTTGGTTTTGACCTTGTTTCCTGCATCTGATTTACGCCTCTGCCTGCCCCTTGCCTGACGTCTCTTGTTCCAATCATTGACCCTGTTTCTGTCCCTGAATTATTGAATCAGCCTAGCCCTTGGATTATTCAGCCAAAAGTCACCTGTCTCTCTCACCTGCACTGTGGAGATCCCTGCCTTCTACCCACTGAGGTTTCCCCTCTGGGTTTCAAGTTTAACCCAAGACAAGAACAGTGATTCCTGGAAGCTGTGTGGAGTTTAACCTGAGTGACGTTTTCCTGTGGCTGAATAAACTTTTTAATCTTTCAGCTCTGTGTCTGGCTGAATCTTGGGTCCGCCTTTTTCTAATTCGTAATACTATCACAAGAAACCCCAATAAAAATATTGAAGTTTGTCATTATAATGTGACAAAACGTGACAAAAACGTGGAAAATTAATACTTTTGAAGACAATACTCCATTCCTCTGGATTGACTTAATTATGCTCCCAACACCAGCTTAGATAAATAGATAGAGTCTTGATACACGGATTTGCTATTATTTACTTTTAAGAGCAAAGTTCTCTCTTTGTTCCCAAATACTTTTACAATTGGCAAAGACAGATGCCTAACAATGACTCAGCGCTGACTGGAATGAGTTGCGCATGTGTTTATGTGTGTGTGGTGTGGAGGTTTTTTGTGTTCTCTTCATAAACAGGACAGCTGCAAAAATATTACCTTTACACACACACACACACACACACAGACACGTCACCGGTTCTGCAACAGACTGTCATCCTTTTTTTGTCTTATTTTGGGTTATGTCCAAGTTGTCTTTTTTTTTTCCTGCCCCATTATTCCCGCTAACAATGTCAGCTTCTCTGCTTCATGGAGTTTGGTTATTCAAATTAATTAAATGAGAAAAGAGCGCTTAGTGTTTATCTCTGTGTCCATGACTTGTGTGCAAAAAAGTGTAGTCATTACGAACAATTCTTATCATCGAAATCCCTGGACTTTCTGCATTATTCAGAGCTGTTCTTTCTTTAAACATGTGCATACATCAGCTGTCAGATAGCAGAAAGTTCCCGGCTGTTTCTTTCACCTGTTCTTAAAAACAGTCTGACTCATTCGTTGCACGTCTGCCACATCCAGAACCTCTGCTTTGCTCCAAACTCAGGTTGAAAGTGAGGAAAGTACTGAGGTTGAACAACACATTACAAATTGGCAAGAAAAGACAGAAACCATCTGAACGTCATGAGGAAATATAACAAACTGTGCCAAGAAAATGAAGAAAGAGCCTCCATTTTTCAGAAAAGCTGGAAAGATTTGGTCAAAGGCATGGTTAAACTGCACAGCACCTCTCAGAGGTCATTTGTTCAGCTCTGCAGCAGTGTTGCAGGCAGGAGAGGGCGTCTTGATAAATCAACCAGCAGCGACAAATTTGATTTCAGGGAGAAATATTGTGGCTCTGGAATGGAGATTACCAGGGGCTTTGGGGAGCAGAAGAGCTGCAGAATAAGAGAGAGGGAGTGTTAACAAGGTCACAAAAGACAGACAAGGAAGATGGAGTGAGAAAACTGAACCTGCCTGGAGGAGATCATGAAGCACTCGACATGTGGGAGATGCAGGCTCATCCTTGAACACAGAACTGGTGTTTTCTTTCTTCAAGTACCCACACTTAAGCACTTTTTACATGTGTAAGAGATATTACCCTATTGCTGCTACAGTTTTCAGACATACTGCAGGAAAATAATTATGTTGTTGTCAAATGAAATAATTTCTGGTTGGTTACCTTGATTTATTTTGGTATTACAATAACCAGATATTGCAGTGCCCAGATTTGTGTAGTACTAATAGTTGTCCTGTTTGACAGATTGACAGATTTTCCTTTATGAGCTGTGGATCTCTGCAGCTCCTCCAGAGTTAGCATGGGCCTCTTGGCTGTTTCTTTCCTTGCCCACTCAGTCAGTTTAGAAATATAGAGCATCTGAATAAAACAGAATATCACTAAAAAGGCAACTTATATTAATTCACTATACAGAGAGTAAGATATTCAAAGTGTTTATTTCTGTTCATTTTAATGATTATGGTTTACAGGAAATAAAAACTGAAAATATAACTCAATAGAAAATGGGAATATTTCATAAAACCAATAAAAATATTTCAAACATAGAAATATCTGCCTGCTGGAATGTATGTCCACGTACTGTACTGTACTGTAATGTACTGTACTGTTGTGTATTTTTAGCAATACTTGGTTGGGGCTCCAATGAGGTGTAATGGAAGCCCAGGTTGCTTTGGTAGTGCCCTTCAAGTCATCTGCATTGTTGGGTCTGGTGTCTCTGATCTTCCTCTTGACAAAACTCTGTAGAAATCACCATCTCCTTAAAGCTCGTCAGCAGAAGGAAGCTTGAATGGCTCTAACATTTCCTGTCAGATGCCTATATTGACTTTGGAGATTAAAAATCAGCAAACGACTTGGCATCCCAAATCATCACTGACTGTGGAAACTTCCCACCGGACTTCAAGCAACATGGATTCTGTGCCTCTCCTCTCTTCCTTCAGGCTCTAGGACCAAACAAAATGCAATATTTACTCTGATCTCAAAAGGGGAGTTTGGACCTCTGATGAACAGTTCAGTCCTTTTTTCCTTCCACTAACTTTCCATTAATATGCTTGGTTACAGCAAACTTCTTTAGTACCCTCTCTTGTACAGGAGTCAGTGACTATCTACTGTCTGCTGCCTCGTCATAGTTTAGGCCGTGACATGAGCATGACAAAACACTTTTTTAATTGGGTTTGTGTAATATTAAAATTTCATGATGACTCAGGGTTTTCAGTAGTGTAAGCCATAATCATAAAAATGAACAGAAATACATGCTTGAAACACATAAATCTGCCTAATAAATCTACATAAACTTCAAAATCCCATTTAAATTGTTAAAATAAATCAACATTTCAATGACATTCTAACTTACTGAGATGAACCTGTATGTATAAATGTAACTATGAGATTTTTTTTTTTTAATTCTTGGATGGAAATCAGTTGGATTCGATGACTGGCTGAAATGTGAAACATATGGACGCCACCACATGCTGAGCTTCCTCATGTGTGATGCTCTGCCAGGCCCCAACTGCAGCTGTCTTCAGTTGTTTTTTCACTCTTTCTGAGTTTAGTTTTGTCTTCCGTAAATAAAACGCTTGCTTTTCTGATCAGGTTCGCTGACTGACTCAGCCATTTGAAAAAATTAAGCAGCTTTGGAGTTGCTCTCGTGGTTTGCTTTCAGTCATCATCCATCTGTGCAGTGAAGCGCTGAGCCGTCGGTTTCCTTGAATTTGGCTGAATCTGAGCTGACAGCACAACTCTGTACACTCTCAGAAATTATTCTGCCTTTGTCAGCAGTCACATCATCGAGGTCAGAGGCCCATCATTTAGCTGAACTAAAAATGAGCCAGAACCCTAGCAGAACTGAATGTTTTTTTTATTTTTATTCACCTTTGTCCTCCTTAATTTATTTTTATGAAATTTAGTTTTTTTGTATATTCTTGCAGATGCCGCAATGATACATAATCCTGCATCAACAGATGGTACAGCTGATGTGGTCTGCTTGAAATTGTGAGACACTCTTCTTCAGCTGTGCAGGTAACTCATAATTTTATCAATCCAAAGCAAAATATGTTGAATTTTACCTTTACAGATACATTCATAATAAATACCAAAAAACAAAAACACCATACACCAAACAATGAAAATAAGCAAAATGAATCAGAAGCAAGTTTAAAAAACAAGCCTCGTAAGCCAACAGATTCTGATGATACACCATCAGCGACCTGCTGGGGACAGATGGATGTAGTAGGACGCTCTATTGCAAAGTTTAATGTGTTCCAGTGGTTTTTGCTTCTTGAGGTGATTGTATTTTTATTCATATCAACATCTCCTGATTGTAAACTTTAATAATTAATGAGAAAGCGCTTAAGAGAGCTCCTCACTTGCCTCAGTGATATGACCAAGTTTCTTTTTAAGAATGTTTTGTTGGCTTAGAAATTGGAGCTCTTTGTTTATATACATGTACTTATGATTGTTGTGTTGCCAAGTTTTGCATCTTAATGACAGTTTCTATAAAAGTGCCCTTGAAACAGAAACTTACTACTTGTTATTTGCTTTATTTTTCACATCTCAATACTGAGGACAGGCAAAATTTAGTCAGAGGAAATGGACGACCATTTTAACTAGATCTTTAATGCTTAATAGAGAAAGCAAAAAAGGACTTCTTATGATAAAACTTAGAGTCAATGTCACAATTAAATGTAAATTTCTTCATTTTGTGTATAAGGTATATAATAGGATGTAACAATAGATAGCAGTAGCAGAAACTTTAATAATATGGTCAAAAGGCACAATGATAATGTTTTAAACATGTATTTTAAAACAGGTGAAGATGAGGATCATACAGGACAAAAACTAACGGATGGACTCATAACATTGTGTCACACCATTGTTTACATTTTATTGGAAGGTTTAAATTCATCAGAGCTGATTTTAATAAACGTACAACTCTGTGGAGGTTCATACATTACCTTTGCTGTTCTCTACTTATATAAAGGATAAGGTTTTGGAAAATGCAACTCCTGGTGGGGTTGTGTAGAAGAGGCAGTATTCAGGAGGAACTTGTGTGTACATACAGGATTATGTGGATATTAGTAGTTGTAATGGAAGCCTTTTTTTTGTTGTTGTTTTGATAAATCTCGATTTATTCCCCCAGATCAATGTTCCTGAGCAGAAGATATGATTCTAGATGTTATGCGTTTGTTACGCTGAGAGGCATCGGTGTGGAAAAGAAAACATGACTCTGGCTTTGCAGTACAGCAAAAAAAGCTGATTTTGTTTAATTTTCAGGCCATCACAACACTTCTCAAAATGGCAGTCCTTCAGTCAGTCTTTTACTACATCCAGCAGTCATCTTATATACATTCCAGACCCCACCCTAATTCAAAACAGCCAATCATCTCTGTCTTCCAGAGCGGGAAAAGAAACAAAGTCAATTTTCACATTGATATTGAAGACAACAACAATTCTTTATCAATAATAAAACATTTAGCAAACTTGGTATGTGTACAGATACATATTTTACAAGTCAAATCATTTTTTAAATTACTTTGACTTACTACACAATTTCAACCAATCAAACTCCTGCTCTCATCAGCTCACTTCCTATATCAGAACTGGGTTTGAGGCGGGCCTCCTCTTTAACTGAACTCCAGATGGCTGCCACAGAAGACACACCCACATGGTAAACAAACAATTCAACAGTATATGAATACACAGTGTTTGCAATTAATCCCACACTGGAACTAATGTAAAAAGGTTAAAGAAGAACTTAGTGCTTCTTAACATACATCTTTTGTATTTTGTATTATGAAATAAATTGTATGTATTTTTTTATTATATTTGAGTGATGATGTTATTTTTGTTATATGGACTCTGGAGTTATCTTCTGGAATTTGACTAGGCCACTTCAAAACTTTCAATTTGTTTTTTTTTTCTCTTTTTGGAGACATTAATTTATTTTAAGCATCCCAGACCATCATTCCACCACCACCATGTTTGGCAATAGGTAGTGTTCTATTTCTGAAAAGATGTATTTGTCAGAGTGCATTGTGGCAAATTAGGTCCAAAAGCAGACAAAAGCAGATGATTGCAGTCCTACACTGAAGTAATTTTTTCAAGAACAAGAAACTTATAGTACAACCACAGAAACAAATTGGCAAGGAATGCACAGGATCAGCACAGAGCAGGCTATGCAACAGGAGCTGGCAGGACAACAGCTTGATGGGTGGACAACGAAGGGACAAAAGAAGAATCGGTAGAGGAGTGAGAGAAACTGGCAGGCTTATAAATGCTGGGGAGGTGATAGGTAGAACCAGGACCAGGTGTCTCTAATCAACAGAATAACTGAGCAAGACGAAGGGGCTGAGGAGAACTGATTAATGACAGAGAAGAACCAGAACACAGAACAAATCCAAATTTAAAGTCTAGGATCATGACAGCATTACTTCTATGTCAGATGTAACACTCCTTTGAAAAAGTTTCACTTTTGTCTCATCAGTCCACAGAATATTTTCCCAAAAGTCTTGGGCATTATAAAAATGTTTTTTTTTAGCAAATGTGAGACAGACTTAATGTTCTTTTAGATTACCAGTGGCTTTCACTTTGGAACCCTCCCATGGATTTCCCAAAGTCTCTTTCCTATTGCTGAATCATGACCATTGACCCTAACTAAGGAAAGGGAGGTTTGCAGTGCTTTACATGTTGTTCTGGGTTCTTTTATGACCACCTGGATGAGATGTCGATGCACTCTTGGAGTAATTTTGGTAGAGTGGCCACTGATGGGGAGGTTCACCACTCATTCCCCATTTGCGAATAATGGCTCTTGTGATTCGCTGGGGTCCCAAACCCTTAAAAATGGCTTCTGTAAACCTTATCATCTGGAATTGAATTTCTTATAATGTGCTACTTCATGTTGTTAGACAGGTTCTATTCCAGTCATTTCTTGATTCTAGACATGAAAGAGAGTTAAGTAAAATTGATCTGGTAATTCCTGGACAAAGATTTGAGTGAACACAATTTATTTAAGTATATCTGACTGAATTTGAGATGCTTTGCAAAGGTTTTCATTCCCCACTTTCTCATATTAGCACCACAAACTTCAAGGATTTTATATAATAGACGAGCACAAAGTAATGCATGATTGTAACATAAAAGGAAAAGCATACATAGTCTTCAAGGTTTTTAACTAATTAAAATCTAAAAAGTACGATGTGAATTTGTATTCAACCCTCTGATTTGATTCTTCGTATAAGTCTTTTCAGGTATGTCTCTGCTAATTTGCACATCTAGACGGTGATTGTTTGCTCATTCTTCTTTGCAAACTAGCTCAAGCCGTGCTAGATTGGATGGAAAACATCTATGCACATAAAATTTTAAGTTTTAATACAGACTCTCAATTAGATTTAGGTCTTTACTTTGACTGGGCCATTCTGACACACATTATGTACCAGACATTTTTAAATAAAAAAATTTATGAAAACTGTATATGCTTTTACTTTTACTCCACAATTGCTCTGTGCTGTGTGTTGGTCAATCATATTAAACCCCATTAAAATGTGGCAAAATCTGGAAAATTCAAAGGTGTGAATACTTATGCAAGGCACTGTACACTTTATAGTGTGGAACACCATATAAAGAGTATATGCACTTCGCTTAACTTTAACTCATAGTGATTCTCTGGGAATAGATAATGCTCTGAAGCACAATTCTGGTCAAACGGTTCTGCTTAGCTCAGAGTCAGAGGATTAATTGACAGCTACCATGCTGTGGACTAATCAGGCTCCCAGGGACTGAGGAGTTTGAGGAGTCAGACGGCTTTCCTGATACTTATTGGCTTTTTGGCCTCCGTCTGTGCAAACATTGCACTCACTGTGCAGTAGAAGTGTGAAGACAACCTCCAGCATATTCTGCCCGTAAGCATGAGATGTTCTCTGCAACAAATGTAGCTGCTGAAAATAAAACGAGGAGGAAATATGTTGCATAGTTGTTTTTGTTTATCAGCCTATACATAAAGTCTGTAATTTATTTCCCCAAAAACAGAACCGGTTCACCTCGTTACATTAGAGAAGGTATATTTGTATATTTAGTCTTAATTTTTCATTAAACCCCGACTCTGACTCTATAAGGAGATCTTTGGGGGCCATACCATCTGCTGGAGGACTCTTTATTGTGCTTGGATCATTGTCATGCAATACTGTGAATTTAATTTGACTTAGTCTCACCTTGACATAAAAACCTAAACATCCTACCTTTACTCACTGCTGCATACCTTCCTGTCTGTCTTTCACTCTGTCTGCCAGTCTCACACAACTCAGCACAGAATATTCTTCCTTTATTTCACTTCAATGTGCTTTTGGACACATATAATGGTTCAATAAAAAAGATAGAGCACTCTCTTCAGTCCAGTGAGGGTCATGTAGTAGAAAAAGCACAAAAGTCCATAATTGTGAAATATTTCCCCTGCAGGGCCAACGGTCTCTTGCAGCTCAGCCTGATAATGGGCTTTTGAGGACACCCTCATTTAACGCAAACACCACCAGGATGGTACGAACATGATCTATTACAACCACCGGGCACACATTCAACACAAACAGTTGCTTTATACACCCACGCAGGAGCTATTGGAGCATGATTATGATTTTCATTTCTGACAATGAAGTTTTTAAACAAGAAGAGGAGATTAAAAAAGGTTTGAATGTTGTCTGGATCTATAATGTGGCACAGGACCAATGATAGAGAAAATGTGATATCATACCTCTAAACATAGCCTAAAGTTGATCACTAACATATTTTTAAAAGTTAAGGAGTTGTACAAGGGGTTTTATTAATATCTTGTATACTGACAGGGAAAAAGATTGGAAAAACAAACAAACAAGAGGTGAGGTTTTCAAAGCAATCGTTATGCACAGAGGGGGCCATAATCACAGAAAATTTATTTCCCTCTTGAATAATGCCACCCAGGCAATTCTACCACCAAACAAGTCCTCCAGTAGAGCAAGTAAGTGCTTTCAGCATAAAATTTGAAGCCGAAAAAGAATGTGATGAATACTGATTTTTTTTCCTCATTCAAGACCAGAATATGACCCTTTATTTTATTATTATAATTTTTTCCTTTAGCCCATTTTATCTAAGTGAGCGTGAATAGATGGTCCCTGACAGGAAGATACAGAGGTGGCAGCTTCATGATATGGGGTTGACGGAATACAACGGGTGTTTTTCTGAGTGACATTTTCTTTAGATATGAAAAGAGTTTTGCCAAGAAAATAATTGTTGTCTCCAGAAACTTTGCAGAACATTCTTTCATATGAATGATATCAAAGTCATGGTTGAAATCACACAAGAGGAACAAACTCATGAAATATGGCTCTTTGAGTTTGGGTGTGTTCTGATTTGACTATTGCTTTGCTTTCCAGGTTTTAGTGTTCCCTGTCATATGATTAATGAGTTCGGTTTAGTTACTTTCACAGTTTTTGTGATGTATTTCGTTCTTTCATTGATGTTACTCATCAATTCACCTGCTTTCCATTCAATAATTGCTGTCCCGTCAATATATGTAATCCTGGTTTTCATCCATCCTCTGTCAGATCCCTGTTGTTTACGCCTGTCGGTTTGTCACTTGGGGTTTCCCCAGCTCTCGCCCACATTCCCACATTTTTTTTCTTCCGTTCTGCTATCAGTTTAGGAATTATTTGCATTGCTGGAAAAATCTGAAAGTTTTATTTCACCTAACTTTTGATGTGTCTGTTCTACATGCAGCCTCCAGTCTGCATTTGGGTCCTATTCACCACAAAAGATTGACACAAAAATAAAAATTACTTCCCAGAAAAGCATCTCTTCCAATTGAAATCCAGCACATCTGTGGATTTGGAAAAGAAATTATGCAGCACAGCACTAAGAAAGAGCAGCAAGAAATTATAATTTTTCTAAAAATTAATGAAAATCTCAGTCTGAACCTTGTCTTTGTAAAGAAGTACATTTTTCCATTAAATACAAATTACCATAGAAGATTCAATTTGCATTAAAATTTGGGTTTACTCTTATATTATTGACCTCTTTTTTTCTGTCATATAATCATCTTTATGGTGTAGTGTCAGTTACATTGAGCCTGGCATTAGTTCTTATTTCTGTAGTCTGACTTTACTTTGTGATTCAAAAGGTCACCAGGAAATTACGCTATTGCAAGACAGACTGATTTTTTTCACATTTCTGATAAACATGAACTCATGAAGCCACAAGAAGTATCTACAGTACATTCAGATTAGAGGAAAACACTGAACTGCATGGTAAATTAAATCAAAGACAGTAAGTGACTTTATTTCTGCAAAATCAGAGTACTGACGTAAGTTTGTGGATATGCTGAAGTTTTACTCTGTTTAGATAAATCTTCATTATCTGGAAGACAGAAAAAAATGATACAGAAACACATTTACCTGTATTGAGTACATCTGTCATTTCCTGAGTTCAGAAACACTTCTGAGGCTGTTCTGATCAAAAACAAGTGTGTTGCTCTCACCATCTTTCTTCAATATGTAGACACAGGTATTCAGAATTTAAATATTTTCTTCAAAGGCGTTTAGTGAGACCTCAGTCTCTGCAGTGGAGTCTTGTAACTATTTTATCTTGATCCTGTTTATGACCTCTCTGAGCTTTGGTGGTCCTCCCTTTTTTTGAGTTTCGTATGGTGTCATACATATTTCCCCCATTTATAATAGATCTAATGATGCTCTGAGGGGTATTCTAAGGTTTTGGCAGTTTTTAATAACCAACCAATACTATTTATTCTTCCAAGGAGTTCAATCTGGGAGACTAATTGTTTCAAAATGAGAGCACCTTATAAAGGTTAAGAGAACATGTCTGGCAAGAGTTTATAGTGAATAGGTCTGCATGAAGGCAGCTACTATGAGCGCAATGAGTCCAAGACAAAAGAACAGTAATGTGTTGTCACAGACTATCCTGAATATTACTGGTTTGCATTCAGATGTTTTGATATCATATCAGACAATATATCACATCGTATGGTATGGAGTTACATTGTATCATAATATATTGTATTGTATCACATCATACAATACTGCTTCACATTATATGATATTAAATTGCATTACATTGTATCACATGTTATCGTATCATATTTGCATTGCATGGTTTCTCATTAAGGGCTGCAGGGTGGCGCAGTTGGTAGCACTGTTGCCTTGCAGCAACAAGCTCCTGAGCCGGAATGCCAGCCAGGGGTCTTTCTGCATGGAGTTTACATGTTCTCCCCGTGCATGCATGGATTCTCTCCAGGTACTCCGGCGTCCTACCAGGGTCCAAAAACATGACTGTCAGCTTAAATGGTCTCTCCAAATTGCCCTTAAGATGTGAATGGGCGTGTGCATTGTTGATTGTCCTGTGTGTCTTTGTGTTGCCCTGTGATGGACTGGCAACCTGTCCCCAGAACGCTGGATATAGGCACAATTATATTGAATTTTAAGTTATTTTATGCCATGCTATTCTATCATAACAAATAGGAATGCATAACATCACATGAACATATATTGTATCATACCACATCATATGACACCATATTGTATTGTATCTCATCACATGGTATCGCATTGTACTGCATCCAAGTATCATATCGTTGCATGGTATTGGATCACATTGCATCATAATGTAATGCGCAGTATCATATTGTATTGTGTCTTTCTCTATCATTTTATGGCATCACAGACATCATTTTGAAGCATATTGTATCAATTTGAATGGTGTACCATACAAATGACATGTTACATCAACTAGTTGCTTAGGAGGCATCACTGAAAGATTTTATTATTTTGGCAGCAAAATAAGAAATTAAAATATTAGTAAAGTAGGCAAAAATGTAAAAATGTCTTAGTTAAAGCAGCCAGACCATAAATGATAAATTTCTGCATCTTAGAAGTGAGTTAGAATTATTTCTTTCTATCAACCTACCTACCTAAATGAACCATTTCCGTGTCTGTTCCGACAGTTGGCTTCATGTTATGGATCATTGGTACTGTTTCAGCAGCGACAGGCAGGGCTGGTAGAAAAGCAAAAATAGCTGTGAAGAGAAGGGCAGCAACCTTACTATGTTTCACATCAAGAAACAACATCCATGCACGTTCAAGCGGGACTGAGACGGCGTGTGCCTCCATCTGCGTGGTTTATGAGGACTAAAATAAAAAACAAGTCAGTACCATGTCCTTTGTGTAGGTGTGTTTGTGTGAAGCTGATTTTAACACAACCTATCAGCATCTGACAGTGGTGCTGACTAGCACAGGTGTTCCTTATTCCCCTTAATTGGCCTGCTAACAGCATACTGTCCACAAGAGAAGAGACCCAGAGACGTGTGTGTGTGTTTTTCTTTGTATTTTAAGCACACACACACATTCTTACAAGACAAGGTCACTTTGATCTTTCTTTGTACTTCTACAAAGGCATAATTCAACTTTCTTAGCTTGAAGGTAAATGCCCACTGTGATTGTGTTCATGAAAAGTAACCAGTTGTTTTAGAAACATTTGTTTGCAATATATTATTTATGACAATTGCTTTTGATAATTACATCTGAGTAAACTTTTTCTAAGAGTCTGCGGATCAATACCTTTACAGTTGATTATTGGCCTTTAGAGTCATGGAAGTGACCATTGCTGACAATCAAATAAACTTTTTACTTGTTATTTTGCTTTGACATTATGTAGTCGATCAGAATCTTTAGTATTTTTAAAAAGGGGATGTGGATGTGTTTTAATCATGTTTAAGATGAAAATCCCTGTGTGAGCAAAGACAGCCCACAGAACATTTTCATATCTCTGTAGATTTAAATTAAAAAAATGCCAAATTCAGTCTGCAAAGTCTTTGTTTTACAAATGACATAAGCTACAGATCCATAATACTGCCATAAAGAACTGGATGCAATATATAAAAAATAATATTTATTAATATATTTAATAATTTTCCTGAAAACTGAACTGAAATCATCTTCACACGCTGGACTCTGGACTTGAAAAACCCTGATGATGCCCTTGAAGCCAAAATTTTTACTTTTTACTTTGACTCATCGCTGTACTCTGCATCACTGAACCTTCACATGACCTCCCTGTCATCTGGAGCAACAGCACCTGCGCTCTCTTTCAGGTTTGGCATGACTGTCTGCCTTGCAGCCCTCCACCAGGGTCTCAGAACAGAAGAAACATTAAATCCCAGCTAAACCAGATTGATATTCTGTTGTATTTTATGCAAAATGCAATTGCTAAATGGTAAATACTAACCAAACCCTTTTTAGTTGTAAAGTGGAAGGAAAATGATACATGTTTTTTAAAATGTGTTTTATAGATAACAATCTGAAAAGTGTGGGATGTTTTTGCATTCAGCTTCCCTAAATCAATGCTGTGTAGAGCTACCTTTTTCTAAATGTCTTCACTAGATCTGCATATCTAAAGATGTTTTTGTTACCAGTTCTTTGCAAAATAACTCAAATAAATCAGTTTAGATGAATATCATCTGTAAAAGGCAATTTTTAAATCTTCTTATTTTGACATAGATCTGGACTTTAACTGGGCCGTTCTAACACATATACAATGCCTTGGTCTAAACCTTTTCATTGTAGCTCTGTCTGTATCTTTATGGTTGCTGTCCTGCTGGAGGGTGAACCTTTGCCCCATCCTCAAGTCGTTTGCTGCATCTATCTAGTTTTCTTACATGTGTTCAGTTCTATCCATCTTCCCATCAACTCTGCCTCCCCTGTCCCTGCAGCAGAAAGCATCCCACAGCATAATGCTATCACCACCATGTTTCAGCAAAGAGATGGTGTGTCCAGGGTTAGATGCAGTGTTAATTGTCTGGCATAAATGGCATTTTGTACGTTGGCCAAAAAGTTACATTTTGGTTTTATTTCACCTGAACAACTGTCTTACACATGTTTGCTGTGTTGCCAATATAGCTCGTAGCAAACCACAAGCAGTACTTCTTACGGCTTTAAGTTAGCAATGGCTCTATTTTTGCCATTTTTCTATTATGGCCAGGTTTGTGGACTGAACAACTGACAGGTGATTTTCCCTCCTGAGCTGCCAATATCTGCAGCTCCTTCAGAGTTACACTGGCCTACTTGGCTGCTCTGATCAATTTTCTCCTGCTGTCAGTTTAGTTGGACAGCCATGTCTTGGTAGGTACTTTTTCCAACTTCAGATTTGACGTTGACATATTTTACAGAATTTAATGAGATGTTCAGAGCTTTTGATATTGTTTTATTATCTAACACAGCTTTTAATTTCTCCACAACCTTATTCCTGACCTGTCTGCTGTGTCTTTTGGTCTCCATGATGCTGTTTGTTATCTAATGTTCTGTAACAAACCTCCAAGACCTTTATGGGCATCAGAATAATTGGGCTGAATAGAAATGCAAACCACAATTTTCAGATGTGGATTGTAAAGAAAGGGAAACCCATGTCTTATTTTCCTCCTTTTAACAATTATGCATTACTTTGTGTTGATCTATGACAGGGGTGGGCAGTAGGTACATTTACTCAGTTATATTTACTAGAGTATTTTTTGTAAAAAAAAAAAAATAGATGGAGTAATTTTACTGCAAAGTACTTTTTACTTCTACTTGAGTAATATTATTTAGAAGTATCGCTACTCTTACTTGAGTAAAATATTTTGCTGCGGTCCAGGAAGTACTTTGCACTATTCACACATATATTCACATGACTTTATATTTTCACAATTTAATCAGATGCTGGTATCAAACAGGTACTCAGTACTTGAGCAGCCTTTTTACCAGATGCTTTTATACTAGTAATTGAGTATTTTTTTGGATCACTGCTTTTTACTCCTACTTGAGTAAAAATATACAGAAGTAATCCTATTAATACTTCAATAAGACTTTTGGCTAATTTATCCACCTCTGGTCTATGACATAAAATCCCAGTAAAATAACTTGAACTTTGTCCCTATATTATGACAAAATGTGTGCATTGTTCAGTAATCTCCCTGAAACCAAGTCGAAATGCTGAAAAGAATTGCAATATAATAAACCGCCTTGCGGTTTTTCTGCAGGTGACTCAATCAAAGGTATGGGAAAGAAGAAAACTTTGGAGGATATAAATATGATGTCAGGTCATCCAAGAACATACCATTACCTGTTATAATTGATTCCCACAGGGCCAATCAGTGGTAATGCATATTTTTAAATGTCATGAAGATGCAGAGAAATTAAATTTAAAAATACCTCATATTATTCAGGTATTAGTATTCAAAGTGTTGATGTGAGATATTGCTTCACTGCTGAAACTAACTATAGCAACAAAGGATTCTTCCCAGTAAAATAAGATATGTGTAAAAGTGAAAATGTGAGTCGGTTTTGAGTTTTGGTGTTAAAGGATTGTAACTACATATGCTTGTGTGTTATTTACAGGATGCTCTGGGGACTAGAGATGGGTGGACAGTCGGACAACTGTGTCTCTGTCACAGAAATTTTAAACAATTGAACTCAGTGCCAGACAACCACCAGTTGTCTCACCACCAGTCACTCAAAGACATTATTATGTGTTACTATTAAATACACAATAATTCAATATTATCATAAAATGTGGTAATATTATTTTAAGAGTATTTTATTTTAAGTGTTAAATATTAAACATAAATGTTGTTGGTTTTCTGTCTTTTTTGGCAGTGCTCAGTCCCATGCAGCTTTTTGCTATCTTAATTTGAACACATTAGTACTGTTTGCAGTGACTTTGACTAAACGAAAGTACATTGTTTATATTATGTCTTTTGTGTGAGTCATTTAGATTATTTTTTACGTATTTTGTTCTTTTTAAATTACTGGATATGTTTTTTTAGAAATAATAGTGAAATGCAGTAATTAACGGTCCTTTTCAAATAGATTGTATTGCCAAATAAGACAATAAAGGGTTATTACAGAAACACAGGAGAAAAAGGATAAAAAATAACACTAAAAAATACAAAACTGGACATGGTAAACAATTAAACTAATATGGACACATATGAAACATTGCAAAAATATTTTAAGTCATTCGAGTTTTATGTGAAGGTGTAATACAGTTTCAGTCAGCCTTTTGCAGACTTGTATGCTAGTCTTGTATGCTGATTTCTAGATTGATTTAGGTAATACTGATAGCACATTTAATTGCGTCAAGGCTTAACCTTTTATAATCCTTTTAAATATTTAGCGACTGTCTTTGAGATCATGTCGGAACAGCAGCGTTAATTCCAGTGTTGGGAACCACTGGTCATTGATACAGCCTGTGCTAGTCCTACCACCACTAGATAGCGCTGTTTTCTCCTAACCGATCACACGATCGAGACGAGCGTTGATTGACAGCGTTTGTTTTCCCGCCCACTGTGTGTTATTACCCAATCACAGAGGACGTCGAATTGTTGTCTGGCGTGTGTTAACATCGTAGCGAAGCAACCCGGAGAGAAGCTAAGTGCTAGAAACCAACGTAACAAGGTACTTTTTAAGACAAAAAAAGAAAATCTTTTTGCATCACTTTTGCATTGTAATCCTTTCCTTGTAATGTTGCTGTATGGTTTATATATTAGGAACGCTGAAAACAGAGTGAGGCCTAACGTCAACAGTTACCTTGCGGTTGCTTATCTGTTAGCATCTTGGCTACCATAGCAGTTGAGCTTGACGAAAGACTTAATCATATGTTAGCAAGAATTACCGGTTTAAAGCTCCCACATAGACGGTGGATTCCTTCGTAGATTTAATGTTGTTGTTTTGTTTTTTTGCTGTTTGCAATAGTGTGATGTAGACATGTAAAGTAATACCTCCTAGATATGCCGGTGACTTTAGCTTTGCAGCTAACGCCTAATACAGGAAACTTGAGTTTGTTAGTGTGAGCCTATGCATAAATTCCCATCATATTTATCATTAATTAACTTTCAACCTAAAATTTTAATGTAATTACTGGATGCAAAACTATTTGTACGACTTTCGTACGACGAATTTTTGTGTTGGGATGGATAATATTAGTGTCCTTTGGAAGAGAGTGTACACTAATAAGTATGCTAGTGGATTACATTTGCAGTTGCTAATTTCTTAATTTAATTATTTTATGTCTTTTGGGATAATCAGTCAGTAAGAATTTGTGCATTTTTTACACATTTTCCCTCTTTTGTTAAATAACTAGTAATTAACTGGAGGAAAGGCGTGGCTACCTGGGCGCACTTGAAAACAGATGTATTTTTTCCTCACCATTTGATCAAATCTGCTCTTTCCAGTTTTAGGGCTGTTAGGTTGACAAATATTTCTATTTGCTTATTGCAAAAGTAATCCGTCCATCCATACAGTGTACGTGCTTATTCTTGCAGGGTCTTGGCATGACAGAGAATTTTTATGTCTTTCTTCAACATTGGAACTTGCATACATCTTTATATTCGGTAGCATTGCATTTGAATTGTACAACTTGGGTCAAACAATTAGGGTATCCTACTACAACCTTTTCACGTTCGATTGCTGGAATATCCTTACAGAACTGGTTTAAGTCAGGATTATAGGCTGCCTCACTTGCATCCATTTTTTTTAAAAGATTTTGTGGCTCTAGTGACATTATTTGATCAGTAACTTGACAGCAAGAAGGCTTAAGAGAGAAGGGGAAGACATGCAATAAACGGACCAGGTCCAGGAATCGAATCTAGCACAGCTGCATCAAGACTGTAGGCTCTGTAAATGGTGCGCCTGGTCTACTATTGAGCCAAGTTGTACACCCACATACACTTTATCTCTGTTCACAAATTTTCTACCGGACCTGTAAGTAATATGACTATTGATTAATTAATATTTATCAAAAATTATTATTAAAAGTCAGAATTCAGAAAAGTAATTTCTTAACCAAAAATCATTACTAATGAATAGAAAGCAGAGATGTCCTCTGGTGGTGTGATTATGGGCTCAAAGCCCTTAATAATTACAGTTAGTTATTAATCATTAATAATTGGTAATTATTAACCAAAACCACAAAATGTCACTGCTTATTCAACCGCTTCACTGAAGGTGGGGGAACTTTGGCCTTATTTTGACAGATTAATCACTCTTGCACGAAATAAATGCAAATGCTTCTCTTAAATATATATGTAAAAATTTATTGAAACCATATAGCCCTGGTATAATTACTACTCTGGTCCAAAAACCTTCACCTAACTAACAAGCACTATTCTACACAAAGGGGATAAAAATGACTACCTAACAATAATAATAAAAGAAAATGTATACACATTGAGTGTCTATGAAGATTAAACCAGCAGTTTTATGGACAAAATGGACAGTTTGGGTTAACTTGGAAAGAGAAGCCCTCCTGGTGTGCTGATGATAGCGGCGATCAGCTGGTAGACGGTGGGCTGCGCCCTTAGCCACTAGCAGCTGAATGCGCCAAATCTCAAACAAAGGGTCATAAACTCTGAGACGGGAACTCAGTGGAAAAACTCCAGTAATAAAACTGGGACAACGGAGTGGTCAGGCCACGACGTCCAGACCGCAGCTGCTTTGAATGGAAAAAATTAAAAGTCCAATTTCTAACTCCTGGCTGATTTGGGATAAGCCGGACAAAACACACGCACCTTGCTGATCGCATCTGTGCTGCACAATTCAGGACACTTGCACCGCAAATCAAAACAGCTCAGCATAAAACACCTTAGTCAATACTGCATGCAACAAGTTGATACCTTGGATTAACTACTGGTGATCCTAAATCACCTTAACTATGCCTCATCCTGCTCAGACCTCTAAATACACCTATCCAGTTTAATATGAAAAAAAGAACGAAATTACTTTGACATTATCTTTTCTCCAAGGGAAAAGGGAAACGAGGGAAGGGATCATACATCCGTGATCAATAAAAAAAAAAAAAACGTGGAAAATATGAAGAACCGTTCAGTCGACTGAATCAACAAAGGGGTCTCCTTATAAATAAAACCTCTGAGTTTCCACCTGTGCCGGAGGGTCGGCGGGGTCTTCGATCGATATATGAATCTTCTGACCTTCTTGTATCAGACAGATTTCCAGCTTTCAAGCTCTTCCGGGAATGGCCGTGTGAAGGAAAAGTTTGTCTGCGAGCTTTTGTCTCTCCAGATATGCGCCTCCGTTGCGTCGTCCCGTGAGACACGCTGGAAATGGCAACGGATGTTTGTTTTCTGAGGGTTTTATAATCCTGGGTGGCGTCAGAGCTGCGACGTCTGTTGAACTGCGCGTGTCGAACTGCGCAGCCCAACCGGTCTATCCCCCCAAAATGGATGACCCATACAGACTGAAATCATAGCATAATGAAGGTCACTTTATATAATGTTGCTGTTTGGTCCATACTTTAAATTTAGAGTGGTGTTCTTAGGCTTGCATGCTTCCCCTTTTTTTTCTCCAGATGTATCAATGGCCAAACATTTTGATTTGTAGTTTCATCAGACCACAATGTTTCTTTTGGAGTAATGGGCTCTTCCTCTCTGAGTCTGCTCTGAGGCTTGTGGAGATATATTTCCTGATAGTTTGTTTTAGATTTATTCTCTAATGTCACACAAGAAAGAGTGTATTTGAGGTGTTGCCTTTAAAATGTTTCCACAGGTTTGCCACCATTTAAATACGTGTCGTGAATCAGAAGCTTACAAAGCCATAATGTGCTAAACCTCCCCTTATTTTTGTAAAATAAGTTATTTTTGTATTTGTAATATTTACTACATTTTAAGTCAATAAACCTTGTATGAACTACCTTATATTTTACTACCATTACATAAACAATCTGCAATAGTTTATTTCTACTACAAAGGGGTGTGAAATTTGGCTATAAATTTTCTTTTATCTTTGATAGCATCTGCTGTTTTATTTTTTTTTTTATGGCTATTATGGCTCCCACTACCTCGTACTCGTCGTCTTCCTCTTTATCCTGGACCGGGTCGCGGGGGCAGCAGACTCAGCAGAGACGCCCAGACGTCCCTCTCCCCAGACACCTCCTCCAGCTCCTCCAGGGGGGGCCCAACGCGTTCCCAGGCTAGCCGAGAGGCATAGTCCCTCCAGCGTGTCCTGGGCCTCCTCCCGGTGGGACGTGCCTGGGACACCTCCCAAGGAAGGCGGCCACCCTACGGGGGAAGCTCATTTCAGCCGCTTGTATCCGGGATCTCGTTCTTTCGGTCATGACCCAAAGTTCATGGCCATAGGTGAGGGTGGGAACGTAGACCGACCGGTAAATCGAGAGCTTCGCTTTTCGGCTCAGCTCTCTCTTCACCACAACGGACCAGCACAGCGCCCCCATTACTGCGGCAGCCGCACCGATCCGTCTGTCGATCTCCCGCTGGAGATCCCACTAGCTCTGGTCGAAGAAATTACCTTCTCATTTTCCAGGTAAAGGTACTATGGGGAGGGATGCTCACCCCTACAGGTAGATAAAAAAAATCATGTGTAATTTAATATATTTTTGAGTGATAAAGTTACCCAAAACAATTAAAGAGAACACAAATGTACATTTCTTTGTTTTTATTTCTGAGATAAGCAGCAGAAGTTAAGCAATAGACCTACACCAGATAAAAGTTGGCTGGATAAAAAAAAAACTTCAGTCCTACTTCTGTTCTGTCCTATTTTAATGGATTTTTTGCATTTTATTGCAACTCTTGTCAACCCAAGTCTAGCTCATTGCTGTTTGCTGACCTCTCCACTTCACCTCCGCTGTACCCACAATGAACCACATTTTACCTCTAGTTACTGGCAATAATTCATTGATGATTATCCATGCCTCCTGTATTGTTGACAGCTACCATGTCTTTGTTGTTTCTTTATAAGAAGCGTATTCTGCCAGTGATCGCACATTGCCTTGTTTAAAAAAAAATAAAAATCAGAGTGGGACTGATAATCATCAGAGACATTTGGTGTTAAAGGATTATAGAGGAGAAAGAGATGAACTGCTTATAATAGTTACGTCTTTTGAAAACTATACTAATACGTAGGGCTGCAGGATTTTAGGAAAACATGCCAGCGATATTCTTGTTGATTATTATGATTGTTCTGATCCTGGGCTAAAGATCTATATTGAATATGGCTATAACCAAACTCCTTACTGCAGCTCCTTCCTACTATAACATTTGAAGTGTTGTTTCCAAGCAGTCCGTTGTGATTGTAATATTGCACACACTGATGTTGCCATGACTGCACTTTGATTCATTGTGCAGGTCTGCTATTAAGTGTGCTGCTGTATAACATAAAATCACAGCAGTGGAATCAAATGGCTGACAGATGTCATTTTAATCATGTTTGATCATCAAACTTCCAACCGTCTTGTAAAAATTTAACTAACGTAAAAGTCAAAGAACTTTCCTTGTTCTGTAGACTCCATGATGTCTCCCAGTGATATTCATAGGGTTTTTGCGTTTTTTTCATAAATACATTTGCCTTTTGAAACATACCTAGAATATCAAGAAGCATTGTTTTTTGGGAGCGCGCGACAGGTTAATTTTCTCGGTTGCAACATATGTGCAATCATCTGTTCATTCTGCCTGGGAAGATGCTCTTTGGCCTTCTTTGATGGTGATCCAGAGGGACAACATGTGAAAGATGTGCGTGTTTGCATGAAAATATAATCATTTTTACCATCATCAAGACTAAACTGAACAGGAGACCAAGGATACGAGTTTTAGCACCATTGAGTTTTATTTTTCCTCTCTCCCTTTTGCCTTCAGTTTAGTAAGTACCCTCAGGTAATGAAGCCAGCCTGATGCAATTGCGATGATTTTATCATACATCTGTATTAGTTTTGTTCTGTCCTATTGTCTGCTGGGAATGAAGATAGCCAATCAAAGCTAATGTAACACCTCCTCACACAGGAATGCGTCTTAGTTAAATCACTTCTGAAATGTAAGGTAGTGAGAGTAGACTTGCTTCCATTTCATAATATATTGTATTATATTTTTTGTGTTGGGGTTAAATTAAAATGTGTAAAATAATGATGAGGTCATATCTGAGGGAACATTTTTTGTGTTTAATTTCTGGTTGTACTTTCTAATTTCCAGTTGTTTGCTTGAAGCCCAGTTAGATTTATTTCACTACTTGAGTAATTATTCTGCTTTAGCCTTCAGTCCTAAGCGTTTTTGCATCATGCTTTTTTTGCAGGGAATAAGTTAATGAATATACATGCTCTACTTCACATTCATTACACACGTAACCCACAGTGGTGCTGTCGAGTGTTGCCGCCACTCCTCTGCTACCTGGGGGGACTTCAGGTAGTCGGACTGTCACAGGCTTGGGTCGGGAGTCACTGGCTGTTGGATATTAAAGGAGAGGGTGATTGTTTGCCCATGTAGATGTCATTTTAACAAGCAAAGAGCGTCTGAACCTCTTTAAAATTAGATAACACTGCATGCAGAGGATGTGGAGACTTGAAGCTTTGCTCATTTGCAAACCAGTAAGGACCTTGTGTAGGAGTTGTGTGCATAGGAAAACATGTAGTTGGAATATTATTTTTGAACATTGTGATAACGATATCTTTTGCTTTTAACCTGTGTTTGCCTCACTCTTTTTGTTTTTACTAATATGTACAATGTTGTGGGCTGTCTGCATTCGCCCTAACTTAAACTCGTCAGTCTAAAGTTTCTCTCTCCTGCCTTACAGATGGCCACAATGAGCTAACAGATTTGCAAACAATCCATCTAAACAACATTTTGGTTGTCTTTAAGTTCCTGAAGGAGGAATCTTCCAAGATAATGTTCTCAAACTGTCTTAATGAAGTATGTGGTTTTTAGAGATACATTAACTATTTGGAAAGGTGCTTTGAGGCCTAACCTGGGGGTTAACATGTAATTCCTTATTTAAAAAGTATTCAAAACTACTTGCTCTATAAAGGAACCTGCAGCACTTTTTTTTAGTTGGAACAGGTCTTATGGAAACACACTGAAATGTAGTAAGTCTCAAAGAAAAACAAATAGATATTGGCTGAGAAAGGCCTGATTGGTGCACATCTACTTATAAGACTGTTGTTGTTTTTTTTCTTGTCCTCCAACAGTTCCTTGTCTCGTGTTTCTTACCGTATTGTCTGACCTTCTATTTGTGTCTCATGTTTATTTCCCCTGTCTTCAGATGGAGGTGGAGCAGCTCCTGTCTCTGTCAGGCTCAGCTCTGGCCCAGGCTGTCAGCTCTCTGCTGGAGACTCCTGGCCTCTATGTTTTCTCTGACATCCTGGAGCTGCCTAATGTCAGAGAGGTAAACACGCCAGGTTTATATGAAAAAAATGCTATTCTTATTTTATAGTGGTTGAGACTCAACTTATTTGTGCACATTCATTCATTTAACCCAAACTAGCCTCTGTGTTCTCAGCGTGTTGCCCAGGTTCCTGCTGTTCAGACCAAAATATAACCGAGGAAGAACAGTTTGTATCTAGTTGAGGTTGTAAACCTGCCCCAATCACATGTTGACATGTGCTATATGTCAGTTGTTTTATTCTGTGAGATAATGGGGCATCCACCAAAAGGTTTCTCAGTCATAACTGGTAAACAATGAGCTTCACCACCAGTTAATCTAGGACAAACTGACCAACCAGAGGGATCAGTTGTGCAAATAACATATTGTTGTACATTTAGCTCGACCTTTTATCGAAACCACTCTGAAATGCATTTCTTATATCCTGTTTTTATTGTGTTAAATAATTCATACAGCTTAACTTTTCTTATGTTTTTGTCACGTTAGAACCACAAACTACAAAGTATTTTATTGGGATTTTCCATGACAGACCAACACAAAGCAGCTTATAATTATCAACTTTTTCTCAGTTGTACAGGAGTATTTTTACTGAGGTTAATTTACACAAAAGTGATTTTTATTACTAATTTGACTTCTGAAGGTTAGTTTTTGCACTGGATTTTCTTTAAGAATATTCCACTAAAGGAGGCTGAACACAAATGCACGCCACACTATTCAGATTTTTATATGTAAACATTTGAGACGAAAACTCTTCTTTTTCCTTCCACTTCACAATGAAGCGCTACTTTATGTTGATCTGTCACATAAAATCCCCCCTAAAATACATCAACGTTTGTAGTTTTAGTCAATTGGGTGTGAATACCTTTGCAAGGCCCTGTAGGGGTAAAGTGGGGGTTTTTTTTTGTTATTGTTTGCGGGTTCAGTGATCAAAGTGCAAGCACTATTCCTGGTTAACATCATCCTATGAATTAAGTCTGGACTTACAGGGGAACACACAGACGAGTCCAGGTAAGAATGGAGAAAATGCCAGGCCAGTGTTAATGTTTGCAAATGATTTGGAGCACTTTTATGAGCCCAGCAATGAAATAGTGTTTGTCTTCTGCTGGTAAATGACCATAATGTGGTTTTATGCCGGTAAAATTGAGGACGAGCATCACTGCAGAAAATTGAAGACAGTTTTGTGAAATTAAATGTCTGAGGATGCAGCTCTAAAATGTGCAGCTCAGTGTTTAGTGCATACAGGCAAATAGAAAAATACCTAGGGTGATATGGTGATTGGGACAGACACATTAACACAAAAGTTAAGATTTTGTGACTGTTCAGTCTAAATGAAAAACATTAAAGTATATTAGAAAAATGTGTTATTGAGCGATCACTGTCTTCCTTGCTTTAATGTATTACCTGATGGATATTTTCCTGCAATTTATCCTTATAATTTATTGTCTTAATCTTTGTGTTTTATTGAAGCCTTCAGGAATTTTTCAGACATTAATAATTATGTTAAAGTGGCTCTTAACAAAAGAAAAATACCTAAACGGTACAAAGCTTTACCTCAGTTTTTCCTCTGAATTCTTCGCTTAAACATGCTTCTATATTTATATTGTACTTATCAGACAAAGTAGTTTTATCTAAAGTCCTCACATAGATTATCATCATGTTTCAGTTCCATTTTATTGTTAGATGAGTTGATAACATTATCTAATTATACATTGTCCCCCTGCATGGAGCTTTGTTCTAGCAAAACAAAGACATGCTTTCATTTAGAGGATGTCGTCTTTTGTCTTTCTCTCCCACTGGGTTGTCAGACAGAATGCTTGCATTCATTTTCTCTACGTACGTACTCGGCATTCCTTAAGTCTATGATAGAGTTATAGAAGGTAAATGCATTTCTGTGAGGCGCCTTTACGTTTTAAGGTTCAGGCAACGCGGGGCTGAACCGAAACAAGCCGCAGAAAAGCAGTCGCCATGCCTGTTCTGGTGGGAATCTAGGACATTCCAGGATAGTTCCTAAGAGGCAAAACAAGTTTTTATTCAAACTCCTTTTCTAGTCTAGTCAGTGGTTGGGTACCAGTATGGGAATGATTTGAGCAGAGATCTTAAATCTGCTCAGAATCAAAAGCTCACCAGGGACAGATTTTGCATTCCATAATAATCCGATCCTCTTTGTACTCAAGTGAATATTTTTAAATATGGAAAACATTCATTTTTATGAGTCCTTTTTAGTTCCACCGATCTCCTGCCAGACCTGCTCAGTGTGCTTATATAAGACTTATCTCAAATGCAGTTGCATAGTTCGTCATCTTTTGTATGCTGCCACATCGTTTTCTCTTTCATCTTCCCTCTGACCCACAGCTGGAGAACGGCCCTCATGCACCAGTGTATCAGCTGCTGAACCTCTTCGCCTATGGAACATACTGCGACTACAAAGGTACTGCAGTGGCAGCACTATGTAAATAAGTAATAGAGTAGCCCTGCAACCCTTTTATTGAGCTGTATTTCTCTGTAGCAAGGGAGCCACTTTAACATGGAGGTTTTGAAGTCTCTCATGTGAAGAACGAGGGGTAGTTTATTAACTGTAAAATAACGGGGCGCACTTTCATTTCTTTAGGCTAGTGTTCCTATTATCCGATAATTATCTGTCATAGCAAGACTGGTAGGAACGAACAGTCTAATCTAATCTGTTGGGACTTAATCTGTCCTCTACATAAAGCATAATGAGTGTAAGAAGTGAAATCTTAATAAATGTGTTTAATTGAATGTTGAAAATGAAAATTATCTGGTAGGAAAAATTGCATAGCCTACTTTACTGCTGCTACCCGCCTTCTGGGTCACACTGTGAGGAAGTGATTTCACTTTCATAAGGCTAGTGTAGTGGAGCTGTCAGAGCTGTGGTCTCAGGAAGGTCTGAGTTTTATTCTCAGGGAGCAGGTCTGCAGGAGAGATGGTCACTGGAGTCAAACCAGCTCCAGACTTTCTCCCAGCTCTGTTCTTTGACTGCTTTAAAGGCCAACACTCTGTAACACTAGATCTCAAAGTATGGAACAGTTTCCATTGTTTTGATTGTTTAGATGTTTTGCAAATGACACCAATGACAATATTCAGCTTGATCGGCCCTGACTGCAAGAAACCAGTTGCAGATGATTTGAGCTTTTTAACATGGCGCCTGATCTAGTTGGAAGTAGCCATCAGTAGATGGGAACACTGTGGAAAAGAAAGGGATGGACAATACTCATATTCCATGCTCAACTGGTACCAAGGGGCCCAAAAGAATGAGTCCACGCTTTCATGTTGTTTACACCAAATGTTGTACCTGAAATCGAGACTCGTCGGACCAGGCAGGATTTTTTCAATCTGTAATGGGCGGATTTTGGTGATCCTGTGGGATTTGTAGTTGTGGTTTCCTGTTCTGACAGGAGTGGCACCTGGTGTGGTCTTCTGTTGCTGCAACACACCTGCTTCATGGTTTGACGTGTTGTATGTTCAGACGTGGTATTCAGCTCGGTTATATCGAGTGGTTATTTCATCATCATAAAACAAAAACCAAAGAGCAAAGTGTACCGGAGTCAAATTCCTTGTTTGTATGTACAAACTTGGCAATAAAGCTGATTCTGATTCTGATTCTGATCATTTTAAACGTATCTGCCCAAGACTCTTCTAAAATCAACAGGGCGTGTTCATCCATACAACTGCTGCTCACTGGATATGTTCTCGTTTTTCTGGTGATTCTCTGTAAACCTGAGAGATGGTTCTGTGTGAAAATCCCAGAGGATCATCAGCTTGTGAAATACTCAGACCATCTGGCCCAAATGAACCCCTTTCTTCCTCATACTCAGTTTAAACTTCAGCATGACCTCTTCACAACTAGAAGCCTGAATGTGTTGAATTGCTGGCTTGTGATTGGCTCTTTGTGTTAATAAGCAGTTAAACAGGTGTACCTAATAAAGTGTCCAGTGAGTGTATTTTGTACCAAGATTGTGAAAACCTGAGCCTTTATTGCTACTCTTGTTCATCTTTCTCCGTTTGTCAATCATCTTTTTGTTTGTGCTGTAGAGAGAGCGGCCTCTCTTCCAGAGCTGACCCCAGCACAGAGAAACAAACTCCGTCATCTGTCCATCATCAGCTTGGCTTCCAACCTTAAGGTTCATTATTTCTCTTCTTTTAGTTTTAACACTGAAGTGAAGATAAACCGTTAGTTTGTATTGATTTCTTTCTTTTTTCCCTCAACAGAAGAATAGAGAATAAATGTTCTTCTGCTGCTTCGCTGCAGGCTTTAAATAGTGAGCTCCTATATCAATAATATATCGAAAGCCCTGCTTTTAAATATGGCTTTACTATTTTATTCTGACTGATAATCAATTCCTTTAAAGTTCATGTAAGGTTGCCTTTGATTGAAGCTGCCGGCTGTATTTACATCAGCCAAATTAGACACAAATAGGCATAAAGGTTTCTTCCAAATCATGAGGCTCTTTATACGGGTTGCTTCTAAATCTTTCATATGACAAGAAACTATGTTTGAAATCCTCTTTCCTTTGGACTTTCCAACTACGCTGCACCTTTCTTTATGCCCTTTTCTTTCTCGGCTCCTGTTAAATAATTGATTCATTATCCTCACTAACACAGTCCTTTTTTACCCCTTTAGCTCTCTCTCCCTTTCCATTAACATCACTCCTCTCACTCCTGCTCCCTGTTTTGTGTCACTGCTTCCTCTGAATGCAGCCTTGACATCTCTTAATTGCCAACAAACGAATTGTGAGAATTTAGACTCCTTCCATCTTCCTACAGCGGTAACATTTAGGCAAATGAGCATTTTTATTGGATGTTTTTGTTCTGCAAACCATTTAGGTACATTCAAAGTTGCTGCCAGTTTCCATAGACTTGAGAATATGAAGGTTTATACTGCTTTATGTCTCGGATTTTTTCCCCCACAGTGCCTGCCATACTCGCTGCTGCTTCAGCAGCTCGAGCTAAAAAATGTGCGGGAGCTGGAAGACCTGTTGATTGAGGCTGTTTACTGCGACATCATCCAGGGCAAGCTGGACCAGAGGAACCAGCAGGTGGAGGTGGACTGCAGCGTAGGTCGCGACCTTGGCCCCAACGAGCTCCCAAATATAATCAACACACTGCAGGAGTGGTTAGTATCAACTGTATTTATCTCTCCGAACTGCCTTTTTTTCTGTTTCTTGTTTTCTGATCCCCAGTCTACCTCCACCTTCCTCTGTGGCTTTCAGGTGTACAGGTTGTGAGGCAGTTCTGTGTGGCATCGAGGAGCAGGTCTCGAGGGCGAACCAGTACAGAGAGAACCAACTAAAGGTCAAAGTTCAAGTGGAAACAGAGGTTGGTCCTTCATCTCTTTACCCTGCAGTCCTGTTTTCTTTCCCTCCAGAATTAGGGTGAATAAATGTCTGTTGTTCAACATTTATTTTTTGCTCCTGGCTGTCTTTGTTATTTTAGTTTCCTCGAGACTGCTTATCTCCCATTTTTTCCACCCCATCTGCTAGCTTTAATAATCCCCTCCCAGTTTATACTGGCTGAACAATCCCTCTCTGTTCCCCTTCCAGTCTAAGTAATGGGACAGAGTGTTTATTAGTAATAAAAACATGATCTTCCACCATACATAAGAACGCTACTGATGGATATATATATATTTTTCAGATTATTGCACTCTGTTTCACATTTATCTAAATGATTTGAAGCCATTTGCATTTTTACCTTCCTGTTGTTTCCTGAGGTCTAACACAAACACTGCAGGCAGACAGCCATCCACTGTCAGTCAAACACAGAAACTGACACGCCAGTCTAGAATTCATTTTAGGTCCTGCTTTAACAGTAAATGCACAGAGGAAGTACAGAGCCGTGCAAATGTAATGAACCACTGGTCATGTCTTTCATGTTACAGCCACAGCTTTATGTGGTGGATCAACACAAAGTTCTGCATGGCTTTAAAATGAAAAGAATAAATCGTTTCATTTTGTTTTTAATAAAAACCTGAAAAGTGTGGCATGCATTTAGATTTTGCCCCCTATACGCCGATAATCCTGAAGAAAATTTAGTGTAATCAGTTGCTTTTAGAACTCACCTAATAAGTCGATAGAAAACTTAAAAGAATTGTATCACCCTAAAAACATAATTTCTACAGTGAAATATGGCGGTGGCAGCATGGTTTTCTGGGGATGCTTTTACAGGACAATCCTGGAAGAAAACCTGTTGGAGGCTTGAGACTGAGAAGGAGGTTCATTCTCAAGCATTATAACAACCCTAAACATACAGCTAGAGCTTCAATGGATGATTGAGACCAAAGGGTATTCATGTAGTAAAATGGCCCAGTCAAAGTCTTCCAAAGAGAATCTGTGGGAAGACTTGAAGACTGATCTACACAGACGCTCTCAGTCCATTCTGACTGAGATTTAGATGCTTTGTAAACAATTAGCAAACATTTCCACCTCTAGGTGTGTACAGCTGGTAGAGACACACTCCAAAAGACCTGTAGCTCCACCAGTTATTGTCTCAGTGGGGTTGAATGCAGTTGCATAACACGCTTTAAAAATCATTTTAAAAATATCTGGAAATCAAGTATCGTCTTCCTTCCACTTCCTACTTGGTTTTGGTTTGTCGCATTAAATCCCATTAAAATGCATTGAGGTTTGTGGTTGTAATGGGCCAACATTTGGATGAAAAGTTTTGCAAGGCACTGTATGAGTGGTACAGTTGTGTTAGAATAAAATCATCATCTTTAGAGGTTACAGAATTCAATCTTTCTACAGCAGAGGAGCTGTGTAAAGTCTGTCAGCAGAACAACAATCTAAAAACAGGAGCGATGGGACATAGAAGAGGTGTGAATCTTTGCTGTGCTCGTTGATTCAGTTGCGAATATCTCTAACCTATTAATGACCCGTGATTGATGGAAATGTGCATCTCAGACTCCTGCACAAACAACACCCTATATAACTACAAGTACAGGGGTTGGACAATGAAAACCTGAAAACAAACCCGGTTTTTTTTAGACCCCCATAAAATTTTTATTAGTAATGGTGTAGGGCCTCCTTTTTCAGCCAATGCAGCGTCAATTCCCCGTCTTGGGAATGACATATACAAATTTTTGGGACAGTGGTCAGAGGGATTTTAAGCCATTCTTCTTGCAGGATAGTGGCCCAGGTCACTACGTTGAAAATGGTGGAGGAAAACGTTTTCCCACTCCCCCCTCCCCAAAACACCCCAAAGTGGCTCAATAATTTTTATCTGGTGACTGTGCAGGGATGGGGGTTTTTTCAGCTTCACTTTCATGTCATCAAACCCCCAAACTTTTCACCAGTCTTGGGGGTGTGTGTTATGGTTGCATTGTCATCCTGAAAACACGGCACCGCCTTCAGGATAAAAATTTTTTGAACCATTGGATGCACATGGTCCTCAAGAATGGTTCGGTAGTCCTTGGGAGTGACGCGCCCATCTAGCACAAAGTATTGGGCCAAGGGAATGCCATGATATGGCAGCCCAAAACCATCACTGTTCCAACCCCCATGCTTCACTCTGGGCATGCAACAGTCCCCGGGTGGAACGCTTTTTTTGGTTTTCCCCCACCCGTACTCTTTCCCATTTGTGGGGAAACAGTAAAGGGGGGGAAACCATCAGAGAACAATACATATTTCACATTTGGTCCACAGCCCCCAAGATTTTCGGCCCCCTTGCACCATTGAAAGCGACGTTTTGGCATTGGCATGAGTGACCAAAGGTTTGGCTATAGCAGCCCAGCCGTGTATATTGAAACCCTTGTGGAGCTCCCGACGGACAGTTTTTGGTGGAAAACAGGAGAGTTTTGAGGGGGCCATTTTTAATTCTGCCCGTTGATTTGGGCGCCCGTGGTTTTTATGGGTTTTTTGGATAAAATCCGGATTAAACCCCCCGGGGGAAAACCCTTTCAGACAGCTTCCTCTTGCGTCCAGTTAATCCTGTTGGGTGGGTTCGTCCTTCTTGGTGGATGGGCCTGACATTTCCCTGGATACCCGTGGCCCTTGATACATCAAAAAAAGACTTATTTTCCCTTGGTTTTACACCGGGTAATGACAGAAGAGTGGGCCACTTTAAAATTTTTTTTTACATTTGGCCCCAAATATCACTAATTAATGACAACAAACAACTGTACAAAAGACTGGAAAAATTAATTTTCCCCCTTTGCTGTCACCATAAGGCGAAATCCCGGGGGGACGGGGGGGGGGTTTTTTTGTCCCCCCTTCCATAAAGATGTCCCCCCCCCCTAATAATCATTGTTAAAAAAACAAAGCATTTTTTAATGATAGTATAAGGAAATTATAAAAAAAGGCACAGCTAAAAAAAGGTGATCCAAGTTAAAATAGTACATAAAAAGGGGGGTTTTCTAAATTTTTAAAAGATCACCCACCCCCTATCCCACAAAGTGGTTTGGGGGTCCACATGCTGTTTTCCCCAATGGGGGGGGGGGGCTACCCCCCGGCTGCTACTCTCAGCAGCTCCCTTTTCAGAAGCGGGGTTTCAACACGGTTGATGAGGAAACTTCACCAATGTGTCAGTATGGTCCCTATTATCATATCACTTGGTTCAATGAGTGCAAGGTTTAACATCTTTTTCCAAAACCCGCCTCTCCCTTCAGCTGCTAGCTAAGCTAATAGCTTAGCTTTGGGGGTTAACAAGGGTGAATGTTAGTAGGGCCGGGGGAACCTTGATGGGAAAACATGAGAAGGAAGGGAAGGGGGACGGGAAAAGAGATCACTAAGGGGAAACTGAGGGGAGATTTTAAAAAACCCTGTCAAGAGGGGCGGTATTGTCCGATGTAAACCTAATTCATATTTTTAACTGACATTTTAATGTTTGGGGGATCGGGTAAAAAATTTTTTAAAAAAAAATAAAAAAAATTGGTATTTACTAAAAACCCCAATTTTAAGCTTTGTTTTGTAGTTGGGGGTGTGCTAGTGAAAATATCTCCCGTGTGTGTTGTTTGTTTGGGTGAGTGTGTCCCCAAAAGTCAGTCAACCCAAAGGTCAGCTGAAAAGGGCAGAGAAAAGAAAAATTACAAAACTCCGGTCATGTTTTAGTTCTCCAAAATGCCAAGTAAGTAGAAAAAAACCACAGTGATATGAAGGCGTTTTATTTAAAAATTGTCTATGAGAAAGGAATGAAATGCTTATGAATATGTTTTTTAATGGCTTCATTAGCCTAGTCAAAAACACAAAGGGGCACAGAGAGCCAGGGGGGCCCGGCCGGTTTTTTGACTTTTGGGTTATTTTTTCTTGTTTTTATTTTCTTCTAAAAACTACTTAAATGGGAAATTTAGAGCAGGATGCAAATAAAATTATGTTAGATGTAATCCTAAAGAAGGATCATTGCTACCTTTCACCTAATACCCATTGTTGACATTGCTGGTTGAACATAAAAAACCTGTATAAGGGTAAAATATGGACTAATAAAGAGCAATGCTATAACTACAAATATTACTTTCAATAACATAATTTTAACATGCTGACAAATTGCCAAGGAGCGGGAAAGAGAGAGGGAGGGAGCTTTTTTTTCATGTCCCCCCCCAAGAATTACTCTCTGAAATCTTTCTGTTTAGTGTCCATCTTCTTTTAGAGTTTTTTCGGTATAACAGATAACGAATAGTTTGAAGAATCTATATTTAATGTAGAAAAATCTAGTCCACACTTTAAAAGAAATCTGCGAAATAACCCTTTACAACAATCGGAAATCAATTTCAATGTTGTCACAAAACACAGCTAGGGTCAACTTTTTGAACTGAAATGTAAAAAAGAAGAGAAATTTGCCCACAGCATCACATATCCTTCACCATGCTTAACAGTCTGCATGAGGTGCTTTGTACATATTCAGAATCAGCTTTATTCACCAAGATTTTGCACATAAACAAGGAATTTGACTTCCACTTTGGGCTAAAAAAGGAGATTTTAGATCTAAATATATAAAAATAGAAATAAAAATTATTCTTTGGTAATATGTTTATATTTTGCATTCTTTCTACAAAAGAGGAAGACAAAGTAGAATTAGTGCAAATGCCTGGTATCGATTGATCTGGACACTGTTCATCTTCCCTCAGTCCAGAGCTTGGACTGAGGGAAGAAACTGTCTCTGTGGCGGCTGGTTTTTGTAAATAGTGCTTTTTAGCGCCGACCCGAAGGTAAAAGCCTAAGCAGTTTGTGTCCAGGATATATGGGCTCTACAGAGATCTTGGCTGACCTTTTCCTGACCCTACCTAGTACATGTTCAGGGTGGAGGGAATGTCAGTCTTGACGGTACTCTCTGCAGACCTAATTGTTTGTTGCAGTTTTCTGTTTTGTGAATGAAACCAAGCCAAACAGTGTAGGAGATGACCAGCAGCACCTGTGGATGTTGTACTTCCTGAGGAGCCACAGGAAGAAGGTCTCTGATGGGGCTTCTTCCAATCAGTGTTTGTGTGAGGACCACCTCAAGTTGAAGATAGCGTGGTTCCTAGGAACCAGACGTGATCCACAGTAAACACAATGTCGTTGAGGATGGTGAGGATAGGCGGTGTGGGGGTTGTCCTCTGGAATCCTACAATCATCTCCACTGTCTTGAGCGGGTTAAGGTCCAGGTGATTCTGACCAAACCAGTGGACCAGTCGATCCACCGCCTTTCTGTATGAGAGCCGTCACTGTCTCGAATCAGATCAGTAACAGTGGTGTCATCTATAAATTTCAGGAGTTTCACAGAGGGCTCAGCTGAGGTGCAGACATTTGTGTACAGAGAGAAGAGGAGTGGGGAGAGAACACAGCCCTGGTGGGCGCCGGAGCTGATGGTTCTAATTGTTATGCATCCTTTGTTTAACACCACTGAAGTGTTTGCTGCCACAAAGCTCAATGTCGTATCATCCTGCTCTCGGTCTGTTGGGACAAAATAAATATGGGTTCTCACCCAGTCTGGTGGCTCCAGGAAATGGGTCTCTTACATGTCATATTTATACCCCAGGGAAACAAGAAGTCATGGATTACTAATTAATCCGAGAAACTCTGATCAGCTTAAAATGTTCAATATATATTAAAAATGTTTTAGATTTATTTCTAAGGAATAATAGAGTGGTTTTGTTAATAAGTTACGTGTGTGTAACAGAGGGAACTTATTTGTCTATATAAGGATTTTTAGAGACTTGAGAAGAAGTAAAGGTGTGTTTGTCTTTTCTCTTTTACATCAGGTCTCAAACCTACAAAAAACGTTAAAGGCCAGCGCTGCGTCTCCATCCTCAGGCCCCGCCCCTGCTGGAGCAGCATCCAATCAGGATGCAGATCAGCCAGCTGAGCCACGGGACCCCGCCTCCTCTCAGGAACCTCGACAGCCAGGCAAAAAGGCTTCGAAGGTTAAAGGGTGAGTGCTCTTACATCAGATTTCTTATTTGGTGGCAGCCTAATAATTTCCACACAAATGAGCCTCTCTGGGTTCTGTTTGGCTTTTACTGGGTTTGAACAACAGAAACCAGCAGTGTAAATAGTGTTTGGATTGAAAGTGCATTATGTTTCACAGCTTCACACATTGGACATGAGTGGCCTTGTAGAAAAACTCGCTAACATGATGTTTTATTCAGATCTTACTCTCGGTTGTGTCTTTTAAACGAAGTGGAGGTTTTTATTTTTCATTTTGAAGCAAGAAACGTTTATTATTACAAGTCAAAAATCTGTAACAAAAAGCAGCATTTGGCAGGTTTTTTCCTTTAATCCTCTCTTATTGAGATTTTTTTTACAGTAAGAGAGAGCTGCTGAGTGTCTGCAACAACTACTTTTATTATCAGATACTCACCAGTGTTTCGCTGTCCTATTATAACCCTGCTCCATAAATCCCTTCCTCTGCTCTGCCTCCATCCAGCCGTATTACCCACGGCTAATTTCACATCTGTCCTGAATTGTAAAATGTCACTGGATACACGAACGGCCCGCGCGCTCGCTTCCCGAAAGAGCCGTTTCTCCCTCTGGTGATCAGCCGAGGGGCTGTTTGTTTTCCTGCTGAACAGAAAACCGGCTGCCTGGTACATTTTGGTGAAACACGGAGCCCCTGTAATTTCCACCATTCACTGCAGTGTCTCATTCAGATGGAGATCCACTCCACGTTTTCAAATCCAAATTAATGATAGCTTAACCTCGCTCCTCACATTTAAATACCTTCTGACACACCTTCTCTAATTGGGCTTTTTGAAATGATTACATTTGTAATTCAGCGGTTATAATTAAAAACATTTTATTACCCAAATTTCTTATTAATTTGCTGAGAAAATGGACTCGGATCCCTTCCAGTTAAAGCATGTTGAATATTAATGTGGAATATCATCTAACATCTTTGCATCCAGGTTGCATCAGTTCTGTGGTTTCCCGCCCCCCCCTGTAGAACAGGGTGAAAGCAAAATAATTATATGAATAAATCAAAAAAAAAGCATCAATTCAGTGTTTTTTTGTTTTTGTTTTAATTGGCTGTGTCCCAAACAGGCTGCGTGGGAGTGGAAAGATCTGGTCCAAGTCCAACTGAGGAAGAGAGATTAGGATTCGAGGACAGCCGCACTGATGGACACTCGCTAATTTACGGACGGATACTTAAAAACAATGCAAGCCACTATTCTTGGAGACCCACCTCTGCAGATCAACCACACTTCTTCAGTGGAAATTTTGTTAACAAATCTACCGTCTACGGATTCAGAAATAAGCGCCTGGCCTGACTGAAGCAGCTGTGACGTCCGCTTCTGCACAGACTTTCGATGTAAATAAAAGCACTTGAAACACACGAGGACAAAATCGTCCGCAGTAGGAGTCGGTTGCCTTTGACCAGAAACAGGATCAGTGTATTTAAAGTTTGTTTTTGTCTGTATCTTTTAGTTTAGATAAATTTTCAGTTGATTTGTTTTTTTCTTCTCTCTGCTGGGTTAAAACTTGTACAAAATCAAATTATAAGTTGTTGGAAAATAAAAAAGAAGCTCGCTATTCATCTCGGCTGTCTTATTAATGTCACTTCTTTTATTAAATGTACTTCAGAGTGCATCTCTGGAGGGCTCACTACTAAATGTTAACTCACAGAAGGGGGCTACCTGTTAGGAGGTCAAGTCATTAATTAGGGCATGTCCCAAAGGGATTAATGTATTATACAGCCGAGACTTCCCCTGTACACTACCAGTGCCTGCAGACAGCAAGCGCATTCGTATTTTATACGTTTTGCCCAGAAGCCTCTATTTCATTTCTCTATTTCTCTGTCTGAATTGCTTGCCACTCTTCTACGTACCTCTATCACCATCAAGTTTGCCTTCATCATGCCTGCTGTGTCCGTCTCTCCCTCTTTAGATTCTGTTTCCTCTAAATTCTCCTCCCTTCATCCTCCATGACCTTAATGATGGCAAATAGCTGACCAGCAGCGATGGTGACGAGCAACCAGACGGGGAAATTATCCTGTTCCATTTAACCCTGCATCTTTCTAAATTCCCCTTTTCCTCCATCATCCTGCTTCGCCTCTATAAAAAGAGGTGTTAATTTCAGTCGGTGTGTTGAGATTCATTTCCTTTCACAGCATCGGAGCTGTGACTTTTAGCAGCTGTACACCTCTCGAGGTGTTTGAGTGAAAGTGATGTTGGAGAATTGAGGACGACCTGCACCTCAGCACTGATCGTGGTCACAGAATTTCTCTTTTTCATGATACCACCACAAACTTTAATATATATCTTCGGGATTTTATATGATAGACCAGCAAAAAGTTAAGAAGTGAGAAACAATGACTTTTTTTAAAACTTTTTTTTCACAGGTAAAACTAAAATGTGAGGAGTTCAGCCCCCACGGGTCAATACCTTGTAGAACCACTTCTGGTTGCAACTTCAGATGCAAGACTTTTAAAGAACCTCTACCACCTTGGCACATCTGGAGACAAAACCTTTGACTCATTCTTCTTTGCAAAATAGCTCAAGCTCAGGGGAGAGAGGGCATATGAACATCAATTTTCAAGTCATGCCACTCAGTTGGATTATGGTCTGGACTTTGACTAGGCCATCCTAACATTGGAGCTCTGGCTGCATGTTTAGGGTGGTTATCCTGCAGGAAGGTTAACCTCTGTGGTCTGAGGATGTTTTGATAATTAGATGTTACCATCAGAAACAAGTATGGAAAAAAGTAGTAAAAACTTAAATACCAGCATAGAAACTTTACATTTGGTTTTATCTCCCATTTATAACTAGCATCTGCATCAGAAGAAAGAAAATAAAGAAAAAAGTGACTTTTTAGTAAAAATGCTAAATATTAATATAAAATGCAACTTTTCTGCTTTTTGTGGTCAAAAAGAGTTCAAATTAAAATTTGGTTTGATTTTTCTTTCCAAATAATAAAAATAAAATCACAAAACCAGCAGCAAAGAGAAATGAAACATTGTCCTGTATTCTCTACATCTAAAAATTGCAGTAACAATGTATGGTTCACATGCAATTAAGAAAAATACTAATTAGCTTCAAAAGTCAAACTTTTAGATATTCATTGTTATTTTGGTTCATCTATATTTGCTTAGCTGTGGACAAATCTGTGGTATAACAACTTTAAGGTGTACATAAGAAACAGCGCCTCCTACAGTCACAAAATATTGTTTTCATTACTGGTTTCCGAGGAAGAAATCCAGTGACCAAACGATGAATGGACCCTCAGCCCCAGTCTCAAGTCTTCAACAGGTTTTCTTCCAGGATTCCCATGTTTTTAGCTCCATTCATTTTCCCATCAGATGTGACCAGCTTCCTTATCCTTCCTGAACAATGCATCCCCCACAGCATGATGCTGCCATCACCATGCTCTCTGTTGTTTCCGTGTTATCACATCAAATCCCAATTAAAAAAAAAAAATTCTCTGAAGTTTATAGTTGTGAAAACTTTAAGGGGGTGAATACGTCTGCGAAGCACTGCATGTATGTCATCCAGCCGTTAAAACTTTCCAGTGGAACCCAGCCAATCCATTACTCCGATTGATCGGTAAAATGCCCCGAGGAGATGTAAACACTAGCTGCACCAGCAAGACTGGTGGAGAATCTCAAAACAGTCGAATGGCATTTCTCTTCCTGTTCCCACCCTGATTTTATTGACATTAGTTTGAAAAACTATACACACAGGAAATTCTTGCTTAGCACCCTGTTAATCTTGCTAAAGCGCGAGGAATCCATATGAGGTGAGGAGATAAGGAGAGGGTTTCAGACCGAAGCAGACGCATTATTCTCCTCTCCTTTTCAGTGGTAACAAAAATGATTGGCACATGCAGGAGTTTTTAATACCAAGACTAAGGGTTTAAAAATCAATTCAAGGCAGTGGACTAAATGCTCACTTCAGAGAGGGAAAGATTAGGAGACACGTGTATCTATTAAAATGCACAGTGTAAGCTTTATCCTTCCCATAAAGCATTGAGGATTGCACAGCTCCTTCAGGAATTCGTTCAACATGCACTGAAATAAACACACACAGAGCTAAAACGCCAGTGTTGAGTTTTTATTCAAGTTACGTTGAACAGAAAGACCAAATTTATACAAGAATGCTACGAACAACCACAAGACTGGATATCTGAAGTGTTGCACGAGCTACCATGATGCCACCAGTACAATATCTGTAGTGGAAATGTTCTGAGTGGGATTCATGTCTCAAAGCTGCTTAAGAAAAGTTACCAAAAACTGAAATGTGTCATTGAAAACCCTCTGATGGGTAAAATAGGTATAATTTATAATAAGCAGTTCTCATGTTTTAATGCCGATTCATTGGTGATGCAGATGTGATTCTTCTTTTTTGATGATATTTGATGATGACGGAGGTTTTGCTTTCCAAATTGAGATACAAAGCTGTCAGAAACAAGGAAGCTTAAACGAAAATCATACACCAGGATTAGCCTGAGGATCCCAGGTCGCCCACTCATTTGCATGGAAACGTAAATCTGTCCTTTGTTTGTCATCTCCAGCAGCATTTTTGCTCTGTCCATTCATGTTCCGAATATTTCATCTCCACCACTGGAAGTACTCTGTTTAATAACACGTTTCTAACAACAGTCCAACAGGAACAAAGCATGCCTGCGAAGGTTTGACAAAGAGGTGAACGTCAGCCAAATAATTAGGGAAACAAATCATGAGGAAAAGACCAAAAGAAAACACTCGGCTACATCTGCAGAGAACAGTATCCCCCACTATTTGCATTTCAGGCACCCAAAGCGGGAGAATAAACATCAGTTTTTGGAGCGTGACATGTTAAACACATTGCCTGTTGGCTACAGCCAAACAGCTTCGAGAAAAACTCTTGGAGATGCTCAGCTTGGCTTTTTGTTAACCATTTTACAAGCCTGCTGAACAGGACTGGATCCACGTGTCGTTTCACGGCAAGAAGAGTCTGCTGGGTTGGTGTTGATAGCGAGCAGCTGAATGACTGGCTGAGGAAGCACGTGTAGGGTCATCTCAGAGGTGGACGGAGGGGGGGTGATAGGAGGCTGCATGGCTGTTAAACTGCTTGTTGGTGAGTTAGTCACGGCAGGCTGAGGCGCAGAGCCGCTGGGTAGCTTGGCATGGCTCGGGGCCGTACAAACAGCGCAAAAACAGGGTCACAGTGATGCACATGAAAAGAAATGTTGACACCGAGCAGGAAGAAGTAGAGGAAGGGATCGAGTCGGAGGAGCTTGGATTTTTCTTAGACCTCAGGGCAGCCGAGGAGCTTTTGTGATGGCTGGATACCTGGGTTCCCTGAATTTCTTTCACAGTTGGAGAGCAAAATAAAACAGAGCTGCGGGCTCGCCCCCCAGGTCCTGTTGACGTTGCTGCTCGGGAGCCTGGAGGAAATGTTCGTCGTATGGACAAAAACAGTCACCTCACAGGTTCACAACTGGGATCCTGACAGCAAGAGATGAAAGAAGAAAAAGAAGAGTGAGAAGGAAGGAAGGAGGAGGTTGTCTGAGTGAAGGCCTGAAGCTGGTGTCGATGGAGAGCTGCATCACAGGGGACTGCTGAGAGGTGGAGGAAGGGGAGAAAAAGCCAATGGGTGGAGGAAGCGAGAAGCAGCACTAGAGAGTGGCTCTATAATTATCCTGATTGAGATTAACTTAAAATACCCTTGAACAAAAGCATCATTTCATGGAAGGTGGCTCAGCGCCTCTTTCATAGGCGCCAGATGACTCATCTGGAGAGGGAGTTTGAAACACTGATACATCTAACAGCAGCACCATCACTCCAGGCCTTAATGTTCTACAGAGAATAGCGCTACTGCCCAATTACGCTCCATGCACATCCTCACAGTGCAAGCAACGCTAATATGGTTGCACACGCACAAAGAAGCAAACTTAAACCCAGAAGTGCATGCACACATACACGGCAGACTCACGGACAAACACTCGGGCTGTGCCGGGCCGCTTGGGTGACTCATTACCTCTCCCTGTCGGTGAAGGAGGAAGAGGTGCTGTGCAGCGTCTGCCTGCTGTCCTCCGAAGCAAGGGAGCGGGGGAGCGCAAGGGACAGCGGGGGGGCCACGCCACGGGAAAGCGGGGGTGGATGCTGGGAACAGCTGCGATCGTAACTGGGAGAGAAAGATGAGAGGAGGTTGTAAAGTGAAATGAAACAAAGAGTTAGGAGTTTGAGTCAGATATGAGGGAAGAGCAGAAAAATGACAGCAGATCTCGAGAAAGAGAGGTGACAAAAAATGAAGAAACAAAGTCAGAGAGCATCAGGAACATTGAGTCGCTTAGCATCAGCGAGCACATTACCCTGCCTCTGTGAAGGAGCAAAAACATCGAACTCATTAAAACACTGTCAGTGCTGTGAAGGAGGCAGCTCTGCAGGGCGAGGGAGGAGGGGGGGGGGTCATAAGGGGTGAGGTGAGAAGTGTGCAACAAGGTGAAGAAGTGAACTGAGAGCTGAGGGTGTTGTGCAATTACTTCAGCGAGGAGAAAAACTTGCAGTGCCCGGCAGATGTATTCATTTCCAATGAAACTGGTCACATTTTGTCACATTACAACCACAAACTTTATGTGACAGAAAAACTGTGCCACATAAATGTGAAGTGGATAGAAATGGTTTTCCAAACATTTTATTGTATTCAGCCCCTTTTACTCTAATACTATTGCTAGTAAACTCTGTATAATTTAATCTCAGTATAAATCCAGCTGTTCTGTGAAGGGCTCAGAGGTTTGTTAGAGAACATTAAAGAACAAACAGCATTACAAAGTCCAAGGAACACAGCAGACATGTCAGGGAGAAAGTTTTAGACAAAGCTAAATTATAAAAAATATCCTAAGCTGTGAACATCTCACAAGGAAATACAATCAATCCATCATCTAAAAATGGAAAGAGTTCAACTGCCAAGATATGGCCATTCACCTAAACTGACAGCCAAGGAGAACGTTGATCAGAAAAGGAGCCAGGAAGGCCACTTTAACTCTGGAGCAGCTGCAGAGATCCACTGCTCAGGTGGGAGAAATTAGGCCTTTAAGGAAGAGTGACAAGAATAAAAACGTTGCTGAAAGAAAGCCACAAGATGTCCTACTTGTAGTTTGCCACAAGCCATGTAGAGGACACAGCAAACATGTGTACAACTTGTCTCTGAAATTACTGTCCAACATGCAAAACACATCACCTTGAAAACGCCAGGTTCATGGTGAAACATGGTGGTGGCAGCATTATGCTGCGTGAATACCTTCAGCAGGGACAGGGAAGGTAGTGAGATACGAGAAGAAACCCCATGAGAGGCTGCAGACTGGGGCTAAGGTTCACCTTCTAGAAGGCTGACAACTCTAAACATTCAGCCAGAGCTACAATGGAATGGATTAGATCTCTCCATATCCATGTGTAGGAATGGCCCAGTCAAAGTCAAGACATAAATCCAATTCAGAATCTGTGGGAGGATTTGAAAACTGACATTCTTTATTCAATCTAACTAAGCTTAAGCTATTTTGCACAGAAGAACGGGCAAACATTTCAGTCACTAGATGTGCAAAGCTGGTAGACATACTGCAAAAGACTTACTGCTGTAATATTAGCAGAAGGTGGTTGTCCAAAGTAAACCATTTAAAAGCCATGTATCCATTCTGCTTCCACTTCACAATCAGGCACTACTTTGCGTTGGTCTATCACATAAAATCTCAATAAAACAAACTGAAGTTTGTGGTTGGGATAAAGTCCCAGAGGTGTGAATACTCTTTGCATGGCACTGTGGGGGGGCGTCACTGGGCTCCTAAAGAAACTGTGTGGAACAACAAAGCTGTTCTTAGAGCCATAAAAGCCATCCTAACCCCTTATTTTCCCACACTAACACCTGTCCACTTCTGGCTGACGCTTTCCCTCGCTACACACTCAGCATCCTCCTTCATAGCATCATCCACACAGAGACAGAAAAAAAATTCACTGAGCACATATGCTGTTCCTCTATAATCATAATGAACTGGACGATGGCCAATTTCCACTATAGGCTATCATTTGAGTCCATCTGCACCCTCCCCATCACTCCCCGTTCGTTCCACGGCTCTTCTCTCCATCTAACACATGGTGTTATTTACACATTTATGACACTGAAGCACGAGCCAGTCTATAGAGAGGGCTCTGTTGCCTTTTTCTCCCAGCAATTCTCTCTGTTCCAGCTCTTTTTTTACATCCACCAGCACAGCACGGCACGGCACGGCACGGCATGACTATGCGGTGGGGGCTCGTGAGAGTAAGTTATCAGAACAACAGTGAAGCTGGTCTCAGGGACAAGGAAGACAAATCGTGTATCTGCTCCCGGCAAACTGGAGGGTTATCTGTGAATCTTCAGCCAGGCTGGTGTTTCTGGGAGAAGTAAGAGACCAGTGAGGGGAGATAAGAGCGCCGAATGTGCAGAAGAGGGAACTCAGGTACCTCAGACAAAGAAAAAAATCCCTAGGAGGAGGAGAGAGAGGAAAACTAAGATTAAGAAGGGGTAGGAAAAAGTCTATTATTAGAGAAAGAAATGTAAAATTATCATATAATAGAATTTGGGATAAGATTCAAAGAGAGGAGTAATAAAGTGAGGATGAAGAGAGTGGAAGTGTGAGGAGAGGGAAGAGAAGGGGTCCCAGTGGTCAAATAAACTGGGATCTTATTGGTTTGATCAGCAAAGTGTGTGAGTACCTCACTACATCACATAGATGACTCCTCATTTCCAGCTAACGGCCAAGTGTCCACCTTCCCTGCTATGAACACATACAGACCCACCTCCTGTTTACCACCATGTCTACATGCTCTGAAAGGTCCAGGTGGGCTGCTGTTGAGGAATGGTCGAAGGTGGAGGCCATGGTAGTGTCCAAGCTGGTGAGGCAGCCAATCAGAGCCATTTTCTCCCCTCCCCTCCTCGTCCTAATGATCATGGCAAATGTTTAATCATTGCAACACTAATGGCTCTAAATGACACATCTGTGCCAACTGTGACTTTCAGGAGCACAAGTGTTGTTAATAAAGTCATTAGCAGGCAATTACTCAGCTTTGACTTGAGGGGGGGGGACCACACAGAACCATTACGTAACCATCAACGATACACAAACAAGACACACCAGCATGGGACCACCATCCTCTCAAACAACCATACTCCAGCCATCTGCTGTTTGGATCCCCATGCTGGTAAGCCCAAACGCTGAGGATATGAAACATAACAGTGCCTTAAAAAAGTATTCCTACCCTTTAAACTTTTCATTTGTCACGTTACAACCACAAACTTCAATGTGTCTTAATGAGATTGTATGTGATAGATCAACACAAAGTAGAGTGGTGAAAAACATACATAGTTTTCTAAATTTTCCAAGTCTTGCCACAAATTCTAACTTAGAACACATCTGTACTTTGACTAGACCATCCTAACACACTTTGATCTAACCCGTTACTTTGTTGCTCTGGCTCCATGTGTTCTCCTGGATTTATTTAGCTGCATTCATCTTCCCATCAATTCTGACCGGCTTTCTGTCCCGGGTAAAGAAAAGCATCCCCGCAGCATGATGCTTGCCCCACCATGTTTCGTCATGGTGATGATGTTGGTTCCCCACTACACAGGGGCTTGCCTGTAGGCCAGAAAGTTCCACTCTAGTCTCCTGTGAGCAGAGCACTGTCCTCTATATCAGACGTCTGCAACCTTTACAATCCAAAGAGCCATTTTTGACCCCAGTCCAGCTAAATAAACTAGTTCAGAGCCACACATGACACATGACCTTTTGAAACAGAATGGATACGTTTTCTTCTATGGGATGTTGATATTTGTGGAAAGTAAAAGTTAAAAAAGGCACATAGTTTTCAATCTGACAACAAAAACTAATCTTATCGGCGCTTTTTGTGTCATTCTTTTTAGGAAATTGATGAAATAATTCATAAAAAAACTAAACCCTCTATTTGTTATTATATTTAAAAACATTAGATGGTTCTACATCACTTTTAGCCAAAATTACTGAGAGCCACTGGGGAGGGTCAAAAGAGCCACTTGTGCCTCTAGAGTTGCAGGTTGAGACCACTGCTGTGTCCCCCTTCATGGCTTGGAGAAAACTGCAGGTCTTCTTATGCCTTTTCTTTTAACAATAGCTTTCAACAAAGGCCACTCTTCCATAAAGCCGATATTTTTAGAGCAAACAACTAATGTAAACATATTCTCACACCTGAGCTGCAGCTCCTCCATAGTCACCATGGACCTCTTGGCTGTTGCTCTGCTACCATGCCCAGCCTGTCAGTTTAGGGGACGGCCATGTCTTGATAGCTTAGTTCTGACCCAACCCAGTCTTTCTCCCTGACCTGTCTGCTGTGTTCCTTGGCCTTCATGATGCTGTTTGTTCCTTTTAGTAACTGGGTGGCATATGAAGGCAGGTGGTTGCACTGGATTTTATTTAGGGGTATCAGAGTGAAAGGTGATGTAAATGAATGCACTTCTTCACTTTAAATGGACTGTTTTAATCTCTTCTTTGTGTTGGTCGAACACATATAATCCTTAAAAAACCACACTGAAGTTTGAGGTTGTAACATTCAAGAGGTATGAATACCTTTGCAAAGGGCTGTTATCTTCTGGTGTCTCTAGACTATACTGTTGAATGTCTTATTAAAAAAAAACTATTTTAATTGAAAACTAAACCATCTCCACTTCCTCCACACAAAACTAGTTCAGCTAAGCCCGATTAGTCCATTTAAGACATTTCCATATATTAATGAAGTGCAATTATGCCTACAATTAGCTAGATAAAAGCTAAAAAAAAGAAACTCCATTTTAAGTAGCACGGTTATGTTTTATTCATTTCGTAACTCTGAAGGTTTATCTTCTAACTCCTCAGTGGCCTCCTAATCTCCAGTTAGGGAACTAAGCAACTCTACAACTGACCTCAATACATTCCGACTTGAATGGAAATTGCCATTATTATAAGAAGATCTAAAATAAAATGTCCACGCCAGGAATCTCAATATCCAAGAAACCCACACGATTTCAGCCTAATGGTTACATCATGCATCAGAAAGTTAAATTTTATCTGATTAAACCTTTCCAACAGAAAGCCCTGAGGTGTTTTAATCAGGATATGTTAACCCCGTTCTTCTGTGGGACAGTTGTCCAGCTCACACCGTGAGGGTCCGTCATTTAATATTCATGTATTCATACACAGAGCAGAGTAAAGGAGAAAGAGTTTAGGCTCCTACCAGAGTTTGGCTGTGATGATGACGGCTGTCAGGATGAGCAGCGAGGAGATGGTCACGGTGACGTAGAACTGAGGGTCCACTAAAACACACACATCAACAAGAATGCTCCAAAAACATGCAGACAGATGCATCGAAGTATATTAGAAATATCATCAAAAAGTTTTTTTTATTCCAGTAAATCAATTCAAAAAGTCAAACCCATAATATGTATAACAGAGTGATATATCTCAAAGATTTTTTTTCTGTAAATTGAGATGATTATCACTTAAAGTTAATAAAAACCAAAAATATTACATAAGGCTAATAGGAATAATAGAGGAATATTGCGGCCAGCAGTCAGGGACAGTCTCAATAAAGAGGATAAGCCACAACATGTCATTGTTAAAGAAGCTAGCTGTTCACAGAGAGCTGTACCCAAACATATTAGTAGGAAGTTAAGTGGAAGGAAAAACTGTGGTAGAAAAAAGGTAAACAGCCTAAAGCGAATTGTAAAGCAAAGCCCATGGAAGAGTTTGGTGGAGACCAACAAGACATGGAATACAGCTGTTACATTAAACCACTCTGGAACCAGAGAGAACATCAGAACCGTCTTACCTGGGCTAAGCAGAAAAAGAACTGGAATGTTGCTCAGAGGTCCAAAGTCCCCTTTTCAGATAAAAGTAAAGTTTGCAGTTCATTTGGAAATCAAGGTCCAAAAAGAAATGTTGAGAGGCACACAATTCGCGGTGTTGATCCTCTTTGTTTTATTAGGTCCAAAGTCAGCCAGGAAGTTTTGAAAAACTTAATGCTTCCTTCTGCTGACAAGCTGTGAGGAGATGCTGATTTTATTTTCCAGCAGGACTTGGTACCTGCCCTCAATGCCTAAGGCAAGCTGGTTCAATGGCCATGGTGTTCCTGTTCTTGATTGGCCAGCAAACTGGCCTGACCTGAACCCGATAGAGGATCTATCGGGTAAAGTCAAGAGGAAGATGAGACACCAGACCCAACAATGCAGATGACCTGAAGGTCGCTATCAGAGCAACCTGAGCAGAACCACAGCCTGATCGGCCTCCATGTCACACTGCATTGATGCAGTAATTCAAGCAAAATGAACTCCAACCAAGTATTGAGTGAATATCCTGTATAGCACATGGGCATTCTTTTTGAGATTTCTGCATTAGAAATAATTTTTTATTGATCTTATGCAATATTCACATTTTCTGAGAAACTGACTTTTGAGTTTTCATTATCTGTAAGCCACAGTGATCCAAATTAACAAATATAAACACTTGAAATATATTCCTCAGTGTTCTATGTATGAGCTTCATTTTTAAAATTAAATTATTGAAATAAAATAACTTTTCAATGATGTTCTGATTTATTGAGATACACCTGTAATTGAATTCAGAACAACAGAAGAAATCAATATAGCCAGCTGAGACATGAAATTGGATGTGCAAGGTTCTGGCCTCAGTCTATAACTCCAATCCAATGCAGTCTTCTCTGCTTGTTTTTTATGCAGTTTTGACACGGGCCGAATTCTCCCTGTGAGTGATGATATCTGTATTAGGCATTCCCCACCACAGACACAGCCGGCTGCACATGGGAGGGTGTCAGCCTTCACCCCTGTGACAGCTAATTCCCTGGAGGACTCCTGGTGTGAGAGTGTGTGCGCTCACTCAGGGCCACCTTTATTTAGAAACCCTTCATGCGGATCTCCTGATGCCCACCTTCCTCTGGTTCGGTCTCCTCCGCCTCCGTCCCTCCATCCTCTTCTCCCTCCCGGTTCCTGGACTCCAAGGGCGCCTTCTCCTGCGGCTGCATGCTTGAATCGAGATAGACCCAATCCCCAGGTGTGACCGTGCTGACCTCCTGCTGGCTCCCGTGGAGGTGCAGGTGGTCGGTTTCCTGGCTGGAAAGCAAGTGGTAGGTGGCATCCTCCTCCAGCTGCTGCGTGGGACCCCAAACCACCGCCCACAGCGGGGTGGGCGTGACCTGGGAGTTGACGGAGAGCTGTACAGACAGGGCGTCCACCTGCTCCTCGCCCTCTTCACTGTTACAGGTGGAGGGCTGTGTGAGCAGGGCAGCCAGGAGGAGGCAGATGAGGGCAGCGAATCGTGCGACAGGAGAGATGGAGCTGAAAGAGGAGTGGCAGAGGAGTTATCAGAGAGAACCAGTTGCCCGGAGGCGCCCTGCACAACCTCAGCAGCTCAGGCATTGATTCCCATGCCAGCCATCAAGCAGAGTGACATTTTATGCATCTGCATCCCATAAGCAGAAATCTTACCATCTCTCCATCGCTTCGCTCTGTTCACAGAGACTCTTCTTCTCCGATCATCTCTGCAAGACATGAGGGCAATAGAGATAGAGAAAACAAGAAGTGGGGAGGGTTTTTCTTTTTTCTTTTAATCCATTTCTCCCATTTAAAAACCCAAATAAACACAGAAACCAGCATGAGGACTGGCTCAAAGCCAACTTTGTCTCTTAAAAAAGAAAAAAAACAATCTTCACAAAGCCTTCCCAAGGGAGATCCAAATTTATTACCGTTACACGCTACATGTTTGCACAGAAACATCTGCATGCAAAAAAAAGTACACACTCACAGTCTGATCTGCTCTCCCTTTCACACAGTTACACCTGAGCGCAGCACATTAATCATCATTACGAGCATCATGCACGGAGCCAGCACTCAGTATGGCACTTTGGGCAGAAAGAGGGAACTTCTATCAACAAACTGCTGCCGAAATGCCAAAGAAATGTCACCCGGAGACAGCACAGGCACGCCGGGAGTCGGACACAAGCACTCAGACACATATCAGTTATCATGCTTACCTCTGGCAGCGGCGAGAGGGAATGAGAGAGAGGGAGGCGAGAGGGGGGGATACAGAAAGCAAGTGAGGAAGAAAAAAAAGCATCGGTTGCCTTAGTGACTGAGACATGTAGAGTCTGCTAGAGTCAGAGAGGGGAGAGAGAACGATGTACAGGAGGGCAACAGACTGTAGGAAAGAGATTTAAATGCTAATTATCTTTCTTTTTTTATTAAATGGACGCAGAGGAAAGGGAATGAACAGAATGATACAACTGGTGACATTAATGAGATAATTGTGGAGGTGAGAGGTTAAAAAACTAAAATTAACAAATAAAAAAACTCTTTGTGGTGTTTAGAAAAGCAGCAAGGACACCTCAGAGAAATGGAGAAAGAATGAGGAGAAAATGTAATTCCAGCTCATTTAATCGGGTTACTCCGGCAGAGTGGGGGCGATGAACTGGTGTGTCAGGAAGAGGCAGGGTCACACAGAAATCACAAGGGAGAGGAAAAAAAAAGACAACAAGAGCTGCAAATTTGCACTCAGAGTTTGACGGCTTTATTCCATATGAAAATATTTACAGAGAAAACAATCTGCCTATCACACGTACACACACTCTTACTCATACTCTCTCTGTCCATATGCTCCCTCCTCTTCCTCCCAGACTAGCACTCAGTCTGTCACTTCACCCCCCCGCTCTTCCTCCGTCTCCCACCCTCTCATTTCCTGCTGATGGCTGCAGGCCGTGGAGTCCCGAGCTTCACTGGAGAGCACAGCGTAGCCACGAGCTGGATGCTCCGTTGTCAGCTGCTGCAGGGCGGACGCCTCCTCCTCCTCCTGCTCCTCCGTCCTCATTATCCTCGTAATCTGAATTTTACAAGGCTTTCATTAGGGATTTGTCACCACATGTGTCTTCTAAAACAGACATGACGGCGTTCATTTCTGCAATTACATGGTTACTCATTAAAACTTGTGCGTCAGAGAGCGAGAATGTGAGGTGCGAGAAACGTGAAGTGTGAGATTACCGTCGGTCTCCTCGTCTTCCTCAGTGTCGCCCTCTGACTCCAGCAGCGTCGAGTCCATCCGACTGTCTCTCTTTACTGTGACGTCACCCCTGTAACATTTAGACCCCAGATTAACTAAACGCATTACATTAACAGAGGAGTCACAGACAGTTAAATCTATTACCACACATTAAATCCTTGTATAGCCTTTGGAATTTAATTCTTCTCTCCCAGAGAGGAAACGTCACGATTGATAAATGCCTTAAAAGTATTAAAACTTTTTCAACATTTTGTCATGATGCAACCCCAAACTTTTATTAGGATTTATGTGACAGACTAACACAAAGAAACACATCATTCTTAAGGTAAAGAAAGTAATTGTAACATTTTTTACTGATAAAAATCAGAAAATCCATATTTAAAACACTGCATGTGGAGGAAAACTAAGGCTTCACATCAATGTTATCACAACATCCCAACAGTAAAACAAAGAGGCAGCCCTGTGCTTGTGGGATAATTTTTTTTCTGTATGGACAGGGAAGGTGAGAAGATGGCTGGAAATAAATACAGAGCAATCCTGGAAGAAAACCTGCAAGAATCCAGACTGGATGTGAGATTCACCTTCCAGTAGGACAACAATCCTAAACACACAGCCAGCACTGCAATGGAATGCCTGAGATCAATGAATATTCATGTGTTAGAACGGTCTAGTCAAAGTTCAGACCTAAATCCAACGGAGAATCTGTGGCAGGACTTAAAGACTGATGTTCACAGATGCTCTCCATCCAAAATGATTGAGCTTGAGCTGAAAGGGTGAAAGTTTACGTCTGTAGACGTGCAGCAGAAGATGGTTCTACACAGTATACTAACTGAAGGTGGCTGAACACAAACCCATGCAACACATTTTAGATTATTTGTAAAAACAAATGTTTGCAAACCATGTATAATTTTTATTCAACTTGTATTGGTTGGGCGATCGCATAAAATCCCAATAAAACAATAAAGCTTGTGGTTGTGAGGTTGCAACAATGTGAAAAGGTTTAAGGAGCGTGAGTATTTTTGCAGAGCAATGCAACTTTTTCCACTTTTGGTTCATTTTAATGTCTTGATACAAATGTTTTCTATAAATTTACAATGGATGTTTCTAGAGTGGTCGCTGTTTTAGATGCAAGACGCTAACACAATGACTTACCAGAGACTGTTACACAAAAAAAAAACCAGCAGGGCACAAAAGTTTAAAAAACCTGTCACGTATTTCCCTAATAAGTAAATGCTCTGCAAATTAGAGGGTTCAATCTTGTCATTAAGTTTTCCATCACATGTTTAATGCCTATCCATAAGAGTTAGAGAGCTGTATGAGAAGGCATGTGTTTGTAGTTTACATTATGATAATATGGTTTTCAGTTTTCCATAAAATAATCAATGCAAAGAGCAGCCTGGTTGCTTCAGCGGTTCCTTTTAGATATTCACATTTATGTGTTTTTTATAACTTAGACATGGAATAAGTTCTGCAAACAAAAGTAATTTTCTATTCCCCCTTTATTCCCATACTCTCCCCGAATACTTCCTATAAAATAAGTGTAACTGAAACAGTTCATTTAACTAACTCATGACTTCCTGTTTCCTTGGGAGATAAATATGACGTGACAAAGAGGCTCATCTCTATTAGCCACACTTCAAAATGGGAAAGACAAGAAAGTTAAAAGATAATTACAAAGGCTAAATGAACTGAAACTGTGACAAACAAGACTGGACGAGGAGCCATGTTTATATTGCCACCACACACAGTGACAGGAATGGTAACGTAGATTAAAAAAACCCTATAAGACTAACTTCTAGTGCATCTGGAGCAAAGATTGGCATCTTGGAGTCTCCCTGACAACAGGGGTGCCAATAATCCTAGAGGAAGTTGTATATTTCCAGACCTGCCACAAATATTCAAAACTGAAATTTCGGATCAGCGGTTCTGGCAAGAACCAAACCCACCTCTGCTTCCCAGAAGTTGGGAGCTGCTCCCATACAATGAGGTCTCGGCCCCCGGTCACCCAACGGTGGTCTCCACTACCAGTCGTCCACGCTGCAAAGCAGAGGATTCTGGGAGCATCAGGCCAGGTCAGGGAGGCCAGATAGCGACACTGAGGCAGAGAGAACACTGCAGAGAGGAGAAAGAGATTAAAGGATTGGAGGTCAACAGAGGAGCACAGAGTGGTTTCGGTTTAGACTTTAATCCTTATTGTGTTTTCACACTCAGACCAGAGAGAGGAACTTCTGGTTGCACCTGCTTTAATCTTTGACTTACAGTTAAGGGAGCTCTCTCCGTTCGCCAAGTCGTAGCAGGAGCCAATTAGGAGCCCCCCCGTCTGGTGAACACAATCTGTCACGCCGGTGATGCTGCTGTGATTGGTCAACCTGGATATCATTCCTGTGGTAATTAAACAGATGTTAGTTGGAAGGGTTGTGCAGATTTTCTGAACATCTGTGGCCATCCCACTTCAGAGCTCACCTGTCCTCCAGTGCAGGATTTTGATCCATGCTCGACCGTAAGCCAGGAACACTCGGTCTCCACGCGGGCTGAGCTTCAGACGCCCGTCGGGCCCCCCGCTGAGACCCGTCACCTGGCTGGTCCAATGGTGCAGTAACTTCAGGGGGTCTCGTTCCGAACACCGGTTCTCCCACACAGACACCCCTCCCTCAGCCGAGCCGCTGAAAACCAGAGGACCCTGAGACTGTGGAGGGCACCAGTGACATGGTTGTCATGGTGATTTCAGTCCTTACCCACTCTCTCTGTGTGTGTGTGTGTGTGTGTGTGTGTGTGTGTGTGTGTGTGTGTGTGTGTGTGTGTGTGTGTGTGTGTTTGTGTGTGTCAGAGATTGCATGTATGTTTGTGGAAATGGAATTAAAGTGAATATTTTAAGATGTTTTCATGCTGCTGCTGGTTTTAAATGGATTGTGTGCTTTGCATGCGAAACAACAAAGGGGGTGACAATGCTTTAGGCGTATTATGTTGTTCGCAAATTGAAAAAAACTGTGCATGTGCAGCTCTGGCTTTCAGTTTTTATAAAAATCCCCCTTTTTGCTAAAAGAAAAACAAACAGTATGTTCTAAAATTGGACTAGCTTCACAGCCTGCATGTCAGCAAATATCTTTGTCTCCATTTGAAAGCAATAAATAAGGAAAAGCTTGTATGAGGATGAAGATAAAGAAATATAGCAGTTTTATTTCTTTGAAAATGAGCCTTTTATGCAAATAACCAATCAAAAGTTCTAAATGAATTGAAGAAAGCCTTAAAAGCATGTTTTAGTCTTGTCATTACATGAATGTCATTTGGGTGTTGAAGCCTCAAAAAAGGAATCTTATGATCTGAAGACATTTAATGCAGTAAATCACAATCTCTTAATCTCCTTCTCTAAAAGCAATAATCCATCTAAAAAAGTCATTGTCTTGGTCTGAAACACATCTAAAGGGATGTTTAACAGTGTGTTGGAACTGATATAATTACGGGTTTGTCTGAAAGTGGAGTTCCACAGGGAACTGTTTTAGGTACACATCCAGGATTTCTTTAAAAACTATTATGAATCGAGTCTAAGACCTAAAATAATGGGGATGATAAATAGCTTAAAAGATTACTCAAGTTACTAAATTATATTAAACTTACTTAGTTGTTTAAACCAATAAATATAACTGTAAACTTCAAGGACTGTTTTTCAGCTCTGGCATGTAAATCAAGAGTTTTTTACACCCATGCAACCTGACTTTGCCTTCCCACAGTGACAACAGGTTTTAGCCAGCTATTGAAATCCTCTGTTTTCATATCAAATCTTGTTAAATTTACCCTGTTAGAATATTATTTGAATCTAAAATATGACAAATAGGAAAGGATTTTTATTACAGAAACAATATCTGATGGTCTCCACAATCATGGGGAAAACTGTTGACTAGACTGTTGTCATGCAGACAGTCGTTAACACCTTCCACAAGGAGGATAAGCGACAAAAAGCCCATAGAGTGGTGTATCCAAACCTCCTAACGGAAAGCTGAGTGGAAAGAAAAAGTATGGTAGAAAAAGGAGCACAACCACCAGGGATAATGCCTTGAGAAGATTGTAAGCAAAGACCATTCAAGAGTTTGTTGGAGTTTCGCAAGACATGGACTGCGCCAAAGCAACTTTCTTTTACACCTGAGCAGTGCCACAGGCTGATCGCTGCCACATTGATGCTGTAATTCATGAGAAAGGAGCCCAGACCAAGTATTGATACATGCATTATACAGTACATGGACATGTTTTGTCAGTAAATGTAAATTTGTGCACTAAAAATCAGATTTTTAATGTTTCTTTTAACGTATAATCTTTTCTTTATGCAAGTTATTTTATATAAATAAAATATATATATGTTATTTAATGTATTTATTATTTTTTTTTACGTGTCCTGTCTTGTCATTTCAGGCACACATAGAGAGAAGCTGGTCACCTACATGTAGCAGGGCAGGTTTTACCTACAAAAACGAAAATTCCAGACGAAATCCTAACTGCGTGATTGACTTTCGAAGAAGGCAGCCCACATTGCTGTAATAGTAACCTGTGTTCGTATTTTATTTCTTTTTAATTAAAAAGCCCCAACCGGGAACTGGGTGTGCAAATTAGCTGGTGGTCAGAAGGCCTATATGTAGAGGGTTAGGGTAATTTTTCACCGTGTGCTGTTCCTGACCAAATAAACATAACACACCTGGATGGAGGTGACTGCTTCCTGGTGAGCGTTGACTGACTGGCAGTTTTGGAAAGTGTGCCAGCTCCAGGCTTGAACTTTCCCCCCGTCTGCAGGGTGACAGAGTGTGAGGTTAACGTGTGAGGACAGGCGGCCGGCAGTCATTATCGCTGGTCACAGCTGACACACCTGAGCCAAATGCACTGCGCAACATCAACTCGGTGGCCGATGATGCCACAGAGTCAGATTTGGCAGGGATATTAGTAAAGACGTAAACACAAACTCAGGATGAAATTGTGTACAGACTAATTATTCTGTCCACTGTGTCACTTGCACTTTGTGCCCTCATGGAAACACACCTGAACCGCTGATGATGTAACCGTCCCCCTCAGGCGCAAAGCAGAGCGCAGTCACCGCATTGAATGTGTAGATGGACTTAACACACTGCCCTGCAGGTAACAGCAAAATGCCGTTTAATTGACAAGATACAGGCCATTATATTTCATGCAAGTAAATCTGAGTTTGTGCATGTTTGAGGGGACAATCATACCGATGCTCAGGGCCCAGATCTTCACATAGCAGTCTGCAGAGCCACTCAAAATAAACCTCTCTTTATCAGACAAGGACAGGGACCAGGCTGGAGAGAAGGAGGAAAAGGGAGAGATTTTACTTAAACAGAAAAATATATCTAAAATATACAACACTGCATACAATATGAAACACATTGTTTATTTCCAATATACTTCCAAGAAACAGATGTTTTTCTTTAAACTCTGGCTGCTGCTTCACCCATTTTCTGTCCATTATTTGTACCTGACCAGTGACCACAGCACCATATTGTGCAGCTGTTGATTACAAAATGAGCAAAGGGGCAAGGAGAAGAGAGGATCACGCGCTAGTTCTAAAAAACGTATCTACAGCAGATGACCCAATCACCTAGCACATTCACAGGCCCATTGTAGGTTTATCAGCGAGCATCTAATGGTTCAGAGAAGGCTCGGGAGAAAGAGCTGAGGTCAGTTCAATTCAATTTAATTCAGTTTCTTTAGAGATCATCTCAAATCACTTTCAAGACAAACAGGTCCAATTCATATCCCATTAAACAGAAATACAGGGGTTGGACAATGAAACTGAAACATCTGTCATTTTAGTGTGGGAGGTTTCATGGCTAAATTGGACCAGCCTGGTAGCCAGTCTTCATTGATTGCACATTGCACCAGTAAGAGCAGAGTGTGAAGGTTCAATTAGCAGGGTAAGAGCACAGTTTTGCTCAAAATATTGAAATACACACAACATTATGGCTGACATACCAGAGTTCAAAAGAGGACAAATTGTTGGTGCATGTCTTGCTGGCGCATCTGTGACCAAGACAGCAAGTCTTTGTGATATATCAAGAGCCACGGTATCCAGGGTAATGTCAGCATACCACCAAGAAGGACGGACCACATCCAACAGGATTAACTGTGGACGCAAGAGGAAGCTGTCTGAAAGGGATGTTCGGGTGCTAACCTGGATTGTATCCAAAAAACATAAAACCACGGCTGCCCAAATCACGGCAGAATTAAATGTGCACCTCAACTCTCCTGTTTCCATCAGAACTGTCTGTCGGGAGCTCCACAGGGTCAATATACACGGCCGGGCTGCTATAGCCAAACCTTTGGTCACTCATGCCAATGCCAAACGTCGGTTTCAATGGTGCAAGGAGCGCAAATCTTGGGCTGTGGACGATGTGAAACATGTATTGTTCTCTGATGAGTCCACCTTTACTGTTTTCCCCACATCCGGGAGAGTTACGGTGTGGAGAAGCCCCAAAGAAGCAAACCACCCAGACTGTTGCATGCCCAGAGTGAAGCATGGGGGTGGATCAGTGATGGTTTGGGCTGCCATATCATTGCATTCCCTTGGCCCAATACTTGTGCTAGATGGGCGCGTCACTGCCAAGGACTACCGAACCATTCTTGAGGACCATGTGCATCCAATGGTTCAAACATTGTATCCTGAAGGCGGTGCCGTGTATCAGGATGACAATGCACCAATACACACAGCAAGACTGGTGAAAGATTGGTTTGATGAACATGAAAGTGAAGTTGAACATCTCCCATGGCCTGCACAGTCACCAGATCTAAATATTATTGAGCCCCTTTGGGGTGTTTTGGAGGAGCGAGTCAGGAAACGTTTTCCTCCACCAGTATCACATAGTGACCTGGCCACTATCCTGCACGAAGAATGGCTTAAAATCCCTCTGACCACTGTGGGACTTGTATATGTCATTCCCAAGATGAATTGATGCTGTATTGGCCGCAAAAGGAGGCCCTACACCATACTAATAAATTATTGTGGTCTAAAACCAGGTGTTTCAGTTTCATTGTCCAACCCCTGTATATAATCAGTTCAATACAACCCAATCATCTGGACAGATTCAAATTCAATTACATACAGTAAAAATATAACACAATACAGTTAATTGCCAATTGGTAGAAAGATATTCCATTTGCAGCAATCCCTCCTCCGACATGTGGTAAAAGTGGAAAGGAACCACTTCCCTGTAACAGAAAGAAACCTCCACCAGAACCAGGCTCACAATGAGCAGCCATCTGCCAGATCTGACTGAGGTTTAAGAGAACTGAAAGAAGACAGAAAAAAGTCCAGCTCTTTGGAGAGATGCGCGTTATGACCCAAAGAACACCATCCCCACAGTCAAGCATGGTTGTGGAGGCATCACACTATGTGTCTTTAAGAATGACCCAAAACATAGTTCAAGGCAACACATGTTTTGATACAGGCCAAGCCCGTTCCCAGACCCCAATTTAGCACAAAACTTTTCAAGAGCTGAAACACTGATTTGAGAAGTAGCGACTGGTAAGAAAAATTCAGCGACCAGACAGGACCTGACAGATGCTTCATCCTTTATTCCTACATCTAAAAGCTCTAAGAATCACCTTCTTGGTGATAAAATACTCGTTTGTCAAAATTTGTTTCTTTGGTATTTTCATAGATTCAACTAAATTAATTAAAAGAAATTGTAATTGTTTGACACCTCGCTAACAAAATGCCTGAAGATCCAATTTAAACTTGATTTGTTGCAAAGTTGTCTGGTATGTGCAGAGTCCGAATTATACCCAAACAATCAAGAGAGGTCAGCTCTTTTTTTCCAGAATGTAAAAAGCAGACCAAGCAGGACACAGATGTGTCCTTCAGTAAACAGTCTTAAAACCTATTAGAAAAGTAATCTTACAAAAGCTTTCCTGGTATAACGTTAAAGTCAGCCATCAATATTGATTACAGTGAATCAGCCCCAGTCAAGCGGTTGACGGGGTCACTCCAAAACATTGGCCTAGGTATCCTGAAGCCACGTTGTAACTAGTGTGGTGGTATAATCATCATTGTGAAGCACGTCAGTCCCTCCTGCAGCAGAACACACCCACGGTTTCATGCTGGACATTACTAAGTTTATATGCAGAGAAATGTTTGACTAGATTTAAGTGGCACCGTCAGATATCTGGAAATTGTATCCAAGGTTGAACCAGGCTTGTTGAGGTTCAAAACTCTGCTTTTTTTTTGTTTTTCATGCTATTTCACAAGGAAGCAGTGTTTGAGGTTTGCCATCCTATGCATCCACAGGTGTGCCTCAATAAAACTAACCAGTAGCTTAGAAAGCCGAGATTATTTTCGGCATTTAGCAAATGGAAACAGTTTAGGCAATCCTAACGGACCTAAAACAGTTAAAAGTTCAATTTACAGGCAGCAAAAACTCAGAATTATGTGTCTTTTTAAACAGTTTGTGTAAATATCTGGTTTCAACTAACATGCAATAAATAAATGTTTTATAAACCTAGCCTGTTATTCCACCTCTTGTAGGGAGGTCAGACCCCATCCCAATGGTACCCTGGTACCCAAAGTTTAAAAGAAAAAAATCTGGGAGAAGTTTAGAAACAAAAGTGTTTTATCATCTTGGAAACAAAGTGTAAAGAAATGAGACTTTTGCACTTAAATGCAGATGATTGTAAGTGATGATGCATAAAAGGATAAAAGAGAAATTGCAAGAAATAGACAGAGAGAACGAATTTGTACAAAGAAGAAAAATAAGCCCATTAACAGAGTAACTGCTGTTGGATTGGGCTACACTTCCACACAGGCTGCTTTAAGCTGGAGAACCAGGGAGAAGAGATGGAAGGAAAGCCAGTGAATCGAATGATGGGCGGCTGCCTGCTTCAGACAGACAGTGAACTCTCCAAAGTGTCTATTGAGGTTGATCTGATGAACTGCTCCTATAATTACCAGGCCGCAGGATCCGGGCGCTACTGAGCCGCAGTCAGCCCACATGTACATCTGCTTGTACTCACCCAGCCTCCTGCAATACTCAGGGGGAGGTGCAGACAGGCAGGTTACTCCGCCGGTGTGACCCCCCAGGTTCTTTTGCTCTGTTGCCGTGGGAACGTGCCACACCTTCACTGTTGTGTCACGACTTCGACGTGGGGAAGATTCGAGGGAACACGGGAACAGGAGTTAGAGAGGGAAGACGCAAAGTTAACAACATAAATTATAAGAGATCAGGCCAGAAAATACAGGCGAGCGCCTATTAGGAGATAAATTAGGTGGAATGCTCACTCTGCCCATCCATTATGCAAATGAAGTGCTGCTTTACCTTCCAGAAACCACCAGGTTGTCAACAGCAACCACGCTGGTGACTATGTCGTTGTGACCCTCCAGCAGCCTCAAGCGAAACCTTACTTTCTCCCAGGACGCTTTGAGGGATGAAAACTCTGCTTCTGCAAAAGGAAATGATTTGTGCAATTAGCACTGTTGACTCATCAGCACACCAGGCCTCGTTAATCTACAGTCCACGGCTCCTTGGTATGGATTAGTGCGATGCTGCTGCTGCAAAGCGTGGGGCTAAATTAGCTCCATGGATGTAAAACGTGGGCCCTGTCTTCAGGGAAGCACAACTCAGCCTGTTGGCTTTAATCCTGGCTGCCACATGAGCTTGTTAAGGCCTCCTCGGAGGCATACGTGTATAATCTGGTTTCAGATGCTAATCGAAAATTAGGGCACTGCATTGCTCTTTTAACTCCCCGAGATAAAGTATAATGACAGCCTTCTCTGTCACTTGTGCTAATTGAACCACCTTCCTGCTGCAGTAGCTGTTCTGGAGAGCATCCTGATTCGTCTCCGCTCTGAAGTGACACCCTGGCCGGCTCAGTCCCATCCTGCGGTCCCCCCATCTCTGCTACACGTCCTCCTGCCGCCCTCTGCGTGGCAGCCAGCGCTGGCATTCCTGTAGCTTTGGACTCTGCTTCTCCCTTAAGGATTTTGGAGGCTGGAGGCATTTGTGATGGAAGGGTCTCTGGGGCATCTTCCCTGTACCACAGCAGAAAGCAGGAGCTCAATAAATTATTAAGATGCAAACGGCACATAACAACCTTTGTGACAACAACTGTACCTGTAAAGGATCATTGGTAGCACCTTTTCAAAGGTATTCATATCCCTTTGCCATTCTTACATTTTGTCATATTACAACCACAAACATCAGTGTATTTTTATGTGGATTTTATGTGAGAAACCAACGCAATGTAGTGCACAACTGGTTTAAGGAAAATGCAGGATTTTCAGTATTCTGTGCAGACCTGGGGAATGTGACATCCGTTTGTATTCTTTGGATTATTTGTATGCTTTGTAAAACCATCTAAGAAATTAAAGCTGGAGGTTTTCTGGGGTATGTCTCTACCAGATGTACAAATGTTGCCCATTTGTCTTTATAAAATAGCTCCGTCCAATTGGATGGAGATTCTCTGTGAACATCAGCTTTCAAGTCACAGATTCTCAATTGGATTCAGGTCTTTACTTTGACCGGACCATCCCAACACATGAATATAATCTATACCAGGGGTCTGCGGCTCCAGAGGCAGATGGGGTTCTTTGGACCCTCCTCAGTGGCTCCTAGTAACTCTGACCCGTAGTGTAGTAGAACTGAGCAGTGTTTTGGTATAGAAAGTGAATAATTAAGGTTCTCATGTAAAATTAACAAAGAAATTCAACAACAGAATTAAAATAATGGTACAAAGAATTTTATTGCAGTTCATTATTTGATTTTTTGAAGTGCTTTTTTAAAATTTATTTTTTCGACATTTCAATAATCCAGAATATGTGGTCATTTTCTAAACGTTTATTTGTTTTACAACACAAAAATAAAAGGAATTTTACACAGTAACCATTTTGTTTTTAACTTTTTAAGCTATATTTTTTGAAGATTTATGTAGGGTTTGTGGCTCAAGACAAAACGTATTCAACAGGAATGAGGCGCTTGTAAAGGGTGCAGCCCCCTGATCTAAACCACTGTAGCTCTGGCTGGATGTCTACACACGTTTTCCTGCTGGAAGGTGAATCTGAACCTCCAGTCTGAAGTATTTTATGGCCTCTAACAGGTTTTCTTCCAGGATTGACTTGTATTTAGGAACATCTTTCCAACAACTCTGACCAGCTTCCCTGTCCCTGCTAATAAAGCATTCCCACAGCATGATGCTGCCACCTCCGTGTTTAACAGTTTTCGGTTCTGCCTTATTATTTTTATTTCGAGATGATGGAGTGGACAGTGCTCTGTGACATTTTCAAACTTGGGATGTTGTTTTATAACCTAAACCTGCTTTAAACTTCTCCACTTTCTTCCTGACTTTTCTGCTGTGTTCCTTGGTCTTCACTGGGCCTTCACATAAAGGTTAAATTTATGCTAAGATTAAATCAACCCAGGTGGATTCTTTTTACCGGCTGCATACAATGGTTTGCAATGGATTTTATTTAGGGGTATCGGAGTAAAATTGGCCTTGATACAAATGTATCTTTTCCTTCCACTTTACAATTATGCACAACTCTGTGTTGGTCTGTCATAAACTCCCAATTAAATATGTTGAAATATCTGGTTGCAACCTAATAAAATGTAACATTTTTCAAGCCGTGTTAATACTTTAAAAAGGGACCGTAAACAAAAAGAGCTTTTCCTCATAAGGGTGGGGATTTTGTTTTACAGATTGGGGCGAATCATACAAATTTACATCTGAACCTGATGATTAAGAGCTTAAATGGGGACGATGACATCAGTGGTTGATGTTTACATGACACATTAGAAACATGAGGAACTTCCCTTTTTCTAAAAGCACAAGAGGATTTGACCACCAGTGTGTTTGGATAGATATACAAAAAACATCAAAGGCTTCAAAGTGAATGTTGTTGCTTTTGAAAAATTATGCTTCTCTCCATATGTAGCCAACTGCTCACACACACACACGGGTACCTCTCCCTCACTTCCTTACACTTGTCTTTTCATCTTCTCCTTATTTCCGTCTCCCACAATCCCAAGAGTTTGCTGCGGGCCAGAAAGCTGCAGCTGAAGCTCAGCCAATCTGGAGCGCAGCTCCGCCTTCCTGGAGATCTGACAGGAAAAAGTCAAGAGATTGGTAGTAAGAGCAAGCAGCTAAATCCACAAGTTGTTTATATGCACAACCAGATCGCTCTCCGTCTACCGGGCTGCAGCTCAGAACATGCGCTGTCTGACTGTGGGCTTTGAAATCTGCATGTCTGAATAAGTTAGATGTCAAGTGTCTGTTTTCCCTGTTAAAGGCAGCACACTCCACCAACTTCACACAGCTCACCACACTGTCAAAAGCTACTCTGCATCTGAAAACAACTGGAAATCTTATGTAGCTCGCTGCTGCTGTGAGGCGGCAAACTACATATTTTTAATTGGCTGTAAAAAGACATGACACATTTTCAGTGCAGGCCACAAAGCATCAAACCAAGTTGAGCTGAACTGTGGAAAATGGGTTCGTGGAGACAAATCTAAATTTCTAGCTTTTTTGTGGTTAATAGAAGGATGAATCGATTACACGGTGATCAGATTTTAGCTTGATCAGCTCTAATTGGTGATGAGTAGGTCAAGAACTCAAAATTTGTTTTTGTTCCTATTCATTAAATGCATTAAAACTAAGACTTCCCACCATTTTTGGCGAATAAATGCATTAACCAACAGCATGGACAGCAAGTATGTCTCCCTTAAAGTTTTCTTTTGTCCCACTTGAATATTTCACATCATTTACCCGATTTGATTGCAGACAAAGGTAATGCGAGCAGGTACGAAAAGAGGTTTTCAAAAAGATGATTTCACCTATTAGGGGAAACATGTTATCCAAACCAACCTCTCTCTAGGTAAAAAGCAACTGGCCCGTAAACCTAATAACTGGCTGCGCAGCAACAACTTCCATCAAGCGTTTGCAATAACTGTCAATGAGTCTTTTACATCACTGTGACTCACTCTTCTTTGCAGAATGTTTCAATTCAGCCACACAGCAGGGTTTATGAACAACCTGTTTAAGATCATGAATCAGCATCTCAATTTGATTAACTACAGACTTTAACTACAGACTTTGGCTAGGCCACTCAAAACCTTTTTAATTCTTTCCTTGAATCCATCTGGAGGTGGACTTGCTGGTGTGCTTCGGATCACTGTCCTGCTGTGATCCCGTGAGCTTGATCTTAAGGTTATAAACCGATGGCCAGACATTTGCATCAGGATTTTCAGCTAGAGAGAAGAATTCATGGTTCCATCAATTATAGCAAGTTGTTCTGAAGCAGCAAAGCAGTCTCAGACCATCACACTTCTGCCAACATGTGTGACTGTCTATATGATCAGTCTCTGAAATGTTGGGCTAGTTTTACAGTAGCTGTATGGGGGTTCACACCTTTCATGAAGTTGCACTTTGGCCTCATCAGTCCACAGAAAATTTTCTCCAAGTTATCAAGATGGGTTTTTTTGTTTCTGGGTTATTTTTTGCACTTCAAGATGAGTCAGCAATGCACTCTTGGGCTCATTTTAGTAAGCTGGCCACACACGGGAAGGTTCACCATTGTTCTCCATTAGTAGATAATGGCTATCACTGTGATTCACTTTTGCCCCAAAGCCTCAGAAATACTATTGTAGCCCTTTCCAGATGTCAATGACCTAGTTTCTCATTTGTTCTTAAATTTCTTTAGATCGGCTCTGGATGTTCTGCTTTTCTAGGTCTTTTGACCTACTTCATGTTGTCAGACAGGATCTACTTAAGTGATTTCCTGATTCTTCTGGTCAGGCAGTAATGAGGCCTGGGTGTTGTTAGTGAAATTGAATCAAATAATGTGGTTATTCATAATTAATTCTGGATTTAGCAAGAGGGGTAATTACTTTTTCACATAGAGCAAGGTTTTTTTTACCTTAATAGATAAAATAATCATTGATTTATTTTATCGTGAAACAGCTTTTTGTATTTACTCTGGTTGTCTTTGTCTGGTATTGAAGTTTGTTTGATGAGCTGAAACATTTAAGTGTGACAAAAAAGGAAGCAAATACGTTTTCACACTTTGATGCACATTGTATTCAAGAAAAATATTTGCTTTTGATGCTTTCTTTAACGTTCTGTTGAATTCTGTCAAAGAAACTTCAGCACATTGCTCCCTTTAATGCGGCATCATAAAACAGAAGAAAAAACCATCACAACTGGCAGCTTAGATCTGAAAACCAGAAATAGGAATTAGTCTGGAGAAGTCAGATGGGTGCAGCTCTAGGTGGTAGCAATGCTGCAGTATCAGCAGACACCAAAACCTCAAACACACCTGAGATCTGCGGGGGGGGGGGGGGGTGTTATGTCACAGTGAATCTTACAATGAATTTATCCAGCCTCCGCATCGTTATATTCTCCCATCTCTTGTGATGCATTCACTGAACCGCCAGAGATGAGAACAAAAAACGTTTTGTATTTTTTTCCAATTTCTTCTCACTTCGCTGTTAACTGCAAAAACTCATCTAAGTTCACGATTTTTTTTAGCTTGAGTTAAGGAAATAAATAACGTAATACTCTGTCAACTGTTTTAAATTCCAACTAGAAAATCTCAAAATTGCTTCCTACACTACTTTTAGACCCGATTGAGTTTCAGTTTCAGCAGAAGGAAACCAAAAGCCTAACAAGGCTTTTTTAACAAACAGGTAAATATTTTTACAGCTGGTCAATCAATAACAGCAAATGATTTTCCACATAAATGATGTATTTGAAGTTTCTAAAAATCACTATCCCTCAGGGAAATGAGCTAATATTAACTGCATGTGGGTACAAATATTTCATAACACTCCTCACTGTAAAAATGTGTGAAAAGGTGCCATTTACTATTAAGTTCCACCACTTTTCACAGGCTGAACCATTTTATTTATTTATTTACAGACTACCGTGCACATTATGTTGATTTTAACTATTTTTAAATCAGTGTGGCACCATCACTTAACTAAAAATGCAACACAATCTAACAAAACTGGTGATATTTCTACTTTATGGTTATGACTGAGGTCATTAGAGTTGGAAAACTGACTGACTGGCATTCCAGTTACAATTCTTCTCATTTATTTCCCTCGCTTTTTGTTAATAGGCTGGAGATTAACATTATGCATAAGGCAGAATTATCACCTTGTTTACAACATCAATAAAAATGAAAATTCAGGAGATTTATGAAACTTCTTACTTATGAACAAAATGCAGATAGGTAAAAGCTGTAATCAAAAGGACCAATGTTTTACTCTCAACTAGAGTGAAGCAGAAGTGCATAAAAACATAGAAAGGTAATATTAAAAAAACAAATCTAATGTGCTTTAAGAGAAATTCGGGATTTAAGATCATTTCCATAACTTTTTAGAGTCTCAAAGAAGTTACACTTTGAAGCACCATATAATGAACACAAATGCAGATAATGTCTCATTCATCTTAAAGGAACCCTTGACAAAAAACTGGGATTAATAATGTGCCCATGTTTCCAGAATAAGTTCTGGCACATGGGAAGGAATGTAATTTTAAGGAGATTCTTTATCTCACCTGTTCAGAAAATGAATTGTACAGGGAAGCCAGTTGTTTCCTTGTTTCCAAAAGAACAGACCTTCAGGTGTGCAAAATGGCTGATATTAATTGAAGCAACTGTCAGTTTTAATTTGGGCAAATCTCTCTTTTTGAGGTCTCTTATACTAAGCAACCAGACCAAACACAATGAAATTATTATTTTGTAATATCGAGTGTTGCAAGAAGAAAAGCTATCACAAAGAAGACAGATGCTCCAACAACAGAGGGTTAGTAGGATATTAAAATAGCATTTTTGTGGCTTAAAAGATCACTTTCTCTTTGAGATTCAAAGACAGAAAAAAATCAGAGGAAATCTGGAAGGGATGGAAATAATTCAGAGCCCAAAGACGCACTTCTTTGTGATTATTCTTTCTTCTTAAATCCAAACTCAGTACTACCATCTGTCCTTCCATCTTTTCATTTATTTTATTCATTTATTCTACATACAGTGCCATGAAAACGTATTATTAACGCTGGAACTGTTTCATTTGCACAATTTTCAAAATATTTTGCAAATGAAAATCTCAAAAGTGTGGTGTGCATTTGTGTTCATTTGCCTCCTTTAATCTGATACCCCAAAATAAAGTCCATGGCAGCCATTTGCCCTCAGGAGTAGCCTATTGGCAAATGGAGAAATTCAGCTATTCTTTGTACGTCTCAGAGGTTTTTAAGAGAGAATTAGTGAACAACAGATGAGGGAACACAGCAGACACGTCAGGGAGAAAGTTGCAGAAAAAGCTAAAGCAGAAGTGGGTTCTGAAAAAAATATTCCAAGCTGTGATTATCTCCCAGAGCACAGGTCAATCCAACATCTGAAAATGAAAACCTTTCAAGACATGTATATCCACCTAAACCAACAGGCTTGGCAAAGGAGAGCATTAATCAAAGAAGCAGCCAGGAGGCCTGTGTTATGTCTTGAGGAGCTGTAGAGAGCCACAGCTCAGGTAGCAGAATCTGTTGACAGGACGACGACTGTTCATGCACTCCACAAATCTGACAGAAGAAAGTCTGAGTTGCAAAAAAAGCCATTAGAAGTCCAGTTTGCAGTTTGCCACAAGTCATGTAAAGGAGTCAGCAAGCATGTGGAAGAAGGTCCTCTGGTCTGATGAGAACAAAATTAAACGTTTTGACCTAAAAATCAAATTCTGTGTGGCAGAAAACTAAGTGCACCACACCCTGAACAAGCCATTTCCTCCGTGAAACGTGAAAGTGGCATCATGCTGCTGTGGGGGTGCTTCTCTTCAGCAAACAAAGGCAAGTTGATCAGAGTTGATAAGAAGATAGATGGATCTAAATGCAGGGCAATCCTGGAAAAAAAAAGTTAGAGGCTGCCTAAGGTTTGAGAATGGAGATGCAGCTTCTAGCAGGACAACAGCCCTAAACATACAGTCAGAGCTGCAGTAGAATGGTTTAGATCAGTGGTTTTCAATCCTGGTCCTCAGGACCCACTGTCCTTCATGTTTTAGATATGTCCCGGCTTCAGCACGGCTGAATCAAAGGACTGCATTACCTCCTCAGCAGTCATCAAGTGCTGCAAAGGCCTGTTAATCACTCATTTATTTAAGTCAGGTGTGTGAAGGCAGGGAAACACCTAAACATGCAGGACAGTTGCTCCTGAGGACCAGGATTGAAAACCACTGGTTTAGATCAAAGTGTGTCTATGTGTTAGTATCCAGTCAATGTCCAGACTTTAATCCAACTGAGAATCTGTGGCAAGGCTTAAAGACAGATTTTCAGACACTCTCCATTCAATCTAACTATTTTGCAAAGAAGAGTGGACAAAAATCTCTAAATGTGCAAAGTTGGTAAACATATACCCCAAAGGCCTTGCAGCGGCAACTGTACTGAAAGTTGGCTCTACACAGTCCTCTCTCAAGCAGGCTAAATACCAATATATCTGTCATTGCTGGAAAAAGCATTCTTACATCATGCTGCCACCGCCATAATTTTCCAGACTTTTCAATTATGCACTATTTTGTATTGGTCTATGATATTAAATTCCAATAAATGTAAATACCTTTGCCTGACACTGTACACTCTGGTCTCTGAAGTTTGTAATAAATGGCACTCAGGTCAGTGTTTTCCTCTAACAACCCACTGTAAACAAATAGAGGACCAGAAGGACACATTATGAACGCTTGTGTTTTAGTTGTGTGTCAGTTCAGGGTCTCATATCTGTAACCCTCACCCTGTATGTGTTTATCCCCCCAATTAGAAGCTGCAGGAGCAACTCTGAAAGACTAATCCGTGTTGTCGGGCACATCATTTGGATTGTGACCTTTAACAAGAAGAGACTTTTCTGAAGTTCCTGGTAATTATTTTTTTCTGATGCGCTCTGTTTAAGGTATGATTATCTGATCTGCTCAGATCCTCGGGCAAAAACTGTCAAATTATTCATAGCACTACTATTAATTCATGTTAATCACTGCCTTTATAAAGCCAACGCTGTTATTTCAAAAATATCAAGTATTTATAATCATTTCTGCAACCCAGAAACCCATTTAAACCAACATCTTTATAAAATGCGATATATGTAATCCCCGAATAGGTATTTTTTGAATCCTAAACCCACCATAGACCTGTACTTAATTTGTAATTTTGAAGTAATCCATCTGTCCTCTCATGCTAATCTCTTCTTTCATCTGAGAGAACTGTATTTGTAGTTTTATAAAGTCATACAGGAAGATTCACATGAACATGAAAAGCCAGGCGAAGGGTTTCTGTACCTTGAATTTCTCCTCTGGGGTGAGATTGATTTTTATTTCCAGATTTTCAATCTGCCTTAATTTCTTCTGCAGCTTCCTCACCTCCCCCATTTGAAGGTCTAAAGGTGTCTAAGGCCCCGCAGGTTGGCTAAGATTGTTACAAGTGAAGCCAAGTGTTCAGAAAGTCTCTCATGGACAGTATCTATAATGAAAGCAAAGCCTCAAATCAGTCTGGATGTGTCTGGGGGATTATAGCCCTGTTCTCCTGTTCAGGAGACGTGTCGCCGGATGTTGACGTTCCGCTGAAAACGTATAACCGGCCCTACAGCGGCACCCAGTGGCCAGCAGATGTATGAGCAGACTCCATGAAACAGGAACCTGTTTGACACTTAAGTGCTTCTACTTTTAATATACAGATTAAATTAAAAATGTATATGTTCACAACAAATCATCAAATCACCAATCAACTGAAATGTTGCCTATGACATCTGATACAATAATACACTATTTAAAAATTGATAAGAACATTTGCAATCAGTTGTTGCTTTAAACTTTTTTTATTAATTGAAAACGAGCAAAGAAGTGATGGTCAAAATACCCTTCAGGCATCCTTTCTGGAGGGATCATATTGAACAAGGTTCCAGCTGCAGCACCTCCACAATTACTGGCAACCCTGGTGAAGATCAATCATTTTTTAGACCAGTCATCATATAAAAGAAGGGCAAAAAAGTGCTTTACATGAAGACAAAGCAACAATAATGTTCAGCAAAAGAGCTAATAAAGGGTAAAAAGTCTTGAAAATGCAGAGTAAATTGTGTTAATAATAATGAGGAGGAAAAAGCAGAGGTAGACATGAAAATTCAAGAAGTAGTCTTAAATCCTAACAAGAGAGATAAAACCAAAACAATAAAAGATCAGCTAAAAATATTAAATAAGTGTAACACATAAAACTAAATGGTATAGTAATAGTATTAATACTAAAAACTTAAAAGCAATTTAAAGTGAGACTAAGAGTGCAGTAAAACAATGATTCAACACAGGTTCTTTCTCTTATTTTTGAAATAAACAAAAGGTCATTTCCCAAGACCAGGGTGATCAGGATGGGTTATCCAATGAAAGTAGATCTGATAAAATAAGATGTGCACAAAAGCTTCAAACTAAATTGTTATAGAAATCTGGTCACTGCCGAAATGCCACTTTTTGCTGCAAAACTTCAAGGCTCACGTGAGCTAGCTCAGACAAATAACTATATTGTAGCCATTCCCTTACTTATGAAGATCAACCAGCATTTACCTAACATGAAATGCATGTTTTCCTGTCATTCCTTTTTAAAGAGTGCCTTAGAACAACAGGCATCTGTATCACGTCATATTTATACTCCAGACAAACGGGAAGTAGTAGATTACTGATGAAAAGTTCCCAGGCACTCTGACCAACTTGAAGATTAATAAATTGAATATTTCAGCTAAATGTCTTTCACATTAATTGTTAATTTGTCGTAAACTTATTTTCTTACTTTAAGATTATTTGTCAGCACTCAGTAATTGCTTAAATTGCAGACTGGATTTTTCAGTGTGTGATAATGCTACTGCAATACAAAATAAGTTTATTTTTAAGCCTTTTCTTACATCTGTACCAGGCTGCCAATAAGTGTGGAGAGTGCTGTTAATTAAGCCCTAAAAATGTCTTTGCTTGTCTGAAATCTTTTAACAACAGGGCTAAGGGATTATTAAATCAAAAAGCATTGCACAAAGAAGTTTCGATTATGACATTTGTTTTTAAATATTTATCAGAATCTTTTTTATTGAGACATTCTAGAAATCTTTATATTTTTCTGATGTTATATCTACTGATTGCTGAAGTTCAGAATGTTTTATCTGCTCTCAGTTTAAGCAACTTATAATGAGCAGTTACATACAACAATGCTTTGCAGCTCAGTGGACTGCTATGTGAAGCTCTGGACCCTAAGAACCAGTATCATGACACAAACATGATCACACTGAGATTTACCAACTTGTGTCTCGCAAAAGCATTCACACGCCTTGAACCTTTTCACATTTTGACACATTAAAAATATTAATTAGAAAGTAGAATGTTTCAGTTCAGCCTCCTTGAGTCAATACTCTGAATTTCGACTGAAATGACAGCTGTCTTATCCAGATTTAAAAATCTATAGACTGGCTATTCTTTGCAAAACAGCTCAGGCTCATTCAGACTGGATGAGAACATCTTAATAACAATTTTCAAGTCTTGCGTCAGATTCTCAATTGGATTTAGGTATGGACTTTAAGTGGATGAATATTCATCCATCCAATGTACTGTATGTACCCACTCATCCGTGCAGGGTCGCAGGGAGTGGTGACTATGTCCTGTTGTCATTGAGTGAGAGGCGGTGTAGTCTCTGGACAGGTCACCAAATTTGAATGCAGGACTTGTTTGCTGTAGGGAAACAGTGCTAACAATATGCAGTTTAGTGAATGAATATAAATATTTCTAAAAAATCGAAAGTATTTCAGTGCTCTGCCTATATGCTTCGGATCAACCTGCTAGAATGTGAACCTCTGCTCAGATGTTCTTCCAGCATTGCCTTGTTTTTAGCTTCATCCATCTTCATATCAACTCTAATTTTCTGCTCTGTCTGTGTTGATGAAATTAGCTCTTACCCCTTCTACATGTTTGCTGTCTCTACTGCATGGCATTAGGCACACTGTAACTGTAACTTCTCATGTTTTTTTTTTTTAAATCTTGGTTTCCCTCTTGCCTGTCTTCTGTAAAGGCCTAATTTGTGAAGTCCATGAGTAATATTTTCCCTTTTGACAGATTCTTTCACCCGAGTTTGTATCTTTGCAGCACCTCCAAAGCTCCTTCGGGGCTCTTGGCTGCTCTTCTAATTAATGGTCCTTTTGGCCACCCCATCAGATAAGGTGTGCTACCATGTCTTGTGGGGTTTGCTGTTTTTTATGTTCTCTTCTCCACCACTTTTTCCCTGACCTGTCTGGCTTGCTCCCTTGTCTTTATGATGCTGCTGTTCACTATTGTTCTCTAACAAATCTCGGAAGCCTTTTCTTCTGCAGATTCTTCTGCAGATTGCAACTATGACTTTAAGGTGCATACCGGCACCTACTATATCGGAGTATGTAGCATGAATTATGTTCAATGGGATTACTTTATAACATGAGAAAAATAAATAAATCTAACTAAAACTAACTAAATCATATTAATATCCCTATATTTTTCAGATATTATATAACATCTTACCACCTTCAAGGTTCTATTTCCTTCCTACCTGACTTGTCTTTTGCTTTAGTCTAATCCTTTCATCCTTATATTTCCTACAATGTAACGAAATATGCTCAATATTTTCTGTGGCTTTACATTCCAAACACTCATCTGTTTCACTTTTACTTAATACAAACAACGTTTTATTTAATCGTGTATGATCAAATCTTAATCTGGTTAAAACAGACTTATCTGTTCTTTCTAGTCACACCCTTGGCATTAATAGATTTCTGTACACTATAATATTTCCTTCAACTTTATCCATGTCCCACCTGTCCTGCCATTTCTTCATCATTTCTTTTTTTATTATTGCCTTAGTTTCTTCTTTTCCAAAAGGTATTATTATTATTTTGTTCATCCTGATTTATCTTTTAGCTATTTTGTCTGCTTCCTCATTCCCTTTATACCTACATGGGCATGGGGCAGGTACCCAACAAAACATTATATCCATTTGAAGCCCCTGCAATCTAAATAAACTTTGATGGATTTCTAGCATTAAATCTACTCTGTTAGATTTCATATTTTGAATTCTAGAAAATCAACACAACACACCACTAGGTCTGGTCTTACTTCTTCAACCCACTCCAGTCCTACAATAATCGCCATCATCTCGGCTGTATATTCTGACACCTGGTCAGGTAATCTTTTCCAAATTGCTTATATTCATTGTTGGTATGTATATTCCTATTCCTACCTTATCTTCTTCATCCTTGGACCCGCATGTATAAATGTCTAAATAACTGCAATATTTGCTTCTTATTTACTGATTTACCAGATATCCTTTCCTACTCTATGCCCACTCATTCTTTAGTTTCATCATATTTAAATCTATCTCAGTTTTGGAAAACAACCAGATGTGGATATTACTAATAGGTTTACAGGACTTAAAACATTGATTCGCTATTCTATATTTCTCAGATTTAGCCAAAAATCATTACCTTTAAAATAATTATATTCCCAACATTCCTGAATAACACTCCTTACAGGGTTTTCATTCCCACAACCACGTAAAAAGCACCAGTATTTAAGCGTGAGTTTTTCTCTTTTTGGTCTAAAGGCATTTCTCCCAACTCAACCTGTATTGCTTTAGTTGGTGTTGATCACCTAATTGGATTTATACTGAGATTAAATTACACACAGGTGAAGCCATTTACTAATTTAGGTGCTTCAGAAATTTATTTAGAGGTATAACCTATGAATACACTTCCACCCAACGCGTTTAAGATTTCCATAAAAAAATATTTTTTAACCAGGAACACTCTAAGAAAAACAAATCTATTTTACTAGAGGGTCCTGGCTAAAACGGCTACAGCAAGATTATAAAACCGTGCATGAGTTCTCTTCCATTTTACATGTATGCACTATTTTTTGATGGCCAGCCACATAAAATCCTGATAAAATACGTGAAGGTTTTTGTCTGTATCGTGAGAGAATGTGAAAAAAGAGCAAGGACTACGAATATTTTTGCAGCTGTATGTAGGACCGATAAATACATGTGCAAATGTGGGGAAATATGAAGAGTAAATGACACTGAATTCTAGAGTATCGTTAAACCTAACTACAGTTTAGGTGCACTTTATGTTCAGGAATCTTAATCGGAAAGGACGCTGTCATTGTAGACTACCGGATTTACAGAATTAATCGTTTTCTTGTATTTTGAATTAACATTTCATTGAATCTATTTTTATACAGTGTGATCTTTTAAAACCACTTTTTTCTGTTGTTATTGTTCTGTTTGTACTGTAATCACTTTATCCAAAGAGATGGAGAATTGATTGCTATTAATTACCTCTTATTCGTGTAACGTAACGTGAAGGCATCACGTTCCGTTTCTTTCCTCACAATCTGATGTTTGAATGCAGCAAAGTGAAAGTAATGAAGTTCGTTTTGATTAAAAACAGACCAAAATGGCACTAAGACTGCTGCTGAACCCACCAACCCGCTAAGGGAGAACATGTTACATGTTTTAATCAAACGTCCGTCAGAAACCGGACATGACATCAACACAGACAGGCTCCTTTTGTCTAACGACCGTTTCGAGAGGAAGTGAAGCTCAGACGAAGCAGCTAGCTAAGCGTAGAAAAAAAGGAAAAAAATAGTAAGACAGAAAGGGGGGAGGAAACTTCACTGATTTACAGGAATTGTGACAAAGTTGGACCCCGGGCTCAGATTGTTCGGACTATTTGGAGTTTCAGACAGAAAAACGGAGCCGCCTGAACCGGTAAACGTTGCTGTTCTCTTTGCCGTCGTTTGTAATTTTCCCTAAATGTGTCCGACTGTGCTGCCGCCGCCTCTCCGCCACAGCCGGAAGTCTGTGAGGATGGTCTGGCCTTTTTTTGTTTTTTTTTATCCTTTAGGTTTTTTTTTTTTTTTTTTTGCTTGTTATGTTTTTTTTTTTTTGTACAAAATAGGGGGGCCACACAGACACGTTGTCTGCTAGCTGCAGTTATTCAGCACGGTGGGCCTGAGCAACTGCAACACCTACTGGGCCCGAATGGAGTCATGCTTCTGAGCTCCAGCATTACTTATTAGACCTGCTATGTAGCACTTTATACAAGCTAGTGTTGTTAGCTCATTTCATACAACTAGCTTACAGTAAACTATCAGTAGCTGGTATTAAACAAGTTTATTACTAACCTAGAAGTTATATAGCCACTTATTCTAAGATCCCAAAATACTAACATGGGAGCGATTTGTGAATTGATCAAAGTATAGAAAACACCTATACCTACCTGCCAATAGAACTGGCTACCAATAAGTATTTGCCTTTTCAAGCTACATTAACAACCATCTTTCAGTCTGGTTACTCTATATCACAGAGCTGGGCATGTTTTTGAAATCATAGACATGTTCTGAATGATGGTGGAGATAAATTACTCATGGGAAAAATATGTTTGATTTAAATTAGATGCATTTTACTTTCTTTGTTTCAGGGGGCTGCTCTGGTTTAGCTCTGCCATCCTGAACTGCTATTTAGACGGCAACGTCTACTACAGTTAAAAATGTTGAATTACCTTAATCTATGTTGCTTTAATAGTGTCCAATTTAATGTGACCCTAAACAGACGGTCATTCTTGGAACACCCTTGAATGCATCTGAAATAAAACAATTCTGCAAAGAAGAGCGAGCCAAAATTCCTCCACAGCTATGTAAGCGACTCTTTGCCAGTTACAGGAAAAGATTGATGGCAGTTGTTGCTACCAAAGGTGGCACAACCAGTTTTTACAAAGCAATAACTTTTTTACTTGAGGCTATACGGGTTTGGAAAGCTTTTTTTCCTTTTGATAATGAAATCATCATTTGAAAACTGCATTTAGTTAAAGTCAGGTCATCTTGATCTGAAACACTGAAGTGGGACAAAAAATAAGAAACAAAAGAAATCTGTATGGTGAAAATACTTTTTTAACAACATTCAACTTTTTGCAAGTTCATAGCACATAGAATATTTATGGCAGCAATTATTGTACTCCAGACAGTCAATTGTGATATAAATGTTGCACACACTGATATTGCAATGATGGTATATTCGCAATATATTATGCAGCTTTAACCATTTCTCTAGAGCCTGACCACTAGGCAGGATGAGGGTTTTTCTTGACACCACACAAACCGGAAGGGATGGTAGGGATGGTGACATATATTTCCACAAAGCTCACTGTTAGAGAACTGCACCACAAAGTGCCATCTTGGAGTCACCAACTCTCTGTAGCAACCATTGGACTCCAGCTACATTTTTGGGAGGTATGCCAGAAAAAAACCCTTCCCTTTTCCGCATTCACAGACGTAAACATTTGGATTTTGCTAAACTCTACCGGGAGTTTAACTTTAAATGTCTGCTTTGGTCAGATGAGACTTTAATCATTTAAATAAAAGTGTAATATTCAGGAATATAAACTGAGGCACACTAATTATCCCTAAATGTACCTTTTTGTTAACACAACAGAACAGTGGCGATAAAAAAAAATTTCCACGTATCTCACAAACTACATTAAGTGTTCCCAAGTGGATTTATCGCTGATATTAATTAGAGCTGCTTAATGTATAAAATCACTGTCGTCATTGCAAAATCAAGGTTAGGAAGGAAAGCTTGGATGCAATATTTGAGAGGATACAATGTTTCATGTGTTTATATATTTGGCCAGTTGGATGGAGTCTAAATGCCTTTAATGGTGAAACTTGGTGTGTATCTTATAGCTGACAAGCTAAAGCTCATAGGGAGTGGTGAGGACGTCATAGATGATGGAGAAGGGAAAGTGTCCTGAAAATGGGGGTTATTTGTAATTGAAATTGCAATTTTCAGCAATATTATGGCAATTAAATATATTTTCTGATATTGTGCAATATGTACTTAAAATCTTATCATGATATTTTGTGGTACTGTTGTGATAATGTTAAAAGTGATGTTAAGATTGTTTACAACTTTTTTTCCAGTCTGGCTGTGACTGCGTGTCTCAGCAATCATAGGGCCACAAACACAGATACCGATCTTAAAAACCACATCCATTCAAAATAGGCTTCATCAGGACACCATCTACTTAAAGCAAAATGATTATCACTAAACTGCACACAGTGACTGCATTCAATTATGTTTTCGAATTTATTTTAGTTTATTAATCCTCTGAAGAAACCAACAGTGGATTGAATAGTAAAAATAACAATACTGGTAGTTTTCAGGGTTTTCAAACATCATCAATTGATTTTATCGTTATGATAAATCCAAATTCTTATCACGATAGGAAATTTTTCACAATAACATTAAATGATACAATAAATGTGCAACACTATCTTGCTGCCCTATGTAAATGAAGCATAGTGCAGGTGAGGTTTAGAAAGGTGGAGGTTATTGAAGTCCTGCCCCATCTGCTACAGTTACTTTCCAGTGTGGAATCACATGTTCAGATATTTCATTTAAGGCTTCTACAGCTTCTAAAACTTACAACAACCTGTTTCAAATTCAAGACAAAGAAGTGCAGGGGACTGTTTATTACCGTATTTATTATTAGCAGCAAACAAAATACAAAAGCTTCTATATGCTGCTCTACAAATAATAAATTCATCCCACAGGCTTGCACTTATCACAGCCAGCAGGCGTAGGACAGACTGAATTGGTTTTGTCCTGTTAGAATAGACGACTGTAAAAATGAGTGACGTGAACTGAATCAAGCCTGGTGCTGAAAGAACTTGTTGGATCCCCTCTAATCCTTTCATTCAGAACATATCTTAATCATCATCCTCAGCTCTGCCTCCAACCTACGCCTCTTTAATGTGGATAGAAATGGGTTCCCAGAACATTTAGATCATTTCAGGTTGAGTTTCATTGTCTTTTTATCTTATTTGGCAGGTCTATGAACCTTATAATTTACTGTTGTTTTTTTTTCTTGCAGAAATGATGGAAGACTCTCCTTTTAATTCATCATATTTCTGGTCTCCTGTCCCCACTGTGCCCGCACAGGTATAAGCTGCATTTAGGATTGACATAAACCAAAATATTTAACCAACTCCTCATTAGAGCATAGCAACATTATTCTCCTATCCTGTCTCCTGGCAGCTTGAGAATGCCATGTTTCTGAACAAGATGAAGGAGCACCAGGAGAAGAATGTCTCATTCTCTCCATCATCAGCTTCCCACTACCAGACAACTCTTCTTACTATCCCAAGTCCTGGAGCCAAGACAGATGGAGGCGGGCAGGCCGGCGGTGCAGCACACCTCCACCCTCCGCACAGCACCCAGAACATCACAGTGTTACCTGTCCCCTCTACGGGCATCATGACAGCAGGTACTCTTGTCTCTGCCTACAGGAGCCTTTAGGCATGACTCTTTCAGTTTTACCAGCTGAAACGGTGGACATAATGTCTGATGATGCAGAAGATGGTTTCTAAACCGAGTAACTCCGGAGTTTACCCTGGATTCATAACAGCAGAGCATTAAATGATTCAGTTGATGAGAACAAATGTTGCCAATAGGATAGCCTGAGGGTAAAATGAACAGCTGTGTGTCTCTTTTCATTTCACAGCCACAGGGAGGCTTCTCAGAAATCATTCAGCAGCTCTTTACTTTTTGCATACTCTTTTTGTAATTCTGTTTTAACACTTCCAGGCTCAGCAGAACACATTAAATATGCATTTCATGGTACATTTATATCAGCCTATAATACTTTGTCTCTCTCCGTGCAGCTGGTCTGGTAATCACTACACCTCAGGGAACGCTGGTCTCTCCCACTTCCTCTCAGTCGTTAGTCTCCGGTCATCCAGCGACCACCATGATTGTTTCAGCGCTTCATTCTACAGGTGAAAAATAGCCCCACCCACTATTTATACTGAGATTAACTCAGTGCAGTTGATTGGATTATATTTGAGGGCATCTGAGTACAAGGGGCTGAATAATAATGCACACCAGAATTTTCTGTAATTTTGTCAAGTAACCATTGCATTCCACCACGTGGTTATAAAATACATTGTGTTGGTCCACCACACAGTATTATCTCTATAAAATACATTAAAATCTGTAGTATTAATTTAAAAAAAGTTCAGGAGGGTTTAAATAGTTTTGCAAGGCTCTTGATCATGTTTTGTTTTGCAAACGCTGAGACTAAAAGTAATGTGTGTAAGTGACCCACTTTGACTACCAATATTTTGTAACACAATCAACTTTTTCATGACTCAAGTCAGAACTATAACACCTGCATATATTTGCTTAGTGAAATAAGTTCTTGGGCTAGGAAGGAAAAAAGGCTTGATGCATCATAGAAAACAGGTCTCGTATGAACAGCACATGGGTGCCATCTGATTCAGATACAGCTTAAAAGAGTGTTCACACCTCTCTTCAAAGCTTGTCCTGAACGATTAGATCTCAGCTATCTGCTTCACATGCAAAAAAACTAGGAGCAAGTCGTAGGTATAAGTCAGTGGAGTAACATTCAAACAATTTGCCTGGCGGGGGTCAGCAATTTGTACAATCCAAGCGGCCACATTTTGCCTTTCTTGATACTAAGTCATATTTGTCAAACAGTAAAAACTACTTATATATAAACTAGAATTTGTCAAAGTAAAGCTGCGGTCACACTCTTATATCATGTACATTAGCAAGTCTTAAAACAAATTATTTTGATATGTTTTTTTTCTTTTTGCACCATCACCTTCTCATTTGTTTTTTTTTATTTTATTTTGTTTTTTGAAGATTGCCCGACCATCTTGGGCTGAATGTTTCTCACTCTGTACACTGTCTACAAGGTCAAGAGGTCAGCATGCTGAGGTGCTTGAGTCTTCATCAGTGCAGACAGAGAGTATGCATAGCATAGCATAGCATGAGATTAGTAACTGTCTCATTGGGTCAATACTGCAACATTTGGGTAGCAGTTCTGTAAATTCTGTAGCAGTGGTTCACATATGTAGTATATATTGCGCCTGTGAGTTGACATGACCTGAACATCAGCTTGAGATAACATATCATCTGCTACAGTATTGGATTATTATAATTTTTTACTTAAAGGCAAATGCTCCTTAGAAATGCAATGGTCAGTGAGACAGCTGTTACAACGACCCACAATTAATTTTAGAATTAAAAACATCAAAACTTGAGATGAGAATAATAGACTCTTAAAAAGATTTTTAAATGATTCATTTCTTTTTAAGAGGGTTCTTCCTTTTTAAGATGAAGTTGCTATCTTGATGTAGACAAGAAAGAAGGAGATGGAATGTCCCACGTGGTCGTGATGCCATCACCCTCCAAACGAGGGAGAAAAAAGAAGTCGATGCTGTCTAGAGTTACAACTCTGGGAGGACCCGGAAATGACACACTAATACTGACACACTTGGCACCTGGTGGACAGGTAAACCATTAGCTAGAGGAAAATGGGAAGTTTTATCTGACAAAAACAAACGTTTGCAAACATTTTGTTGTTGTTTTGGAAAGGTGTCATCTTTGCAGCATCATACTGGAGATCCATATGAACTGTCTAATGAAGACGAAGAACATGGGCATAAAGACTCCACAAAGACATACAGGTACGGTTTCAAGTAAAAAGCATCTGCTGTGCGTCCTCGCTCTGGCTGCATAGATGACCTTGGTGCTGCTGACACAGAAACAAACATGCATAGTGGCACTTCTAAACATTGTTTTCTGCATGTTTTGGCAGGACAGGAGTCTTTATTGCAGATGCTTGATAATTTATTTTAAAAGACAAACACACCTCTGCTCTGTAGGTCCTCTTTGCTTCTGCACATGCTGCACGTTAGCCTTGATTCTTCCTCTGATATATCTGTAGACCTTTCATTTTCTTTTTTTTACAAAATTTTCGCTTTAACATCTTTCTGTGTTGTCTGGGTGTGTAACATTTGTTAACCCACTTCTGTCTTCTGGGTATTCTTTTATAATTTATTTTCTCCTATATCTTAATTATCTGACTCACCGCTCCTTTTCCTCCTCCTCCTTTCTCCCCTGTCCTGAACCCTCTTCCCCATCCCATCTTCTGTCCTTTCTTATCTTCTTCTCTGGTTTTGCTGCCCCTTGTTTTGGTTCTCCTTCCTCCATCCCGGCCTCCCATTTCTGTGTCTCCCTGCCTGTAGGTGCCGGATGTGTGCGGCGACCTTCTTCAGTAAGTCTGACATGCAGATCCACTCCAAGTCGCACACAGAGGCCAAACCTCACAAGTGTCCTCACTGCGCCAAGTCGTTCGCCAACTCGAGCTACCTGGCCCAGCACATCCGTATCCACAGCGGGGCCAAGCCTTACACCTGCTCCTACTGCCAGAAATCTTTCAGGCAGCTCAGTCACTTACAGCAGCACACACGGTACTGCAGACCCCGCCCTTCCTCCCTCTTCCTTCCTCTGCCCCGTGTTGCAGACGCATAAAAATTAGTTGCTACCATTCCTCTGAAACAACTTGAAACTGACAAAAGTTTGATGAGGTCCCTTATTTTTTACTCCATATGTAACACAAATCAGACCGTCTGTTTATTGTTGATTCAGATTCATATTGTTGATTGTAGAAATTACTTCCAAAAAGAGATCTCTGCATTTGCAAACAGGTAGTTTGGCCTTCTGCTCCTGAGCAAACTGTCCACTTAGGTTTGAAGGGTACTAACTACACCCTGTAATTTTCAGATCTTTCTGTGGACTTTCTGTAGGATTTAGATCTGGGGTCACTGAGGTTCTTTAAAGAATACCACGGTGTTATTTTTTTCCCCTCGGCCATTTACAAATGCATTTAACTGTATATTTTGGGTCATGATTTTGTTGGAGGAGCCATGACCTGAGGTTGTGCTTTCTGATCCTTGGCTGGATGTTTTGCTCCAAGATCCCTTAGTAATGTTGGGACATCACTGTGGGCTGAACAGATTTAAGGTCAGATGCAGTAAAGCTGTCCCAAAACTAAACCAAGCTCCCCCCATCTTTCACAGTGGGTAGTATTTTCTGTGAATGTAAAGCTGTGATGTGATTTGCCAAAAAGCAAATTGATTTACCGTGACCTTAGAGTTTTGGTCTCCTTGGCTTTTTCATCATTCACACTTTCTTCTGGGACATTGGCTACATCTCATTAACCATAACTTTTTTTAATATGATGTGTAACTGGGCCAAGGAGCATTCAGTTGCGTGGAGATGGTATTGTAGCCTTTAATTCTAACATGGATATCTATAGGTGCATCTCAGTAAATCAGCAGGTCAACAAAACGCTAATTTATTTCAATATTTCAATTCAAAATGTGAAGCTCATGTATTATCGTTATATAGACAGTAACAGTGATATATTTCAGGTTTTATTTGTTGATTTTGATGAATATGGCTTATATCTAATAAAAAACCAACATTAAGTTTCTCTGAAAATATACATTTTTACCTAAGACCAATAAAAAAAAAGGATTTTTATAGGAGAAATTTCAGCCTACTGAAAAGTGTGTCCAATTTACTGCACAGTAATCGCACGCAATACTTGGCTGGAGCTACTTTAGCATGAATTACTGCATCAATGCAGTGTAGCATGGATCAGCCTATGGTACTGCTGAGGTGTAATAGAAGCCCAGGTTGCTTTGATAGCAGCCTTCAGGTCATCTGCATTGTTTGGTCTGCCTTCTCTCATCTTTTTCTTGACCTTAACCCCATGTATTCTTTGTGGGGTTGAGGTCAATTAATCACAGTAACATGGTCATTGAACCAGCTTTTGGTACCTTTGGCATTGTGGGCAGGTGCCACATCCTGCTGGAAAATAAAATCAGCATCTCCATTAAACTCGTCAGCGGAGGGAAGCTTGTAGTACTCTAAACTTTCCTGGTAGATACCAGCTCTGACAGTTGACTTCAGAAGACACAGTGGACCAACATCAGCAGATGACATGGCACCCCAGATCCTCACTGACTGTGGAAACTTCACACTGGATTCTGTTCCTCCTTACTCATCCTTCTGACTCTGGGACCTTGATTTCCAATAAATTACAAAATTTGCTTTCATCTGAAAAAAATCATTTGAATTATTAAGCAACAGTCCGGTCCTTGTTCTCCTTATCCCAGCTAACACAAGGAATGGGACAGTTCCTGTCGCTTAACTTTTCCTTATTTAGTGTGGATACAACACTCAGTGAACAGCCATCTTCTTTAGCAATGACCTTCTGTGGCTCAACCTCCTAGTGGAGATTGTCACTGACTGGATTTTTATGGAGCTTTAGATTTTTATTAGCTGTAAGCCATAATTATCAGAATTAACTAAAACAAATGCTTGCAGTATATGGCTGTGTGCATAATGAAGCCAAACGACTTTCACTATTTGAATTAAAATAACTGAAATCAATTATTTTCTCAGGGCTGCACGGTGGCACAGTTGCTAGCACTGTTGCCTTGCAGCAAGAAGGTCCTGGGTTCGATTCCCGGCCGGGGGTTTTTCTGCATGGAGGATGCATGTTCTCCCAGTGCATGCGTGGTTCTCACCGGGTAATCCGGCTTCCTCCCACAGTCCAAAGACATGCCTGTTAGGTTAATTGGTCACTCTAAATTGCCCTTAGGTGTATTAATGAGTGTGTGCATGGTTGTTTGTGTGTTGCCCTGTGATGGACTGGCGACCTGTCCAGGGTGTACCCCGCCTCTCGCCCCTAGACTGCTGGAGATAGGCACCAGCTTCCTCGCGACCCACTATGGAAGAAGCGGTAGAAAATGACTGACTGACTGAAATTATTTTCTCAATAACCTTTTAATTTACTGAGATGCAACTGTACAATCGTCTTTCTGAGCTCCTCGGGCAGCTTCTCGTCTTTGCTTTGTCTGCTTCATCTTCGGTGCAGCACACACATGACCAAACTAATCTGTAGCATGCTTGTGCCCTTTAAATAGGCCGAATGACTGACGAAAGGCCTCCTAGGCGCCTCCGATATTAAGTTAAACTGTCTTCCTACAAATTTGGTCCAACAAATATTCTCTGTTTTAGTTACTCTTATCACATACTTAAGCTACTCAGGTGTACAATAATTATTTTTATTTCAGTCATTTCTGAAGGGAAATGAAACATCGTTTAAATAAGCTGTAATTTGTCCACGTCTGTGTCCCTGTCCTGTTAACCTGTCATGCTGAGTGCCTCCTGGAGCCCAGGCTCCTGTCCTCCTCTCCTTCATTGGGACGGCAGGAGAATGATGTGCAGATGCATATTACATGCTTCTAGTTCCATCCAGTGACCTTTTCAGAAAATCTGATTTCAGATCAGACCTTTCTGGTTGCAGCTCTGCCTGCTAATTAGATGTTACATAATTCATACAATAATCAGAGAGCACATTTGATATGTTCATTGTTGTGTTGCAATAATTCAGTCATGATATTTACTTTCTTGTTTTCTTTCTGCGTTTGTGTTTGTGCACACATATTGCTTCGCTGCATTCTGTTTGCACTGCATTGGGTATTTCTTCTCTTATTTGCTTTAATGTGTTTTTCTCTGTTTCTCTGCACGTACTGTCATGTCCTCTGCCGCATCCAGAAACACACACATTCACAAACACGTGAAATGGCAAGATTGGCTGACTCCCTCAGTGTTCCTTTCAACCTTTTATATTATGAGCTGTTAGGCTTCCTAATTTATGTTTTGTTTGCTTAGTTTTTTCATTTTATTCTTGTTAAATTAGACGTTGATCAGTGTTTAGAAGTTGTTTGCGTCATTCTCTGTGTATTTTGACCAACCTCAGGTCCCTCCATCAATTCATTTCTGAATGCATGTTGATCTGAGCTCATCTGTTTGTAAAATTTTCCCAGAAGAATGTGACCCTGCAAAAGGCAGATGATTTGGGTGGAACAAACACTACATTTTACTGACCATAATCAAAACATCCTGTCCTCTTACATGTTTTGCTGAAACTAGTATAAAACCAGTTTGGGGCAGAGTCACGTTTGCCACTCTGTTGCATCATCTCCATTTAAAAGAAACATTTTTCAACATATTCAGAGCGTAAAAAGTTCAGCTGCTCAGGTGTTTTGGAGCCCTTTTTTTGTCATAGTTTTCATGGCATAATGCTCAAATGTGTGACAGGTCTGGAATGAAGGAAGAGTAAAACTTTTGCTTTTAAAGCTTCGCTGTTAAAATGTAGCAGAATGTATGTTGGCATTGTTTTGTTTAAATAAAACAGACCTTTGGAAACATGAATGACTTTATCAGATGTGTTGTAATTGTTGCATAAGTTTTGTGTTTGCTGCTGTTTAAGATGGTTGTCTTTTTCCACCTTTCTCCATCTAAAACCAGCTGGCTGAACGTAATGGGAATGTCTAATTTCTACTTTTTATTAGCAGCATCACCATTTAACTGTTAAATTATGCCATCCGTCCAACTGGTTGTCGATCCATCCATCTATCATTCATCTATTTGTTCATCTATCATTAGCCTAACCATCGGTATGTCCATCTCTCCCTCCATCTATCATCCATCTGTTTGCCCATCCGTCCATCTGTCATTCATCTTTGTTTATCTATCTATCTATTAGTCTAATTTATCCAGCGGTTGTCTATCTCTCCTTCCATCTATCCATTTGTTTTCCCATCCAATTATCTTTCATCTCTGTTTATCTATCCATTAGTCCATCCATTCATCCATCCAACTATCCATCCATTTGTTTGTCCATCTATTTACTCATCTGTTATTTATTTTTTATTATAATTTTTTACATATATTTTAACTAAAAGTGACCTTCTAGTATTTTACAGTTAATGTATTGTGTTCAAACCACTGCATTCAGTTTAAAGGCTTTAGATCAGTCCCACAGCATTATTTTGTTAACTTATTTTATTACATTCTTTATAGTTTAAATTGTAGTTTAGTTGGTTAGATTTTCTGACAAATTTCAGAAAGTGAATTGAAAACGATAGCTGACAGTAGTTTTTTTCTTTGTAAATATTTTTTTTATCTCTTTCAATTTCCTGTCTGTCCTCAGGAACCACACAGAGTCAAAACCCCACAAGTGTCCACACTGTACCAAGTCCTTCGCCAATTCAAGCTACCTGGCTCAACATGTCCGCATCCACACCGGAGTGAAACCTTACTCCTGCTCATACTGCGACAAGTGCTTCAGACAGCTCAGTCACCTTCAGCAGCACAGCAGGTGAGTCCAGCTCTCGTCTTGAGTTTCTCACTTACCTGTGTGTTGCAGGAGTTGGTGTACATGTGTGGGTTTGTGTTTTTTCTTTTATCTTTAATCCAGAATTCACACCGGGGATCGACCGTACAAATGCACCCATCCAGGTTGTGAGAAATCTTTCACACAACTCTCAAATTTACAGGTGTGAAAAAAAATTATTTCTTTTATGTATATAACGAATAGGTTTAATGTGGCATTTTTTAAAGCTGTTTTTCTCTTTTAATGGTTTTCTCCCAGTCTCACCGGCGTCAGCACAACAAAGACAAGCCCTACAAGTGCACCAACTGCAATAAAGGATACGTAGATGGAGCCAGCCTGGAGGTGCACATGTCCACACACACTGTCAAACACGCCAAGATCTACTCGTGTGGTCTCTGCAACCGCTCTTATACCTCAGTAAGACAAATGTCCATTTCTGAAGAGCATTTCTACATGAAACACTATGAAACGCCGCACTGGCATCAGACGCCTGGCAGCTATTTTACACCGTGTAGTCATGTGTCCACTGTTTCCCCTTTACCTATCCTCCCTTCATCTCAGGAGACGTATCTGGTGAAACACATGGAGAAACACAACCCAGACCAGTTGACTGCTCCTGCAGCACAGTCAGCGCAACAAAGCCAGGCCCAGGGCCAGGCTGGAGCTCAGAGCCGGGTGGAGAGCACGGACGGAGGGTCGCGCCGACCTGGAGGCGTGGGGAGCGGAGCGGGAGGCGGAGGTCAGCAAGGGCAAAGCCAGAACAGCTACCCCCAGACAGAAAACATGCCTTGTCCATTCGACCTGCATCAATATAAGACTGTATCTGCTGGTGACATCCAGTACAAACCAGTCAGCGTTGCTGACCTCACGTCCCACAAAGACCTCTGTCTCACTGTGTCAGCATCCACAATTGAGGTGGAACACCTCAACTCTTAGAGGCGAAGGAAGGAAGGTGGTTGGGAGGTACTTGATTCAAGTCGAGACAAACAGAGGATGGAGAGTCAAGGATTAAAGCAATACTAGGATAATATAGAAACTCTGGAACACATGACTGTGCCTGATTGATGAGTTGAGGCAGACAGGACAAAATATATGCTCACATGTTATACTGAAGACTGTTTCTTTTTTAATCTGTTTTTGTTTCGGCCATGTTTTTCTTTGTTTCCCTTCCTGCTTAGTTGTTCTGTCTGAATGAAAACTGCATTTAAAGACTAAGTCTATTTCAATCCATCACAGTGATGGTTTTATGATGGGATATGTCTAAGAGAGCTTGTTCCTTTTTATTGTTACCACCAAATGATCTTCCAAGCAAACACAGGTTTGACCATAGCAAAGATGAAATAAGCAGTCAACTGTGAAGGTAATTTTTTATACTTTCATACAGACTTTCAGTTTTTACATCAGTGTTATTGCCTCTGTTGTTGGTGTAGCATACATGCTTTTGATCTTTCAAACCCTAAAAGGGATCTAAAAGGTTCATTCCTTTTCAGGAAAAAAACAAGTATATAAAGTTATATACTATCACTTTATTATGTATGATTAAATATCTAAGGAATTAAAAGAGGGATTTATTTGCAGCTTCACATGACCTTTGAAGAAACGAGATACTTCAGCTGTCATGTAATCAAGTGTACTATGTTGTGTGTATGTCCATAGGGTATTGTCAAACGTGCTCTTGCTATAATACTTCCACAATAACTATGTTTATAATAATTCTTTACAGAAACATTGACTCATTTAAAGTTTGTGCAGCTCTTTATGCTTAAATACAATAAAGAATATGAAATGTTTGATTTTTTTTGTCCCATTTTACTTGAGTGGTGCAGTTATTTGCTGAGCCTTACTGGAATAGATACCTATTGTTCTGGCTAATTTTGTTCTTGTGGAAAAACTTTATAATACCCACTAAGGAAGAATTCAAGTATTCACTATCATAATTGTGACAGTATCTTTTTAATTCATTCAATGGCTTCCCTAAGGTTACAGCATCAGGGAAGGACCGTGAATACATTAGTAGACAGAAGGATCTCCATGTATCGTAGTGGACCAGTCCACCTTTTTCCCTCGAGAAAAAGTTTTTTTTGTGATTTTTAAAGAGCTGTTTTTTGAACCAAATGACTAGTAGCTGTTTTTTTACTAAAACTTATCAATAAATATTCAGTATCTACAAAGAACTTGATGGGATTCATTTTAATATAAAGCAACAACAACATTATTGATATTGGAAATGGAAATTTCTAGAATCTTCTTTTAGAAATGAGTATCTCTTCATCAGAGGAAGAGCATCCTTAAAAATATCTGAAGCTGGAATGGGAGATGTGACATTGTTGAAGAAGGAATTATAAACATCCAAAATATTTATATTGGATAGGAAGAAAGTCCTAGATAACTAATTTGCTGTTTATGATTAAGAGTATATAACAATACTGTGGAAATGGCTTCTATAAATACATATTCTATTTAATGATCTGTACCCTGTCACAACATTTTGGAGAAAGATATATTTATTAATATTTCATTTCACTGCAATCTCGAATGTTTGAATGTCAAACTGTAGTTGTACAGTAGTTGTAAAGAATAATTTAAAGAGAAGGGAATTATTTCTGGATATGAATATAACACTTGTAAAATTTCTGAAAACAAAAGCATTTATCCTTTTAAAATTGCCACTTAAAACACATTTTTTTAATATCCATTAGCAGTTTTCATATTTTTAGACGTTAAACCTTCAGCTTAAAACTCAGTTTTCGAGACTGAAATAAAACAATTACAAATAGGGATGTAATTTTAAATGCCTTTAATTTCTGACTATTAGGAATGCTAATTTGAGCATCCACAAAACTACAGATAGGCGTGTGGTTGGTTAAATATTACAAAGCGCTTATAGTCTCTGCTGGAATGTGCACATCTATGAGCTGTTTACAAAGGTGGGTTGTACCATTTGAGTGCAGGGGGATTTAAATGTAGTTTTACCTGCATATTTGGCTTTATTTATCAATAATCGAGTACCGGGAATAGTTTCTTACATTTAAACAATTTAAGGACACAAGCTGTCAAGAAACAAGTATGATGTTGACGCTATTGAAGGTTTTGCGGACCCATCAAATTGGTTTCGTCCACGGTTCTCCGCAGTCTGCAGTGGATGTTGCGTCACTGGAAAAGTGTAGGAGTCCAGAAACTTCACTCATGTAAATAAGGGCAATTAGAAAGCTGTGTGGTACGCTCTGAGCAGCGACACGCATCACATAGCTGTTAAATATATTTATCAGCGTTCCTACCTTTTTCGCTATGCCTCGGAAAAAGCCATTTAGCAACAAACAGAAGAAAAAACAGCTGCAAGTCAAACGGGAGCGAAAGAGAGGTAAGTGAACGTTGTTTTATGCTAGCATTAGCAAGCTAACGTTAACGGTTAGCTCCACGGCTAAATTTGGCTTAAAACTATGACGCTTTGCGGTAAAATGTCGTGTTAATGTATTTAGTTAGCACACCACACCAGTCATCTAGTCTGTTCATGAATCACTGATGTTTGTTCAGACTGCATCGTGTCGCGCTTACAGTAACTTGCCGTCAAAGTTGAATGGCAAACTTAAGCTGATCAGTTTATTACTGAAGCGGTGAATTATGCATCCTTCACGTTAGCCGTGGACATGTAGGGTGCAGCTGGTAGAGGCAGTGGAGCGTGTTTTTCTATGTGGGGAGGTTTGTTACCAATATAGAGGCTGAAGGAGCTCCATGTGTTAAGCTGTTGGAAGTTTTGCTGTAGGCTCACGCTTGAACATTAAAACTGGCTTTACATGCGCCTGTCTAAATCATTCGCTTGCTGTTCAATTTCTGTTCATGGGAAAAGCATTACTGTAATAAATTAAAAATCTTGAAGAAATTAAAGTGCCTGTGACATCGATATTTTTATGATAATTCCAATTACATTTATGGAAAGGAAATATTAATATAATATTTCAAAAAGTAAATTAACGCCGCTGAAATGAACAGTTGTTGAGATATATATGGTCATAAATTTAACTAAAAATGCACTTCCAGACTGCTCTTTTGCGCTCTTTTATGACGTCAAAGGGAACCCTCATGTAAACTGACTGCTGCTACAATGGCCAGCAACACAGACCGCAGCAAAGAATCTGATATTTCTTTAGATATATTTCAGCCACTATCAGAGAGATGCAGCAGTCAGAAGAAGAAAGTCATCCGTCATCAGATGAGAGAACACGTATGTTGTGACGTGCGGACTGCCATTTAATTCGACCAGAGTCTATTTTTATAGGAACCAGAACGAGCACAACATCTGGATTTTAAAAAGAATTCACCAAAGACGGACTCGATCTTGCTATAGTAATAAATACACAACTATATTTATATATTCATGTGTATATATTAGCAGTTAGCATCAGATCAATTAGATCAGTTACTGGGTTAACTAAGGTATTATAAACCAAACAATTAAGCATTAAATATACCACATTAAGCAACAAATATAGCTTCGCTGCACTCAGTGTATTCACCCATTCTAGAACAAAACACATGAAAATATCTGAATGCATAAAACAAAAATGACGCTGTTTAACTGGTTCAACGTCCACAGAATGAGTTGTTTTGGACTTATTACAGCTTTATCACTGGGTTTTATTGCGCGATCTGCGTATCGTTCTTGGAGTTCCTTCAGGCTTCGCAGCGGACCAGACCGGAGCAGATACAGTGTAAATCCAGGGTTACGGTAAATATTGAAACAACTGGAGGCAAAGTGAGCTGCATGGAGCAGTAGCAGCAGACACGAGGGATGATTCAAGATCTGAAGACACTACCTGGTCTTTTTTTTTACTTTATATTAGAATCTGTAGAGAAACATTTATTTAAATATATCGTAAGCGTGTGTAATTTATCCTATTTTAGTAATAATAATAGTAATTTTGGATTATTATTATTAATAGAATAATATTTTCAGATTTTTAATTATCAACAATAATTGCCGATATCTAAATGTACTTTTGTGACAAAGAAGTGTTTTTACCTGCTGAACCTCGATCCGTTTAGCAACAGCAGCAACAACCTTTTCTTTGGTGGTCTTTTCCCATCAGATGCTCTGAACTGCGTGGCTATAGGCTCTGCTTCAACATTCTCCTTCGTCTGTCAGATATCCTGACCTCTGACATCATTTCTCTTGTGAATTCAGAGGTCAAAGCAGTTTGCTGAGAAGTCCTCCAATCACAACTGGGTGTGCTTGGTGGGACCAGCCCATCTGTCCTTCGTCAGTTTTCCAGCTCTGATCCAGGCAGCTCTGATCCTCTGTGCTTCAGGAAAGTAGTGCAGACTAACGGCTGCTGTCGTAGTATTGCCGCCACCACCAGCAATGCACCGTTTCACCATATTAACGCTGTTTTAACGCAACTTGGCTTCTATCTGAACCGTTTATCATTGACGTTCACATAGTGAATGACCGGAGACTTCCCCCTTGACACCATTTCCAGGGCGACTTTGGACTTGTGAAATTTAACAACGAAATATTCTTATTTTGTGTCACAATTGTCTATTATCACACCTTCAGTACTAATGTCAATTACTGCCCATTTCCTTCAACATTAAGATGTTTTCTTTCAGTTTCTGAATTTGTAAGAAAAGCGTGTCACAGGCATTTTAAGTTTTCCTAACAAGCCCTTGCCCATTGTGGTCAGCCTTGTAAACACCAAAACAAGCAATGTCCTCGTGTATATATTTTTTCTTTGATACACAAAGAAGTGTGTATTGAAGTACATTTTTATATTTGCATTACATGTTATCTCAAGGCACCTACAAAAGTACCTTAAAACTAAGCAACAGATTACACTAAATTAGTTTATAAAGGCATTTAACATTGCTGGAAAGTGTGCCGTTATATGATCATTATTCTGTTTTTTAATTCCTAACCTAACAATCATTGCTACTGATGATGATGATTGTTTTGTTTTCTTTGAGAAGTTATTGGATATTGGTAGAGTACATTTTTAAAGTCAAGTTAAGTTTATTTATATAGCGCTTTTCAGCAACAAGGCACTCAGGGTGATGTACATAAGGAAAAACATTACAATGATACAGAAAATCAAACAACAGAAAAACAAATCAAATGACATTAATAATACTTGGGGGTTTACTGGTAAGAATACAATCCTTCTAAGAAACCTATTAATCCTTCTAAACTGGGTCACTGGTATAAAACTGTTTTAGTCCAAACTTTCAAATACTAATAATTTCTGAATGAAATAGTTGTAATACAAAACTTCTAAGAAATCTAAAAATCTATGAATCCACACTTGGGTAGAAAGAGGATAAAGTTTTCATGCTCCGTGGACCTTTTGATACAACCATACATTTCAAGTTATTTTATTAGGATTGAATGTGATAGATTAACACAATGTAATGTCTAATGGTGAATTGGATGGAAGGTAATGCATGGTTTTCAAAGGTTTTAAAAAAAACAACAAAAAAAACCCCCAGTAAAGTAGAGTGTTCATTTGGGTTCAGCCGATACTTCTAATTACAATACAGTGCAACCAATTGCCACGAGAAGCCACCTAATTTAAGCTTAACCAGGTGTTAAATAACCTGGGTATGAATAGAGCTGTGTGTGTAGGGTCTCAGGTTCGTTTAGTATTAGTAGGAAGAATTAATGGATTAGAAAATGACCAAATTAAATATTCAAATAAAATGTGCTATTTGTTAACTAGTTGTTTGGGGGGGAAAGGAACACATTACCGGTTCATGATTTACACTTAAGTTTTACTGTAATGCCAACCTCGCCTGCTAGGTGACACGGGTTCTGGTCCAAGCAGCCGCAATGCGAGTGTGGAGCGAGGAGGAGGAGAGCGTCAGTCAGACACCTCCGATAGCGAGACCACCGATATCAGAAGAATAAATCAGCAGCCGTTTGGCAGAGATGGCAGATATGATCCAAACAGGTGAGCTGTACTCATTTCTACAGCGTTGTTCTGAAACAGAGATCAACACAAGAAGAACTTTACATACTCCAAAAATCCAAAAGCTATTTTGTTTTCCCTGCTGTGTGATCTGCTCTAACACCTCTCGCTGTTTGCAATGCTTTCTTTTACCTCCGCCATCTTTAAGGGTTTTCTCCAAAGAGCTTGATGCAACTCCTCATTCTTTCTCTTAAGTTCTGACTACACAAAAATTTACACATACGTTTTCTATAAGGAAGCTTGGTATCCAAAGAGAAGCCTCATGTTAAGTAAAAGGTGACAGTTGTAGGAAAATATTTTCTTGCTGGAGGGGGATTAACCTTAATTTGGGTTTGCAAGTTAATTTACCTGCAAATACAACAAAAGCTGTGTGATGTGCCGGCAGGAAGACTAAAACAAAAAAGAACCGAACTATCTATAAGGATTTATTTTAAGGTAAGAGCTCGCTCTGACAAAGAAGCCATTTTTACCAGCCTTCTGTTGAAATCATTAAACATGTCGCTATGAAATAGAAAAAGTACATAATTGATAGAGCTTTGCTTAAGCTTCAGATACTAACAAAAGAAAAAAGAAACGTTGCTTCTCTTTGCTTATGTTTTAAGGTTTCGACTTCAGTTTGAGAAAGAGAGTAAAGAGGAGGTGGAAAGGAGGAAGAGGCTGGCCATGGAGACGGTGCTGAAACCAGTGTCGGATAAAGAACTTGAAGTCAACATAAATGAAATCTACCCTTCAGAGAAAGGTCTGATTATATATTTTATAGGATCTGTCTGTAAAGCACCACAGATGAGCAAGTGCAGTGAAATGGTTTGTCACTTCACCTGCTGAGTGTTAATTATCTTCCCTCAGGTCTCTGCTTCCCGCGACGCCCATCTTGGACTTATGAGATGACGCGAGAGAGCCTGCTGAGGAAAGAGGAGAAGTCCTACAGAGACTACCTGGAAGACCTGCACTCCAGAAACCCACCCGGCTCTCTGAGCCACTTTGAGCACAATCTGGAGGTAACTTTGTTTCCTTGATGGACTGCCATGAAAAATGTTTAGCAAAAGGTCCAGTGCTTGCCCATGAATTTTTTTATATCCCCAGTTAAAATCCTAAAACTTATATTTCGTTTAATGTGTTCTAAAGACAGTTTTCATTTTTCTGCAAAACCGAGAAAAACATTTCTTTTATTTCCAAAGGCTTTTAATTAGTGATTAACTTTGTGAACCCCTTATGAATAGGTGTAATAAGTTAAAATGAAGAATCGGTAGAAAACAGCTGCCTGTTGATACATCTAACAGCTATGGAGCTGTACAATCTTTCATTTAGGCATACCTTATGCATCGTAGCATGTTGTGGTCTAATATTCACTCCATGTGTTAACCTCAGATGTTTCTATAAATTCAATGAAAATGTGTGTTTTTATTGGGTTAGGGTTAGGCTACGGTTTTTGTTGTTCACCAGGTTCTGTACTGTGCTTGTTTATATTTTAGTTTTGTATTTTTACTATAAACAGCTAGAAGCTGAGCACAGTGGGGCAACACAAGCAAAGCAAAGATTTCTTGTCTAAATCTGTGCAGCTGCATTCACATTCACCCACATACACTGTGACATTGTGGTCACATCAACAACCTTTTTTTAGTTTTGCTTTAGTTTTTTAACTATATATTTTTTATTCGCTCTTGAACTCCAGAGATGATGAAATGAATCTTTTTTCTCTTTATTTCAGACATGGAGACAGCTATGGAGAGTTTTGGAAATGTCTGATGTCATCCTTCTTATTGTTGATACAAGGCACCCGGTAGGTGAACCGATTAAGTGAGACTGTCATAATGGATCAGACCACTAGGTGGAGCCACTGTCAAGAATAAAAAAATACCCAGAATGCTTTTTTTCTCTGCATTTATCTGGTATATTTTCCAGTTGTTTTATGTCTTTATTTATATGTAGAGTAACCTCTAAATAACTCTTTGTCTTTTAATGAGTGAAAGCTTTATATTTTGTTCTGGGGAGAGTCGGGACAAAAAGAAAAACTGTACAGGCAGACGAAGATCTTCAACCATTTTTATTAATAGTTGTAGGAATGTGCAGGAAAATATTTAAATGTATTTGGTGCTTTTACTTCAAAGAGGCTGAGGTAAAATCTGTGAGCTCTTGATGAATTCAAATAGCTGTCTACTGTCTTTTGCATTTAAATCAAACAAAATACTTATGGTTAGGATTCATACTCAATATGGGAAAATATGGAATTGAAGTATAAAAAAGGAATAAGGATAAATATTTATATTTCCACACCTTATTCGCTATCCAGTTGTCTAAAAGTTCAATCTATCCATCTGTTTGTCCATCTCTGTCTACTCATCCATTTGACCATTTATCCATCCATGCACCTATTAATCCATCAGTTTGTCTATCAATCTATTATTCATATATAACTATCCATCTATCCATTATTTTGCATCAGTCAGTATCAGTTTGTTCATTACTTATCTCCGATATGGTCTGTAGGTTTGCTGTTTTTATGCCATAAATTCAAAGCGAACGTTGGTATTTATACTTTATAAATTAAACTTATGCCCCTTTTCCATTAGTACCTACTCTACCTGACTCAGGTCGGGTCAACTCTACACGGTTTGGTTTGTTTTCCATTACAACTAAATACCATCTCAATGTGGGCGGGATCATGAATAGCAAGACAGCCACACAGTCCGTTAAGAAACGCGAAGTGATTTGTAGTGACACTAACACAACAACAGCCTTGACTGCTGCCGAGTCTATGGCTGTTGTCAGACTCAGAGTGATAGAAGAGACCCAGAGAAGGCTGTGGGCAGCGAGACGAAGCACTCTGGACAAGTACATTAGAGAGTGGGAAGCCATGGAGCGGTATCTGAAGGGTACAAGCTAGAGGATGTGTGAAGTAAGCTAATGCTAGCTTGCTGTAGTGGTCATATACACAATAAGCCCAACATACAGCGATTTAAAATAATAAATATGCTGTGACTAGTGATGCCGTCCCCTACCCAGTCAGTGACTGACAGTCTTCTGACGTTGCGTTTTCAGAATGGGTCGGCTCGCTTTGAACCCCAAGCAAGCAGGTATTAAAAATAGTTACAGTTCGACGATACCGCTACTAATGGACAAGCCTATAAAAAGTGAGTTGAGCAGTACCGAACCCCGCTGAATGGGGTTTGGTGGGAAAGGGGCATTACTGCTGTTTTGAATGTGTATTAATACTTATTATTTTGTGTTCACACAATGCGCCATTTTCCAGTTAGTACTGATATAAAAGAATCCCTTTTTTGTTTGTTTATTTTAAAGAAAAATGTGTCCTTCTGTAAACTCAGGTGCTGCAGTTTCCTCCAGGTCTGTACCGTTACATCACAGCAGATCTACATAAGCAGGTGATCCTGGTGTTGAACAAAGCCGACCTGTGTCCTCCTCCACTGGTGATCGCCTGGAAACACTACATGACCTCGCAGTTTCCTCACCTGGAAATCGTGTGCTTCACCTCCCATCCTGGACAATCTTACAACACAGGTGAGGATAGATTAATTGAAGGCTTTGTTGGCTTGAAGGGGTCATTATTTCTTTTATACCCATCGTCTGTTTCTCTCAAAGTGCTGCAGAAGAAGAGAATGAGAAGGAAGGCTGACTGGAGTCGGGCTGGAGGTCTTCTAGATATCTTAAAAGCTTGCCAAGAGATCACAGCCGGAAAAGGTGAGAAGAAGAACTCATATGCTCCTAATCTTTATCTTAATAACTGATGTTCCACAACAACAAATGACTCTCTCTACCTTTTGTGTTGATTTCTCAAAATGTTGCACGTTTCAGTTGACCTGTCCAGCTGGGAGCAGAAGATTCATAGGGATGCTGTTGCAGAGCGACAGGAGCTGCACGATGAAGGAGCTGAGTCGGTATTAGTGGAACATCAAAGTGACAGTGCTTTGGAGATGAGCAATCAGGAGCTCTACAAAGATGGAGTTCTCACATTGGGCTGTATAGGTGAGTTTTATCAGATTTGACACAAGTGTTGATTTTCAGTTATGTAGGACTGCAAAATGAATTACTTACAATAAAGTATTTAAGCATTTTTGATTTTCTAGATTTGATTTAAAAGGTATTTATGCAATATCTTCAGGCAGTGGTGTCCAAACTTTTGGCCATGTGGGCCACATTTGCCAAATTCAAAGTACTTATGGGCCTCTTTTCTTTTTTTTTCTTTTTTTTTATTAAAAATTAAATCTTTTTGTTCTGGAATAAAGTGAATCAGCAGTATTTGAATGAAATAAATAACATTCAGGATGTATAAGTCATTGTAGATCTGAAAAATTAAAACCGTGTCACAGGTAAAGAAAAACATGCATTTTCCAACTATTGGAATTAAAAAGAAATATATATATATATATATATATATATATATATATATATAGATATAGATATAGATATAGATATAGATAGAGATAGAGATATAGATATATAGAATCTCTAGAATGGATTAGAGAGTAAATCTTTCTTCATTTAATTTTGAAAACCTTAATGAATAGCTGTCCCCAAGTCTTTATTTAAGTAAATGTTGCTAGTTGTTTCTGATGCCACTAACCATTAACTTAAAATAAAATCAAAAAAGGGAAGAAAAAAAATGCTAAACTTTCTTTCGTACCTAGCATTTTTCATTTTAAAAAGATTTTTTTTAAATTCTGTAAAAATGTACCATTCTTGAATCATTCCAAGGGTCACAAATGGCCCCAGGGCCACACTTGAGACACTGCTGTCTTAGGGTTTTACCTAAATACAAACTTTTATTTGGACTCATTTTTCCAGGTTTTCCTAATGTTGGTAAATCATCTGTAATAAACAGCCTAGTTGGGAGGAAGGTTGTGAGCGTGTCTCGAACGCCAGGTCACACCAAATACTTCCAAACCTACTACCTCACCCCGACAGTCAAACTCTGCGACTGCCCCGGCCTCGTCTTCCCCTCCTGTGTCAACAAGCAACTACAGGTACTGTTTTATACTTAAGTGCAAATGGGATTGAGTTTATTAACTTGTCTGTAATGTTGGATATGTTAAATCCCAGACCCGCTTTTATTGATCTCATGTTGAATTGATTTCTTTCTATGATGGCTGCACAGACTGCAAACTGTTTAGTTTTGCTATGTCTTGCAGTTTCAGCATACCCTGCTTCTAAATCATTGGTGTTTTATGCCCTAAGATTCTAGCAGGCATTTACCCGGTGGCCCAACTGCAAGATCCCTACACTTCAGTCGGTTTTTTGTGCGAGAGGACTCCTTTCCTTTCTGTGCTGAAGCTCAAACACCCCAGTTTGCAAGAGAAAAAGCCCCACCAGGAACAGCAGGGTACTGCAGAGCCTAGCTGGACTGCCTGGGATGTTTGTGAAGGTAAGACAATGTTTAATCCCACAAGTGCTTAAAAGCATGGACTTTGTGATTTAGACAAAAAAAAAAAATGGTATTGGATTGTGGGTCTGTCTTCTCATCTCTCCTGTGCTCTGGAGGTCTCTTCCTGTTAAAAGGAAATCATTGCCACCTCATGTCTTGTTTAGTATGAGGGATGGCTGCCAAGTTCTTGACTCGATGCAGTTGGCTGGCCTTTTTTTATTTGACTGCACTGTGTTATAGCTAGGATCAAACTGAAACGTATGTAACTGAATTTAAATCTGTTTTTTGGCCTGTTAGAGCCGGGATTCTCACTGGTTGTTATGTGATCAAATGCTTATGTCAAGCAATAAAATGCAAATTAATTACTTAAAAATCCCACAAAGTGATTTTCTGGATTTTTGTTTTAGATTCAGTCACTCACAGTTGAAGAGGACCTATGATAAGAAACTAAAGACTTTTACATGCTTGGCAAGTGGGAAAACCTGCAGAATTAGTCGTGTATCAAATACTTGTTCTCCCCACTGCAGTGGCGGCTGCTATTTTATACAATTTTTACAATGGATTTTCTATTCAACAGCTACTCTGGAGTGAGAACCTTGAGCACAAATATTACACTGTAAACACAAAATTTTAAAAGTAAAATATGTTACATGATGTACTTTTATTTTAAACAGAAAAGCAACAATTTCCCTTCCGTTGCTAAAATGACATCAAATAATAATTACAGTTCTAATATCTTAGCTTTTGAACCTTTTTTTTAGCTCCCAGCTCCTCTTTGTAAGCGATTGGCTACATTAGCTGTCTACGGTTTGCAGCAGAGGCACTGCTCATTACTGCTGAAGATTTCAATTTTAGACCTAATCTTGTAAAGGAAATAGATGACAGGAAGTCTGTAAACATCCATTAATTATGAATAATATCACACGTTGTAATGCTTCCCCTGACAGCTCTTATTAGAGATCTCATTCTGTCTTCGTATTGTTCAGCTTGGGCAGAGAGGAGAGGCTATAAGACAGCAAAAGCAGCTCACAACGACGTTTATCGTGCAGCAAATAGTCTACTAAGGTTGGCGATTGATGGCAGACTGTGTCTCTGTCTGAGGCCGCCTGGCTACAGCTGCCTCAAAGGTAAAAGTAGCTACTCATATCAGATGTATTTAAAGAGTTAAATTGGCTGGCCGCTGGATTTAACTTGTTTTTTGGGGGTTATTTGTGGTTAACAGAGCACTGGGAAAATCATCTGGACTTGCCTGACATTATTGCTCTTCAAGGAAGGGCAGCAGAGGAGGAAGGAAGTGCAGAACGTGAAGATGAGGAGGACGGAGAATCCAGCTCCGAGCCCGAGGAGGAGAGAGACAGGGATGCTGATGACGATGAGGACGGCGATGATGAAGATGAGGCGTTTGGACATCAGGGACAGAATGATGACAAGCCATCAGGCTTCACTGTCAACATGTACAATGTGCTACGGGAAAATGACTGTGAGTGAAATAAAAGAAAGAGGAAAGCAAGAAAAATCTTTCCCTCTCTGCTTCAGGGCACTTTTCATTCCTTCTTCCTGTTAACGCGGCATTCCCTCGCAGCTTTTGTTGTATTTCCACTCATCAGATTCTCCTTTGCACATTAACCTGCACAAAACCTGCTTTCTTTCTTTCTTTCTTTCAGTCATTTTCGCTCCCATATATCCTACAGAGCATATTTATGTATTCCATGCTTTGCCTCCGCTCTGCTCGTTCGCCCTGGCAGCTCGATCTTCACTGTTGCTTTCTGGAGCGGCTTCATTTGATCTTTTTCGTTTTGCATGGAGTTCTCAAAGACAAATGAGCAAAATAAATTCCCTGAGCCTGGAGTCGGCAGCCAAGCTGGTTTTCAGTCTTTTTCATCAGAAAGTGACCTCATAGCTGGAATGCCAAAGTTCAGAAAAGATGACGAAACAATTCAGACACTCCGTTAATATAAAATCAGTCGCTGGAGCAGCTTATTTGGCTCAAGCAGAGGCAGCAGATTTAAGGATTGTAAATCTTCTTGGAGCGTTTGGTTGATGGGCGTGGGAATGAAAATTGGAGATGCTATCCCATAAGACCAGACGGGATAAAACCAACTCTTTACAGTAAAGATGTCTTGCAACCCTGTCAGCAGATCAGTCATCTGAACAGGGTTTTGGTTTATATGACAGAGAATGTGAAAGTAACTTCGGATTGTGTTGAAACTTCAAAGTATTTCTGGACTGGGGGAGAAAACGTTCGACTTACGTTGTGCCAGAGGAGGCTGCTTCAGGAATTAAACATGTAGTGTTTTAACTACCGCAAATTTCCTTTAGATGCCGAAATAAATTTTCAGGATTTAGTGCATGCTGAGTGAAACTGAGTGAGTGTCTGATTTAAAAATGTGTTATGAAGAGATACTTAGGCATCTTTATTGCTTTCTTGCCCAGAAGTGTTCATATTGTTCATCTCAGAGACTGGAAAGACAGCCTATGTTATCAAATACTGAAAAACAGACTGTACCTATATAAAATTTACCAGAAAATCTAGTTTTTTACATCTGCAGTAACGTTTAGGTCATAGTTTATTACATGTCCACCTGCTGGAGTGAATTCTCCAGCTCTTCTTGTTGTTCTGTCAGTTTCACGTGTCTCTTCGGCTGCTAGCTGCTGTGTCAGCGTTCACACCATGAAGGTGAGTGGACATTTATTGTGATGTAAATTATTTCTTTAGCTACACAGACATAGAAACTGATCACTACAAACTCCAGTTCGTCCATCATAAATGACACCTTTTCTCTGACATTATTTATGAGACATGTTGATCAGTCGGTTTTTCTCTTTTATCTTTGATGTTTCGTGGCCCTGCTTGTGTTCGCTGGCGTGAACTCATCCACATGTTCACACGCTGCGGTGTTGCTGTGCATTTCATCAAAAAGCAGCCATATTTGGGTTTTTTTATTTGGTACCATGAGCAGGGTTCTTAAGAGTATAAAGTTTGATTTTAGTATTTTTGTGGTCAGAATGAGTAGAGTAATTTCAATTTTCAGACTTTATTCCCTATCCTATTGTCTAAATATTGTCTTTCCTTCCTTGTGTCCCACTTTATCATTTTCTTACTTGTGTCCTTCCTTCCCACCTTCCTACCATCTTTTTTCCTTTAAGCCTTACTTTTTTCCTCATAGTGTCATTATTGTCTTTCCTCTTCCTTATTCCCTTCCCTCCCTCCATTTATTCTATATTTAAAGCCTGATCACTGTAGAAAAATCTGCCATAGATTCTCGGTCTGGAGGACTGAGAACTCTGAAATGCTTGGTGTGAAAAGTATTTGATTTTGACATAAAAACTGTGTGAGATCTCTGAATGGAAACAGATGCCTAAGACTACAGTTCTGTTTGAAATAGATTAGTTTTAGTTATGGTTTTGTAGATCTTTCGGTTTCTTAAAAAACATGAAACACGTCTGGAGAATGTGCTGTGAGAATAAAGGAAAGGCTCGAGGTGTATTCAGGCTTTTTTCTGCATTCCTCATTTTATTCCTAGTACGCCTAATAATGACTGGACGACTTTCTGCAATTAAAGAAGAAAAGCTTTAAAAAACCACTTGTGTCAGTGTTTTGTTTTTGTTTTTTGTAACATCTGAGGATATTTGTTACTTTTAAGAAGGATCATCCTTTGGTTTCTCACGTACACTTATTTTTTTAATTTAAAAAGCACACAATTAGGCGTCTGAGAGGAAATGAGATCAAAGGTCAAACTTCCACAAGCCTCAAAGAGCTCTGTGAGATTCCTGCCTGCAGTGCTTTGCAAAAGTACTTATACCCCTTGTCAGATGAGAACAATGAACTTTGTGATGCACATGCAAAATAAACTGATGAAAAGTGATGCTTGCTGAATACACCCTCCTCTCTGTGAAGCCTTGTGGCGGCAGCATCATGCTGTGGGGATGCTTGTGTTAATTACAGGGTAATCCTGGCAGAAATGAATAATATTTTACAGACAGTATACAGAGATACAAAACTAATGTTTCAACTTGCTTGTTTGCCCAGATTTAAATTTCCACCCAAAATTGCATTACAGTTAGATTTCCCTCTATGTATACATTACAATATTGAGTGAGGAATATACACACTGCTCAAAAAAATAAAGGGAACACTCAAATAACACATCCTAGATCTGAATGAATGAAATATTCTCATTGAATACTTTGTTCTGTACAAAGTTGAATGTGCTGACAACAAAATCACACAAAAATCATCAATGGAAATCAAATGTATTAACCAATGGAGGCCTGGATTTGGAGTCAAACACAAAATTAAAGTGGAAAACACACAAGAGGCTGATCCAACTTTGATGTAATGTCCTTAAAACAAGTCAAAATGAGGCTCAGTATTGTGTGTGGGCTCCACGTGCCTGTATGATCTCCCTACAACGCCTGGGCATGCTCCTGATGAGACAGCGGATGGTCTCCTGAGGGAACTCCTCCCAGACCTGGACTAAAGCACCTGCCAACTCCTGGACAGTCTGTGGTGCAACGTGACGTTGGTGGATGGAGCGAGACATGATGTCCCAGATGTGCTCAATCGGATTCATGTCTGGGGAACGGGGGGGGCAGTCCATAGCTTCAATGTCTTCATCTTGCAGGAACTGCTGACACACTCCAGCCACATGAGGTCTAGCATTGTCCTGCATTAGGAGGAACCCAGGGCCAACCGCACCAGCATATGGTCTCACAAGGGGTCTGAGGATCTCATCTCGGTACCTAATGGCAGTCAGGCTACCTTTGGCGAGCACATGGAGGGCAATGTGGCCCTCCAAAGAAATGCCACCCCACACCATTACTGACCCACTGCCAAACTGGTCATGCTGAAGGATGTTGCAGGCAGCAGATCTCTCTCCACGGTGTCTCCAGACTCTGTCATGTCTGTCACATGTGCTCAGTGTGAACCTGCTTTCATCTGTGAAGAGCACAGGGCGCCAGTGGCAAAATTTGCCAATCCTGGTGTTCTCTGCCAAATGCCAAGCGTCCTGCACGGTGTTGGGCTGTGAGCACAACCCCCATTTGTGGACGTCGGGCCCTCATACCATCCTCATGGAGTCAGTTTCTAACCGTTTGTGCAGACACATGCACATTTGTGGCCTGCTGGAGGTCATTTTCCAGGGCTCTGGCAGTGCTCCTCCTGTTCCTCCTTGCACAAAGGCGGAGGTAACGGTCCTGCTGCTGGGTTGTTGCCCTCCTACGGCCTACTCCACCTCTCTTGGTGTACTAGCCTGTCTCCTGGTAGCGCCTCCAGGCTCTGGACACTACGCTGACAGACACAGCAAACCTTCTTGCCACAGCTCGCATTGATGTGCCATCCTGGATGAGCTGCACTACCTGAGCCACTTATGTGGGTTGTAGAGTCCGTCTCATGCTACCACGAGTGTGAAAGCACCACCAACATTCAAAAGTGTTCAAAACATCAGCCAGAAAGCATAGGTACTGAGAAGTGGTCTGTGGTTCCCACCTGCAGAACCACTCCTTTATTGAGTGTGTCTTGCTAATCACCAAAGATTTCCCCTTGTTGTCTATTCCATTTGCACAACAGCAGTTGAAATTGATGGTCAATCAGTGTTGCTTCCTAAGTGGACAGTTTGATTTCATAGAAGTTTGATTTACTTGGATTAATATTGTGTTGTTTAAGGGTTCCCTTTATTTTTTGAGCAGTGTACAATAAAATAAAGAAACCATAAAAATGATCTATAAGCAGATATAAGGTGCCATAAATTTGGTTTTCAGTAGATTTGCTTTAGATAATGTTAATACTGTATTATTTACTAGTCGTTGCAAGCAAATAATTATATACGCAGAGCCAAATAAGGGGTTATATTGTGTTGGAAAAGCTTTACCAGAAGTCATGTTATACATTTTCTAAATTTGTGAAGTATAAGTTTAAAAAGCAGTACCCTAACCCCTGTAATCAACATCCTGTTATATTGTATGGGTTGCTCTGTCGCTGCAGAGTGACCTTGAACTAATTATCACACAGCACCCTCCACAATTATTGGGACCACTAGATTTGTAAAAAGGTTTAAAATGATTTAATATTTTGGCACAATTTCACACTGACAAAAACCCACCTTCAATATTAGTCTATTTATTCAGAATCAGGAAAACCCCACATTTAGAAATATTTTTACACAAATCACCAGTGCAACATGTATTGACACCCCCTAACTTATTCCTTACCTTTTGTCAAATCATGAACACTGACCTTAACTGAGGCCTGCAGTGCGTTAGATGTTTTGGGTTCTTTTGTGACCTCCTGAATAAGTTGTTGTGTGCTCTTAGAGTAATTTTGGTAGAAAGTTTAAATAAAGGCTCTCACTGTGGTTTGCTTGAGTCTTAAAGCTTTAGAAATGGTTAGGTAACCATCTCTAGACAACTAGATATAATGACTTGTTTTCCATCTTTTCTTGAATGCCTTTAGTTAGGGTCGTGATGTGTAGCTTTTTGAAACAGTTTAGCCTACCTCATACTGCCTGATAGGTTCTATTTGAGGATTGTTTTTTGTTCCACCGGTCCAGCAGTGGGTGTGGCTAGTACAACTAAACCAAAGAAAATTTTGTTAACAATATAATAAGAAGGGAAACTTTTATACACAAGTCAAGATTGTTATGGATTACTTTTTTTCTCTTTCAAATTAAACCATCATTTTGAAACAAGATTTTTTGTTTTTATACACAGACTGACATACTTTATCACAGCTCTATACATTTTGGTGCATTTTTTCCTTATTTTTCCTAGTTATTCAGTCCAGGTTATTTGGTGTCTATGGAAATACTTTTCTTTGAAGTGAACTTTAAATAAAGTTCTCCAGATCCAGCTAGTTTCTGGGATCACAGCATGGGTCGAAATGAGTCCCTCTGCAGGGGACAGGGAGGCTGAGATGGGTTTTGGTTTGCAGAGGATGGCTACATTAACTTGCGCAGGAGGTGTACACAGATATCCTCACTTTTCTAATATTATGATCCACAGTAAGGGATACTGCATATACTATTGCCAGCATTAATAAAACTGTAGGCTAACAGTTGAAGATTCATGAATTTCATTATAAAGAAAACACCCAGAAGCAATACTGGTACTTTCACAGATGCTGCAATGAAATATATAAAGCGACTTTGCTTTTATTGCAGTGATGCTTGTTTCTCAAAACACATTCAGTTTTTAGTTTCCAATATGTCTTAAACCCACCATTGTTTGGAGACAGGGTGCTGTTCATACAATAAAACATAACTCCATACAGTCCACTGCTTTCACCAGCTATGAAGCATACGGAGAAAATTACCACCTTTCCCAACCTCTTAAAGGATGATTTCTATGCCGTTATCTGACAACATCTTCAGGCCTCGCCTTTAGATTTATGTTTAATTTAAATGCTCTCTGTCTCTGCCATGACAGATAAACCATATTTTTTATTTATAACAGCGTTTGCCAAACTGTTTCCACTCTTGATGCCTCTCCAGCCCCCTCTTGTCAGAGTAAATCTGGCCGCAGCTCATTATCTCATTAGGTTTATCGTGACCCGTTAGGCACTGCTCATGAACAAACTGAGACAAAGTGATTACAATCACAACCGAGTGCTTCCACAATCATTATTATATACAGATGGAAGTGGGTGGAAAACCCCACTCAACCCACGTCATTCGGATTCAGTGCCAACTTATGTGTCACTTGGAGAAGCTGTGGGGCTGAATGAAGTCTGAAGGGGGGGAAGTAAAAAATCATCTGGAATTGTTTCCGATCCACAGGCGGAGCAATGAGCTGCTTAATTTCCCCAGTCATGTAGTTCTTACCATACTGTGGCCTTCAGACATGTAAGTCAGTAATTACAGCCAGACAAAGACCCCAGATTTACTGGGGCACGACACCGTAAATTTTAAATCTGTTAATTAAATTCTGCTGCTCTTAATCTCTCTGCTGCCAGCGTCGGCCACACCAGTGAAACTCATGTGGCTTTAATTTGATCTCTCCTTCTCTTTTACTTTGGAAAGCTTTCACAAGCTGAAAAATTGGTTTGCACAACAATTAAACTGCTTTATTAAAAAAAAAAAACTTATTAAGTGAGACTGAGCATGGATTTGGGGTAGCGTTGTTCACCAAAACGACAACAAGAGAGAAATACAGTAAATTGAATACATAGTAAAGTTATTTATAGATTAAAAAAGGTATTTGATACTATAAGTCGTAGTTTTCAAAATTACAGGCTAAAGAGACGAGGGATTGTAAGCGGTTGAGGAATTTTTCGATAAACAGTTTGATTTTTTTTTATGCTGAAACATCAAACTTCAAAAATATTAAGTAGGGAGTCCCACAAGGTTCAAGGTTCAGACTTAAACTTTTCCCCTAGCAACCTTGTACCATGCCGTGAAAAACCTTTTGCCCTTTTACAGATTTCTTTGGTTTTAGTTTTTTGTCACAGTTAATGATTTAATTTAAGATAAAATATCTATTCAAACAACCTGGCCCACTTTTCCATGTTTTCTCCATTTGCGGAAAATGGCTCTCATTGTGGTTCGCTGGAGTCCCAAAGCCTTACAAATCACTTTGTAACCCCTTCTGGATTGACGGATATCAACGACTTTGTTTCTCATCTGTTCTTGAATGTCTTTAGATCGCGGAATGTGATCTTTTAGTCCACTTCATGTCAGACAGGGGCTGTTAACTAACTTTATATTCTACAGGTCTAGGTGTAGATACTAAAACTGAAAAAATGGGGGTGAATCACAGTTAGTTCATGATTTAACAAGTAGGATTACTTTTTCACAAATGTTTGTTTAGATATCCTTTTTCCCTTAATTAAGGACATCAATTGAAAGATTTTTTATATTGAATTAAGTTATGTTGGTCTAACAAAAAGTTTGTTTGATCGATTTAAACATGAAAAAAAGCAAAAACAGCAGGAATGTTTTTACAGCACTGTATGCAATTATTTTCCCTTTTTTTCCTTTTTACATAAAACGTGTTTGAACTGACGAACTGAACTGATTTAGTCATTGTGTTTTCCTCTTTTCCTCTTCATTTGCCCCTTCTTTTTATTTGTCCTGTTCCTGCTCCGTGTGTGACCTCTATCACAGCAGAGACCATGGAGGAATTACATTATTTCAAGAGGCAACTGAAGTAGAAAATAAACTATTATTCTAGTTTTATGCTCCTCTCGTGAACACTAACGCCATACACACACACACACACACACACACACACACACACACACACACATGCAATAAAGTTGTAAAAAGTGTTTTCTTTAAAGACAAAGAGGCAACTCAAACGTCTCTGTTGGCTCTGTGGAAACAGACAAGCTGCAATAATCCTCATCACAGAAATATAATGTTTTCTAATCTCTGCTGGCAGGTACCTCTGTGGTCACTAGAGGGCTATCAAAGCCAGTGGTAGAGCTGTTTGCGCTGCAGTTAACAATCAGGTGCATGGACCTGCAAGGCTTCTCATTTGTGGTGTTAATAATGACTGCTTGTAACTTGATTTTACTGCCATGCCACCTTCTGAAAGGTCGAGGCGCTAACTGTTGCGTGTTGGTGTGTTGCTTTTTATAAGCAGCTGGCCTCTGTGTTTGTTAGGGGAGTCAAGTCAATCTGTTAGAGGGGCTCAGACATTTTCTGACCACATTTGTCAAAAATGTGCCACTTTATCTAAATCCTACCTTTAATGCTTCAAATAAGACCTGATTTTTTACATGGAGACACGCTCAGATTTACGGCTCAGGCAGTTGTTACCTCTCTGGTGCTGCAGTAACAATGTGGGGGGTTGCAGGGGGTGAATAGCTCACATTGCTCACTCTGCTGTTTGTTTCCATTACCCTCACCTTGTAAAATTGCAGGTTGGTAAATTAATGTACTCAAGTCTCATAACAATCGAATTTCACAATTGAGCATTTTCATTTTATTCTGCTTTTCTTATTCTTTTATACAGATACCTTCTCATCACTTTAAATCGTATTGTAAATCACATCTAAACCTGCACAATATGAGCTACAACAACATTTAATTTCCCTTTGGGAATTATTTTTGAATTGAATTGAATTTGAGAATAGCTCCTCCCACTATTATTGGCTCCCCTGGTAAACATGTATAAAAAAATTAATAAACCATATTTTTTACTGCAGCGTTTTCCCAAACTGAAAATTGTTGACTTGAGTGCATTTGTTCAGTGGAAGGGGGGAAAGAATCCTAATTTGTTAAAAATAAATTTTAACTGCAGTGCCACCTGTTGGGTGTAATTGAAGCATTTATGTATACCATTATATACATATGTATGCTAGCAAAACACTCTTCAAAATGGGAAATACAAGAGAACATGAGATTCAGTTAAGGCAAATGAGCGCTAATCTTCACAAGTCAGGAAATGGCTACAGCACAATAGTTACTCACCTAAGCCTTCCCATGTCTACAGTCAGAACAACATTTGAAAACAATTAGAACTGTGGCAGCTGTGGATGTGGACCCATATTTACACACAGAGTGAGGTTGGTGAGAAGAGAATTAAAGTCTCTTACGGTCTCCAAGTCTCCATAACTCCATGATGTTTGCATCACAACCACCTGTTTGTGATTCATGCCAGGGAAAGCCTTTTCTCTCCTACCATCACAAACATAAACATGTTGAGTTTGCTACATTTCCCAAAGACTGACTGGAACATGTTGCATTGGTCAGATGAGACTATGATTGTGCTTATTGGCAATAAACTCTACAGGTGGGTTTGGTGTGAAACAAAGGATGAATATGAGCCCTCATCCTGTTTGGTATGGTGGAAGTTTTGTGATCCTGCGGGTCTGTTTCTACTATATTTCCCTTCCAAAGGCTCTGAGCATGTTGTCAGAGTGCCATGCATCATGGACTGTTTGAAATAAAGGATCCTCAATAAAAATCTGATGGACTCAACATGAAACATGAAAGTGGGTCAGCATTTGTTTTTTTCAGTAGTAAGTATCCAAACATACACAATATCAACCTTCTTCAAAGGCAATTATGTCCACAGACATAAATCTTATAGAAAACTTTAGGGCGAGCTGAAAAGAAAAGAGCATAAGAGAGGACTGTTTTGGTTCTAGTCCAACTATTAAGTATTTTCCTATGCTATCTTGTACTGTTTTCATTGATCTGTCTCTAGTCAATTTCCCTCTGCTCCTTAGTCTTACTCCAATTGATTCTTTCTGTTGAATATCCTGGTCCTTGTTCCACTAATCACCTCCCCAACATTTCTAAATCTACTGGCCTTGGTTGCTCCTCGTCAGGTGCTCCTGTTCACCAGTTGTTGTGGCTGTGGACATGTCCCGCTGCTGCCCAGCCTGTACTCTGTTATTTTCTGACCTTGCTGTTGTATTCCAGCTCCTCCTGTGTGTCTATCAGGGTTGTAAGTCTTATTGCCTCAAAATGAGACTACCATTTTCCTGTTTGTATTAGAGACTCCACCTCAAAACAGAACTTGGTTTATTGAAAATATTCTACCCAAGCCTATTTTCTGTAGGCAACTCTAGATGCAAATTAGTAAGATTATCCAAAGAAATATGAAGCATTTTTATCTTTCAGATGTTTAGTCCAAACTCTTAAAGTTTGTTTGCAGAAAGACAAGTTTTACCTTTCATTTTAGACACAAACTATACTTAGGTTGAATTTTGAATGATAGACTTCCACTTATAAAGGATTAGTCTCCTTGGCTCTAGAGCCATGAGAGATATATCCACAGGCAGTTGCACAGGTCATTATTGTGACAAAAGAGCTCCCTCAGGTACCACACCCATGTTTGGTGGGGCTCCATAAAAACTGCAAACAATGAAAAGACCCAGACTGTGAGCATCTCATTTCATAAGGTTATCAATGCTGTGCAAACTTTCTCAACAGCATGTCAGTATGAAACAACTTCAACAGCAACGTTGGCCACAGAAAACTTTCAGAGAAATGTGTACAGAGCAGCGTTCCCATCTTCCTGCTGCAGAGGGTCATAATACAGCAGCTGGTATTGTTTGCTCAGAGGACTTGTGCTTGAGTGCTAAAAGGGCCTGCTCTTTGTTTGACTCAGAGCTCTTTGAAAAAAGAGGAGATCAGTGTTTTGTAGTCGAATAATCCTGCATATACTGGCAGTTTAATGTCTTTAATTATTAAAGAATTGCCCTGAATGTGCGAGTTTGCAATTTTATGTGTTTATGGCAGCCTCTGCCTCTCTGATGCATGAATGAGACCTCTTTGCTCACTGCTGTTTGTCTGTGACTCTGCTGGTGAGCTGGAGCCCATGTGTCAGTCGGGTAAATTTAGCACCACCTCTCACTGCATTGCAATGACACTCATTTGCACCCCTTCAAGCCCTCCCCACACCTCTTCCTCCTTCTCTCGTCCACCCGTGCTGTCTCCGGGGCCTCCCAGTCCGCCACAACAGTCACTCTCACTGGAACGAGCCAGCAACAGTTGCACCGGCGGTTTAAAAACAGGGCGGGAGAGTTCTGGCATCTGAGCAATGAAGATCTGATTTGGGTTCCTTGAGAGATAAAGAATTGGGCTTTTGTTCTTTCCTTTGGCATTGGAAAGTGTAAATATAAGTTACAATAATTAAAGGATTGCTGCAATTATATATCTTCACACAAAGTCCCTGGGAACATGGTATTAATGTTTGAGGAATGTCAAGCTGCTGTTTGAGCCAAAGGGAGTGGAAGACAAAACCTTTTAATTGGTAAAGGCAAGGCATGTTTATTTGTATAGCACCATTGATACATAAGGTAATTTAATGGGCTCTGGAGGCAAATAAATGAACAAAGGTTAAAGAAATACAATAAAGACAAGAAATATATTAAAGTAATAGAAAAAAGTAGGCAAAATGCAAATTTAAAACAAGTAAATTTCTAAAACTTGATAAACATGAGTTGTTTAGTGTAGCAGTAAATGTTTTCAGTCCTGGTTCAAAGATATGCAGAAACTGCTAGCAACCAGTTTCTGCATATCTCAGGTTTTCGGGGAGTCTGTTCCAGTCTGAGAATGCACCAGTTTCTCTGTGTCCTCATCAAATTGTGTTTTTTCATTCCGCCAATGTTTTTAAGGTAGTAGTTGATCTATTTAGTAAAGGTTAGATCTGAGGAAATAATGATTTTTTTGCATTGTCTGTGGTTTTTACCGCATTGATTCAATTTGAGTGCTGATCTCTAACCTTATGTGTTTGGTGCCAAAAACAAGGACTTATGTATTTCCTGCATTCATCTGAGGGAAATACTCAACCATCTACCAACATTATGGACACACTGAATCAGTAACTGCACGGGATTGTGGTCATTAAGTAACACAGGTATATAAAGTTGTATGTAATCAGTATGGTAACAGATGTTGTAGTACTTCACACTCGAAGCTGTCGCTTAAGATGTTCTGATCGACTGTTAAAACACAGCACTGAGATCCAGTAAAACAAATTAGGCTTCCTTAAAAGAAGAAGTAAGGGCCGTTTGAAGGTAGAAGAGCCCCTAAAATGCCACAGCGGGGGTTACTGTCCACACGGTGAGAGGATGAGCAGCGGGGGAATTTAGGGGGAGGAAGGAAACATGACTCCAAAAAGAATATGCCCCCCCTCCGTCCTCCTTCAAACACAAGGAAGAGGAGGCACAACTGCAAAGCTACAGCTGAAAGGGTCTCAAGAGACTCCTGACTGTGTGAAGGTTTGTCTTGAACGGTCCCCGCATGTTTAAGCTTGAACCCCCCACCTTCCCTTCCCCCCGAAAACAACTGACAGTTCACTCACGTGATCTGAGGGATCACAAGGACACTCGGAGCCAGATGGGATTCATCCAGGAGATTCTTTGTTGGCTTCCGCCAGACAGAAAATTATCTGTTACAGGTTTTGCTGTCAAGTGTAACAAAATTTTTTACTTTCAGGATTGGACTGCAAATGCTTGAAAGCACAGAGACCGGTCGACCGAAACACTGTCTTTGATGGCATTTTGACTATGACCCTGCATGACTTTAGTCTAGACTGAAATATCTCAAACTCTTGGTTTTATCAACCATGATCTAAGTAAGAAAAATGTGTGATTCTGAATAAAAGGTCTTTAGATGAATTGATAAAACAGAACAAGAAAAGCATGTTCCTCTATTATTTAAGTCACATTGGTTCCTTTACCTCGCTTCCAGATCATATTTAAAAGCAACACTGATTAAACACAGTGTAAAATGTCCCCAAGTCTTTTATATAAATGCCTCAAACACCAAAAGAGCACTGGTAAAAAAAATAGTTCACCTTGTAAGTCATTAAACTCAAAACGATTCATAGCCCTGGCAAATTTGGGTAATCGTTTTTATTTTACCAACATGTTTAATGTTTTGTTTTGGCTTGAATCTGATAGAGAATTTGTTCAGGGAGCTAAAGATTGGAGTGATGGCAAGAAGGCCTTCTATTCTCAAACACTTGGAGCACATTACCAATTATAAATCATCAAAATACAAGTGGAAACAAACTCTTTAATATTGTAGATACGGGCTATGTGAGGTTTGTCAAATGGCATGTTCTTTTGTCTTTCCCATTATGAAGAGTGGGTAAGAGAAATGATCATCCATGTCAGATCATACAGTATTTCTACACCGCTGATCCATGATTCATGGATGATCAACCTTAACTTAGATAAATGGACTCAAACTAAATGTTGGATTCTTCTAAATGGTAGTATGATAAAATGTGAATTTACGTTGTGTACGTTTTTAATCACATTTTACACTGCACCAGCTTTTCAGCAGTCTTGTGTGACCATATGGACAAAGATTTGTTTCCCCTCAGTTTCAGCCATACTTTGTAATTTAATGGGTAAAGTTTTCCTAACATGCATTTAGCTTGAAAAAAAGAGCAGTTTGTATCTCGCCAGCTTCATATAACATGACAGGACTCTCTTCTTAACAAGGCCCGTTGTTAGGAAGACTAATAGTCCAAAAATAAAAAAGAAACATTGCAGAGCCTTGTTTGAAGTAAGAGGAGCTGTCATAAAGATTTTCTTTTTTACTAAAGATGGCTCAGGGGCCACGATTAAACACCCACCTCCTCCCCTTGTCGTGTTCTTCTGGAGCAGACAGCGACCCTGTGACCTCCTGACACCTCCAAACTGCCTGATCTTTCTCCAAGGGCTCATCCCCCAAAACCTGCTCCAGGCATGGGACACTAATAGTCACAGTGTACAGACATAAAGTGAAACACTGGAGCTGTACATTTTCACCTGACACACATGCATACTTTCACACATGCATACAGCCCCAGCCTAAAGACTAAGCAAAGTAAGCTGATTCCAAAGCCAATATTTTGCTGGATTTTGGCCCATTCCTTCTGACAAAATCGGTGTAACTGAGTCAGGTTTGTAGGCTGCCTCAGCTCTGCCTGCAACATTTTTCTGTGACACAGATGAGGGATTTGTGATGGCCAACCAAAGCTTTGACTTTGTTATCCCACAGCCCCTTTGTAATTTGGTCCAATACTTAGTCATTGTCCATTTGAAAGACTCATCTGTGCCCAACTTTTCTCAATGTTTCCACATGATGTTCTGCCTTCTTTTTTTGAGATGTGCACTAGTCCCCCTTTCAGTGAACACCCACACAACATGATGTTGCCACCCTCGTACTTTACAGTTAGAATGGTGCTCTCAGGCTTGCAAGCTTCTCCCTTTTTTTAGTTTCATCAGACCACAGGACATGTCTCCAAACTCTGAAGTCTTGACCCACAGTACATTTGCAAAGTGTCATGATCTTTCTGTGTTTTGAGTTCCTTGCCTATTTCTCCTCACTTCCCTGTTAAGCTGCTGTTGTTGGATTAGATGTATTATTCATTCTTGTGTTTAGATTACTTTCTTTGATTCCTCTATGTTAGATGTTTTAGTTTGAATGTCCTTGTAGATCTGTTTCCTCCTGTTTATGTTTATATTAGAGTTCTGTTATATCCCCTCCAGTTTTTCCTTAGTTCCCTGCTCTTCTGTGTTAATTAGCCTCCCTCCTTCAGTTGCTCAGCATTCTTTGTCTCACCAACTGCTTCTGATTTCTCCTGATTAGCTCCCATTGTTCATTGGTCCATTCTCCACCCTACCTCATTCTTCTCCACTGGTTTACTACCCGCTCCATGCCTGTAAGTCTACTAGTTTATTATTATTATTCAAGAAACTCTGCTTCTCCTCATGCGGCTCTGCAGTCCGATCTGCACCTACCAAACCAACACGACACAAAGTTTAATCTGGCTTTTTATGTTGTATTTGGAGTGATGGCTCCTTCCTCTCCGTGTGGCCTTTCAGCCCATGTTAGTGCAGGACTGGATATCCCTCTTTCTACCAGCTTCAGCCAGCACTTTATATGTACACTTTAGACAGCCACTGTAATTTGCTGTAGAATAAACATTTTTTGTTTGAACATGGAGACTTTGAACATTCCCAGAGAATAAGACACTGGCAGAGATGTTTCAGAGGGTAGAATGTGTGGTATGTGGCTCTACACTGGTTCCCAAACCAGTTACATTCTGCAACTGATCTGTGTTGTCTGAATCCTGTGGCCCTGCACAGCTGTCAGACTGCAACAGGAGGTACACGGGCAGCCTGAGAGAGAGAGAGAGACTGTGTGTTATTTCATGAAATGCCTTTAAACTGAACACTTCCATTTCTAACTCAGAGACTTGTGTTTTTGATGTCAAGAGAGGGGATCAATTCAAGATGCATCTGCACTCTGACAGGCAATAGATCATCTGTCACCCCTGCTAAATAAAAGCTTTTGATAAAAATGGTAATTTTCTTTCCACTGCATGCAGTAGGGTTTTCAAAAAAGTGAAAAACTTTCCCAACTTTAACAGTTTTCTCTTTCTTGAAACCCCCCTCTTTTTTCTCCTTGGTACCCCATTGATGCTTCAGGTAACTTTTTCTTTTCCTGACTTTAAGTGGTCTCTTGTCATTGCGGCCTCATAAGTGCAGTACAACTTTTTCTCTTTCATTCCCTCCCCGTTCATCTCTCACTGCATGAATCCACTGTGTGAATTCCTCACAGGATCAGACCTGCTTTTTATGCTTCACTGGTTTTCACTCAGAGTGAGTTGAGGAGGGAGGAGAGAAGGAGGGGGGCATTAGTAACAAACCAAAACCTGAGATAGAGACAGTGAGAGTTGTGTGGAAAAAGATAGAAATGAAAAAAAAGGATACAGGCAAAAGCAGAAGTGAGACCTAAACAAGAAAGGAGAGACACGACACAGAAAGGGTAGAAGAGAAATAATGCAGGGAAAAAAAGGTCATAATTTTTGCCAGGGGATTTGCAGTTGCCCAGACAACTAACAAAGCAGAGCCTGTTGGACGATGTGCACGACAAAAAAGAGCTGAAAAGCAAAGGGGAAGGCTTTTGGGAAAAGAATAACACTAGCTGGGAGTTACTGCACTCATCGGGAAAATTTCTGGGAATCAGTTCAGTTTCTTACTGATGTCACTGGATAATAACTTGAATCCTTGCAAGGATTTTCTTTGTAATATCCTTCAATTCACAGATTACCTAGAACTATGTTATTTGCTGTAGCGAAAGCCAAAAAAAGTGGGGAGAAACAAGCATTTCGTTGTGTGTAGCTCTGAATTGAAAAGTGATGAGAGAATGTTAATGATATGCAGGGAGAAGAGAGGCCAGGACAGATAAAAATTCAGCAAAACTCTTTCTGTTTTAAAGCCAAAAAAAGTTGGAAACAGTGATGGAGATGGAGGTGGAGATGGGGGGGGTTGAAAGGCTCATGAAAATATGTCATCAGTGAAGCAAAAACAGGGGAAGGCAGATATCAAGTGTACAAATTCTAAAAGATTTTTAGAGTCGACACAGAAACATAAAGCACTTTTAAATCTGTGTGCAAGAATGTGAAACATATGGCTTTTCTCTGGATAATAGAAAGCCATCATAATATGTAAAATGTTAATCTATCATCTACGGACAAATTTGTACAATTTTAAAGAGACAACCAACCAGCAGCTGCATTGAACTTAACTGCAAACCTACCAAGTGATGGCCGTCCACCTAAATTGAAAGAAAAGGCAAGGACAGCATAAATCAGAGAAGCAGCCAAGAGGCCCTTGGTAACTCTGGAGGAGCGGCTCAGATCCACAGCTCAGGTGGGAGAGTCTGCTGACAGGACACCTACTAGCTGAGACTTCACCTATCTAACCTTTATGGAAGATTGGCAAGAGGAAAGCTGGGCAAAATATATGGGTTGATGTACGGAGAATACCAGGAGGAGCAATCCTGGAGCAGAACTTGTTAGAAGCTGCAAAAGACTGGGAAGATTCATTTTCCAGCAGAACAATGAACAGCCCTTAAACATACAGCCAGAGCTACAATGGAGTGGTTTAGATCAAAGCATATACCGGTACATGTATTACAATGGTCCACTTCAAGTCCAAATATGAATCCAATTAAGAATCTGTGGCAAAACCTGAATATTGACAGTTCACACACATTCTCCATCCAATGTGACTGAACTATTTGGCAAAGAAAAAAGGATAACTTTAGTTACTTTTAGTTTCTAGATGTGCAGCACTTGTAGTGGCATACTTCAAAAGACCCACAGCTGTAACTTCAGCTTGAGCTGGTCCTAAAAAGTATTGACTCAGGGCCTAAACAGATATGCATGCCATATTTCAACTACACACCTATGCACTACTTTGTGTTGGTTTATCAAAAATATAATAAAATACACTAGTGTATGTGGCTGTAACGTGAAAAGGTGTGTACATGTTAAATTAGTATTTGCAAGGCACTCTATGTAAATATGACATTGTATAGGGAACCTCATACTTTTGTATAAGTTCTTACTGATCCATAAAAATTAAGAATTTATTTTCAAGGTTTAACTGGACAAAGTAAACATGCTTAAACACTAACACAAGCCTTCAGAAACAGCAAAGAAATCACAAAGTCACCATTCCCCTTCCTGATTTATCCAAGGTGGAGCTCAGAGTGTGTAAATGATCTTGATTGTCCCTGGTTGCTGATTGAGCTCCAGCTAAAGTTTCCCTCTTCTGTGCCAGACAAGTACCAACAAGCACCTCACCTGCTTTAAAGCCCCTTTTTCTAGTCTCTTTGAGTCTGTCTTGTGCATTTTTGATGTTATGCAGCATTGAAATTCACACATGTGGCTCCTTTTAAACATAAAATCCTGTCTCAGCCCTACTTTGCCTCGAGGTCTCATATCAAGAATTGACCTGGCTGCAGCTCTGTTGCTCTGCTTTGCAGCAAGCCATTCATTCTGAGTCATTATAGCCAAGAGGCAGTAATGGTATACAGTTACACCACCAATACTCTGTAATAAAGTTTGCTTTAGAGGTAAATACCAAGGTTGAGTACAGGGTCCACAATGAATGGGCCTGGCCAGATGATGAGACTTTTACTTCAAACTTTTTAAACAGTTTAAAAGATTATAAATCTACTTCAATGAGCAGCTGAAACAATTTCCTGTACATGCAACAGATTAACTGCTCCAAGACCATATGTCATACATCTAAATTGCAGTGGTGCTAAACTAAAAAGCATCCCACTACACCCAAATTATTCCCATTGAGTGAAACCACACTATTAAAATCCTCTTGGTCTTTTACACCTTTTCAAGCATTTATTGACCTGTAATTACCTCTGCAATCTTGGTGCTATTTTAGCTGTTAAAATTTTAAAAACAACCAACTTTTTCTGTACTTTACGCCTATGACTTCATATATTTATAACCTATATCTATTTTCTTTTAAATATTTACCCTTTTTGATTAGCTAACTAGTTAAAGTAAGCTAATTAGCTAATGCTAGCATAATATTAGCATTTAAACTACCATTAGCATAATTGCTGAAATTTAGTATTGGTAGCTAAAATACCATTGTTATTTTATTAGCGCAGGTTAGCTTATTAGTTAATGCTAATGTTTTACTGCTTTTAGCATATAAACTACCGTTAGCATAGTAACTGAAATTAACTCTTGGTAGCTATTGTTAAAATATTAGCAAAAGTAAAGTAGTTAGTTAATGCTACATTACTGTCTAACTGTAGCATATTGGTCACTATTAGCAGAGCAGATAAAATTAGCTCTTGGTTACAAACATGCTAATGTTTGGATATTAGCTAAAGTTAACTAATACATTTGTAATTTCAGGATTTAAATGACATTAGCACAGCAACTGAAAATAGCTTTTGGTACCTAGCATTCTATTGTTTGTACATAAATTTAACAAATTTTTGCTGGGATATTAACTATGGTTAAATAATAACTATGCTTTGCAAATGTTAAGACTTTTTTTGAATAAAACGCTTTTTTTTGGTTTATTCAATGAAAAAAAACACAAATACTAGGGATTAAAACTCAAAGATATTTCTTATCAGAATAAAATGTGTTTTATTAAGCTATAGCTACTTGCTATTCTAGTCTAAGGGCTCCAGGACGTATGGTGGGTGCTTTAAGGTTGATTTTAAAGTAAAACAGGATGTAAATGACAGGTGTTTGTGTAACGGAGGTCATATAGCTACATAAACAGATACTTATATGAAAGAATTGTGTTTTACTCAAAACATTTTTCTATCATATTTAAGCTTTGATAATGTCACAGATGGCAATAATGCAAAACTAAGTAAACAGGCTGTACATTGCTTGAAGTGTTGCTTTGCAAAGCTAGTCTGGAACTTGCACTGGTTCTCTCCAAGTGACCCCTCTCCCTCCCATAATCAAAAAAAACAAAACATGCATTTAGTTAAATGATAACTCTAAATTACTCATTGGTGACAATATTGCGTGGTTGTCCAGTGCATTTTTTTTTTTTTTTTTTTTGCTGTTCAGCGCGCAACTCCCTCCCACAGGAGTCTCTGATTGGCTGAGCAGCGTGCTCGAATATTCAATCAGACACCTTGCTTGAAGTTGTGATTGGACACAGCCGGTGCAGTTATGTAAATGAGCACCTGGCGGCGCCTGCTGGTCCGGCTGTGGAGCCCGGAGAGCAGGCGGTGTGGCCGGGGCTCACATTCAGAGAGCGACCGAGGAGCGGAGATCTTCCACGGTGCGCTCCTTGTGTGTAGGTTATATATGGTCTTCCGTCTTTGTTGACAAGTCTGGAAGATACGTTTCTTCGGAGTGACAAGTGAAAGTCGGCGCTTACAGCAGGAACACTTTCATATTACTTGAGTTTCAGCTGATCGACAGACTCCGAACTCTCTTGGATTATCCTAAATTATTCTGTTGGACTGGTGCTGTTCGAGGCGTTGCTGTCTAAACACCCGTCTTATCCCTAAAGTTTGGACTGGTGTTACGGCACTCTTCTCCCTGTTTTTTTTTTAAAGGTAAGTACAAACAAACTCGCGTAAAACCACTGCGCCTTTCCTCTTCCAGTGCGTTTACTCCATAATAGGGGACTATAATAATATTGCAGTGGATATTTCCAGCCTGCTGTCCGTGTGTTTGTCTGTCTGAGCGTGGCGTCTTAGAGTCTCGGTGTGATCTGAACACCGACCACAGGCTCGTAGAAGTGCGGATCAGCTCCCAGCAATGCGCCCAGTTTTATGCGCGTTTTTGCGGGGAATGCATTTGGACATCCACCGACTGCGTAATAGAAATATTCTGATTGTGCGCATTACGGTGTTTATTTGTTTACCAGTCATGATCCGGTCCACAATTCTCATTTTAAGTCTGGACTTTAACTATCTTAACACTTGAATATGCTTTAATCATCCCATTGCAGCTCTGGCTGTATGTTTAGGGTCTTGGCTCGACTGTATGGTAAACCTCCCCCAGGCCTAATGTCCTTGGTTTCTTTGTAGGATTTTATCTGTGCGCGCTCAAATAAGCTTTTTCACAGCATGAAGCTGCCACCACCATGTCTCATGGTGCAGCACCACGAGCCTGATGATTTTCTTTATTTAGTCTTGTTCTGATCAGTAATAAAATGCAGGCTTGTTGACTTTATCTCTCTGCGTTTTAAGCTGATTTTCTGTCTGGATCTTCTTTCTGTTAAGCCCACCATCTTTCAAGTATGTCAAGCTTTTAAAAACGTCAACCATTTTTATGGAAGACTTAATATTTTTTTGATAACCTTCATTTGCATTCAGCTGGTAGTCATTTTAAGCATACACAGTTAACCCTGTGCCCTTACAGTAGCACAGATGACCTGCTGTAAGACTACCAGCTCTGATTTTACTCTCCTCCAACATTAAAGGAGGAGCAGACTGGTCACCAGAACCAAACCTGAAGCCAACCTGCTGACCTACCATTGGAAAAGAGTATAGTGTTAGTATACTGAAAATATTTTAGATTCTGAGGAATCCATACTGAGAGGATATTTTTTTGTGGTTTGAATCATCGGATAAGGGCGGCAACAGTGAAGTGATCTCACTTATTCGGATAGCTGAATTGTATAAATAAATCATAAGTCTGTACTCAAATTGTACATTTTGACTTATGGAGCTATGGTAAAATGTAGGTGGTGTGGCATTCTCTCTCTGCCAGCCTGTTTCTAAGTAAAGTGAAGGTAGCCTGATGGAAAAGTTAAAACAATCACTTCAGCGGGTGGTCACCTTTCCCAGCACACAAACACTTAACAGCATGTCGATGTGTTGGCTGCAGGTCACTGAGCAGGCAATTCGGAGAAGGTATGGCGTTATTGAATTGTTTGGAAGAAGTGGGAGGAGGTGGGGGTGTCTGTGCTTTTCACAAGTGAATGGAGGCTATAAAATCCCCCCCCCCCACACACACACACTTTTTTCGTCCCTCCTTATTTGCCTCTGGAGCAACGGCTGAGGCATAAAGTGAAAGGGAGCTAGAAGTGTGATGCACATTTCTTCCCAGCCAGCACATGTCTGCTGGATCACTGTCTAATGGGCATCTGGCTGCTAATTCTTCCACAGCGTCCCACGAGAGCAATTGGCCCTGCGAAGCTGCTTTTTTATCAGCTGTGCAGCCTGAAGAGAATATTTCAAATAGTTTAACAGACCAGTTGTGTGAGTATATGTCTGCATGCACGAATTAAAGGACAGTTTTGTATTGATTTGTCTTTGTCTTGGCAGTCTCAGGACAAAATGACTAATTGCTTGGTATGATTTGTGGAGAAGTCTGGCCTGTATTTTGGGAGTGGCTGCTTGCTTCTTTGTTGGTTATCAGAGATGTGAAGACTCGGCAAGAGAAATAGCCGAAAATAGTTTTTTAATGCAAATGGCAAACTTAAATTAAGGTAAAGTTGCTTTTGGGCATGGAAGGAGATGGAAACAAGCGTAAAAACATGACTGTTTCAAACACAATATAACTGCTTTTATTTAAAACAGAATAGCAATAAAATAAATATAAAATATCACCTTGGTTATTACAGGTATAATATTGTGATCTGTTAGTCTTATTTATTGTTTATTTATTGACTCTTTGTGAATTATCTTTGTTTTCTCTGAGGCCAGTAATGCAAAAAAAGGTTTTATAGCGAAGTCAGTCTTTTTAAATTTATTTATTTTTTTTTAAATCGGGTAGCATCAAGTTCTGGGTTTTTATAATTAATTCATTTAAAGAGTCTTACTCAATTTGTCTGTAAATGCTGTTTATTTACTCATTTATCTACCCTTTTAATTTGATATTTTAAATGTTCTGTGTTGCCTAATGTCCATTGTTGCTGGTGTGGTATTAAGCTTAAACTAATTGTTGATAGTGATACGTAGACCTAATTACAACTATGGAATAAACATCTAGCAAGCAATGCAATAAATTCAGTGATAGTTTTTGAGCAAACATGCTGATTGTGGCCTAATGCTTAGTTGAAATATTGTTGCTTTGACAGCACAGTGATGCCTTCAAACAGAAAAGTAGGGTTATTTTTTTGCCTGCAGTTGGTTTCAGTCCGGTTAATCATTGACTTGAGTTTATTTTTTTTTGTCTGGGTCTTTGTTTTGATGTTCTGGTCTTTGTTCCCTCTTTTATGACTCGTTCCTGTGAAAAGATTTTCAGCAGGTGAATAGAGAGGCTAAAGCAGCTTTGAATTTGTCAGTTGAGTCATTGTGTGGACCCGGTGCGATAATCAAGCCGCATGTTTTGCACAGTTGCCTGATCTTTATGGCTAATGGTCCAATGTGGCTGGTAAATCAAATGAAGGAGCACAGTGCTAACGGGTGTTTTTGATAAGGGCAGTTTTCTTTGTGTGTCCTCTCTCACAGTAATCATGTATTAATCAGAAAGTCTGTGTTGGCTCATAATTGGCTCCCGACAGGCTGAGCAGAAAGGATGGTGGAAGAATTCATTTAAGTCTAAAGAAGCAGCACAACTACTCTTCTCTCTCTCCAGTCACCTCTTTAATGGGAAAGAAAACCAATTGGAGACACCATCATGCTTTCCTTAACAAATTTCCCCTTTAAGTCTAGACTTTTAAATTGCATTTGCAGAAAGTGTGGTCACATGCATGTCAAGCTCAAGAACACAGTGAGACAAACAAATTAAGGGGTGGTTAGACTTCAAACAGGATCTGGGGTGTTCCTGAGCTTTAGTTTTCAGGTAGTTTTTAGATATGTTTGATATCCCCTATGAATCTACATCTCCACAGATCAACCATCTCTCAGATCAGAGCTTCATCCTTCTATCACTCCTTTCCTGAATGACATCATGTCAGGGATCAGGGTGGGGTTTTTTGTGTAGAGTTTTTTTTTTTTCCCACTGAGCTGCAGGTTTGCTCAGAAGGTGGGGCTGAGCAGTGTGCTCCTGCACACCTGCTTTTTATCAAGCTCATCAGCTGGAGTTTAAGAGGAGCTTGCAGCTGGTCCTTCAACGCCTGACTGTCAACCTATGTGGTTTCTGAAGCCCTTTGTGTGATATTCCTTGTGTTGATCTCCGTGATTACCTGGCTTTATACTAATCTCACACTCTCTGAATTTTCCCACGGTTACCTCCTGAGTTCTCTCCTGGATCTGCTTCTCAGTGAAGTTTCCTGGATTTGCTTTTCAAAGCTTCTCAACCCCTGATCTTATTAGACAACTTCTTTTAACGACCAGCAACATCAAGCTCCCATCTCTCAGAACCCCCAAGCCTAAATTGTCCACCCTCCACCTTCTCCTTCATACCAAAACCCAGCTCACAACACTCACAAACACTCCCAGACTTGGCTCACTCATCCGTGGCTCCAATCGGTCTACTACGGACCAGTGAGATCAACTCTGATTCACTCACCTCTATGTTCACCCGTTAAGTCACTCAGCTCATCTCTTGCCGTTTTTCCTCGGAGTGACAATGCATCTGTTCCATCATCACCTCTGCTCTCTTTTCTGCTGCTTAACAAAATTACACAATTTCCTACCGGGACTAGGACAAAAACTTTGGCTCTTCCCTTCAGATGTTCCTCTAAAATCCGTCGGTGAGGTCATGGCTGGTAATACTTTGTCGTTTGGGAGGACTACGGTGTTTGTGTGGTGTTTTTCTACCCATGACCTGTGGGTTTCGCTGGGGGGAGGGGCTGAGAAATGTCCTCCTACACACCTGCTATTCATCTAGCTCATCAGCCGCAGTTTAAGAGGAGCTGCATGTTGGTCATTCAATGCCCGAGCATCAACCTCTAGTCCTCTCTGCTCACTCCTCCTCCTACTACAGATCAGCAAGATCTGTACTCCCACCACCAGGCGCAGGCATCATCGTCTTCCATGGAGCATTTACGCTGGACAAGGGACCAGTGAGCCTCACTGCTGTTCTCTGTTGAAAGCTGATTCACCACTTTTATGTATGAGTAAAATTATGGCTGCCAACGATGTTTGAGACATCAAGGGCGCTATGCATCAGCCACTGTTGTCACCAGATGAGCTTTTGGTGGTGGTTTTACAGTGTGAGCAGGCATTTCTAGTTCTAGTGTAGTTTTAATGTAGAACTGCACTACACTTTCAGTGGTACAGTGACAAGCCCATACTACCTGAATAACATCATTAATCCCGTCATTGTGGCCCTGCATGAACAACACAGGCCTAATTTCATCTTCCTGGACAGCTGTGCTCCAGCTCATCGAGGTCGCATTAGTAGGGGAATGGCTGCTGGAGGCTAGTGTACCTCAAATGGAGTGCCCTGCATTTCTCTAGACCTGAATCCTATAGAAACCCTAAGGGATCAGCTGAGTCGCCATCTAGCGGCTCGTAACTCTGTACCCCAGAACCTCTATGACCTGAAGGTCGCCCTACAAGACGAGTGCGATACCATACTTCAGCAGACAATAAGTCGACTTGTGAACAGCATGAGACGTTGTTGTCAAGCTGTAATTTAATTATTGAGACATAATCACTTTTTGTTGTACTATACCCACCACTGTTGTTGGCTTTTGTTTCAGTACATTTAGAGGAGGAAATAACCATTGCATGTTTAAACTTAAATGCCCTACTTGAAGGAAATACCTGTGTAGTGTTTTATGTTTTCCATAAATTTCACCCAAAAGCTAAATATGCCTAACGTTTTGTGAGTTGTGTACTTTTAATCGCCTGATCGAGCTTTCTGGAAAACCGATTATTTCGCTGCCTCTAACTAGGAGGACAGATTCTCCTTCCTTCACCTTCCATCTCTCCATCCTCTTTAAAGCAGCATTAGATGTTTTATTTGTCCTCCTCTTTGGCTCATTTATCATATCTCCAGCCTCCTTTGTCCCGCCCTCCCCCTGTGTCCGGTTATAGTACTTATCTCTTTGCTCTTTCCATCAATGATGGCCTGGTGGGGCTTAGATATAAGCCCCACCAGGGGATCACTTTTTCCCCTCAAAGGATCTGACGCCATATCTTATCAAGGTCTTTGAAAGAGTTGCTTTATGTCTCATTTTAGCTCAAGACGCTCTGCGTTTGTACTAAAATTAAACGCGGCTTCTTGTGAAGGTCGTGGTATAAAGAAACGGTTATATCCTTTGTGTCCAGTGGTGCCCCCCCCTTTCATTGAAATATAAACTTTTGTAAACCAAAAGCTATTCAGGGTACCCTGTAAATGAATTTATGTGCCTTGATTTTTTTTCTTTTTTAATATTGAAGTTTTTTAACAAAACTTAAATTTTGTCATTTTACTAGGATTTTATGTGATAGACCATTGTGAAGTAGCTATTATTTGTGAAGTGGAAGTAAAAATGGTTATCAAATTGTGTGCAAAGTGTAATGTGCATTAGTAATCTACCCCCTATATTTTAATACCCCTAGATAAAATCTGGTGCACCCAAGATGCCTTCAAGAATCACCAATTGGTAAATGCCAAGTCCAGCATAAATCCAGCTGTTCTCTGAAGGCGTCAGAGGTTTCTTGGAGAACGGTAGTGAACAAACGGCATCATGAAGACCAAGTAACACAACAGAAGTTTAAAGCTGGGTTATTATAAAACAATATCCCAAGCTTTGGACATATTCCTGAGCACATTTTAGTCTATTCAGAAGACGATGAACCACAGCACCAGTGCAAATCTATCAAGACATGGCCGTCCACTTAAAGCTGTAGTAGGGAGTTCTGACAAAACCATTGACTTATCCTGAAAGTTTGAACAAGCGCACCTTACAGGTCCATCCCCATTGCTCTCTGCTTTGCTACAGCCCCCCCTCCACAGCTATTGCACGTTTCCTGGTAGAGACGAAACATCAACTAAATGCCTTATATTGGCTATGGCCTGCCCATACGTTGACTACACACTTGGTCCTCAAATCATTAGCACAACTGCAGCACACCGGCAATCTTGAGCTTGAACGACATTACACACTGTGCAGGGTGGGAGGGGTGTAACAGCGCGTACACAAGCGTGTTTGACCCTGCTAAGACATTCCTCCTGGTTCTGGTTGGTTGTTTCTGACCGGGAGGGCTGTATTTCCACAAATGGCAGTAGAATCACTGGGAGGTGCCAGAAGAGCTTAATTTTTTACGGATTACCTGTCCCATATTCTATTGTTATAACATAGTGACAGTTTTAACAAATATGCAAAAAAATATATTTTTTTACAAAAGTTACTTACTGTAGCTTTAAACTGTTGGGCTGACCGTAAAGGTGTGTGTGTAGAGGATGTATGTGTTTGAGTAGCAGGAGCACAACTGAATCTAATTGAGAATCTGTGGCAAAACTTAAAAAATTACTATTCAGAGAGGCTCTTCTTCCAATTTGACTGATCTTGCTGTTTAGCAAAGGAGAATGTATAAAACCTTCAGTCTCTAGTTGTGGAAAGCTTGGAGACACACATCCTAAAACACTTGCAGCTGTAATTGCAGGGAAAAGTATTTCTTCACATTGACTACAAATGCAGTCCTTTTCAGATTTATGTTACATTTTAGGAATAGTTTATCCTTCCCCTTTAATTTCATGAGTTGGTTTGTGTTGATTTGTAGCATATAATCCTAAAAAAAATACATAAAAGTTTATGGTTGTAAAATAACAGAATTTGAAAAAGTTAAAATGGTATTCATAGTTTTGCAGGGCCCTGTAACTCATCCAGTTTGAGCGAAGGAGTAAGCATATGAGCTTTTTTGGGTTCAACTCCAAGGCTATAAATCAGACTTATTAAAAAAAGACAAATTTTAGTCAAAGTAAAAGTTGTGGGTTTCTGTATCCTGAATTCAAACTGTCATCTGGTTGTAATGTAGAAAGGCCAGAGTATTTTCAGTGCCACCAATATAAATGTTTCCTTGGCAACATTCTTCAGGTAATCTTTCTTACATATAAACATGATGTGGCCACCACCATGTAATATCAATAGGATGCACCATGTGAAGTGAAAATTGCATTAAGACTGTCTATCTTCATCAACATAATGCAGTATGTGGTGCAAAAAAGAAAAACAAATTTAACAGAATATTTCCACCGGAGCTCTGGTTGCTGCTTTTTGATTGAAGATTGATGAAAGAATAAATAACCCATATTATGATCACTCAGAGATGCATGAGAACGCCAGACATGGAAGCCCACACAAACCCCTTAGGTTAGTATTGCAAAGTAATCTAACATGCATGTTTTTGACTGTGGGAGGAAACAAAAACTCATGGATATTCGGCACAGAAAAGGCTCCAGCTGAGATTTTAACCAGACTTTCTCACTGTGTGTGTGTCCTCACAACCCAGTCCATGTTTGGATCAGTCGTAACAAATTATAGATGACCTCAGAGGGTTTAAAGATGTTCTTTTGGTTCTGCAAGCTTCAGTATCAGCAGTAAAGAGCAGCAATCCAAGAGCTGACAGGTAACAGAGTGCCAATATATAATTTCTCATTTGTGATATTTTTTTTTATGACTTCCTGAAAAATAACTGAAGTGATTCACTCCTACAGCACTGTTGGGCTTTCATGTACAGTTACTATGCCTTTTTTTTTTTTTCCAGTGTCAGCGCCCAGCACCTACATTGCACACAATGCAACCCTGCTGCTGACAGCTCAGCAGGGGATTTAGCAGTGCTTGCTTGTAGCAGCCTATGCAGCTTAAAGGAGAAGCAGACTATAAATCTCTTTTTGACTCAAGCTTTTCAAACTCCTCACCTCCATTTTTTCCCCTTTTTTAATATTCTGTCATTTTAAACAAACCTTTACCCTTGAGAAATCTTTCAGGTTATTTGCCCAGCTCAGGAGCTACAAAAGGTTGGTACGTGCCTGTTTTTCCCCTCTCTAAAATGTATGATGTACAGTTAATGATCTGATGAGAGAAGACATCCAGCTGAATCCAGTGAGCTGAAACCAGCCATGAACCTTGCTCCCTTCACACATTTCAGCAACTTGCTAGAGGTGGAGGTTGTTGCTGTTGGAAAAAGATGGACCTCTATAAAAGATGGAAGGAGCCATTGCTCTGCTGGTTCATCCTCAACAAGAACTACTTCTTCAAAATTCAGTTCAGCCGTTCAAAATTAGTTGCGCTCAAAGCTCCAACATTATCTAATTCTCATTCTTTCATTATATTTCTGGTAATTCACTAATTAGCATATGTATCGTATCATCTCACATTTTTTGCAGCAGTATTAAACTGCAAATTCCCCAAACAGCTTATGTCATTTGCATATTTTAATGTTTCTGTCATCAGAAAACAATGAGTCTTAGATTTTGACTGAAAGGCAGTTACTCTTACAAGGTTGCTGTTGCTATTTGATTACAGATTAATTTGAATTATACAGTTTAAAGTACTTTTTAATGAGATTTCAGAGACAAATTGCTGGATTGACTGGAGCTTTTCTCTGGCTGCATGGAGCATAGCAGAATAGAGCGCAGTCCCTCTCCCCACCTGTTGCTAAGCCTGAATGTAAGACAAATACAACTTCAGCTGTTTGGAAATAATTCTGGTTGCAAAAAACATAACAATTGATGGTGTGAAAACTAAAGAGGGGCCAACCATCACTTTAAATGGATCTTTGAGATTTTGACTACTACTCCAATGGGACATGTTTCTACTACAGGTCAGGTAAATCCTCATAGAGCTGGAAGGCTGATGGCCAGTCAAACGGAAACCATCCCCACAGTTTCAACAGATTTAAGCCATTTAAAAAAGATGCAGCTGGAAATGTTGATGTCCTTGGAATACACGTTCACAGGAGTTCGTCCCGAACAATGTCCAGGTTACTGGGCTATATTTGCGTTGTTTGAGGCTACCGGCTGTATCAATCTGCCTGATCAGCTCTGACCCTTTGGTCTGACCTAAGAACACCAAGAGTGGAGTAAACATTTGGAAGCTGTGCCAGGCTGTCATTTGTGCAGCAATGTCAATGTTACGTTCCACTGCTTTTAAGTCTGATAGCTATTTGGGAATTATCCTGGCAGTACTCCCTGTCAGCTGATTGATTCAGCCAGTAGCTTAATTTATTTATTTTACCAAAGGTCCCCCATTTTCCTCAAACATCTTGAGATACTTTGTACAAATCATGGTGGGTTTTATGATGGTGAGCTGACCAGGTCCTGCTGCAGCAAAGCATCCACCCACCATGATCTTTATGCTGCTCAGTTGGTATAAAGTGCTTTTACTGGAATGTTGTATTTGTTTTAAGCCAAACATGTTCTGAAGTCCAAATAATGACATTTTAGACTCCTTGTTTCACAGAACATTTTTTAAAAAGTCCTGGTCTTTGTCTACGTTCTCTCTGGCAACCTTCAGTCTGGCCTTAACATGTTTCTTGGTGAGCAAAATGCTGAGTAATGATGTGCAATAAAAGAAGATATCTTAATCTATTCTTTACCAGAAACTGGAGTTATTTAAATACGTTTTAAAATGTATTTTCTTTAGTTTTAGTTGCTTAGTTATATTGCTTGAACCTTCGTATTGCTGAAATTGATACAAAGTATCCATGTTAGAAAGCTGGCAGGCTCTTATAGAGTGCCTGAATATATGAACATGACTGTATTCAAAAACCAGTTTGCAGTCTGTCCTTTTTTATTTTTCTCATTTCTAACCATCACACTGTTAAAAGCAGTGTTTTCAGTCTAGTTTCCAGCACACATCGTACCTCCTGTGGTTCAGGACACTTCTAGTGTCACTAATGGCTCTTGGCAAAGCAGGCAATTTTCAACCCTTCTTGGAATATGTTAGACAACCGTGTTAAACATCAAAGGCTACTTTTCTTTTTGAATATGACGAATGTGAACTGCAACAACAGCAGCATTGAGTGGGCTGGATGTGTCCATCTCTCTCTCTCTCTCTCTCTCCTTCCACCAGGTTTGAAGGGGTAAATTACCATCAGGAAACCGTTGTGTGATGTGTAATTTAGCCCTTTTTTTCTGATGAGAGGGAGGAGGAGGGCTGGCAGCGTGATAGAGGTATCAGCCTGTGCCTGAGGCTTTTAACAGAGAGGTGTTTGTCTGGTTAGGGTTTCAGCAAAGCTTAGACTTTATATTAACCAGGTCGCCACATTTTCGGTCCCTTGTTTGCTTTCTGTGTCAGTGAATTTTTTATATTTGCCTGCTTCTGTAGCTAAACATTAAACAGCCCAAAGAAATGTCAGAACCACTTTAATTTCTGCTGAACTGGAAGTCATTGGAAATGAGCAGAAGACATCTGTTGGAGGACTGGGTTAGGCCCGGCTGTTTTTCTCACTTTGACTCAAAATGCTGAGTCTCACTGATCTTATTCCTGTTTGACTTGATAACTTGACTTGCTGTGCTCCTTATTTCTCTCTCTCCTTACTTGTCTTCTCTTGTTCTCAACTCCCTGTTTTAATACCCGCTCGCTGAATGTATAACTGTCAACCTCCTGCAGGCTAAGAGAGATTTTTCTTCTTATGCTTGTTCTGTCATTCCTAGTTTTTTTTTCGTGTGAATACTGTTGGGAATTTTCCTTTGTGACTGTATTCTGCCTGTCCATCTTTGACTGTTTTCTCTCTGTATGTTGTGAGAGTAGCACAGGGCTGTCACATGTGTCTGCTTTTACTCAGTCCTCCCTTCTAACCCTCACTTGTTTTCTGACGGCTGCCAGTAAGATCACAAATTCAGGGTTCCTACAGGTTTCCCATGCCAAACTTTTATACTTTTCCAGAGTCTTTAACACATTTCTTCTTTTTCAACTATTTTTAAAGTAAAAATGCAAAAGTTCACAATGAATTTATGGCACATATTTCTACAGGGGCCAGGGTTTAAAAACCTGCAAAGTCTGATGGATGGATGGATGGTCAGCAGAAAGATGATAATGGAAGGAGGGAGGAATAGATTTAAGGACACATGGCTGAATGGATGATGAACAAGAAGATGGATTGATGGAAAAATTGACAACTATTTGAATTGGTGGACTTTGGATGGATGGAGGGACATGTGAATGGATCTGTATAGATAAATTGATTGGCCACAGATGGATAAATTGATACAATAAGCTGGATGGATGGACAAACGAATAGAAAGTGGACTAGTAACTGGCTGTCTGGATAAGTTGACAAAGAGATTGAACATGGATCATGGAAAACAAAGGGATAGATAGAATGGGATGGATGGACGATCAAAGAAAAAACTAGTTGGATGAATGACACTTCAGAAACTGAGTTTTTGACAAATGGCTGGAATTATGTGTGACTGGACAAAGAGACTGGACACAGATTAATTATGAGGAAACGAATGAACGGATGGATGATGGTAGTGCTGCATAATATAGTGAAACACATTTGCCATCACAATAAGAGTGTGTGCAATATCGCAATGGCAAAGGACTACTTGGACACAATGTTTGGTAGGATCTTATACCTTGTGTGTTGTGCAATCCTGCTCTGCTATCAATAATATATTTGACTGGTTTTATGGACTGCCCTTAATGCTGATATGTAAATCTTAATTGGCTGAGATGCTAAAACTCAAAAAATGCAGTGGGGACAATGTGTAATCATAAAGAATAAAACGTGTCTGGAAAAGGTAGCTTAATTGTACTATCTTCATCTAAATATTCAATAATAATAATAATAACGCAGTTAATGATTTTCCTGATACCATGCAGCCCTAGATGGTGGAAAATATTGATAAACTGATGATATAGGGATAGATGTACAAAATAACACTTAGTTGGATGGATAGGCAGTTGAATGACTTAATGGATGGAGCAACAAAATGAAAGAAACGTGGTTATATTGTTGAAAGGACAGACACTGGACACAGATTGATCATAGACAAACATATGATGGACTGAGAAATGGACTGATAAATGGTGGACAAAAGGATTAAATGGATGAATAAATTAAGAGATGATGGAAGGATAACGAATAGATAATGAACAAATAAGATGGATTGACTAATTCCTAACCCATACCCCAACTTTAAACCAGTTAGGATAGGAAAATAGTCTGGGAATACAAATATTTTTCCAAGCAATTACATTTTTTAAAAAGGAAGCCTACAAGTTGAATTCAGGGCACTGGCAGTAACACATCAACTCAAAAGATAACAACTATGTCATATTAACACACCAATGCTGCCTCATTCCTGCTGAGTTTTCCTGATATATTTTGCACCCAGGTTCTAAAAGAGGTTAGACCCTGAGTAAACCTTCCCAGAGCAGGAGCAAAGGTTCATTTGCAGGTATCAGTTAACTTCACTTCTACTAAAGGTGAGACGAGCCTTTCATTACCGGCTTTCTAGCCTCGTCTCATTCCATGCGGATTAAAGCTGGGAAAAAGGAGCTGAGAACAGATCAGATGCTTGTGCCGACATGTGTGACGTTTCTCACCTTAAGAAATGTCTCTGTGTTCAAGCTACTGTCAGTCCCATCAAGTTTCCCACAAGAAACTCAAACCCTCTTGTTTTTTTTTTTAAATGCTCCTCATTTGCATGCATAGAAAGTACATTTAAGTGTGATTCACACGCTGCAGCCGATCCACAGCTGAGGTACTAATAAGACCTTTTAGGGTTTTTATTTTTTTACATTTTGTTTCTATCTCTTCTTTCACAATCTATTTGTTCACCTCGGTTCTCTCGTCTCACAGAAAACTGAACTCCTTCTGGGTTGGGCACTCTTCTCCTTGTGATTGTTTTTCTCTGATGGAGCAGTACTGGATCACAGTGACCCAGCTATCGCAGTCCAGACCAAATTCTTCTCTTCTCACCGTAACACTCCAGCTACATAAACTAGTCTGCAATTTTACCTGCTTGGGCTTTAGTGTTTTCAGTTTGTAGCTTATCCATTTCTGTGAAGACAAAATCCTGCAAAATGATTTAGTTTTGTTATTACTTGCAAATTCTGCATCAGTGATACTTGAAAAATATGACAAAATAATGTCATCAATACCACAGGGACAGATTATTACTGTGATATCTAATGCTGAAAGCTAATAACCCAGCTGGACCAGAAACTAAAGCCCAAAACATGAAGCCAGCATCCATATTATTGTTGCTAGTTTTCTGTTTTCTTTTAAAGTACTGTCTAGCATGGTAATATTCAGTTTCCTGCTTTCTGATGTCCATTTTAAAGGTTATTTAAATGTGCAGATTTTGTCTATAGTATGTACCATGCATTCAAACATAATTTTTTCCCTAAAGCTGCTGTCACACAATCTCTAATGTTGCTGCCCTTGTTGGCCTATCTAAAAATGTTTATCATGCTTGTCTAAACATGATGAAATGAGGCAGATTTTATGAAACATCAAGACCGATCACATATTTTAATAAATGTTGGTTAAGTTTCATGATGCTTCTGGAGAAACATTTTTTTGTGATCAAATGGGGCAGAAAATGTAGTTGTTTGCTCACAATAACTAGAAATATTTCTGAAGGATTAAAGTTGAGACTTCCAAACCTTAGGACAAAGCACCACCTGTAAAGCATGATGGTGATAGAATCACAATTGGGGTTTGTTTTGCTCCCAGTGGTCCTGGTGCATAAGTGAAACTACCTCTAAATTATTTCATTATTTTCATTATTAATTATTTCCCTGAAATCAACTGCTAAACGGTTAAAACGTAGACACCCTTGGGCGTTCCAACATTTCAACGATCTCTCAAAACCAAAAATGGTTTTGGAAGTGATTAAACATGTCAACGTTAAGCCTCCTGGATGTCCTCCTCTAAAGGTGCTAAATAAAAATTTAGTTGTCGATTTATGTGGAGAGCTGGTTCGATCAGAATTATGCTAATGGATTGTTCAAGGTCATGAACAGCAAGTGGCATTGAGGCAACTTACTATGTCTAACTAAATATTAGTGGGGGTGTTTGTATACATCTTTTGTGAAATTTAGAAAGAACTCAGACTTGTTAACCACATGCTTATTTTGCCATTAAAGCTTTATGTTTTAATCAATCCATCATGGATTCCAATAAATCATGGAAAGCCCAACATTATTGTCACATTCTTGCCCATGATGGATGTATGTAAACTTGTGACCATAAGTGTAGAAAAGCTGTGGCTCATAGACGCACTAAGAAACCAAGCGGATCTGTTTTTAAGTACTCCGTAGAAGCTCAGCAAGGAAATAAGCTGATTTATGTGACTGATTCTTAGCATGGTGTTGCAACTATTAACGACCCCAGGTTTTCTGTGCTCACTCTTTACCTGGGTTTCTGCGTCCCGTGAGCTTCTTCTTGGCAGTCTCTGCTGAATTTTTGCCTGTGTGGCGTAGATTTGTCATGAGCTTTGTTGCTTCAGTGCACTGCTTTAAAATGCTGCCCTTCTTTGTTTCTACCACCAAGAAGGTGTGTGTTTTGAATTTGGTATTAATTTTTTTTATTTTTAATGACTCATTTGATGTTAAGCACTACTAAGCATCCTCCCCGGAAGAGTTTCATCACCTTCCTAATCATGATTCATCGCCTTCCTCTGTCATCCTTTAGGTACGCTTTATATATACATCATCCTTTTTCTGTTGATGCTGTTAAATTAGCTTTTCCAACTCCCATCACGTTTTTAAATCTGTATTTAATTCCCGTCGCCCACTTTAAATGAGTCATCTGTTCTTTAGTTGCGCTTCCTGTCAGGAAACTCGGCAAATTATAATTCCACCGGCATGAATGCCCCTTCCTTCTGTCAAGGAGAGCTGTGACACATAGGTGGACAAGTGGGTGACGAACAGGATGATAAAGTAGAGTCCATGAGACGAGACTTCCTCCTTAACTCTCAAAGTCTTGTAGGCACTGCTGTGACAAGGAGACTGTGGCTCAGTAGGAAGAGTAGTTGTCTTGCAATCAGAAGGTTGTGGTATCGATTCCAGCTTCCTCCTGCCATATGTCGATGTGCCCCTGGGCAAGGCACTTACCCTCAAGTTGCCTACCGATCTGCGTATCGGTGTATGAATGTGTGAGCGTTAGTGAGTGCGATTGGGTGATTCGGCTCTAGTGTAAAGCGCTTTGAGCGGTCTGTATGACTGGAAAAGCGCTATATAAGTTCAGTCCATTTACCTTAAGAAAATTGTCCTGTTTTTATAGTTTTTTTTCTTAATTTTAAATGTCTCAAGTTGCAGTTTATTATGATTTAATTTAATAAAGGCCCTCTGTGAAGACTCTTTTAAAATCGGTTGGATGTTCTGAGACATTTACAATGATGGCAAAACAGCAAAAACTGAAGAAATCTATCTGGGCAAATACTTTTTCTCAGCACTGTGTGTTTTTCTTAGATAAGGAAACTAGCATACTCCCAGTGTCAATTCTAGGAGTAAAACTTTCATCCTTAATGGTGAAAAACTGTGTTGTTGATCCTCTCGAGAATTATGCTGAGTAATACTTAAGTTTTTAACCAATGTAAACTGAAAGAATTTGTTTCAAGCTGAATGAAGGATCCCCCACGTATAAACTGGCGTAAATGAACGACTGCTGTCTCCACTTGGAGTCGGTCTTCAGTAAAAAAACGAGAAAACTGCGGCCCCACTGGGACCGGCACTTCACTTGTTCCCTGAGTCTCAAACAGCCAAGTCTATTTCCAAGCAAGCCATCGGATGACCTTGTTTCTGAGGCTGGCAACGTCCAATCCTTCAGGGTGTTGTGAAGATAAAAGATTGATTCGTGTTTCCCTCCCTCTCCGGGGCTCAAAGCCTAATGGCGCACACATCCAATTTCCTCACAGGCTCACAGAAATCCAAAACAAAGGGCTCACTACTCCGTGCCTCCCAAGTGACCATTAGTCAAGTCTAACTGGCAGTGTGTTGCTTCATTTGGCCGCGGCTGAAGACTTCACACATTGTTTTGTGTCTGTGAAACAGTTTTGATAACAGAAATTGGAAAAAATCAAGGCCCAGGCTTTGCTATGTTGGAAGTACAGTTTTACATATTTACTAGACTGGTTTTCTAAGCAAACTGCAGATTTTTCAGGGTTGTTTCTTTCAGCATTTGATTAGTCAAATAAAAGCAAGTACTAGTTTCAAAGTTTTTTTTCTTTTAACATATATGTCCTACAGAAAAAGAGTCCTGCTGACTTCAGTGATCTCCTGACTCTTACCACCAGCCAGAGGTTTACTTTTAATTAATTTAATCGGAGGATCTGAACATATCAGGGGGGTTCTTCTACATTTGTTAAAACATTGATTTAACCAAGTCTTGACTTTGATCAGATTTTCACAATATGATCAATTTCATTAAAAATACCACAGTTTCATGGTATCATGGTATAATCGAATAGTTTTCATTCAAAACGGAAAAGGATCTTAGCAACAATTTCTACTACTGCAAAATAATATTGATTTTTACAGTTATATACAGTGATACAGTACATTTATTTATATATATATATCGAGTCACCCCCCCCCCCCCCCCCCTTTTCTGAGAGAGAGAGATCTCATTTGTTCTTTCAAATCTGATGTTTTTATTAGAGTTGCACTTTATTTTTTTAAAGGTTTGTTTTGTGGCACTAGTGGCCTTTTATTTTGTCATTTTGCTTTGAAAGTAGGCACACAGGAAACGGGGTGAAGAGTAGGGAAGACCTACAGCACAGGTCACCGTGGCCGGGACTCAAACCAGGGGTCGCGTCAAGGGCCAAAGCCTCTCTAAACATGGCCCGCACTCTCTACCACTGTGCCAGCACCAAAGTTACACTTTTTCAGTCTATTTTTGTTCTCAGTTTTTGAAAGATGTGATCGGAAAATGCTGACTTTACCCAATTTAACTAATTAAGCTGCAGTTATACCTTTACTTGGCAGTAGTGTGACCAGATATCAAAAAACCAAATGCGGGACAACAAGGATGCTTATGAGGGACATTGTGGGACACATTGCCAACATTATGATGATGTCATAAATTTTAATTTGACAAAGGTCACATTACATTCATCAATCTCTGGGGAAAAAAAACAACTTTACAAGCTTTTAAAGTTTAACACTGGTAATCTTGGCTGTTGTAACCTTGTCTGTCTGGCAGTCATCTGAGTTTGAGTAAAAATGAGTCCATAGATCAGCAGGCGTCTTTTTCAGCTGTGCATTTCTTGTGCGACTCATCGCGCTCCCCTCCGTGTGAAATTGAAAAATAACTTTGGCAAATGTCACAAAAATCCCTCAGAAATCACCTTTCACTGGCCTCATCCAGTTATAAACAGTTTCCCAGTCTTTGTTGTGGCTACATTTTCTTTTCCGTGACATACTTTCCATTATGTTCTGTATAGTCTATAGATGTAAGCTATACAAGAAAATCCTTTTCTTTTTCTGTTTCATTTCACTAGCATCGTGGGGTGCAGGTTGGTCATGACGTGGGATGCTGCTGTGTATTTGATTGACGGCTGATGCGGCTCTGTGATTATGACTGCAGCTCTGCTTTCTTTACATTTCAGAAAAGCTCCAGTTGAATAGTGTGTTTGACTTATCAGAATTTGACCCAGGCAAATGCAGGACGTTGTTTCTGTTTGTGGGACACTGGGACAGGAGTGAAAAATGCGGCACAGTTCAACACAACTTGGAACATCTGGTCACCTTACTTGGCAGCTGTCTAGAGAGGATTCAGCTACTGGCTCTGATACCTTCACTTGAAGCGCAATTGAGGCGCTGCAGTACATATCTGAAACAGCAGATGGCGATGCAGATGTACCGGTGTTCAACAACTGGCAGCAGAAGAAGAGTCTATTGAGGAATTCAATCTTAATACAACCCCAACTACAAAGTTTGGCCTCAATTATTTTAGCAAATTTTTTCCAAGTCTATTAAACATTTAGATATTTTATTCCCTCTGTTTATATTCAACCATTCATGTTTGTAAACATAGACGTGCTTTCAGACTATCTTAATGCTCTTCCTGTTTGGTGAGCGCTGCTCGTGCTACATGCACGTCGACTGCTTTTAAATATGGGATGTGCACAGCCATCTGGAACGAAAATAGTCCAGGCTTGTGCTTTGTCTTCAGGCGATTAAAAATGTGTTTTTATAGCTTTGCAGCCATGAGTTGTCAGTAATGATTTAGTCGCTGTAAAATCTGTTTGTTTTTTTTACTGCTATTTTAAAACAAAGACAGAATGATTACAGATGTTGATATTTCAACCTATATTTATAATAATGTTTGTGCGGGGAAAATGAGGGGCCTTGTTTCAGCCAGCAGATCAGCAGTGCACAGTAACGGGGAGGGAGGTGTTGGATGGGGTAGTGCAGCTAAATGAAGAAATGCTGCACAAAACTACTCGATACACTCCATAGAGGCACAGATTACTCCAGTGCTTTCTCTGACTTCCCTCTAAAAGGACTTTACACCAGCAGATGGTATGAAGTAAAAGTTTAGCGGTTTTGAAACTTGAACTTTTTAAAATGTTTGCACATCTTGTATTCTTGTCACCAGCTGATTTCTTAGTGCATTCCAATAGTTTATACATAAACGTAAGTAAAGAGTTATGAAAAACACTGGCTAAAATCATCATTAGCTTAAGTAAATGGGTTTATTATGCTAAATATTATCTTTTTGCTGTTCTGCTCCTTGTGGATCGACACTAGGATGGGTTACAAGCTAATATTTGCTGGGCTATCTGCTTTGGCTTAGAACTTGAGTGTGGTGCTTAAAGCTTGCAACTGCAGTTTTAAAACAGCGTTACAAAAAAGAACATGATAGATGGTACTTCTTTAGTTTCCACCCCTTAACCTTCTCTGTCACTTGTGACCAAAAATGTTTCCAAACAGACCAATTTGCCTGTCTTTCAGCCAGCTGACCAGCAGTTCCAAGTAACAGGTGACACAGGGGCGATGCTGTGTTTCTTCGTGGTCCATGCAGCCAGAGGAAACTCGGGACACTTCAGCAGTATTGAAACCCTTTAAAACCTTGGCCTACTTTGACACCTGTAACCATCCCATGCCTATTTCGAACTTTCCCATCAACCTTTGATGCTGGAAAAAGCTGAAAAGTTGACATGTGGTAACTATAAGGCATTATCACCAAGAATTTTCTTTCATCTCCATTATTGCAGCTGCACCCATTTCACTCCAGAAAACCTTGGAATATAATCACTTTAACAAGCAAACCCGGACCAGCGAGGAATTCTTAAGCAAGCCTTTTGCTAATGTTTCTGTTCAGCTACTCTGTTTAGGGCGAGGGCTGTGGTGATGTAACTGACAGAAAAAAATGAATTAACCATTGATTGTGATTGATTACCTCTCAGATTTCAAGCCTGTGGAACTTAGTTTTTATTTGGCACTGGCACAAACTGAAACTAATGGCTGTCTGGACAGGGAGTGGGGCAAAAAGAAAATCCCAGAATGACCTAGAAGTTATGATGTGCTTCAGAAAACGGTCAGCTGTGATGTAAAACATACTGTTCAAAGTTAAAGGACTAAAACATGCAGAGTTACCTGAAAATCCTTCAGGTCACCTTTGGAATCTGGACTGGCTTTAAAGGATAAAACTTTAAAGAGACATAACTGCTAACAGGTCCAACCCTTGGAGCTGTAGAGCAGACGCCAAGCATGGCCAAGGCGATCTTGCCAGCTTTTCACAGGAAGAATCTAATTATAGCGACTGGCAGACCATCTTAAATGATGCAATGACTGCAATCTGAAGCAGTCCCCCCTTGCAATCTTTTTCTGCTCCCGGCTTTGTCCCTCTCGTCAGCAGCGTTTTGTTGTGGGGGGGGACAGAAACAGCAGCTGCTCATAAGTATTCATTAGTCCCGCTCCTGGATTAGCAGAAACAAAATGTGAGTGTGGACCTCACCGCGTTGCCTCTGCCTCCTCCAGAACACAGCCGGCCCTTCTCCGTCCCTCTGAGCACTAACCACAGCTGTTCAACGCCACTTGACTTCTCCAACAATAATGTTCTCAGATGGCTGTGGCTACTTTTGTTCCTGCTAGATGAAACGCGTGGTTGGTTTTGCTGCTCGTGTTTACGATGTCTTTGTGTCTCGATGGTGTACTGGATGAAACGTTTGCTCCTTTGCTGATGAAATGCTGATGAGGTGCCAGGAATGGACTGTTTGTTGATGTCGTGCTGGTTGTTGTGGTTATTACCTCAGATTTCAGGCCCTGCTCGTCATACGCTCTGCTCAGATTGTGCAGTCTGACAAGATACGTTTTGAGATCGTTGAAGATGTCAGCCTCTCTGTGTCTTCACTTTGTTCTCTACTTGGAACACATGCAACATGTATCGCTTGGGTTGTGTCTCCCTTTCAGGACAGCTGCAGTGGATGCCTAGCCCTGAGATCTCCTCTATGCCCACACAACCCCCCCTCACCCCAAACCCAATACCAACACACTCTGAAGTCGTAACTCACACTCTTTACACCACTTCCCCCTGCCCAAATACTCACACATGTACTCATGTCATTGCTGCGGTGGGTTTTGCTGTCTCTCCATCCTGCAGCTGCGCCTGAGCTACCATTCGCCCTGTTTCCCTCTTCACCGCCCCCTCGTCTTCAAAAGATCTCCTGTCACTACAGCTGTGTGTCAGTTGTCAGCCTGTTGGAGTCCAACTACAGATGAAGCTGAAACACAGAGGGTCTGCAGGGAGGAAAGTCTGGCCTCTCCCTCTCTATCCCAGCTGTCTCTCCCTCCAAGAGCTCCACTTATCACAATGTTTCTCTTCCCACTCTCCATGCACAACTGGAAGATTTTTTTTCAAACACTTTTATGTTTTGAACACAAAAAGTTATAAATCTCAAAGTGTGTAACATGATTTGAATTGTTTTAATAAGACTACCACAGACTATCACTCATGCATCGACTTACGAATTTAACACTACAGCATACACTATTTCATCATTTAAAAAAAACAGCTGCCAAGGATTTTTTTGTTAACATTTTTTTACATGTAAAAACATTGAGAACTGCATGAATGAGCATTGCAGTTCTCACATGTCATGTACACTATATTGACAAAAGCATTTGTCTGATTTTACATTTACGTGAACTTTTATTGTGTATGCCTATTCTTAATGTACAAGGATCTAAGCTATGGAATGTGCCTGTTTATTATTTACCGTTTCCTTCTGCTTTTTTTTCTGCATGTATTTTTTTTAAATACTCTGAAACCACTGTATAGAGTCAGTCTGTAAGAAACAAGCCTAAACTAATGGTCTAGTTATATACTGGAGACCTGAAGTTGAACATAATTTTATGAAAGCCACATTTGAACTCTTTAGGATGTATCAACAAGCGGTTTCACAGAACCCCAGTCTCCACAAAGATTAAAAAGCGTCATTGAATCATTGAATCAACACATCTAAATTAGTTTTAGCACAAAGTCATCGTTGAAGGCAAATGTATTGCTGTATTTTTCTACTGTAATGCTCTCAGGACCAGTTAGCTAATGGTTTAACTGGTACTGAAACGCTGTGTTTGTGTTTACATGAAAAACCCTATATTCTGCTCGTTTATACGTTTTTTTGGAATAGAGTACTGTACATAAAACAGAACATGATTTGCTATATATTTCTGCAGCACCTCATGCCTCACCATGTTCAATGCTCAGCTTGAACTTATGTCCCTTTTGGAAAGGCCAAGTCTGCTCTGATTGGTCACATGGTGCACTGCAGGTAGCTGCTGATTTAGTCCTGGTTCCTTTCATTTTCTTGTTTCTTTTCTTGTGCATTGGAGAAACTTGTTGAATGATCCTTTTGCAAATATTTTCAGTCTGGGAAAAATACATTATCGCTTCCTGCTTTCCTGATATAGTAATAATCACAACACCACTCATAGCTTCAACAACGTTTTCTGTTTTTCTCTGGTATTGAAGTCAATGTGGCTAAATTTGTTTGTGTCTGCCTTGAATTTTTATTTCTCCCTTTGTAATTCTTTGTTCTTTCGCAGCCATGCGTATCGCAGTCTGCAGGGAAGAAAAGATAAGAAATCAAAGGTTTCAGGCAATTTTAGAGCAGTGTCCGATATGAAAGACAATGATTTGTCTTGCTGTTTACTTCGGTGTTTGTAACTTTGGCTCCTCAGTTATTGCTTCGTCTGCTTGGTATTCACTGCAAACACAGACCATAACCAGGTGCTCAAATAATGCCCCGTCCTATTTGGATGGATTAAGTTGGAGAAATGATTGACGTTTCAAACACAGAATGCATACAATTCTCTGTGAATAAATAGGGATGGCTGAATTGTACCACCTCATTTACAAAGCTGTTTGCACCCTTTTTAAAGGCAGGAAAGTATTTTTGTATCACTGTGTTGTGGTGCCATAGAGAAAAACTAATTAGTGTGTGAAACTGCTCTTTGTTATTTGGCTTTGTGCTCGCTCCTGAGGGGGTTGGCCCATTGCTCTGCTTGAATATATGGAGAAACAACTGATTGCGAGGCACGCGACGTGCTTTGGAATAAGAGGATATGATCGAGAGAGGTGAGATATCAATGGTGATGGTGAGCCAGTGAGAGTAGCTGCCTCGGGCTACAGCTGTGTGTGTTCATGTGGGTGGAAATTAAAGTTAAAAAAGCCTTGTGATTTGCCAGTGTTTGGTGCAGTTTAAACTCTTGGACCTGCCTCTAAATTTCCTCTTTTCCCTCTGATAGGTATGCCTGTGGTTGTCAGTGTGTCTCCGGACACGTAATCAGGTGTGCTCCTGCTGTCATGGCCTCCACAACCGCACGGCTCCTTCCTTCCACAGTGATCGTTGTTCTGGCAGTACTGGTCTCATCCGAGGATCATAAGTGGCACTTTGACCCAAGTAAGATATGTTACAGAAACATTTCAAAGAGCTTTTAAGTCGGCACATCTCTAGCTTGTTTTTATTTTCTACATACCCATAGTTGATTGCATTTTCAAACGTTTACCCTCTTCCTCATTGCCCCGCATTTCATGGGAGCACCAAACGCCTGTCTGCCTGACTGCTCTGACGGTCTCCTCACACTCTCACATCCGTAAGGCTCATTCTCCATTCACTATCAACAGGCTATCCTGTGTCCCCTCTCTGTCTGCCAGCCAGTCGTCTGTAATAGGAGACTGAGATAGGGAGTCACTCCCATCCACCACCTCCACATAACACCCCAGACCCGTCAAGATCGCTAATGCACAGGCACTTCATGCAAGTGTCAGTCAAAGTGTCAAGGAAGGAAGCATCAGAGGAGTCGGTGAACGTGAGCCAACCAGGTTTAACTGTAGACTGTTTGCAGTGCATACGACCTTCTCACTGCAGAACCTAAAACTGTGAATCAGAGTAAGACTGAAGTGGCAGATTAATAGGAATATTGAACTGTGGTATATATAATGGATGACATAAACCTGATTCCACAGTTTGGTCAAAGGCAGTGCTTTTCAATACTTTACAGTGGATATTTTCCAGCCAACCCACATACAGATGTGGATTGTGACCATGCAAGAAATTAAAGAATAACCAAAAATGGGCATTCAATGTTTTTAACCCTCAGAGCAAGATTATAGCTCTAGTTTAGAGTTCTATGACTGCCCATGATCACTGACTTGGATATAAATATATATTCCAAAATATAGAATAAACACCCGCTAAATCTGGTATTAGTTTGTATAACAAGCTGATACATAAGCTTAATTATTCGGGCTTTCTGCTTTGGTATGTAGCCTGCAGTCTGTTGCTTAACAGACATGTGGCTTGTAGCTTGCAACTGCTGTTTTAAAACGATGTTAACTTGCGTGTTGAGAGGTGCGCCTTTTTGTTTCAACAACATTGTGATCCCTGTCATTTTTTGTAGAATGAAATATTTCAAAACCGCCACATATGTCCTTGTTATGAGCAATGGAAAGGTGTAGCAAACTTCTCTCAGCCAGCTGATTTTAGAAGTGAACAGCAACAAGTAGAGGAGAGGCATTGACATTACTCTAATCTCCTTACAGTCAGAGAAAACTCTGCCTTGACTTCAAACCATAGGATGGATAGGACTTATATTGATATGTAAAAATTGACTTATCCTGAATGTTTCAACGATATACTAGAAATCTTAGAGTTGCAATGCTTAAGAAATAAGTTATTCTATAAAAAGAATGCTCTAAATGCATATTTCGATTCTGTTTGAAGTTGATGTCTTCAGAGGACATGCAGGCTATCTCTGGATGTTTACTACTACAATAAAGTTGAGGCATATCCGATTTTTATTTCTCTGAAAGCGCAGTTAAAAATACTGTGCTGTATAGTATTACTGCATGTAATTTAAGGCACTTTAAAGCCTTTAACTTGATTTATAAATGTGCCTTTCTAAATCAAATATGCAAAAACATTTGATTTTACTAAAATTGCATCACAGAACAAAGTGATCTTAGCAATAAATAAATACATTTTTTGTCATAAATCTATTCACCAGTATTGGGGGTCATCAGATCTCAGCATAGGACGCAGCCGGCTGCAAACTATCTAGCTGAAGACCTGATCAGAAGGCGTGTTAGTAGCCCAGGGAAACCAGGAGTTATATTTCACTTATCTCTGGTAATCAGATTCCATAATATCCAGACAGCTCTACTTTTTCTTTCCACCCACCGCTGCTGCCGGACTAGTTGCTTTATGTAGAAGGAGGATGCCAAACGTTACTTTGAGTGTCCTCCTCCCTGTTTGCAGGCTGAGACGTTTACAGCTGAAAACCCACTCCTATGACGCCCACAGAATGAAGCAGGCATTGTTGCATTTCATCTCTATGGATCCCAGGATCTCACTGACATCCTGCTGCCTTTTACTTTTTCTTGAGTGACATTCTGCCTCTCTTGTTCTGCCTCTCGTGTTTTCTTTGGGTTTTGCTTGTACTGCTTGCTTCTGTCTGCAGTCATTGTGCTGAAGTGAAAAGTTTGCAACGGTGCAAAGGCAGCAGTGTTGTCGTTTTTAAGTTCTGACTTGGATAATTCAGAGATGCACTAATCAGAGATTGTTATGGCAGATTTCCAATCAGCGATTTTGTGAAGATGAATGGCTGATTTGAGCTTATTCTGATTTCCTCTTTCAGATCTATAAATACCAACAAAATAAATGTTGAACGTTCTGGATAAATTGAACTGTCTCAAATAAAATGTTTATGGCAAAATTAAATAATGATTTTTATTAAAGAATAACCCAGAGTTACAGGACTGTCTCTCACAAGATCGTTCGTTTCAAAACAAATAACAGTGGTGAATGACTTAATATGCGAGAGGAAAACACTCTTGTTTACTGTTAAATGTGTTTAAATTGGCAATTACTTAATTCATCTATTGTAACTATACATGAGCTTTAAGAAGCATAATTGCGACTGTTAATGTTTTATTTATATCAGGACCAGAGGGGATGAGAGGGAGAAAGAGAGAGCAGTCAGTGTTAAAAAGCTCTGCAGCTAAACAAAATTTTACCATTATTGTAAAACAAAAAACCGTGAATCATGGTCAACATCAGCAGGTTCTGTGACTTGTTTCTCTTTATAGAAGAACACCCAGCCTTGTCAGCATTTATTTAGAATCTGTCATTGGGCGCTTTTGTGAAAAATTATTCAACAAATAGCCCTGACTTGCAGATGGGACCATGCCTCCTAGTCCATAGTGACACCTGATTTATCTTTGGATGATTCTTGATGGCTGGCCCATCTCCAGGCCATCTGGCTTTGTAGAGCTGTCTTCATATGCATGGAACAGTAGAGGTTTTTCTTTTTAGGAGAATATGTGGAAAATCTGGTCTGGACTTATTCTTTAGTTGCTGTTTACACATGGAGTTCTCAGCAGGAGACTTTCTGCTGGAGATGCAATTTCACAGCTGGAAAAGCAGCACTTAGGTCAGCAGAAAAACTAAAGCAGCATATTGTTCCATCAAGTTTTATGTCTTGTACACTCAAGCATTATAATATCCCCAACAGAACAGTAAGACAAGACAACTACTCAATTCATCAGAGCAACGTACACAGATGCAGTTAAATGTCAGGTACAGTGTTGCCTCATTAATAATATAGACTCACCCTGTGATCTTCCACTGATTACACTGGACAGCTCAAAGGGTGTAAAACAAATGCTCCCGACATTTGCTTGTAAATGCAGTCAGTTGTTTCCCTTTAAAACCATATCCCTGATGTGTTTTCAGGTTTGATTAACCTACGACTTAGGTTTCTGAATTAAAAACCAATATAAGATTCAGACAGTATGATAACCATGCACCAAAATAAACTGGGTTCATTGTATTGAAGTATTAAAACAAGATTTTAAACCTACTTTCTGATTAATTAAAATGCTAGTTATTTGAGCGCTTGAGGCCACTCATATACTGTGAATAGGAACACTGAACTTTCATCCCCAGAGAGTCTGGTGTTCCTTTAGAAAACGCTGATACCAGAGCGAAATTAGCTTACTGTCCTGCAGCACAATGTACATTTTGAACCCTTAATTCTAATACACACACACACAAAACAAAAATGTGACAAATCATTGGTAACACACATGCTTGATGAAAGGTGACAAGACATGAGATTTCAGAAAATGTGCTTAATTTCTTTGTTTGGAGAAGCGTAAAACATACTTTTAGATGAACGAAACATAAGCTGTAAGATAATAAAAAATGTGTTAGCAGTTTAGCACTTCACAAAGACACATCTCTGTGTCTTTGTGAAGTGCGATGAAAATAGCACAGATCATTTCATGTTTGCTTTAAATACATTTGTCAGAAATGCTGAATAGAACTGTGCCGTAAAACATTTCTGGGCGGTCGCCCACTGAAGTGGTTTGCTAGAGTTGAAGTAATGGATGTGTAATTTTTGAGGGGGTGTCAAATGCCGGTGATGTTTTGCCCTTAAGATGTCAGTCTTGGCTTGATAAATAGGTGTTATCGGCCCTGGGAACAAACTTGCAGTAAGCTATTTATTTTACCGACAGACATACGAAGTCTTTGAAACAGAGTGACGGGTGGTGCTCCACTGGTAGCCAAGCCCTAACTGTCTTTGTCTTTCGCTCATCATTTTTCATTGAGTGGGGGAAAGTTGATTCGTGATATACGTGAAACCATGCCTATTGAACACAGTGGTATTCAGGTACAGGTTGGCACCAACTGATTGACACATAAACGGTGAATGAAAGACCAAATTTAACAAACCAGACACATTTCATCCTGCAGAAAGAGCTGAGCTGAAATTGCTAATATGAGCTAAAATATTTATTGCATGGGTTAAAGTGGGACTGAAGGTGACCTCAGGAGACAGAGAAGTGATAAGACTGCAGATTGCTGGCAGTAGTCTGTCAATGTGGTGTGGCGCGGTGTGATGATGATGTAATGAAATGGGCACCTGTCCTCAGGGTGTGGATGAACTGTGCATGCCCCCCCCACCCCCGTCATTCGCTGGGGCTTTTGGGGTTTGTCATGGAGCCCAACATTCCTGTTCTGTGACTCAGTGACAGAAAGTGAGTCAGTCACCTTCCCCACACCCTCCTCCGCCTACCCTCCATTTCACTGCCATTAACCCCCCCACCCCCATCCACCTTATGACTGCCCAAACACCCCCTCGTCTCCTCCCTATGATGACTTCAGAGCAGATAGCTGGCCATTTGGGTAATCCCTGCCCGGTACCATGCTATCTGGATCGTCTGATAAAGCTGCCACTGGAACGGAGTGAGGACATTCGAGAGCCGTCTGTGTTTTATTTTTTTGTCCTTTGCCCTCAGTTTCTTTCTCCTACAAATCTCAGAGCGCTGGTAACTGGAGCCATGCAGGATAGCTGGAGCCCTGAGGTAGCTGCTTTGTGTGGGACAGAGATAGTTGGAAAAAAAACAAAAAAATAGGAGACAGGAAAGGTGTAATCTGAGACATCTTTCCTGTCTCCAAAGGGGACATTAACCTTCCTAGCTCACTCATACATAAATTTAAGTTATGGAAACTGAAAAGGTATCTATCCTAATTTTGTCGGTGACCTCAATTTTTTGTAAAGCATGACACAGCAATATCGATTTTAGCACTTGGAACTATAAAATAAGATAAAAAAAATATTTTTTTCTTGTCTTATGGCTGTGAAGAGTAAGACAAGAAATAGCTCCTGATTCTTTGTGTCAGCTTTTAACCAATAAACCGTTGCTGCTCCTAGGATTTCATCCCAAACCCGGAGTATCCTGGCTGTTCCTTGAACAACGCTAAAAACAAAGGGAGGATGGGGCCTTTCAGTCTGGCTCCTAAACTGTGAAACGGTTCTCATGCAACTTCACTTTGCTGATTCTGTGGATGTTTTAACAGCTGAAAACCATTTTGGTCTACCAGGCTTTTGTCATAATTTTGTTGTGCTTCTTCATACTTGTTTTGATCCTTTTTTAAAACAATGCATAACCTAAATGTGATTAATGTCGTTGAATTTGAAGGGCGCTTTATAAATAAACTTTTCTAACTTTTCTAACGATTTATATCAGGAGCAGAGATTTTGTCATCCAACTGTGCAAGAGAGATGTTTTTTAAAAGGGTTTTAGTATTATTTTGAAACACAGAACACGGACAAAATTCCTGAGTTAACATGTTAAACAGTTTTTAGCATATTTAATTTTTAGCAGGGCTAGCATTACTAAGGCAGTAGTTTTCTATGTATATTCCCCAAAGAATATACAGGGGTTGGACAATGAAATTGAAACACCTGTCATTGTAGTGTGGGAGGTTTCATGGCTAAATTGGACCAACCTGGTAGCCAGTCTTCATTGATTGCACATTGCACCAGTAAGAGCAGAGTGTGAAGGTTCAATTAGCAGGGTAAGAGCACATTTTTGCTCAAAATATTGAAATGCACACAACATTATGGGTGACATAGCAGAGTTCAAAAGAGGACAAACTGTTGGTGCACGACTTGCTGTCGCATCTGTGACCAAGACAGCAAGTCTTTGTGATGTATCAAGAGCCACGGTATCCAGGGTAATGTCAGCATACCACCAAGAAGGACGAACCACATCCAACAGGATTAACTGTGGACGCAAGAGGAAGCTGTCTGAAAGGGACGTTCGGCTGCTAACCCGGATTGTATCCAAAAAACATAAAACCACGGCTGCCCAAATCACGGCAGAATTAAATGTGCACCTCAACTCTCCTGTTTCCACCAGAACTGTCCGTCGGGAGCTCCACAGGGTCAATATACACGGCCGGGCTGCTATAGCTAAACCTTTGGTCACTCATGCCAATGCCAAACGTCGGTTTCAATGGTGCAGGGAGCGCAAATCTTGGGCTGTGGACAATGTGAAACATGTATTGTTCTGTGATGAGTCCACCTTTACTGTTTTCCCCACATCCGGGAGAGTTACGGTGTGGAGAAGCCCCAAAGAAGCGTACCACCCAGACTGTTGCATGCCCAGAGTGAAGCATGGGGGTGGATCAGTGATGGTTTGGGCTGCCATATTATGGCATTCCCTTGGCCCAATACTTGTGCTAGATGGGCGAGTCACTGCCAAGGACTACCGAACCATTCTTGAGGACCATGTGCATCCAATGGTTCAAACATTGTATCCTGAAGGCGGTGCCGTGTATCAGCATGACAATGCACCAATACACACAGCAAGACTGGTGAAAGATTGGTTTGATGAACATGAAAGTGAAGTTGAACATCTCCCATGGCCTGCACAGTCGCCAGATCTAAATGTTATTGAGCCACTTTGGGGTGTTTTGGAGGAGCGAGTCAGGAAACGTTTTCCTCCACCAGTATCACGTAGTGACCTGGCCACTATCCTGCAATTAGAATGGCTTAAAATCCCTCTGACCACTGTGCAGGACTTGTATCTGTCATTCCCAAGACGAATTGATGCTGTATTGGCCGCAAAAGGAGGCCCTACACCATACTAATAAATTATTGTGGTCTAAAACCAGGTGTTTCAGTTTCATTGTCCAACCCCTGTACATCCTTACCTTAACTGCCTTGAAAAAGGTCGCCAAGATTTTTTAATGCAACCTCTTCAATGACAGACTATGGTTTGAAGCTCAAAAGGATAAAACAGATCAACTTTGCTGTTGCTTTGTTCAGCCTTCCTGTTTTCTACTGAAAGTCTTGCTCACTTGTTTTCTAACATTTCTGTGCTTAGTCTGACTTCATTTTAAACACCTCATTGATGCTGAAAACAGCAAATTTTCTTCTCTTAATGACAGTGTCCACAGAGTGTCAGTTAGACATGGTAGAACATAGTTTTGTGCCTTCTCTGATCAGAAAAACATCAGATTTTAGATTGAGTTTCTGAAATGCCGATCTCTCTGGGCTTTGTTCTTGAAAGCAAATTTATAAGCTCTTTACTCTTTGAGTTACAATTTCCATCTACACAAAGTTCAGGGAACCTGCTGCTGTTATATCACTCTGATGTTTGTTCATTGGTTAAGATTAACATGCAGAAACTGGGACTCTAAGTTGCTTTGTATCTGAAAGCATGGAGAGAAACCTTTGCAGGAGTAGGAAATATTGAACCTAAGCCTAACTCGAGTCACAATTGCAGCTACAGTCTGCTTTGAGTTTTGTTCTATTAACAAAGTAAGAATTATTTTCATGGGTTGTGACTTCATTCAATGTTGGAACCCCTTAACACTGCAGCAGTTATGGGAATTACATGTCAACCAAGTTCTTAATGTATTTGGCTAAAGTGTGTAACAAACGACAGCTAAAGGAGGAGCCTCCTACAATTCTCCCTGCACTCGTCTGTTTTGGCTACAAAGCATCAAGTCCGGATGTTTTCCCAGAGATGACATAACAGCGTTATGCTCCGTGACCAATGATGGCCTCTGACAACTCCAGTGAAAATATTAAGTTTCTTCTGGACAGATGAGAGTTTTGCTCATATCTTTATCTCATGTCTGTCTTCTCTGCTTCCCTCAATCCTTTCCCTTCCAGCTCAGTGTCGGTACGCCCTGGGGATGGAGGATGGCACTATCCCAGACTCTGACATCACTGCCTCCAGCGCCTGGTCAGACTCCACAGAGGCCAAACATGGAAGGTTGGAAAATGTTTCAGTGTGTCTGTGTGTGTGGAGGGTGAATATTGCAGATAAAAATACTGGTACTGGATTGGTAATTTTCCGTTAACAAAAGAAAAGGCTGAAAAAAGCAGCTTTGCTTTAGCAAGCTGCAAAGACACACATCCAATGTCGCAATTCATAGTTTCACCATCTGCTTGCCCATGCAACTCAAGTTTTGTCTTTAGGATCAGTTCACAAGGTTGGGCCGGGTTGTTGAATGCATGCTGCTGTGAATTATGGGACCACCCAGAATGCACAGCAATTAAACACTAGGGGTGTAACGGTACATGTATTTTTCCTGAACCATTGCGGCGCAGACAGCACATGTACAAGCAGTGAAACGAGAAATGTGTCGGTCACAGGTGATCACCACTTTCATTCAGACAAGTATGCACACCGATCTTTGTGTTACTTGTGCAGTAGGTTAAGCTATTATCTAAAGCACTCTACACCAAATGTATGTGAGACTGGCTGGTAATAATGACACACAGGTGGTTGAAGACCTGCCTATTGGTATTAAATCAACAGTGCAAAGTTCAAATTAAAACAGTGATCTGGGAGCAGTTGTATCTCAAGCTCAATGTTCATAATAACTTTGTTAGACATGTGGCCTTTTAATTCAATTCAATTCAGTTTATTTATATAGCGCCAATTCACAACACATGTCGTCTCAAGGCACTTCACAAAAGTCAGGTACATACATCCCAATTAATCTTAATCATTGAACAGTGCAGCCAGATTCTGTTATTTATTCAAATTGGATAAAAACTTTTTCTATCTAAGGAAATCCAGCAGATTGCATCCAGTCAGTGACTTGTAGCATTCACTCCTCCCGGATGAGCATGTAGAGACAGTGGACAGTCACTGGCGTTGACTTTGCAGCAATCTCTCATACTGAGCATGCATGTAGCGACAGTGGAGAGGAAAAACTCCCTTTTAACAGGAAGAAACCTCCAGCAGAACCAGGCTCAGTGTGAGCGGCCATCTGCCACGACCGACTGGGGGTTAGAGAGAACAGAGCAGAGACACAAAGAGAGCAAAGAAGCACTGATCCAGGAGTACTTTCTATGGGAAGGAAAAGTAAATGTTAATGGATGTAGCTCCTTTAGTCGTTTCAACTAGAAAGAAGGAACAGATAAACTCTGAGCCAATTTTCAAGTTTAGAGTCTGAAGAGAGCACAGAGAGTTAGTCACAGTAAAAGCTCAGTCAGTAGCTATGTCTAGGAGAGAGAAAGGGTTAAACACTAAAAGACAGGGCCATGTGGATCATCGGCAGAGGGTGAGCACCAAGCTGTTGCCAGCAGAAGCTCGGAGGATTCCCCTCTCCAGACAGGTGTTACAGGTAGACACAGAGTCAGGCCAGGTGTAGCTTCTAGGAAGAGAAAAGAGAGAGAACAAAGTTAAAAGCTGAGATAACAGCAAATAATACAAAATTGAAGAGTAGCGTGAGAAAGTAGCGAAGAGGGTGAAAGTGGTCATTATGTCCTCCAGCAGCCTAAGCCTATAGCAGCATAACTACAGAGATAGCTCAGGATAACCTAAGCCACTCTAACTATTAGGGTTTATTACCTTCAAACTGGATAAAATTTATTGAAATTGATACATTTTTCAAAGTTTTTGATTTGTTGGCTAAAATGCATGAGTCATTGCACCTTTTTTGTTGTCCAGATTTGTACCAATGAATGATGGTTTCAGTTGACTTGTACAGGATGCAGAGTTGCAGAAGTGCTTAAACTTTTCACGTATTGTCATTTAACATTCACTAACTTCAGTATATTTTACTGGTACTTTATAATTTTAACAACAAAAATTAGTGCATAATTGTGAAGTGGAAGAAAAATAGATGTATCGTTTTGAAACTTTTTTTTACATTTAAAAATCTTAAGTGTAACATGTTTTTGTATTCAGCTCCCTTTACTCCAACAACACTAAATAAAAGCCTGTGCAACTATGTGCCTTCAAAGTAATCTAAATGGTTAACAGAGGCCAACCGTTTTATTTAATCTCAATATACGATGGTCTGTGAAGGTCTCAGAGGCTTGTTGGAGAGCATTCCTGTTCTCTAACAAGCATCACTTAAACTTCTCTTTATCTTTATCCCTTACCTGTCTGCTGTGTTCCTTGGTCTAAGGGTGTAGGCACACCTGCCGCTTTTGGCCTGCTTTAAACGCACCAGAGTTTGTTTCCTTGTTAGTCCAGACATGTTGGGAGCCCTGATCTGGACCATACAGCGGGACCGAGACCGACTTTTTGAGGTGGTTACTGTCCGCTTCCAAACGAACTCTGGTACAGTTCGCTTCTGGTGTGAAAATAATCTGGCCTCGATCCGTCCCAACTACAAAAAATGTACGTCTCTTTGGCCTTAACAAGCCACCATAGCAGTGAACGTTACAGAAATGAAATGCAGAAATCTCACCTGAACTCTGCTCTGTTGCTTGGCAACACTGTTGCCTGCGTGTTTTAGCTCGGTGCAGAGCACAGCGTCTCCTTCAGGGTTCCAAAATTATAAATGGAACGTTGAAAAACTTTGTTGAATAAGCTGCTCTTGACCCTCACAATGATATTGCAGCTGTAATAATGACACAAATGTGCAGACCAGAGAGGCTGCTTGCAGAAGTTTCCACTGTTTTCTTCCATTTGCCGGTCTGAGCTCTCTCACGCCTCAGTCTGTCCAACGGAACAATGATCATCACCCGCGTGGCTTTGTTTACAAGTAATAGTTCACTTGCAAAAAGTAAAATGTGAAAGCAAACCACACCAAACAAAAAATAATGCCACTTTTGGTTTGGACCAAACAAGTGGACAGAAGGATATTCCTGGTGTGAATACACCCTAAAGCAGGATTAGGTCATAAAGCAATATGCCAACATCTGAAAACCTCAGGGGCCACTATTTGGTTCATCATCGAAAATGCAAAGAGTATGATAGAACTGCTATAACTACGAAGACACGGCCATCCATCTTGACTGACGGGACGGACAAGGAGAGCATTGATCAAAGAAGCAGCCAAGAGGGCCATTGTAACTCTAGAGGAGCTGCAGAGATCCACAGCTCAGGTGGGAGAATCTGTTGACTGAACAACTGTTGGTTATGCTTTCCACAAATTTGGCCTTTCTGGAAGAGTGGCAAGAAGAAAGCAGTGGTTGAAAGAAAGCCATAAGAAATTCCCTTTGCACATTGCCATTACATGTCAAAGAATGTATTCTGGTCAGATGAGACCAAGATTTACCTTTTTGGCTTGCATGCAAAACGCCATGTATGACAAAAACGTTACACACTGAACACACTTTTCTCATTGGGAAAATCGGTGATGGCAGCATCATGCTGTGGGGATGCTTTTCTTTTACATGGACAAGGAAGCTGGTCAGAGTAGAAACCTGTTGGAGATGCCAAATGACTTGAGACCAAAGCCAAGCTTCACCGTCCAGCGAGACAACAACCCTAGACATACAGCCAGAGCTACAGTTGAGTGGTTCAGATCAAAGTACATTCATGTTAGAATGGCCTTTACGTGATTTAATTTAGAATATTTTACAAGACTCGAAAATTAATGTTCAGTGACACACATCCAATCTGACTGAGGTTGAGCTATTTAAATGGTAAAATAAAACTCCAAAAGACTTGTAGTTCTAACTGCAGCAAAGGTTGTTCTAAAAAGTAGGGACTCAGGGTGTCTCAGTACAAATGCACAACACACTTTTCAGATTTTATATCTGTAAAAAAATAATATTTAAACGCAGGTATCCTTTCTCTTCCTCTTCAGCTTTGTACTTCTTTCTGTTTTTGGCACCTCAAATCCCAGTAAAATATTTTCAACTCTGTGGTTAACGTGACAAAATGTGAAAATGATATAAGAGATATAAATATATTTGCAAGGCACTGCGTATTTTGCAAAGTTCTGCTGCGAGTAACAGAAAATTTGCATAAGAATCTACTAATAGTGTTGACCTGCTCCATTTTAGATGAATTAAAACCTGTTTGATTTTACGTCTGCTGAGCTGACCACCGCAGAACTAACGGCTTGTAATATTTATAGCAATGTTTGTCCTACATTTCAGCTAGTGCTCTTTCTTCATGCCATATAATACAACATTTCTAAAGTAATTTTCTTTTCATTCCTTGCACTGGTTCGTCATTGTGTAAAATGCTTTCTGGCAGCAGGAACTGGATTTTTTTGGATTTCTGTGTAACACCAACTGGAATCAATACTGAGCCAAAGCTCGCTAAAATAGAATATAGTAGATGACTCCAAAGTTTTGACAATTAAATTTTTATAAGAATTTAAAGAGAAAAAGACAAAGTTAAGAGGTAATTTGGAGGATAAATGATTAGAGTAGATTCAGGGTGTATATTGTTCTGGCATACAGAGCCACAGGTTCTTTTAATTTCGTCTACGTTCCTCTTTTTAAAAGCCTGCTTTTAAAAGAGGTCTTTATAAAGAACATATAATCACCACTTTGAATAGCTGCACTTGCTGAGACTTGATGGGGTGGATTAAATGCTCCATTACTGTTCCTCTGAATCTGGACTGCTCCCCACATCTGACTTGTGCTGGAAATCCCGTTCAGGTAAGAGCAAAGCTGTTTCTGAATATAATAAAAAGGCTTCATTAAAAACCATAAGGTCAATAATTAAACATTAACCTCTGCACACATGCTTTAACACTGCCTTTAACTTTCTGTCCCTACAATATGCTGTATGTATAATTGCTGGATGTATGTAATAAGAGGGTTGATTCCTGAAGTGATGAACACCTGCTTGTTAGGTTGAGCTTCAGTTCTCTACTTCACTACTTTAATTAGATTAGGTCAGAAAATAACACTCAAATCTGAACTGGTTACTGTGAATATATGATTACAGTGTAAAAGACTGTAAAAGAAGTGTCTTCGAATTCCAGATTAGCTAAACTTTTCAGCTAAATTCACAGAAAACTGTATCCAGCAGGATGAATGTAAATTAATTTACCCCAAAAGGTGCATGAACTCATGCATGCACATGCAAAACATGGACAAATCCCCAAACATTCATGTATATACACACAAATCTATTCATATATAAAAAGCTGTAATACCAAGATTTTCTGAAGCCCCAGTCTATCTTCAAAATGTCCCCACCACCTTCAATAAAGGATTTCTTGTGACAGTTTTACTGATGCAACTTTAAGTTTTCTGTTGGATGCCAGCAGCTGAAAGGATGAGTGAAGAAAACTGCAGCAGTCATTGTCGGTCTGAAGCCCATCCTAGTCATAACTCAGTTTTTTTTCTATGGTTTACTAGGGGGTTACCATGCTAAAAGTAAGTACACTCCCTGTAAGTCTCATAGAAACCATGTTTGTGTTAAGTGGTGTTGGTTTTCATTTTCATTTGCTACGACTTGCTAGTATCAGGTTGGGCCATCCGTTGTGTTTAGATCTGCTGTTATTCTTCATAGCATAGATTGAACAAGGTGTCTGAAAGATTCCTCAGAGATTTTGGTTAATGTTACTTTAACAAAGTTGCCAGAATGAAGCAGTCAGATGATGGAGTACAAAACTCAAGGTTGAGGAACAGTGCAGCTCATTTTAAAGTTGACAAAATTGTTTTGCAAGCTTTTCCAGGAAGAAAAAAATATTTTTTGCAGCAGATGGATGAGCCAGTGTGATGAGCCAAATACTTTCTTCAGTTTTAACAGGAGGAGGTTTGTTTTAAGGGTTGAGGTCTCGGTCTTTATGCGGGTCATTGCTCCATCACATGCATCCGCACTCCATCACATGATCAGCAAGCAGAGGCCTGAAAGATGGCAGAAAAATGACCTGAGCCTACTTCTCACCTGACTGAGATCCCGCTGAGAACTTGTTGGCCTCTTGGTTTCAAAGTTTCACAGGGAGGTTTCACCTTCCAGCTTAACAACCCTAAACTAATTTAGATTAGGTTTAAAACACTTATATATGATAATTTACTAAGAGTATCTCTAGTTAGATTAAGTGAAAAATAATCGCTAGATTAATTGATTACTAAAATAATTGATGGCAGCAGGCCTGCTTTAGATCGAAGCATATTCATGTTTTAAAAGGTCCCAGTCAAAGTTCAGACTTAAATTCAATTGAGACTTGATAACTGACTTTTACCGATGCTCTACATCCGTCAGACTGGATCCTTTTACAAAGAAGAATGGGCATAAAATTCAGTCTCTTAATCTGCAAAGCTGGTAGGTGTATACCAAAAAAATGCCTGCAGCAGTAATAGCAGAGAAAGGTAGTTCTACAAAGTATTGGCCCATCACATTGAAACTTCATGTGAAAAAGTTCATGTTCTGCAAGGTGCTGCATATATTTAAACTATTTTTTAACAGGAAAAGTGGATAATGTTTCACAGAGGAGCAGTGTTTAAAATCGGATTTAAATACATATTGAAATGTAGCACTTTCTGTAAGAGAACAAATTAATTGGTGGCCGGTTTCTCCTTAGAGATCACATACTCTAGTTAAACATTCAGGTTCGATGTTCATGGGACGTGTGGGCTGACTGATTGTTGTCTTTGTTAAACAATTTAGTGAGGAAAATAATTTCTCATAATTATGCATGTGCTGTAGCAGTTTGCTTCTAACCTGAGCAACATGTAAAACAAGCCCTTCTTCAGACTAATGTGTTTGTCTGCAGAGCTTATTTTCAGTCCACTGGCACTGCGCTAAAGTAATGTTTCTGAAGTCTATTAAATTACGGCAGGAGATAATTGTGTGTGCGCCTTCATGAAACCCATTTGCTAAATGTGTATCGGGTCCACAAGAGCCCAGTTAAACTTGTAACACGCTACGGCCACGTGTTGGAGCTTTTGCAGGATCATGTGTTCGGTCGTCTCTGTCGGGCCTGTTGGGCTGGGTCTGTTGGCCCGGTGTCTAACCATGTGGAAGTGATTGTTAGCCCAAGCTTTTTTTAAGGCACATTAGGGAGACCTTGAGAGAGAAAACAGGCCGAGCTGTGAACATAAAGGAAAACAGAAAATGAGGGAAAGGTGCATTGCTGTGCTATAAACTGGGATGAATCAGCTTGAAAGCAAGGTTTAATGGACCATATTTCTCTTTCCCAGGAAAAATTATATAGCATATTGGATGTGATGAAGTCAGGAAAATTGGAGAAATGTTGCATTTGCAGAAGATATTTTACTAAACAGAGCTCTGTAATGTTAGTCCAGCAGGCGGGTGCATTCTGGTCCAAACCCAGCCTGGCTGTGCTTCTTCGTCCTCGTCACATGACTCTTGGTGGACCACTAATGTGTTGGTTTAATCCTGTGGCTCCCAGCTGTATGAGCTCACCCACGAATGGTTGGAGGAGGGGGTTGATTTTTAAATACAAACGTCACCGTCAGTTTAACCGAGTTGATCTTGTGATTTGTTTTAGTGGTCGAAGCAGCAGCTTTTGTTTTCAGAGAGGCCCCTGCAGCGGTCAGGGCGTGATTGTGGCCTGGAAGTTTGTTCCAAAAGGCTCCATGCCTGAGCCGGTCCAACCTCACAGACTCATGGCCAAAGTTGCGGTCTACTTGTGGCCAATATGTGGTGCTGGTTTAAAAACTCCTCTTCTCCGGGTGGATTGAGAGAGTGTTCACACTGAGAGAAAATGTTTGATGCATGTGTGTGGTCACGGTGAGAGCCCTCTGTAAAGATCCAGTCCTGACAGTCAACACCAGGTCTTGTCAGTCGGAGGATTTACTCCCTCCATCTTATTCCCCCTCTTTGTGAGTTGGATGCTGTCTGTATTTTCCGTCAGTCCTCAGCATGCATCTCCAAGGCTCTTTCTTGCTGCTTATTTAATGTGACTCTTTGCTATTATCATCTGTGAAAGGTTGTATTGAAACCTCTGTTGTACCGCTGCATGTTGCAAACGGCTGGGATTTAGATTTGGTGTAGGGATTGGTATGTTTGCATCTTTTTTTGTTTGTTTGTTTGCCTTTTAATGGGGCAGGATAACAAATGAGTTTATTTTTTATTTAAAAAAGAATCTATTTCCTGTTTTTCAGGCTGAGCACTGGAGAAGGGGATGGAGCTTGGTGTCCAGCAGCACCGGTCTTCCCCAGCGAGTCGGAATATCTTCAGGTCAGTTACCCTGTTTACTCTGACCTGGAGCCACAGACGGTATTCAGGGTTTCTGGCTCATCTGTGGGAAGAAAAACAATTATTGATCATGTGTTTTTTTTAATGATTAGAGTTTCAACTGATAAAAAAACAGCCACAATTCCCTAAATATGCTCCTTCGGCGGGATTTAGGACCAGCTACCAGTTGCGGATGCTGGGTAGTTAAGCACAGCAGCATGATTCAATGTTTAACATCTCAAAATATGTGAATTTTTTGGCTTCACATTTAGTGACTTTTCCTAATTTAATGGGGGCATATGCCAAAAATAAAATTAACATGACAATTTGTTTCAATGTTCAAGAGGTCACTTTAAAGGTCATCTTTAAAAGACTTGAGGGCCCTAACCCTACGTAACCATAACTATAGCTGTGCGAGAACCACTGATAGTTCACACAACATGGAAAAGGGGAAACACTACGAGAAGTTTGATATTTCCCATGCTTTGGGAGGCACGAAAATACCGTCCCCGTGAAGATAATACTTCGCACAACTTAGGGGTGAAACAAACCTATCAAAGCTTGCACAGCAGCCTTTTGCACCATGCACTCTTCTGCTGCTGCTCAGCTGAAAATGACTTCTAAGAAAAAGTTTTCTGTAAATGAATGTGTTGTCAAACTCTTTGACCAAGTAGGTGACATAGAGGAGAACATGTCTTAGACAGAGGATAACATTGAGGATGACTCTGATAATGAGGCATCCTCCTCTGATGAGAATGACACCATCAGTGTTGACCCTCCTGCTCTCTCTCAACTTCCAGCAAACACTCTACGTTCCAAAAATGGAAAGTTAATGCGGTCTGTTTCTCCACTTTCACTACAGGGTAGAGGTAGTGATGCTAACATCATTAAAATGGCTCCAGACCCCACCAGATATGCTGTCACCCATGTCCAAGACATAAGATCAGCATCTGAGCTGTTCGTAACACTTGAGATGACAAATTTAGAGGGTAGGCGCGCGTGTGGGGATGGTTGGAAAAAAGTGGATGGAACTCGCTTGCATGCCTGCATTGGGTTACTCATCTTGGCAGAAGTGTACAAGTCAAAAGGCGAAGCAACAGCAAGTGTTTGGACTGCTGACACTGGAAGGGCAACATTTCCATCAACCGTGTCTCTAAATATTTTCCATGTTTTCTCCCGTGTTAATGACAGAAAAACAAACTGTATGCAGACTGTTACATGTACAATTCACCAGCAGTAAATATTGTGCTTGTACTAGTTTTTGACCTACAGGAAGTGGGGGAACCTAAAATTCCTGGCTGCGTCCCTGTACTGATCTCTCAAAGTGTCAGACTGCACAGCTACCCTAAATGAAAAGTTTTGAAACAACAAAAACAGCAAAAGCATGAAATGGCGCAGGAGCAGATTGACCATTACCTGCAGAAGTCTGTCTCTCTGGTTGCAGGCTGATCGAATGGCTGATATGCCTCCTCAGTTTGCTTTTAAATATCTTTAGAGAGCTTCCTGACTTCTTTTTTTAACACTTCCCTTCATTTTGTTCATTACTGCTTGATGGTGCCAGTCTTTTCAAGATGTTAAGATTTTTTCCATCTTCAATAGAACAATACAGTGTTAAACTTTTAAACTAGCTTATTTTTACATTACTTGCCTGGTAATGTTTGCGTGATTTAAAAGAAACGGCTTCACCTGCTTTTTATGAGCTGACTTTCCTCCTTTCGTTTTTTAAAAACTTACCCCTGAAGTGAAGTTACTGTTTCTGAAAGTTTTTCTTATTGTAGTGGAAGGAACACCACCATGTGTTTTAGTCATTTTGCAGGTTTTGCTTTACAAAGCCCTAAAGGCCAATGTAGCTACAAGGTAAAATAACTACAACCTTAATCCAAATAACAATGCTGACTAATTGTTTTGAGCTCCCTGAGCAATCACCAAGAGTTGGCGTTCGATTACACGAGCAGAGGGATAATTTAGCTGTAATTGATTGTTTGGTTATATCTAGTTAAACAGTCATCTAGCTCACATAAGAAACTGACGTGGACTTCAACGAAACATGCGTTTTAGGTTCAATTTGTTCTTGTGCTGTTTGCAGTATTTCTTTTTGTTTTGTTTTTTACAATGATGCACTATTAAAAGCAGCATTTGATAGTGCATTATTTTCTATTAAAGTAGTACATAATTTTGATGTTCTAAGAAAAAGAGGTTGTTTTTTCTAGATAACACTGGTAAACAAACAGCAGAAAGGTTTAAAGCCGGTCCCAAGCTCTGACCATCTCAGAGGGCACCTACAAAGCCATCCACCTAAACAGGCCAAGCAAGGAGGGCATTAATCAGAGAAGCAGCCATTATACCCATGGTAACTCTGGAGGGGCTGCAGAGATTCACAGCTCAGATGGGAGAACCTGTTCACAGGAAAACTTATGGTTGTGTTTTTCAAATAGCTGACCTTGATGGACGAGTGGCAAGAAGTAAGCAGTTTAAAGAAAGTCAGAAGATGTCTTGTTTCAAGTCCAATATAAACAATATAGGGGATGCAGCACACATGTGGAAGTAGGTGCTCTGGTTAGATGAGACCCAAATGTAACTTTGTGGGTTGCATGCAAAATACCGTGGTAAAAAACGAACACCCTAAACATACAATCCCCATGGTGATGGCAGCATCATGCTGTGGGGATGCTTTTCTTCTGCAGGGACAACAAAACTGTTCAGAGTTGATGGGAAGATGAATGGATGAATGGAGTTAAATACATAGAAGACCTGTTAGAGGACACATACGACTTGAGGCTGGGTCAGACATTCAGTTGCAGGAAGACAACGTCCCTAAACCTAAAGCCACAGATGCAATGGAACAGTTTAGATCAAAGCATGTCCGTGTGTTAGAATGGCCTAGTCAAAGTCCGAACCTAAATCCCGTTGAGAGTCTGTAATGAAACTTGAGCTGCAAAGAAGAATGGGTTAAAAATTTCTGTTTCAAGATATACGATATACAAAGCTGATGGAAAAATACCACAAAAAACCTGCAGTTGTAAGTGCAACAAAAGGTGCTTTTACAAAGTATTGACTCCCGGGGGCTGATTAGAAATGCACGCCAGTTGTAGAAAGTTTTGAAATACCAGGTAAGATTTTTCTTTCTCTTCCAAATTATGCACTGCTTTGTGTTGGTTTATCACACAAGTCCCCAAAATTACACTGAGTTTTATGGCTCAAACATGAGAAGATGTGGAAAGGTTCAGGGGGTGTGAATACTTCTGCTAGGCGCTGTACAAGTTATTCACCAGAAAAAGCAGCTTAGCCAGAATCCATGCAACTTGTTCTTGTTTCAAAGCATAATCTGAGGAGCATTCCTTTGGCTGATCAAGTGTAACTCTACCTACGTTTTAAATAAGAAACAGTTGTTTTAGGTCAGATAAATCAGTAAACCTGGTGAGGTGGACAGCTTAAAGGATCTGTATTTGGGGAAAACTAGGCATGCTGTTTCACCTATGACTTTAATAAGAACCAGGTGGAGAAGAAAGACGAAACAGAAATTGATATTGTTATGAATTTCACATTTTAGGTCATTTGTAAAGTCTTGTAATGACTTGCTTTGGGACACGTGTCTTAATGGTGTATTTTCTGTAGATTGACCTGCGCAAACTCCACTTCGTGGCTCTGGTTGGGACCCAAGGTCGGCATGCCGACGGGCACGGCCAGGAGTTCGTCCGCAGCTATCGACTCCGTTACTCCAGAGACGGAAAAAAATGGATCACCTGGACGGACCGCTGGGGACAAGAGGTCAGTCAGCAGGACTTCCTCCTCCTCGCCCTTTTAATGAAAGTGTTTCATTATTTAGAGTTGCAACTCTGTACACAAGTGCAAAAAATTAAATGTAATAAGTAGCCTGAGGGTGAGCTGAGTTATTGAAGAGGGATCGATCCGTGTCCTCAGACTGTTGAATGTGTTCTTCTCTATGTAATTTACTAAGCAGCTAATCTTTGTCTAGATTTGTTTTTGTCCACTGGGTGACGGTCAGTGCAAAGAAAGCCTTAACTTGTATAGATAAAGGCATCGCTTTTTGCCTTTGACACATATTCAGTTTTTTCCTTGGCGATGAGTCCAGCTCTGAGTTTCATTCCTCTATTACAAGATGGGTTTGGAATTCAGATCCCCAGTAAGTTCTGTCTAGACGAGGAGTCACACACTGTGTTTTCCACTTTCAGTCATCAGTTGATACAGACATGATGATAGTGGTCAGAAGATGTTCAGCATTAGCAGACATGTTTAAATGATTTTATTTGACTGGGACAACATGTCAAAGTATCTTTGGGCAGCTGCCCTGACATCCCATCCCATTCTTCTTCCTTCCTCCTTCCCTCCCTCCCTTTCTTCCTTTCCTTCTCCCTCCCTTCCTTCCTTCCTTCCTTCCTTGCTTCCTCCCTCCCTCTCTCCCTTGCTTTATTCCTTCCTTTTTTCCTCCCTCCCTCCCTCTCTTCCTCCCTTTCTTCCTTCCTTCCTTGCACAGTCCCTGTGTAGATATTTTAATCTGTAGGTGAAAAATTCCTGAGACTCTCTGTAAACTCAACATTTTTTCAAATTTTTTTCGAAACTAAAAGTAAAAGTTCAGTCATTTCATTAAGACTCTTTTTAAATCAATAGAACTTGAAGATGCCTGGAATAAAAAATCGGAGCCTTCAGGCGGGATGTACTAAAGCCAGACGTTAATAGGGGAGACACTCTAGGAGAGATGTAACAGAAAGGAACCAACAGGGTGGTGTAGCATTTATTGAGTATTTGTGCTTCTCCCCCTCTCTAGGTGGTGTCTGGTAATGAGAACACCTATGATATTGTGCTGAAAGACCTCGGCCCCCCAATTGTTGCCCGTATGGTCAGGTTTTACCCCCTGGCCGACCGGGTGATGAGTGTTTGCCTTCGGGTGGAGCTCTACGGTTGTGTGTGGAATGGTAAGTATGTGCGGGTGGGTGACTGAAACATTAGGAGATCTCATAGACACACAAACTCTTTGCTTTTCTTATCATCTGGTCTGTGTATTTCAGGTATGGCTGCTAGATCTTGATAAGTCTGATTATGCTGAAGGTGACTGAGTTTTCCCTCTTCTTCAATTTAATTTCATATCAGATGGTAATGTTTATGAGTACTTGTTTTTGTAGCCTCTGAGGGGTTCGCCCAGAGAAAAAAGCCACAGCCTGATAAATGTTTTTTTTCTGAAGCACAACGCTGAGTATTTATGACTGGTACATCTCCTCTCCTGCCCCCATCCTCCTCCCAGAGACTGAACGGGGTGCTCTGTAAATCACAGGCGTCAGTGAATCGAAGAGACCCGGTTCCTGCTCTGAGCCTTCTGGGAGAGCATCCCGCTGCAGTCTCAGGGGTGCAGCAACTCAGTTCAACTTCAGGCCACAGATTATGCAGAATCTAATGAATGTCAGGCTTTTTTCCACGCATTCTGATGTAATCACAAATCAGAGTATACAGAGGTTACTGCTCTTTCTTGTGTTTGTTTAACATTCAAAGAGGAGCTGCCTGACCCTCAGACACTCATTCAGTGACTAGAAGAGCATGCTGCAGTGTAAATACCCTGTGAAGCGTTGTTTATTATGGACAGCAGAGGCTGCAGCCGGTGTTGCGCTGACTGACCAGGCTGATTAGCAGCTGCTTGTTACAGCAGAGAAGTTGTATGGGTTAATGAATGCCAGAGATAAACAGGTTCAAGAGGATGACCTCTTGCTCGCTGCTTACCAAACCAGCTGTAGCAATCCGCCTGGACAAGGTCAAAAACACACAGATGAGGCATAACATTATGACCACTAACAGGTGAAAGGAACAACACTGATTATTTTTTCCTGGCATCAGTTAGTAGGTGGGATATATTATGCAGCAAGTGAACATGTTCATCCTCAAAGTGGTTTTTTTGGTTTGACAAGAACAACCTTAAAGCTGCAGCTTTGTTGGGTTGTTTCTGGTCTGCAGTGTTCATTATAAGGGCGGCATGATATTAGGAAAACATGCAACGTGCAATATTGTTGTTGAATGTTACGTTAACAATTTCACTTCTGATGAACAAACGTCTTTCTGCTTTGGGTCCATTGCAAACCTAATCCCCAGTAGTTTATCTAGCTATTGGAAAGATGTAATTCATTTTGTCCATCTTAACAAGGTTTTACTGAAAAAGTTGTCTGTGGTCTGGCAATTAAGCAACTTAGTTTCTCAATGACTTAACCACCTTGTGACCTTCTAAAATATTTTGTTGCTGCTTTAAACAACAAGCCCCTAAAATAAATGATTGACCCAGAAAGCTGTTTTGCTTGATATCTAAACCTGTGGTGTTCAAACTCTTTGCACCGCTGGCCAAAATTGCCCAGCTGAAAGTACTCAGGGGCCATAATTTTATTGTGAATTCTTTCCTTTTTACCTCCTAAGCAATAAATTAAACTTGAATTATTTAATGAAACAAGGTAGAAAAAAAGCTATCATTGTAAATTCAGAATAAGGGTTTTAGACGTTTGCCTTAATAAAAAAAACATTGTACAGTCGAATGTTTTCTATTTTGTTCGTCTACAAAATATTTAGTCTATTCCCAGCAAAAACCTTATTTGAAAACTCTTGCTATGCTTAGCCAATTTTAATGCATAGGTGAAAGCAAGCCGACACAAGAAATTATGGATAATAAAAGAGAAATACTTTGTGTTGTACCTAAAAAAAAAAAAAAAAAAGATTTTATCATTGACAAATCTCATCCTAAAAATTTGTAACATTCTTGAACTGTGGATGGGGGGCACAAAATGACCCCAGGGCCATTCTTTAGGAACCCCACCACTTAACAGCTGGCTAATATTTATTGTAGTTCAAGCAGTTTGTTTCAACATTCTTATGGCGTACATCGAATCTGCGATAACGATACATTTTCGCTATATTGTACAGCTCATAGTCATTATTTATTAAGAGTGGTCCAAAGGAGGACCAGAGCTGAACCAGCAACAGAATCAAGGCCCATTGATGCATGTGGAGATTAAAGGCTGACATGTGTGGTCCATCCAATGGACAACCCTACTATAGCTCAAATTGCTGAAGAAGCTTATGATGGTACTGATAGAAAGGTGTCAGTGCAAGTACAACAGTGGAAAAGGACATTTTTCCAAATACTAAGAAAATGCATTTTAACTTCTGAATGTGATCAAAGCCAACTGAAAATCTTAAAAAAAACTCTTTTATTCTGGCATTTTGCAGATATAAATAATTTTTGCTAATCCTAACTGACCTAAAATGGGAAATGTTTAGAGAAAAAAAGGTTTGTGTGTCATTTTACTGCGTGTATGCGTAGCAATCTGATCACACAGCAGATAAATAGATTACAGGTGTCAAACTCCAATCGGTGAGGGCTGGTGTCCTGCTACTTTTAGCTGCATCTCTACTTTAGAACACCTGAACGCTGCAGGACGTTGGCCCTCCTGGACTGGGGTTTGACACCTCTAAACCAGATCCTTCAACTTTGCCTTAGTTTGCAGCCCTTCACTCTAGTGTAGAACACTGTTTAATGTAAGAGGGTAAGAGCTGTACTCCGCTCTAGTTACTCGGATAAGAAAAACAGATTTATTGCATGCAGAGTTCTCCATAAGGTGAACATAACTCTTGCATAAATGCGCTTAAATAATAGTGGCCACCCCACACGCTAACCCCTGATGGCCACCACTTGACTGGTGCAGTAATGTCGGTTTTTGCACACAAAGCTGTTCTTGATGCTTAGAACAGCTTGCATCAGACAGATTTAATACACTGGTAGCCAAAATACATTTGTTCAAAGTACAATTGTGGTTATTAGCCGGAACTATGGCGCTAAATTTGACAGGCTGTTTCTGCATTACAAAATAAGATTTGAGAAGTAAAAGGTTTCGTATCGGTGTAGTGCATGTTTAACTGAAACAGAAAGTTATGAGAAACATGTTTTCTTTCCAAACTTCAACCTGTAATTTTGTTTTCCCAGATGGATTGAACGCTTACACTGCTCCGGTGGGTCATGTCATGAACTTGTCTGGCATACCGGTCTATCTAAACGACTCCACCTATGATGGGAGCACAGAACAAGGGTAAGATATTCAGCTGCATCTCTGTTTCTATTTTTATGTATGAGAAGAAGGTAACTTGTCTCCATCGACTCTCAACGATTAAACGTTTATGGAAATGTTCAGATGTTGCCGGAATGTGATCAAAATAAACACTGAAAGTAAAATGTGCCTGGTGCTTATCACATGCTCAAACTGAAAGGTCCACCAAATCGAGAGAGAATGGCATTATTTTTCTTAGTCGCTGAGGGATTTGAGGCATGTTTCCAGATCATAATGTTTGGCTGTGGGCAATGAGGGGTAAACCAGGAATTTAGGGTGGGTTGAGGGGTCCACGCTTTTACAGGCTGTGCAGTTAATGGGGCTGAAATGTTTTGCTAACGGGTAAGCAGGCACCTCTGATGTAATCCAGACGTTTTTCTAGCAGATTTAGGCACGAGGGCTCTTACATCTGTGGGGAGAGGGGGTCTCATTGTTGACGCTGTCGTGTTGCTTTATACCTGCTGGGAAGTGTTTCTGCCATTTTGTGTTTTTGCATGTGCATACGCAGGTTTTCCTCTCTTGATTCGCCTCATTCGCTGCTACATGAATCTCTTATTTCTGTGCAGAATGACTTATTAATTAAAGCAATGCTGTTTGTGTGTATTTGTGTGTGTAGGATGCAGTTCGGAGGCCTCGGTCAGCTTTGTGACGGTGTCCTGGGAGGAGATGACTTTATAGAAACTAAGGAGCTGCGGGTGTGGCCGGGGTACGATTACCTTGGATGGAGTCGGGAAGCCCTCGGGCAAGGCAGCGTGGACATCGAGTTCCATTTTGAGAAACCCAGATTGTTCAACAATATGCAGGTGAGAATGGATGGGTTGTTTGGGCATAATGATGTATGAATAAATTATTAAGGCAGTTTGTTATCAAACAGAAAAATATGCAAAAGCTCCTGTTATGGGGAGAAAAACAGTTGTGGTTAGAGCTGCGCAAGATATTACTTTGCATTTGGCATCACAATAACCATGTTAACAATATTGTAGTTGCAAAGGATGACTTGCATACAGTATTTATTGTATTTCAAGTGACATGTATTAATGCTGTGCATGCAGACAATTTATTGCAACGGTTGTTGCCTTCTTACCAAGCTGCTTGGTTATTTTCCTATAGCCCATTTTTTTCATATTGCATATTACAGCCGGGGTTCATTCATCGTGACTGTCATCCCTATGCGGGCCAGTTAAATATAATGAAAGATGACAGATTATGACCCCAAGTTAGGCCAAAATAATCTCCTGCTGGTAGACTTCCTTACAGCAGACTATGAGTAGATCATATAGAATCACTAAAGCAGATAAGGAAACATTTACAAGGCAGGTACGGATTGAGTCTCATTTAATGAAAAATATCCTATTTCATGGCTGGGAAAAGTCAATATGAAAAGTCCAAAAATGCAAAAGTACCGAACTGGTAACACACCACTCACACACCACACAGTGATAGTCTTTTGGCTTGTCCAACACGTGAATTGACTCTTGTGATATTTTGACGCATGTGCCTCGATTATGTGGTCCTCATGAAGGTGTCTTCATTTAGTCATCTATTTTTGAAGCACCCAGCCTCAGTCTAGTTGTTCCAGCATAAACAATATTTTCACACATAAATGTTGAAGTCTGTTTAGGTACAAAAGCTCCAGATCTGGACATTCAGTATTTGAAATATAAACTTTTTTGGATGACCTTGAGATTTATTATTAAGTTATAGTTTTTTGTTCTTTTTTTTTTGTCTAAGGGCTGCATGGTGGCGCAGTTGGTAGCACTGTTGCCTTGCAGCAAGAAGGTCCTTAGTTCGACTTTCGGCCGGGGGTCTTTCTGCATGGAGTTTGCATTTTCTCCCCGTGCATGCGTGGGTTCTCACCGGGTACTCCGGCTTCTTCCCACAGTCCAAAAACATGACTGTTAGGTTAACTGGTCTCTCTAAATTGCCCTTAGGTGTGTGCATGGTTGTTTATCCTGTATGTCTATGTGTTGCCCTGCAATGAATTGACGACCTGTCCAGGGTGTACCCTGCGTCTCGCCCGTAGACAGCTGGAGATAGGCACCAGCTTCCCTGTGACCCACTATGGAATAAACGGTATAGAAGATGAATGAATGAATGAGTTTTTTGTCTATTTAATTTAGGGCTTTCTTTATTTGATTTCATAAAAAGCTTGAAGAAAATTGTCCAGAAACCAGTCCAAGCCCTTATTCTGTTTTTTTACCATGCGTGATTTTTATTCAAATGCACATGGTAATAAATTGTTTAGGGTATCTTTATATCTAAAAACTATCACTTTACAGTGAATATTGCTTGGATTTAGACTGATTATTCAGGTTGCTAAAGAAATTCCTTAGACATTCCTAAATTCCAGCCTCGTTGTGTTTAGCTTTGTTAATCTGCCACTGCGGGCAGGTTCATATTGACTGGAATAGCTTTGTCGCCATTTAATTAGTTTGGATGCCCCGTAATTTCTGACGGGACGGTGCATCTGTGCTCTTCTCTCTGGGAGCGACTGAGTTGCATCAGAGTATGTTTGTGCGTCTGTGTGGTTTTTGGGGTTAGTTTTTCGAGCAGCCATTGCGATAATGATATGAAGTAACTCAGTTTGAGTTATAACTGTGTTTTTGTATTGGACGGGGCTTGGAATGTCGGTTTGGGTGAAACAAACCTTTCGTGTTCATATTGAAAAGTGAATTTACAGCCAGTAATCGCTCAGAAAAATCTTTATTCTGTATTCAGTGTTCTCTCTTAGCAAATTTTTCCTTCATGTGTTCAGTATTGTCCTGTTTTACCTTAGTTACCATTTAAAATCTCTTCCAGCAGTGTTCCTATTGTTTTTCCAAGACTTATCCAGCTTTTCCGGCCTTTTCCCTGGTGGTTTTCCCACACTAACCTCAGCTGACATACACTGTTATGCTTGCCTGACTGAGCGGATATGTCAGGCGCACAGGTCAGATAAATAAAGAGTGGGAACCTGAACCCAGTTCTTGGTTGACTTGTCTCTGCAGGACAGAGTTCCCTAACCTGTGGCTAATCACCTTCCCAAACGGGTAATCTGCTCTTTAACCCCTTGACAGTCATGGCACTCTTGGATCTGCTTTTTGTCACGCTCCAGATCGGTCCTTTGGGGAATATTTTGGAAACATTTTTTGTCAGTGCGTTTGAAACTAAAAAGAAAGATCAGAGGGAATCCTTAATGCAGGCTGAATTTATGATGAAAAAGGTTAAATGTAATGAATGCAGAGCTATTCCCTAAAAAAAAAAGCCTTTACAGGTTGTTGGAGCTGTATTCCCTGAAGGAGTAGTGAGTTACTTGTTACACTCATATAGTCATCATACGTTGTACACATCAAATGTTGTTCCTGCTTACACATCATCCGAGCATCTGGTGCAGCTGGACGTCTTGCATCTCGTGTGTGTGAGCATTAACATGTGGATTAGATTAGCGTGACTGCTCCTGCACTGTGTGAGGTTAACAGCAAACCTGTCAAGGCAACTTCTGCACCAACTCCTCTATCTCAGAAGGAAAATAAAAATCCACCATTTTCCTTCTTAATTTTCCATCTCTGATCTTAAGTTTCAACCTCTCACTTACTCCTTTTACCATCAACATCCTTTTCTCATCTCCTAAACTTCCTCCTCATTCTCTCAGCCTCATAAATTAAAGCAGATTAACTTCTGAACAGAGGAAAGTCTTTTTTCAGTCTTATTTAAAGATTCAGCGATCAGAGGTTTGTGTCCCATCATCAGATTTTAACTGATTCCTATTTCTACGTTAGACCTAAAATGTAAGAAGATATAAAAATACTATAATAAACTATAGTTAAAAACTATAATAAACAATTATTTTACTGTAAAACAAGGTTTGATTTTTATTTTAAAACAAAGACAAAATAATACCATGTTGACATTTTCAATTTTAAATTAATCCTATAATAGCAATTAGCATTGTTAGTGAAGCTAGCAATTCAAAAACTGTACTTTGTGTATTTGTCGAGTGTATATAGAAACCTATTTTAACCCTAAAGGCTCCTACATGGTCAGGCGTATTGTGCGCTGCGCAGACGTGCACTGTCCATGGACGTTTGAGGTTTCATAGTCGATCGTACCATTTTCCTACAATTTTTCTGACAAATTCCTATATTTCCCGCACTTTTCTGCTAGTGAGTCGAAGAGAAGAAATGGATAGTAGCAAGTTTGATGAGTTATTGGGGCGCCTAGCGCAGTTTCTTTTCCACCAGGCCCCTACTGCACACCTGTCGGTGCAGTGCAGAGAGTGGTTGTGATGCTGCGCATCCTCGGGCCTGCCTGCTTGTAGCAGCTTGGTATCTCATATAAAACAGTTTGATGTGAAGACTTCTTCCCGCTGAGCAATTTACAGTGTGACACCACGTACGCAGTCTTAAAAATGTAGCTTTACACGGACACGTCTGCTGAGTCAAGTACGCCCGAGTATGTGTGAGGCTTAAGATTTCCAAAAGGGCTGCCAACATTTTCAAGTCCAGCATGTTCCACAACACATTGAAAATTCAAAAGACGTAAACATTGCAACTTTGCAATGCTTTTTTTAGCCTTACTGTTATCTGCTGAAAGGCTGGCTCTCTCTCACAGACTGAATGAACAGCACACGTTTGGATATGTTGTAGAACTGTGGTTCTTAAACTTTTTGACAGCAGATACTAAGTTTACCATTGCCTAGAGCGCAAAAGATTATTATTTAACCAGTTTCTTATATTTTGATTTAAATGTCGCCATTTTTGATATTATTATAGCGGTATAGCTGCTACACTCGGCTTGCTCCCACATCGGTTGTTCAGAGGTCAAGATGTGTTTCTTCCTCCGACTTCATTTTTAAACACCCCATAATTACTGAAAATGGCTAACTTTGAGTCATCTTTACTCAGTAACAGCATCTACACCAGAAAGGGTTCTCAACGCAACCTAGTAGCTCTTGGGGATGGTGTGTTCACTGATCAAAAAAGATTGGATTTTTGAGTATCCACTGGTCAATGGCAGGGCCAATCAAGCAAAAATAAATAAATAAAACCCCCAGATTCTGGTCACAGCTGACTTTTTTTCAATGTCTCTCTAGTCTTCTGTCCTTACCATCTCCCCCGTTTGTTATTTTCTTCATCTGTAGTCCTGCTCTGTGCTTTTCATGCCAAAGCAATTATAGTTCAACAGAATGAAAATGTGTCATTAATTTAGTGTCTTAATTTAATCTTTTCCAGCCTCTCTACTCATTAGGAATAATAAACATCCCAGAGTTTGCTGTGTATTTGAGCTAATTCATATGCATAGTTAGTAGATTTTCTGATTGCATCTCTATTCCTCTTGATCCTTATCTTATTGGGATTTTTTTTTCTCTTGGACTCACACTTGTGTCGTTCACCTAGGTGCACAGTAACAACCGGCACACGCAGGGCGTGCGAGTCTTCAGCAAAGTAGAGTGTCTTTTCAAGCCTGGCCTCCTCCAGCCCTGGTCCTCTCCTGTACTCACCCTGCCTGTTCCCCTTGAAGATCTGAAGGACCCCTCTTCACGACCCATCTCCCTCCCACTTGGCGGCCGGCTGGCTCAGATCCTGTGCTGCAAATTCTACTTTGCCGACCGCTGGTTGCTCATCAGCGAGATATCCTTCCTCTCTGGTAGGAAAGCAAACTGGAACAGTTTGGTTTTACATCTTTGACATAAGTGGCTCATTCGGGGCCATTATGTTCCTCTACAGATTCTGCTCTTACACCATGGATTCCTCTGCATCTACATGTTAAAATATTTTCCTGGCAGACATTTTATGAAAATATATATGTGCTTTACTATAAATGCAAAGAAAACATAGAATGGGCATAATTATTGCACTATTATTTCAAATCAGGGCATAAGAAACCCAGTGTTTCTACTTTCTTATTTACAGTAAAAACAAGTCAGACTGCGCCTCAGAGTGTCAGAATCAGTTTTAAAATCTGACACAAAGAAAGCAATAGCTAAACAGACAGTCACAGTACAAATGTTCTTCATAAGAGTAAAGACTTCACTGGCTCTTGTTGTTTAGGTAAAACTAGTCTTTAATCTTTTTGGCATTAAAGGGTTTTAATGAGCTAAAACATTCACAAGTGTTCGTTTTAGTTCTCAGCTCCCTCTTCAAAATAAAAGATTTCAGTCTCATAAATCCTGAATTTATGAGACTATGTTTCAAATTCCTAATGGGGATATGACAGAGATCAACAGTGTTAGACTTTCAAAATAAGGTTTATAGATGCACTTCAAAATAAAAGCCTTAATGGTTCATACATTCGATTAGTGGGTTCAACATTAAGAATGGAACCCGTGTTTAAAGAGATTAAGTTGGACTTTCAAAATAAAACCCATTTGTGCAATTCAGTATAAAAATGGTTCAATTCAATTCAAAAAGGCTAACTTAGATTGTCTCCAAAATCAAATCAGTAATAGACTAGATAGGTGTCATGGTAGCAGGAAATCCCGAGATATAAAAATGGTTTTCTTATTGAAAAACTTGGGTAAACATTACGAAGGACATAAACAAGGTATGACCTTTCAAATTAAAGCTCACAGATACTCTTCAAAATAAAAGTCTTAAGTCATTGGTTTGATCATTCCATATGTTGGTTCCACATCACATACTATATGACCAGTCATAACAATGCAACCATTTGAGCCTTTCAAAGTAAACTTTACCCATTATCTTCAAAATTCATAATGGGTTATCTTCTTGCACAGCTAGAACTGATATTACTAACAGATGATTATGCTGCCCTTTTTAAAATAATGGTTGATGCTTTTCAAAATAAAAATCTGTCCAAATCATAGGTTTGAGTATTGCATAGTAGGAAAATACTAAATTCGCCGTCGTGCATACTGCCAAAACACACAACGGCACGCACATTCTTCTTCTCTCTCTGCACTCTTCTTCGTGGTCCCAGTCTGACAGCGCCACTGCACATATGGACACATACACATTTACACACCCACCGTACACTGAGCTCCATCCCTTATGAGTTACACATCTCCTGCAACACAGGTCACTTGATGCCTACTGGTTGGGAACGAATTAGTATTTCGTGGGAACAAATTAGTATTTTGTGGGAACGCTGTCTATATATATTTTTTCTCCATGTCAGTTCCCGGGTTCCATAGGATATAAACCATCAGTGTTACTTATGTATCAGCCACCTTGCAAATTTATTGTGGATTTTCCAAATTTAATTTATTCTTGCTGTTGAATTATTGCCAAGGCATTCTGATTATAAACATGGCTTCGTTTGAATTTATTCCTGAAAGTCTTTTAAAAAATTAATTCAACTCAAGGGAGTGTCGTTTCTAATGCAGAGCTGCAGGTATAAAGCAGGTTTGGATGTTTTTACAGAGAATGTTCTTAACAAAGTAGAAGACCGTTAAAAACAGAAATTATGTTGGATGGATAGGTATAGTTAACATGTATTAGAAATAAAAAGACGAGTAGTGCAGACTGGAGGTTTAATAACAGTTGCAAAAGAAGCAGGAGAAAATGAAACTGAGGATTTTTTTTTCTTTGATAAAGGTTCCTGCTGATAACTTATGCTGCCAGTGGCAGCATTTGCATGCAAAGACCTTATGATAGTGTTTCTATCAAAATGCAGTTTGCCAGCAGCCCTTCTAGGAAGGTTGTCTCTTCATGTGTCTGATTTGAAGCTACAATGAGCATCCATCAGTTCATCTTTACACACTTCTTATTAATGTTGCAGTTTATCAGTTCTGGGCAAAAAAGGCATTATTTCTTCTGTTGGCCTCCTTGACTTTTTGTTTTGGACCCAAAGTATCTGAAGTGTAAGATTTATCGCTCTCTGACCAGAAGTCAAACATACCCATCTGGTCTGCAGCTGAGATAACGGTGGCTAATTAAACTGTCCATTGTGTCAGCTCTAATGTGGTACCATGCAGGTGCTGTGCAGTCACACAAAGCCAGATACCTGAATGATTTCAACCAACAATGTCTAGTCTGTTGCCTTGAATCATAGCTAATAAATTGCCTTTTTTAAAGAAGTGTTGCACCTGCATAACAGTTTGAATTTCAGATTAATGGCTGCAAACTGAAGTCTGGGCCACTAAAGCCTGCCTTCTGTCTGCATGTAAACTGATAACCCTAGGAAAAGAGATTCAGCTCTGGTAACCTTGATCTGAGTGGAAGACCTTAATAGGTAAATTATAAAAACTTAACCATGAAGGGTGGAGGATGGTTCTGTATGCCTCATATTCACTTAAGTCAGGCCTAAGTTAAATAATCCAACACTGATGTTAACTGGTGAGCAAACAGGGGCAACTGGTGAGTTGGTGAACAAACGCAATCAATTATTGTTGCCAATAAGAAGTGCTTCACTTCCTGATCAGAAACTGCAATCATTAGTTCTACTCTGAGGAACTGCTTTGTCCAGCTGTGACCACAGTTTGTTTTCCAATCACAACTACTGGGTAAAAACAAGGAAAATCACAAAAACGTTGTCCTTTTAATATAATTAAAAGTTTAATGAAGTTCTTTGCCTCTCGGGTACTTCAGTCTTGACAATTTGGCGGTCGGCAAAAAAAATAGGCTCGAAAGGTCCTTGCATAACTCAGAGATTTCCAAATCATTTCCACACCCAGTATTTCACCATGAGAGATGGTTAAACATACCTTAAAAGGATCAAACAGAGCAGCGCCTGCTGTGCTCTAGTTATCTGCTGAAAGTCTCGCTCTCTCTTGTTCTCTCGCAGCCTGAATGAAACAGTAGACATGTCTCGATATGTCGTATACAAATGGTTTGCCTTTAAACACTTTCTTACGTCTCTGATAGACATCACTGAAACCTGAATAGCTAAAAGCGTCTTCACTTTGTCATTTCATATTTTATGTATCCAGAGCCATTTGAAGAGGATGGGACAGACGTTGATTCATCTCTTCACAATCCTCCGAAGGTTCCGGACCCCAGTCCGTCTCCTTTGGTGAACGCCACCTCCTCCGTTCCCACATCGAGTCACAGCTCATACAGCAGCACCTCCGAGCTTTCTGGTAGGTACCTGCACTCTTCTCATCAACCTTCTAATTCTCCTTCCAACATTTTGCCTTCTGTTTATCAACCATTTTTCTTGAATTCTGCCTTTTTTATATCCATTTCCCTCCCTCACTTGTCCCTTGTTTCTGTGCCCATCTCTTTATATTCTACTGTGATGACTGTAAGCAATGTTGACGATGTGTTTCTGCCAAATGAGTTTGGCAAAGCTCTGAAATATATTTTATTCTGACCTCAGGTTATTTACAAAGACTATTTTATTGTTCTTTTGGAAAACTTGAAGTGGAAGGTTAATTACTTGTCAGGGATTTATTCATCATCGCTAGCCAGCTTTGAAATAGTCAGCATGAATTTCACGAGATTTTTTACCCAGACGGACGAAAATCCCCCTTCATACCTCCTCTTTGAGCCTTCATCATCTCTCCTCTCATGCTTTCCTCCTTTGTCCATCCCTCGCTCCTCCAGAACCCCCCACCGCCACCACCATCATGATGGACACCACTGGTAACTGGACACTGTCAGGTGAGAGAGTGCACCAAAGGAGACTCTTTTTTTTTTTTTTGAAAAAGAGACTGAGAGGGAAGTCGACTTCATCTGAGTTGGCTCTCCTCCGGTATCTTAAAAAATCGTCCCTGTGCGAAGTAGACAGTTTGCAGTATAATAATGGAGCAGGGATTAGGGGGACAGGATTTGGCACCGGGCTCTGTCCCCAGAGTCCCCTCGAGGAAACAACTCTAACGCAGCCATAGTAAATTATATTTGCATCCAATATCATCTTGGCTTCCTGTGGTCTCACAAACTGCATGTTGTGTTGGCAAGCTGGCTCTATTCGACACGACTAAACAATAACAGGCTTGAAAAAAATAAAAAGAGCTGGAGCTGGTTTTTTGTGGCGTGTATGCTGCTTTGTACTTTTTTACTGGATGTGGTTGGATGGCTTTGTCTGGGTTTATTTATTACCCGCATGGTGTTCAAGTGACACAGACACAAAGAGAGAGAGATAGATGCAGGAACACTCTTCTGTTCTGATAGACTAATGTTCAAAACACTCTCTGGTAAATCTGTATTTATGAATGTAGGCATATGCATGTTATGTTTATGTGCTTGTTTTCACATGGGTTCAACAAGTGTAGGACATATCTAGCGCTGTAAAAACAGATTACTTCTGTTTTTGCTTTTATTGTCATAGTAAATGCTTCAAATCATCAAACACATTTAAATATATGACAAACCATTTAAATCAATAAACCATATCCAAACCAACATGGCTCTATGTAAAAAGAACTAGGTGCCCCTCAAACCAAATAATTGCCTATGGCTCTCCGGTACCATCATCAAGCTTTTGCAATAAGAGGCAATTATTCTTTTACATCTCTCTGGAGGAATCTTGTCCCACTCTTCCTTCATGAATTAAAGAAGGGTGAACTTTCATATTGGGGGTTTTAAGCAAAAACAGCCTGTTCAATGTAATGCTACAACATCTTAATAGAATTAAAGTCTGGACTTAAACTAGGCCACACCAAACATTTCTGCTCTACAAGTTGAACTTGCTGGTGTGTTTGTATCATTGTACTGCCACTTAACCCAGATGTGCTTGAGCTCCAGGTCACAAACTGATGGCCGGACATTCTTCTGGATTTCCTAATAGACAGTTTTGGGGATCACCATGTGAGACGGGCCTTTTATGTCATGTGGCCTTTAAACGTTTCCATGGAGGCCATGTTTGCCACTGTCTAACATTAATTACTGACCAGAGGCAAGTTAGGCTTGGAGAGCTTTAAATGTTGTTCTGGGTTGTTTTCTCACATCCTGGAGGAGTTTTTGATGCATAATTTGAGTAATGTTGGTAGACCAGCCATTTCCGAATAGGTTCACCACTGCTCCATGTTTTCTCCATTTGTGAATAATGGCTCCCAGTGTGGTTTGCTGGAGTTTTAAAGCTTTAGAAATGGCTTTGTAATACTCCAGACTGATAGATGTCAGTGACTTTGTTTCTCATCTGTTCTTGAATTTCTCTAGATCAGTGCAGGATGATGTGTTGCTTTTTGAGATCTTTTAGCCTACTTCATGTTGTCAGCCAGGGTCTATTAAAGTGGTTTCTTCAGTCTTAGGGTCGAGCAGTTATCAGGTGAGGGTCTAGCAATTGAAATTCATCTAAACTTTTGTTTTTTATCACAGTTAATGGGTGGGGGGGTCAGGTTTGATTGGATAACTGTATCTTAGTAAATGAAATCATCCTTTGAAAACTGCTTTTGGAATTTTCTCAGGATATATTTTAACATTTACTTGTGACCAAAAAAAGGAATAATGTAAGAAATGTGTAAGGGAACATTCTGAAAACTTTTCAAAAGAATGTTTTTCTATTTTTGTTTATTTATATTTTCAGTTTTATACAAGAACTGCACAAACATAATACAACAGGAATAGTCCCAGAAAAAAATAGAGAGAAGAATATGTTTATATGCAGGTTTCACTAAGACCATCTAATCCAGGGGAAAGCTGGTGTTCCCTCATGAAACTAAAACATGCCTCTGCTGACATGGAAAGGAGAAAGAAACTGCATTATTCTGATTATTACTTGACTACAAAGCTGCTAAGAAGTGAAACCACACTGACATACTGCTCCCTGGGCAGCGGGGTATGGCAGGCTCTGGGTTATGGTGCATATTCAAGCAGACAATCCCTATCAGATGTTGAGTAAGCCTGGTGTATCTGTGCTGGTGTGTGACACCCCCCCCCCCCCCCCCCCCCCCCCACCCATCCGTGTGTATCTCCTCTGAGAGGCCCGATTTGGAAGGGTCTACAGTGCCAAAAACTTATTTTTATTCCCCTGGTTTTTTACTCCACAAACCCACACAGGGGAAAATTTAAATTTCACAGGGGCTGCAAAAATAAAAATAAAATTGATGAACTGTTAGGAATTATGAAGATCTTTCTCTACTGCTACCCACGTCACATTTCTACAGAAAATGGCCTAAAAAATAATTAAATCATCCAGACTTCTATTTTTATTTATTGAATATATTCTGCAGTTATATACAGTATAGTCTGCAAAAATGTAAGTGAAGTGAACATCAATGGCTATATAGTGTCAAATGTTCCTGTTAAAGATGAGGTTCCTTCCTGAAGTATTCATAACCCTTGAACAGTTTCACCAACTGTCACACCACAACCACCAAGTTCAATGAGTTTTACTGGGATTTTATTTGGAAGAAACATAACAAATAAGTACTTATTGCATGAAGTGGAAGCAAGGGGATACATTTTTACAGATAAAAATTAATTCTGAGTCAGAATGTTGTAGAACCACCTTCTGCTGCAAGTCTTTTAGGGTATGTCTCTACCAGCACATCTAGAGACCCGATTTCTTTGACCATTCTTCTTTGATGTTGAAAGCCACCATATACTTGCTGGTTAAAGTTTGGGACAGCAACATTTGAATCCTGGCTAATGCTGCATTTAAAGGACCAGACATTATGAACTTTAGTAATAAAATAAAAAAAATCACGTAATATATTGATTTCAATATTGGGAGGAATGTCTTCTGAGCTAAAGAGGGGAAGTCCAAATTCCCAGCTGTCATAGAATGCAGCACAACTTTGGTGTTTTGATGAATTGGATAACGAACTGTGGTCATTTAGAGAATAAAGAAATAAACAGAACTAAGTCATCATTTCCTGATTGTTTTTCTGTGGTTAGACTTGAAAGCACATTCACTCAACTCCAGCTGCAGAGACTGCACCGACATCTTTTATGCTAAAGCCCACATTTTCTTTATACATAACATGTGTTTTTAAGTATAAGACAGCAATTTGACTTAATTTAATTTATAGGCAAAGCACTTATCATGCCTTTTATAAGCCAGTTGCTCACACACCTTCGGTCCATGGATTATTGCCCAGATATGTCTAAAACACAGAAAACAGAGTAATAAAATGAAGGGGGTTTCTCTCTGGGGAAAAATACACTACAACTCTCTTATAGTGGCTTATAAAACATGACTGCGAGAGAGAGCACTTTACATCTAGGCTGTCAAACAATGCTAGGAGGAGAACAATGGTGCAGCAGAAGTATTGAGGAGCCCTGTTTATCATCTTCTGAAACAGGCTGTCAGTTATCAAAGCAGTTTTCATGGCAGGCGGGATGATGAACAAGGAAAGTACATGAGGACATTTGTTTAGCTCTAAGTAAAACTACCCTAAGGTGTCAATCTGTTTGTCATTTGTCTTCTTTTATCCACCGTATTGACTCAGAAATATTCAGTTTCTAAACCAACCTCTTATATTTGGCCAACTGTAAAATGATAATCAGATGGAGATTTGCTGCAAAGTTGTTTGAGACACCACTATATACAGCATGCTGTTTACTTTATAGAGCTGGAGCCTTTAAAGAAAGAGAAGTTTGTTTAAAGAGTACTTCAATGACTTTTGCAGGAACTTAGATGAACCATAAACAGTATGGACAAACCAGGAAAGGGGGCATGCAACGGTCAAGACCTTATAATGGTCTTGACTGAGCAGCTAAAATAGTATTGAACTTTGGTTCTCTACAACAGCTTATTGGTTCCCCAAAGTGGTCAAATAATAATGGCAGAATTAACCAAAAAACAATCAAATGCTATGCCAGACACTTGCTGAGATAAGTGAACATTCATCGGGACAGAGAGCGTCAGCATAGCGTAACATGTAATGTCATCATCAGGTCATTGCTGAGACCTCTGCATCATACTTGATACTAACACAGTAATGCAAAATTTTGTACCAATGGCACGTTTGTGAGCTTAATGCGTCATTTTTGGTGCTCATCCTACAGGATTTTTTAACGTCCAAAACTCTGAGGCTTATTTGGTGATGTAGTTGTACAAGATGCATTGTCGGATGCATTGAATGACAATGCTGGAGCATTATTTCTGTTAAACAGATGTTCTTTATTTGTCACAGAAATGCAATGCAAACACAGCAATTGTCCAACATTCCTCCTCTTTCATACAAAGCTGAACAAAAGAGCTTAATTTCTCTTGCTTTAGCTGGCCAGCACTGAGCTTGGTTTATTTAAATTATGTCTAAAGTCACAAAAATGACAACCGCTTGCATGTAAAATTTACTCACACTGTGGTTGTTAATGAAGGTAACTTTGATGTACATCATGCCACGTTGTTGAGTTCTCCAGTTGAAGACCTGATCATTTTAACAGTCTTTCACTAAATGATTGAAACTATAAAAAAGCAAAGAGTTTTTGGTACTCAAACAAAGAAAAAAGAAAGTAAAAATGTATCTTGTTTTCTTCATCCAGGGCGTGAATTTGCTGCTGTTACTCCAAGGGCGGGACTTCCTGTAGCTAAAGATGATAGCAGTAATACAGCTATTCTGATTGGCTGCCTGGTGGGCATCATCCTGCTGCTGCTGGCTGTTATAGTTGTCATTCTTTGGAGGCAGTACTGGAAAAAGATTCTGGGCAAGGTGGGTTAGGAATTACACCTTGATGTTTTACAGCACTGATGTTTTTATAAGTTAGAATCTTTAATCCGTCGCTTTGATTCAGTTCTAAATTACTCATAATAGCTGGAGAAAACTGTTGCCAGTCTTTTGGCAATGAACCAACCCATCTCCATCTGGATTTATATTCACTGATCGTCAATCTGCCCTAATGGTTCCTTCATGTTGCCTTTCAGGCCCAAGGCAGTCTGTCCAGCTCTGAGCTCCGAGTCCATTTGTCCGTCCCCTCAGACAACGTGGTCATCAACAACACGCATAGCTACTCGAGCCGCTACCAGCGCATACACACCTTTCCTGATGACCGGGACCATGACAGAGACGGAGAGGGGGAATATCAGGAGCCCAGCGCTCTGCTCCGGCCCAGAGACCAGAGGGACAGCACAAGTAAGTTATAAACAGTTGCTTAGGGGTTTAAACGCTGCTTACCTTTACTCTCAAATGTGTGTCAGCCTAAGAACTTGTTTTTAGAACATAAATAATTTGTCATAAAGTGCTCTCAAAGTCATCCTTTTTGGTTTATTATTTGTTCCTGGTGATGAACATTTCTTTAGAGGATTTTTTTCACCCATTAGGCCCTTTCAAATACTGTCAGCCTTCTGTAGTCAGCCGCCTTTGTTTTTTGGCTCAACGTCTTTTTTTCCCCCCTTCTGTGCCTGTGCTTATTTTTAATTTATTATTTATGATGCCTATATCTGTGTTTTTATTGATGTGCTGAATAAACAAATCAAATTATTTTAAAATCAGATCCAGGCCACTGTTATATGTGGAACTAAATTGGATACGTAACCTCCGTCCGAACTGTCACGTTTCATTTCTTCCAACTTTTACATCCCTGAAGTGTGACAGCATCACAATTTTGTGTCATCGGAGTAGGGAAGCTGCTAGATTTAATGCGAACATTGCATGAAAGAAGCAAGGCAGACACTGTTGATGCAGCTAGTTGTAATTTTAGCACCTCTGATTGCTCAACAACGTCAGGACTGAACACACGCATCGACCTGTGTTGCATCCATGGCTGAAGACTGTTCTCACAGTCTGAAGTCAGTTGCATTTAAATTACAATGTGAAAAACTGCTAAAGAAATCTGATATCAATGAGTGTAAACATTTCTGTAAAGACCTATTCAGGGATAGATGTAGCAGACATGTCTAACTTTTAACTTAAATGTTAAATGTTCAGGTCTCTTAAATGTCGATCTATCCTTGCTACTGATCGATCAAGTCGACAGGTTTCAGCAGCCAAACACTGCACAAAACGTTAGCATGGTTTAGCGCAAAGACTGGACAGAAAATGAGTAAAAAAAACAGTCAAAGTCTAAAGAAAAAAAATTAAAAGGTCTTCAGAAAACCAGATGGACTGTTTAAAAAAAATATTTCAAAAGACCACAAAAACATTTAGCTTTGAAATTTTTGCCCACATGTTGCACAGCACAAAACGGTGCTGTGCAACATGTGGGCAAAGCAGAAAAATGTGTAAAACATACAGCTGGCAATAAATAAGCACAAAATGACACAAATCCCACCTTCCATATGTACCATATTTAAATCTTTGCATGCATGCTTGTGGTTTGTACCACACTGCTTAGTTTGCATGCCTGTGTTGCTGCTTTTGCAAACTCAATTGGAGATGGGAAACAGCAGAAGGAAAAAAAGCCTGATGTGGCGTGCATATCAAGAAAACAGTGGTGTTACAATATATTGCACCACGCCAAACAAAAGTAAATCAAATCAAACATCCTGCAAGACAGACTGCCTACAAGAAGATGCACAGTGCAGAGGGGGCACAAAAGGGCTATTGTTCTGAGGAAAGGGAAGAAAAGGGGGGAGAAACTGAGGATTAAACAAGAAAATGCATTCCTTTGCTTGCATTGTTCCTCAGGTGGTTGGCATGCCATCTTTACTAGGCGCCTGCGTGAGTTTGAAATAACAAGAGTAACAAACATCCCATGCAGTCAGTTTTTTATGTTTATGTTGTGGCCTGAGTTGTGTTAACTTGCCTGTTACTGAAATGTTCTTCCTTCCCGTGCTCATAATGTGAACCCGATCATTCCTTGTATGAAGATAAACACGCTAACACTGTCATGATTCTGTTTTGTTCCCCGTTATGATTTTGTTTGTACACCCCACCTCGTTCTGTATGTTTGTGTGTTTGTGACCTCGTAGCCCTGCTGTTAAACAATCCGGCCTATCACCTGCTCCTACCAGATCACAGAAAAGGCTCCAGAGCCGTAGTCGTCCCGAGATCCACTCAGGCTCAAGAAAAGAGCCTCAATGTGCCCCAGGGTAAGAAGCCTCAGACTGGGCCTGCACAGTCAGGAGGATCCCCTGCTTCTCTACCCACTTGCCTATCTATCAACGCTGAGGCAGAAGAAGTTTTTCTCCCAAACATTAACAGTCTCTTTCTGCATGTAACCTTCCTATTCTCTCATTCACTCATCACAGATAACTATTTCCTTTATTTGAAGGGATACTTTGGTTTCCAGGTATTTTTTTTCTTAGCAGCTTTGATCACATTCAGTTCCTGTGAAAACCACAGTAGCAGCAAGGTATTAGTTGGCAGTTTTGGTTATTCAGCCTCAAATATTCAGACTATCTTATAAACTGGCCTTTATTTAGTTAATATACCACTATTTTAGGAACAACAATGACTACGGCAAATTTTTTCAAACTGAAATGTATCATGGACAACTTAATTTAAATAAAGATAAATGTGATAAATATAAAAGCTGCAATAACCTAGAAACTAATTCTGACAACAAGCCTCTTTGATTCATTTCTAGTATTTAGTCTTCTTGGGTTCACACCTGCCATCGATTATAGTGAATCTAATCAGCCTGAAGTGAAGTTCAGATGTCCTTGTAGGGTTTTTTCTTACATGTTCTCACTAAGCTAAACCTGGGAGAGGTTTCATCCTGGAGGAAAAGACTTTCAAATACCAGTCAGTTTTGACCCCAAAACCTGCAGGATTCCTCAAGAAACCTTAAGGTGAGGAGAGATTTTAGTTCGCAGAATCACATTGAATCGTACTCGTACTCGTCGTCTTCCGCTTATCCGGAACCGGGTCGCGGGGTCAGCAGACTCAGCAGAGACACCCAGACGTCCCTCTCCCCAGACACCTCCTCCAGCTCCTCCGGGGGGAGCCCAAGGCGTTCCCAGGCCAGCCGAGAGACTTAGTCCCTCCAGCGTGTCCTGGGCCGTCCCCTGCGCCTCCTCCAGGTGGGACGTGCCTGGAACACCTCCCGAGGAAGGCGTCCAGGAGGCATCCGGTATAGATGCCCGAGCCACCTCAACTGGCTCCTCTCGATGTGGAGGGGGATCACACTCCTCAGCCTCCCTGGTAAGGCCTACGCCAGGGTATTGGAGAGGAGAGTCCGGCCGATAGTCGAACCTCGGCTTCAGGAGGAGCAGTGTGGTTTTCGTCCCGGCCGTGGAACACTGGACCAGCTCTATACCCTCTACAGGGTACTCGAGGGCTCATGGGAGTTTGCCCAACCGGTTCACATGTGTTTTGTGGACCTGGAAAAGGCATTTGACTATGTCCCTCGTGATGCCTTGTGGGCATCAATTTCATGCCATTGAATCCAATGCATGAAATTCAGCAAATAAATATGACTTCACCAGAATAAAATAAAGGTGTTGAAATAGTCTAGTGCAAAACTACAGGGGTTGGACAATGAAACTGAAACACCTGTCATTATAGTGTGGGAGGTTTCATGGCTAAATTGGACCAGCCTGGTAGCCAGTCTTCATTGATTGCACATTGCACCAGTAAGAGCAGAGTGTGAAGGTTCAATTAGCAGGGTAAGAGCACAGTTTTGCTCAAAATATTGAAATGCACACAACATTATGGGTGACATACCAGTGTTCAAAAGAGGACAAATTGTTGGTGCACGTCTTGCTGGCGCATCTGTGACCAAGACAGCAAGTCTTTGTGATGTATCAAGAGCCACGGTATCCAGGGTAATGTCAGCATACCACCAAGAAGGAGGAACCACATCCAACAGGACTAACTGTGGACGCAAAAGGAAGCTGTCTGAAAGGGATATTCGGGTGCTAACCCGGATTGTATCCAAAAAACATAAAACCACGGCTGCCCAAATCACGGCAGAATTAAATGTGCACCTCAACTCTCCTGATTCCACCAGAACTGTCCGTCGGGAGCTCCACAGGGTCAATATACACAGCCGGGCTGCTATAGCCAAACCTTTGGTCACTCATGCCAATGCCAAACGTCGGTTTCAATGGTGCAAGGAGCGCAAATCTTGGGCTGTGGACAATGTGAAACATGTATTGTTCTCTGATGAGTCCACCTTTACTGTTTCCCCACATCCGGGAGAGTTACGGTGTGGAGAAGCCCAAAGAAGCGTAGCACCCAGACTGTTGCATGCCCAGAGTGAAGCATGGGGGTGGATCAGTGATGGTTTGGGCTGCCATATCATGGCATTCCCTTGGCCCAATACTTGTGCTAGATGGGCGCATCACTGCCAAGGACTACCGAACCATTCTTGAGGACCATGTGCATCCAATGGTTCAAACATTGTATCCTGAAGGCGGTGCCGTGTATCAGGATGACAATGCACCAATACACACAGCAAGGACTGGTGAAAGATTGGTTGATGAACATGAAAGTGAAGTTGAACATCTCCCATGGCCTGTACAGTCACCAGATCTAAATATTATTGAGCCACTTTGGGGTGTTTTGGTGGAGCGAGTCAGGAAACGTTTTCCTCCACCAGTATCACATAGTGACCTGGCCACTATCCTGCAAGAAGAGTGGCTTAAAATCCCTCTGACCACTGTGCAGGACTTGTATATGTCATTCCCAAGACGAATTGATGCTGTATTGGCCGCAAAAGGAGGCCCTACACCATACCAATAAATTATTGTGGTCTAAAACCAGGTGTTTCAGTTTCATTGTCCAACCCCTGTACATTTTACAGAAACCAGTGAGGTCAGTTGAAGAGGGCTGTGGAAAAGATATGTTCTCACGATCTGCTAGAGCAGGAGAACTGTTGCAAGGCAGCATGGAAAAGCATTGCCAGAGGTAGATATGAGAAACTAAAAGAGTCGAATCCAAAGGTGCCTCAACAAGGCGCTACGTTTAAGGGTATACACTTCTGCAGCAAAGTCATTTTATGTTGCCTTGCCAGAACAATCCAAGCTATCCCTTGTTGATCTTTGTTATAATACAGTGCAGTTAAATTCAGTTGTTAATGATAATGTTGACAACTAGGAAAAAACTGTTTTAGGAAGCCAGATTGCACAGTCTAATTGACGAGCCACAAACCCCTAAACCATGGCTGCAACTCATGCTATTCCTTCCTGTCTCAAATATATCGGCTTTATTAAAGTTAACTGTATAGTACACAGTTTTATGATCTATTGGCCACAGTTGCATGTGAATTTAGGCTGAAAATTCTCCTATCAGGCTCATCATTATTTCAAAGGTAAAACAATTTTAGCATTCAGGTCTCACTCTCCCTACTAGTCCATGACTCAAGTGCTGTCTGAACCTTTTGGAAGCTGCTGGCGTCAAATGTAAAATTATCTTTTCGAGGTGTTTTAATGTTACCAGCGAGTAGGTTCAAATTTAGTTTCAAATTAGGGGTGAAATAAGCTGTAAATGAGCAAAGAGAGGTTCAATATTAAGTGTTTTATACCTGTTATGCCTGCAAGGAGATGCAGGAATATGTCTCTTATAGATTTAATAAAGAAATAAATTATTGTTTCTCTCACTGGAGTAAAATAAGTCACTGGAGGGTGACTATGTACTGTCGACTGACTGAACGAAACAATGATTGATGAACTGACCAGACTGCAGGAGGCCACAGCAGGGAATACATTCACAAAATTGTAATCCTTCACAGTGTGTAGGGGTGTGTCGATATTTCTGCAGGATGACAGCTTCTCTGCATAATTTCTGCTCTAACTCAGCCTCCCAGTAGATGAATGAGCTTGCAGCTGTGCTCAGGACCGTCATCTGTTCTTCTGTAATAATAAACAACCTTTTCCTGGGCCAGGAGGGCTGACTGTGGAAAAAGTCTTTTAAAATTGTTTTCAGTTATCTTAGATTGGATACATTTTTCTTTTTGATGCTTTTGGTTTATGTGCATAAAATGTTGGTATTCAGCTGAAATCCAAACTATCCCATTAAAACAAGTTATCTGACTTTATATCTTCTGATCCTGTTTCTGTAGAAGGCTTTTAAATAACTCTGTTCTTCTGGGTTATCTTGTCAAGTCATCCAACCAGTCTGCCCCTAACTCTTGTCCCCAGCTTGTGGTTTGGACTTGGACCTGGAGAAAGGTTTCCCCCCAGCACATGAAGAGCCTCCTCCCTATCCTGGGTCCCCTCCTTATCCTTCTTTGTCTCCACCCGTCTCCCCCCCACTGCCTCCCAGCGTCCCACATTATGCAGAAGCAGACATTGTGAGTCTGCAGGGGGTCAGTGGCAACAACACCTACGCAGTACCTGCCCTGGCCTCTTCCAGTCCTGGTGCCGACGCCTTGCCGCTGCCGGAGCTGCCGCGTCAGTGTCTCGTCTTCAAGGAGAAGCTGGGGGAGGGACAGTTCGGAGAGGTGAGAACAGGCAAAGACAGAGGACATGTCTGGGTGAAAAGATCACCGTTCCCTATCGATGTCTGATTTACATTTTTTAATGTGGTCAAAGGTGCACCTGTGTGAAATTGAGAACCCTTTGGACCTCCCTATCCTGGAGTTCCCCTTTAATGTGAGGAAAGGTCGCCCTCTTCTGGTTGCAGTGAAGATACTGCGCCCAGACGCCTCCAAAAATGCCAGGTTTGTATCATCATTCCCTCAGCTTCAGTATGTTTCCTTTGTTTTTACAACTTGCTACCTTCTTTACACATTCTCACATGTTCACTAAACTACATAGTTTCCCTCGAATTAAAAGGAGGATTTTGTTGAATAAAATACTTTCACATACTTCTCTTCCTCTGATGTATAATGAGAATGCTTCTTTGTTCTTCATTCTACAGTATATATATATTTACAGTACATAAACTTAGCCTTTTTCTCAGGTATTTCTTATAGGCTAAACCTTTATAAATATCTGATTCTTTCCTCCAATATTCAAATAAAGTAAGAACTGGAATGTCATAATACTCCGAGGAATTAAGAAATTAGACAAAATAAACACAAATACTGCACGTTTAGTTTAACCTTATATTCATGTAGGCCTATTTTATTGATTTAAAGGCAAAGCTTTGTGTATTAGAGATGATGCATGCGTTTAAAACAGGAAAAAAAAGTTAAATGCTATGTAAACGTCAGCTTGTCAACCACTCAATGTTTTAATGTACAGACATTGACACATTTGTTGGCATCCCTACTAAAGATGTAAAAAAGGTTTAAAGTAAATTGTTTTTGCAGCAGCAGAATAATCGCTCAGCTCCTTCTTTTACCACATAGGACCAGAGCAGTGTCTGCATCACTGGAGACGAAGCCTTAATCCTTCTATCCATCTCCTGCTCCATCCTACCATCACTCTTGAACAATGCACCAAGATATTTAAACTCTTCAGACTGAGTCAGAGTCTGAGCCCCAAGTATTCAACTGGCCAATTCAATTCAGTTTATTTATATAGCGCCAATTCACAACACATGTCATCTCAAGGCACTTCACAAAAGTCAGGTACATACATTCCAATTGGTTCTAATCATTGAACAGTGCAGTCAGAGTTAGTTATTTATTCAAATTGGATAAAAAGTTTTTCTGTCTAAGGAAATCCAGCAGATTGCATCCAGTCGGTGACTTGCAGCATTCACTCCTCCTGGATGAGCATGTAGAGACAGTGGACAGTCACTGGCGTTGACTTTGCAGCAATCCCTCATACTGAGCATGCATGTAGCGATAGTGGAGAGGAAAAACTCCCTTTTAACAGGAAGAAACCTCCAGCAGAACCAGGCTCAGTGTGAGCGGCCAACTGGGGGTTAGAGAGAACAGAGCAGAGAAAACAAAGAGAACAAAGAAGCACTGATCCAGGAGTACTTTCTATGGGAAGGAAAAGGTAAATGTTAATGGATGTAGCTCCTTTAGTCGTTTCACCTAGAAAGAAAGAAAGAACAGATAAACTCTGAGCCAGTTTTCAATGTTGGAGTCTGAAAGAGAGCACATAGTTAGTTACAGTAAAAGCTCAGTAAATTGCCATGTCTAGAAGAGAGAAAGGGTTAAACACTGAAAGACAGGGCCATGTGGATCATCGGTAGAGGGTGAGCATTAAGTTGTTGCCAGCAGAAGCTTGGACGATGCCCCTCTCCAGAAAGATGTCACAGGTAGACACAGAGTCAGGCCAGGTGTAGCTTCTAGGAAGAGAAAAGAGAGATAACAAAGTTAAAAGCTGAAATAACAGCAAATAATGCAAAATTGGAGAGTAGTGTGAGAATGTAGCGAAGAGGGTGAAAGTGGTCATTATGTCCTCCAGCAGCCTAAGCCTATAGCAGCATAACTAGACAGAAAGTTTCAGTTCAGATTATTTAGTTAGACGCCGCTTATTTACAACAATGTCACCTCAAGGCACCCCACAAAGGGATTCCCACTGATGGTCATTGTTACACTAAAAACCACAAGGATTGGGATACCTCTCTCTGTCAGACTGATTATAACCATTGGAAAAGAGAAGGGGTCATAGAGTTAGCAGAAATGGAGGGTGTGTTTGCACCCCAACCATAACTGAGCCGGTTTAGGCTAAACCTGACTCCCCTTTACTCCATCCAACAGGGAGGGAGGAAGGCTCCCTCCCTGATAACCTAAACCACTCTAACTATAAGCTTTATCAAAAAGGAAAGTTTTAAGCCTAGCCTTAAAAGTAGACAGGGTGTCTGCGTCACGGACTAAAACTGGGAGCTGGTTCCACAGGAGAGGAGCCTGATAACTAAAGGATCTGCCTCCCATTCTATTTCTAGAGACTCTAGGAACCACCAGTAAACCTGCAGTCTGAGAACGAAGTGCTCTGTTAGGAACGTATGGAACAATCAGATCTCTGATGTATGATGGAGCTAGATCATTAAGGGCTTTATATGTGAGGAGGAGAATTTTAAATTCTATTCTGGATTTAACAGGGAGCCAATGAAGGGAATCTAAAATAGGGGAAATATGATCTATCTTTTTAATTTTCATCAGAACTCTTGCTGCAGCATTTTGAATCAGCTGAAGGCTTTTAACTGCATTTTGTGGACATCCTGATAGTAAAGAATTACAATAGTCCAGCCTTGGACTAACACAAACAATTCATCTACATAGCAGTGCTCATGTTCACACCTGTACACTAAATAACAAAATATCAGAAATGCAGGATTCAGTATCCTCTCCTCACCATTTAAAAAGGGCTAAAATTATCCTTGTGTGTCTAAAACAAGTAAAGGACATGAGTCATTTCCTGCCTATAATGTTTATTTGTGGCTCATTATTCTCATTCAGGTCTTCACAAAAGCAGTGAAATAAAAGCTAGAAGTCATGATATGATCCTGGTTCATTTGAAAAAGGTACCCAAAACGGATCCGGTTGATGTAAAGAAGGTCGCTGACTTTATTGAGGGGATTATCTCAGGCAGATTTCATTAGGAGCTGCTGGGCCATTGCTCCAAACACTTCTCAGCCAGAAGATCTCCCAAAATCTTCAATTAAATACCTCCTGTGGTGGAAAAAAGTGAAGAGATGTTGTTTGGAGAAAGGAGCCTTAAATCAGCTTTGTGGATTCAGTCCTAAAACACACCGGGAGTGGGTGTGAAGCAGCTTTAACAGGGGCAACATTATTAGGCATGTCTACCTTGGATAAAGACTCGTCTGTTGAGTTTAATTCAGTCTGAAATTGATGAAAAGATCTTTGGCAAACAAAACACTGTAGGGGTTTATAGTGCTTCGCCATTATGGAGATGAAATATCTGCACCTCTGTAGTTTTCTTCATGGGTGAGGCTTTTCTAACTTGAGAGCTGGAGCTGCACAAACATATTGACCTAAAAAAACCAATCAATATGTACGAAAGTGCAGAAAATTAAAACTTTATGTTGAACTCTTGATTCTTAAGAGGAGCAAGAGCTTGTTTTGTTGACTCAGTTTTTGTTTTCTGTATTCATTATCAGAGGTAAACCTTTGTTTTTCCACATCTCTCTTTTCTTCTTGTAGGAACGACTTCCTGAAAGAGGTAAAGATCTTGTCTCGTCTGAAGGATCCAAACATCATCCGGCTGCTGGGAGTGTGTGTGAGCAGCGATCCCCTCTGCATGGTCACAGAGTACATGGAGTGTGGAGACCTGAACCAGTATCTGTCCCAGCGTGTCCTGCTGGATAAAACTGGACCTTCACATAACACGCCGACCATCAGGTAGTTTATGCATTAAAGTTTACATGCATGCCTACTGAAATCACCATCTAGTTACAGTTCATACTTACTCTTTCCCTCGCGTCCCTTTTTGTTCCTCAGTTATCCAGCTCTCATCTCCATGGCCAGCCAGATTGCATCTGGAATGAAGTTCCTGTCCTCCCTGAACTTTGTGCACCGGGATCTGGCCACTCGTAACTGCCTGGTCGGTGGTGAGAAGAGTGAGAACGGAGAGGATCGAGGCGGGGAGCGTCACATCAAGATAGCCGACTTTGGTATGAGCAGAAACCTGTACGCCGGAGACTACTACAGGATCCAGGGAAGAGCTGTGCTGCCAATACGATGGATGGCCTGGGAGTGCATCCTCATGGTGAGCAGACAAACATACCGGTTGGTTAGTGAATGAGTTGTGATATGGGTGCTAGACATTGTTTCATATGAACCGTTTTTAGTTTAATCTACATATGGTTACAACACATTTTAGTCAAAATTCAGGACATTTCTGGACTCAACTTTATCGAGTTCTCACTCTTTTTTTATCTACCTTTTAACAGATAAATACAAAAGTTCATGATAAATTCAGGGCACAGAGAGGAAAGGACTGATGGATGAACAGACAGTGGATTCATGGACTGATGCATAGATGGATGGATGAAGGAATGGGAGAACAAATGAATGGATTGGTGGATTGAGGAACAGATCCATGGATAGTTGGATATAGGAATGGACTAATTATGGATAAATGGTTGGGTCTTTTAGAAAAGGAGTTTAGAAATAGAATCTGTTTTCCAGGGCTGCATGGTGGAGCATGGGATATCACTGCTGCCTTGCAGCAAGAGGGTCCTGGGTTCAAATCCTAAGCTCTGTCTGCATGGAGTTTGCATGTTCTACTTATCCATGCTTGGGTTCTCTCTGTGTTCTCCGGCTTCCTCCCACAGTCCCAAAACAAGATGTGGGTTAATTGGTCTCTCTCAGTTGTCCTTAGGTGTGAGTGTGTGCTCCATGTTGTTCCTGTGATGGACTGGCGACCTGTTCTGGGTGTACCCCTTTTGGTGATGTAGACAATAGATAGATGTAATTTTTCTATACTTATTCAGACCTGGAAAGCTGTTTAATTCCATAGTTTTGCAGACTATATTGGAACCCTGAATCTATGATTTTTTTTTTTCTGTACTGCAATTTTCCACCAGGTTAATGCAGGTCAGGGCTTTTTGGACTACTAATAGTAAAATTATACAACTAAAACACAAAAAAACAAACTAATGCACTTAAAAAAACAATGATTCATTAATAAAACACTCGTGAAAGAAACCTATTAGATGTGTCATTCCTCTCCAGCAGACTCCCCTTTTATGATAATGATGCTTATAATCGTTGTGACATTAATGGAGATTGTGATGATGAGGCAGTGGTTTAAGTGTGTGTGTTGGTGTGTGTCCTCAGGGTAAGTTCACAACAGCCAGCGATGTGTGGGCATTCGGGGTCACTCTGTGGGAGATGCTGAGCGTTTGTCAGGAGCAGCCGTACTCCAACCTCACAGATGAACAAGTCATAGACAACGCAGGGGAGTTCTTCAGAGACCAGGACAGACAGGTACGGCATGCACAGAAATATGCACCTTCCACAACATGAGCACAGCTTTGCAGGCTTACACTAAACACTTTTTGGCTCTTTTTAAAAAGGTTTTTGACTTTGTAAAAACAAATATCAATCCCCAGAAAGTCTTGGCGATCATCAGGATGTTTTGGCATTATTTCTGCCCTATCTCTTTCTTACCCTTGAATCATGAACACTGGATTAACAAACAGCTGAGGCCTGGGTGAGAATTTTGGTGGTCCGGCCACACCTAGGACGGTTCTTCAACATTTCATGTTTTCTCCATTTGTGTATAATGGCTCTCATTTTGGCTCACTGGAGTCCCAAAGCTCTAGAAATGGGTTGTTCTTTGAGATCTTTTAGCCTACTCCATGTTGTCAGACAGGTTCTATTTAAGTCATTTTTTTATTTAAATAAATTGAACCTCTTAAAATATGTGTAACCACTGTTAATTCATGATTTAATAAGTGTGACAAAAAAACAAAAAGAAGAAATCTGTAATGAGGCTAATACGTTGTCACAGCACTGTATTAGCAATTAACGTAACTAGCATTACTAAAACAGCAGAGCCATGTGTATTCCCTGGCAGGTGTCAAACTCCAGTCCTCAGGGGTGGTGTCCTGCAACTTTTAGATGCGTCTCTGCTTCAACACACTTGATTTAAATAATTAGTTCATTAGCAGGACCCTGAAGAGCATGACTCCATGCTGAGGAGTCAAGCTCAACCAGGAACTAGTCTTAAAGTCGCAGGACCCCAGCCGTCAAGGACTGGAGTTTGACACCCCTGACCTAGAGAATGTAGAGCTTACCTCTGAGGTTTTTAAAAGGCCAAATCCAGCACGTTCCAAGACAGAGGTTAGTGAACCCTCCTGTTATCTGCTGAAGGTTTTGCTCTCACAGCCTGAATGATCCCCAGACATATATCAACATGCCCTAGAAAGTTGTTTCAATTCAGATAGCTTCTTGAACCTGTTGTACTCCATCTGACCTACTTTGTATACACCTCACTGACACGAAAAAATGCTAACTTGGAGTCTTCTTTGTGAAAGTTGTTACTGAGGGGAGAAGAGGGTTGTTACTGTGACCTGGCAGCTCTTAGATATGATGCGTTCACTGGTTGGAAAAAGATCCGTTGTTTTGAGTTTTTGACCAGTCGATCAACCTAAAGATCATCTAATTCTGGTCACTAATAAAATTACAGGCGCTCCATAATGTTAACTGGCAGCCTAAACACAAATCGATCTAGAGCTGTGCAGAAGTTCATCATATCCCACTGTTTCTCTTTCAGGTGTATCTGAGCAGGCCGGCAGTATGTCCTCAGGGTCTCTATGAGCTCATGCTGAGCTGCTGGAACAGAGACTGCAAGCTCCGGCCATCTTTCGCCTACATCCACTCCTTTCTTACAGAGGATGCCATGAACATGGTTTGACGGAAGAACGGCAGGAAGAAAGTCGACTTGAGTGCTCTTGCTAGGGCGGTGAAGTGGGATGCTGTGGTGGAGGGTGCTTTCACAGGGAAAGTGGGTTGCTCGCTTATGCGTTTTGTACTTTTTGGGTGGATGGGGCTGAGACACCGCTGGTTCGGTTTAGATTCCACCTCAGACCCTCAAAGACATCTTTTGTTAGGTAACAACTACATTTCGTAGTGACTGGTGGTGGGTTCAGTTTTCTTTTGTTTCAGCTTCTTTACAATTAAGGAGAGATTGTGTCACTGCTGATTCGGTACCGTAGAGATAATGATGCAGGAAAGACAATCACAAAAAATACAGTCAGAAACATCCAGCTTATTCAACATTTTCAATGTTATTGTGGGCTTATAGGTAAAAATGCTCTGTTTGCATATCATGAAGAAATGAACACACAGGGATTGCCTTAGTATTTATAGCCCATAGCATGCCCTGTAACTCCGTGAGTTTACTTCCAGCTACATCACCGTTGGCCTACTTCTTACTACGTCTCTTCATTTGATCTCAGCCCCACATTCTTGCCCAGTGACCCACATCTAAATAAAAAAATGGCATGGACCATACAGCAGCAGCCTCCGTTTCTACAATGTGAATACATCAAATCTGCCATTAGGCACCTATCTCCCATCTTTAAACATAAAAATAAAGAGCCGTCTGACCTCCATCTTGAGAGAAACAGGTCTGCACCCGATGCCTAACAGACTTCTCAGCCAACAGAAAAAACTGCACAGATGATGAGCGTCTGCAGCTGCAAAAAACAAATTTGTTGGATTTTTTTTCAGCAGAGAGACTATGCTCTGGGACTCCTTTCAGGCACCTCATCAGGTGTTTTTTCTTCTTACTATTGCTCCTTTATTTGACTGTGACTCGGTCATAAAGGATCAATTTAAAATTCCACAAATCAGCAGCACTTTACCCTACATGCATTTTCCTGTCTGTGATGAAACTCTTCTCTGTAACTGGTCTGAATGATGTCTCCCGATTTTACTCCCAAATGTTCACAAAAACTTCCTGACATCTCAAACGTGTACGCTCACCAGATAAAATACCTGTTTTTTGTGACGTTAAAAATAATATGATAAATGGCATCCTGTACCCCTTTCACTGAAAAACAAAGGAATGTGTTAATGGTTGAAAAACTAAAACAAAAAGCTGCAATAGCATAACTGTGTACACCCTTTAATACTTTAAGGCACCTTTTGATTCAGTTTCTGGATTCAGTCTTCTGTGGTAGGCATCTATCAGCATCCTACATCTTGATTTGGCAATATTTGCCCTAGGCCCTTTGGGAAGACTTCTCCATTTCTGTCAGATTGTGAGAACACCTCTTGTCCACAGCCCTCTTGAAGTGCCCCCATAGATGTTCTGACAGATTTAGTTCTGGGTTTTGACTAGGCCAGACCAAAACTTGAATTTTCTTTTAAGGAAGTCATTCTTTTGTTGATTTAGGTGTATGCATTTCATCTTCAGCTTTCTAGCAGACATGAGCTATTAAGGTCAAAGCTGACTGACTTTAATTTAAAGGTTTTTCAAATACCTGCACTTTAAAAGAGAGGTTATCCCACAGCATGTTGCTGCCATTACCCTGTTTCAGTGGGGCTGTGGTATTCATTTGGTAGTTTTCAGTACTGTTTGTGCCAGATGCGCCTTTTGAAATTGTGGCCCCAATTTTTTTGCTTCGTTTTAACAGATCGCAACACATTCTTCCTCAAGGTTTTAGCATGTCAGCTTTTTTCTATACTGATGAGCTCTAGTCTGGATGACTTACTGGCCACTGCCTGTGAGCTGCTGAGAGACTGAGGAACCATGGCCTGGCGGTAATGAAGAACCTTGGATCCAGATGGTGCTCCGCATCACCACCAAAATCTAATCATCTGTTCCTTGTCCTAATACCCACCTTGTCTAACAATTTCATCTAAATCCTTTCATAACGTTTTTAGATATTTTATAAACAGACGGGCAGACAAAAACATAACCTCCTTGGCAGAGGTAACCAGAACTTCCTGCAGCTTCTTCAGTGTGCTTAGCCTCCCTGACCACTTCCACTCTTTTCTTCTCATTGATTTTGAACAAACATGCAGTATTAATAACAGTGGAAGTATAGGATGGTTAAACCTAATTTAAACAGGTTCACTATAATTGGAGGCAAGTAGACTGAAGGCTGAGGTTAAATCAAAAGGTGCTTCGATAAAACATTGCAGCTTTTTAATGTTTGCATATTTCCCCCTAACGTTTGTTTTCTAATTGAACTGTGCAGAATATATATGTAACATATATATGTAACAATACCTTTTGGCAAAGGTCAGCAATGGATTTATCATGGTCTAAATATTTACGACACAAAAACCTGGCATATTAGCAGGTGGTGTGAAAACTTTTGAGACCTACTGTAATCTGTAAACCCTCCCCTAGACAGCTTTGCCAAACCATTAGATGTAAAATATTGTTTTAAACACTGGAATGGCATTCTGGACTCATGTAACCTTTCAGAGCGCTGAGGTGTTACTGATTATATAATTCTCTTTTATATCACTGTAAGTTTATGGCATTATTCAAACGGGGAATTGTGGGATTCCTGATTTTTGGTGTGAAAGTTGATCTCTGCATTGTTCCTTTTTAAAGCTGACCGTGGTAGAACCAGTGCTTCTACCTTACTGTCTGTACAGCACTGTAAATCACTTCCTGATTGTAAAGCAATACATGTTTAGATTTTCTATAGTTGTGCCATTTCACTCACTTTGATACACTGTAGTTGACATTCATTTTTTGGATGGTTATAGTAAAAAGTATGTACACTTGCTTTCAATTTAAAGATTTTAAATATTAAGATACATTTATTGTTTTGGTCCTCACCAGATTACTTTCTCAGATGAACAAAATCATGTTACTATATCTTTATAATTAAGAACCTGTGTGTAAAGCAAAAACCTTTAGCAGCAGTAGCTTAAAGAAATAATCAGTTGGACTTTATCAGTCTCACATCATTGCTGGGGTGCTTTGGTTCATTTTTTTAGCATTATTTCAATTTATCATCATTTCTACCAATTGTCTCCATTTCAGTTGTGTTCAGGCTTGTAGGGCACAATAGTGATATATATATTTTACATGATGTCAAGAAAAATAAAATGGTGTGAAAGAATGAAAGAAAGCACAAGACAGGCGGGAACGCAGGTGAAAGTTGGTGAAGAGAGACTGTCATGAATGTATTGCCTATATGTGTATGTGGTGAGTTATCCAGTGAAGAGGAGAAAGTCAGGAGAAATTCAATTCAATTCAATTCAGTTTATTTATATAGCGCCAATTCACAACACATGTCGTCTCAAGGCACTTCACAAAAGTCAGGTACATGCATTACAATTTTTAATCCAAAATCATTGAACAGTGCAGTCAGATTCTGTTATTTTTTTCAAATTGGGATAAAAAATTTTTTTCTATCTAGGAAAAACCCAGCAGATTGCATCCAGTCAGGGGGACTTGCAGCATTCACCCCTTCTGGATGAGCATGTAGAGACAGTGGACTTTCACTGGCTTTTGACTTTGCAGCAATCCCTCATACTGAGCATGCATGTAGCGACAGGGGAGGGAAAACCCCCTTTTAACAGGAAAAAACCTCTAGCAGAACCAGGCTCAGTGTGAGCGGCCATCTCCAACGCCCCGACGGGGGGTTAGAGAGAACAGAGCAGAGAACAAAAAAACAAAGAAGCACTGATCCAGGAGTCCTTTCTATGGGAAGGAAAAGTTAAATGTTAATGGATGTAGCTCCTTTAGTCGTTTCACCTAAAGAAAGAACAGATAAACTCTGAGCCGTTTTCAAGGTTAGAGTCTGAAAGAGAGCACATAGAGTTAGTTACAGTAAAAGCTCCGTCAGTAGCTATCTCCCAGCTTCCAGCTTTTGTAGCTTCTAGGAAGAGAGAAGAGAGAGAACAAAGTTAAAAGCTGGAATAACAGCAAATAATACAAAATTGAAGAGTAGTGTGAGAAAGTAGCGAAGAGGGTGAAAGTGGTCATTATGTCCTCCAGCAGCCTAAGCCTATAGCAGCATAACTACAGAGATAGCTCAGGATAACCTAAGCCACTCTAACTATAAGCTTTATCAAAAAGGAAAGTTTTAAGCCTAGCCTAAAAAGAGGGACAGGGTGTCCGCCTCCGGATTAAAACTGGGAGCTGGTTCCACAGGAGAGGAGCCTGATAACTAAAAGGATCTGCCTCCCATTCTACTTTTTAAGGGGACTTTAGGAAACCCCAGTAAAACTGCAGTCTGAGAACGAAGTGCTCTGTTAGGAACATATGGAACAATCAGCTCTCTGATGTATGATGGAGCTTAAATCATTAAGGGCTTTATATGTGAGGAGGAGAATTTTAAATTCTATTCTGGATTTAACAGGGAGCCAATGAAGGGAAACTAAAGTAGGGGAAATATGATCTCTCTTTTTAATTTTCATCAGAACTCTTGCTGCAGCTTTTTTGAATCAGCTGAAGGTTTTTTAACTGCATTTTGTGGACATCCTGATAGTAAAAAATTACAATAGTCCAGCCTTGAAAGTAACAAATGCATGGACTATTTTTCAGCATCATCCTGGACAGGATATTTCTAATTTTGGCAATGTTCCGGAGATGAAAGAAAGGAATCCTGGAAACCTGTTTAATATGGGATTTAAATGACATGTCCTGGTCAAAAATAACACCAAGGTTTTTTACTTTATTATCGGAGGTCAATTTAATGCCATCCAGGTTAAGTGATTGACTAAGCAGTTTCTTTTTTAAAAACTCCGGTCCAAAGACGACAACTTCTGTCTTGTCTGAGAAATGCAGTAGCTTGGAGACCTAACAAACCAGCACCCTACCCAGGGGTTTAAAATTAGATACACTAGCCTCGAGGTGGGGAGTGTTTTAAAGTTACTTATCCGCTTTGGGAAACAGTGGAAAGGCTGACTGATTTGTTTCGTACTGGTATAAGTTTAGTTTTTTGGCTCTTAAATGAGATTTCTTAGCTAATTTTTCTTTATGTATAGATGTAAATAAAATGTAGGGCTGAGCAACCTGGCCCAAAATTAATATCCCAGTATAGTGTGAATTTATTACGATGTAGATATATTTTAAATTTCTGCCTCATCTCTACAATAATGTAGAGATGACATTTAATGCAACTGTAAATGTTGAGTCAGACTCTGATGCACCTTTTGCAGCCGTCCTTCCACATAACCAAACAGTGGGACCAGTTAGATGGCAAACATCTACAAAACAAGCCATAACACTCACAACATGAAACAAATGCAAATCCATTCAACCAATCAATAGTGACAGGACCACAAAATTATCTGTGAAACATACGACAGTCACAAAACACGCCTGATATATCAAATATAATCGGTTGATCGCCCAGAACGGTGCATAGATGAGCCTTACCTGCCTTTAACCCTGTCGCCAGTTAGCTACTGCTTGTTCCTTTGACCTCTGCAGGCTGGTAACACCTTACAGCAGCTACAGTTTTAGAGATGCTCTGATGTTTGACTAGTCATCACAATTTGGCTTTTGTCAAACTTTCTAATAGCGGTCTTTATTTGTTTCATCTGTCTGTGTTCACAACTGTGTTCACTACCTACACATAAAATTAGAAATTCAGATTTATGTGTTGGGGAAAAAATGAACTTCAAGACTGCATCGTATCCCAATGAATGCTTGCCTCCAAAACTCGCCCAAAGCATCAGTCTTCCACTGCCGTGCGTGATTGGTGACATTATGTGGTTGTATATATCAGCTGTACTGATTTTAAATATTTTTACCAAATCTGGTGCATTATGCTACAACAGCTCTTTGATCATCTCTGTTCTAGCACCACTGTACCAGATGTTTTTGTCCAGATGCAAATGCAAAATTAAGCTGTTTTTTAATTAGAGTTGATACCCTGATAAAATTTCTGTCCCATACTTCTCAGCTTTCTAATTATATTTCAATGAAAATACCTTTTGCCGACTAAGGTGAGCAAGGTCTGAAATGGTTTTCTGTGAATGATGGAATCCAAATTGCACAGAAACATCATATAACCCATCGGTTTGATGCCCAACAACCTGCCTCTCAGGTCATTAGCAGTGTTAACATACACCTGAATGCACCAGACCAGCAAGCTGCTAAAACTTCGGCTTTCAGAGAGGTTTTCATGCTCTCTTATAAGCAGCTGATCAAGTGAATTTGTTCATCCCTTGGTGTTAACTCCCACATGTTGCTTCTGTGTTTTGTCTCGGTCTATTGAAGAATGTGTCGCTGTTCGGGGTGGTTTAACCAAATTTTAAGATCTGGTGAAGACCAACACGTTTTCCTTTTAACATAAAGCTTTAATATTGAAGGTAGTTGTACTTTTAAAATTTTACTACAACTATAATCTATCCTCTGTGTCTGGTTTCATCACTTTGTGTATTTGAACCTAACTTTCACAGTATGTAAATATTCTAAGGACAGGATTACAGTTTCCTTTACTAATATATAGATAACTCCTGTTGCATTCGGGCCTTTTGTTGTCTCTGTAGAAATGCGTGCTACTTTCAAGCTCCTACCCATTGTTCTATTTTTGTAGATGTTCTATTAAATTAACCCTTTTCAAATAAACGAGCAGCCTCGCATTTCTTTCAGACCTGACAGGAAAAATTATAAACAGGATGGTTTTGGTGAATTAAAACACTTTATTGAATGTTTGTTAGAGATAACGTTGAATATTTAATACAAGCAGTTTCACACTAAATATGATTTACTTTCATGTCAGTTAAAAGTAGCCAAGCAACAAATGTTTTCGAAGCCTTCCTCAGAGGAATATTTACAAGGCTCACATCTACAGCCTTACATAGTGATGGCTAATGCCCTATGATCAGGTAGAAAGAGTAAATGCTTAACTAAAGAGGTACAAAGCTTGACCAGGCACTTGGAGGTAACATGAATAAGTACATAAGGCTTGCTGATGCAAAACTTTGGGCAGTTAGTCTTAAAAAAATGCAGTAAAACAAAAACACAGAAGTTGGTGTGTGAATAGTGATGTTAGTTAGTGGTGATTCTGTCTCTACAGCAAAAAAAAAGAACCACATCAAAGAGAAGGACGCTGCTGCAAAAAGACAACATTGCTCTTCTCCGACCACCAGACACGTTCAATGCATCGAACAGGAAAACCTCAGAACCTGTTCCCATCGAGCACTTCCTGCAACGACATTCTAAGAGAAATCCCTCCACCTGAACTACAAACTGATACTTGGTGACAGTAAATTGAACCAATGGAACAACACTTTTAGCTGTGTTTAGTAATTAAGATGACTGACATGCAAATGCTTAAGATACTAGCTCTGTGTTATGAACAGTCAGAACCAAATGTGGTAAAGAGGACTTCCACAAATGTCTTGGAAAATATAGCAACTATTATGTATTACAAAAAAAATTATACTACACAAACGTAAAATTGGAGAGTTTTTTTCTGCATTTCAGCCATCGGATCCGACTCCAAACCTTCACACTGGAGCTTTTAATAAGGAGACAGCAGATCTTCAAGTGATGGACAGCCCTTTGATTGTAGCAGCAGGTGTAATTCGGGCTCCCTGGACTCGCTGAAGCACTTTGCATTCTGTAACAAACTAAAAAGGCACAGTAACCTCTGAACTATTACCAGAAAACTGAGTTTCTGAGGACAATCACAAGACATAATGTTGCACATTGAAAATCAGGTATACAAAGACAGCAGTTCTGACTTCATGTTGGACTATGAGCTAAAGTGGGCTCTGTGGTTACACCTGACTGGCCCAAGAAAAAAAAAAAAAAATCTCACGGGTAAGTTTCTGTGGTGGATATCAGCAGAGATCAGGAAAACAAACATAAACCACATGAAGGAGGCAACGTGCATGAACACACTGAGGCAGAAAAGTATGGTACTGATTTGACTTGGACTTGAGGAGGAGGTGTGGACCTCTTTGATGATCACTCTTCTTAACGCACACGGGACGCCTTTGCAGATACCTGGATTAGGGAAACAAATAAAAAAATCAACATCTGGAGTTTGTTCAGCCAGGGGAATTATCTGTTACTCACTGACCCAACTCGAATACCTGTGAGATTTCGATTCCTGTGAGTTTTTCCACAGCTTCTGGCAGCCGGGTCATGATGTCCAGCACCTCTCCAGCGAGTTTAGCTGGTCCAACCTCTGAGCCACCGCTGGACACCATGGTGATCTTCTGGGCCTTGGACATCGGCTTGCTGATCTCCTCAGCAATCTGTAGAAAAATGGTTATCAGGAAAACCAAAAGTAGTGAATTAACTTAAAATAGTATTATGACAAAAAAAATTTGAAATGGAAAAGTGTAAAGAATATTAAAAGGCTTTTGAAATATTGAACTTTCAGTACAACTTCTGCAAAGATGTACAAGATCATTTTACTTCCTCCAGTAACCCAACGTTTTCTCACCTGACACACACTTAGCTTCATAATTCATTTCTAAAGGACGATCTAACTCGACCCATACAGCTACAAAAACATCCTCGGCCAACACGGATCTTGCTCTGCTGAGGATCTTTGCACAGACGATGTTTTTAGAGGGGCCAGGCTAACGTTAGCCAACTTCTTCTTTTTGTGATGCCTAGTTATTAATTTGACTCACGTTCTTTTTCGGGGATGTTAGCTTTGCTCTAAATGGCTTAATTAGACTTGTAGCTGCATACAACCCTGTGCTCAGGTCTCCCTCACCTCGGTGGAGCCCCAGCTGATAACGCCCAAAAAATAAAAGGTGTGGACCGGGTTCAGATTGACTGGTCGTCAAGTTTGGATCCAGATTGCTGCAATACATCAGTGATCCAACAGGGTTCCTTGAATCCGTCTGTACTTTTTTTATAACCATTTTCCCCCTGAGGTTAACCCTGAGAGTTAAACTGACCAGCGGGAGTTTCTCCAGCAGCATATCCACCATGGCTCCATCTTTGTACTGCTTAAAGGCGTCTGCCTTTTTGGCCATCTGCTCTGCCTCAGCGCGACCTTTAGCCTCCAGAGCGAAAGCCTCGGCTTCACCCTTCATCTGCAAGAAACAGAAACAGCAGAGAGGCCCGTTAGAGACAAGAGCTCGGCTTTGGGCGGAAGCAAAAAGCAGCACTGAGATCTTCACTCCCCACAAAGCATAATAAAAAGTTGTTACTTTAATGGACTCTGCCTCAGCCTCAGCCTCCATGATGAGCTGCAGGCTGAATGAAAGAAGGGAAAGAGTAAACATCTCACTTCTAAACACCAGTTCAACAAAGGCAACAAAATGGCACCATGCTTCTCACCGCTGTGCCTCAGCCAACTTCTCTATTCGGTATTTCTCAGCTTCTGCAGGCTTCTTCACTTTAGCCTCCAGCTCCTTCTCTTTGCGGATGATCTCCTGGTCCTGCAGGGTGATCTGCTGTGTACGCTCCACCACCTGAATCTGCATCTTCTCCTCCTCAATGCGCTGCTTGGTCTTGGCCACCTGATGTTGGATAATTAAATGTTAATAAGTAAAAGGTGATGAGTTATTTACAAACTGCCCCGGTGCTGTAAGTACCTGGAGCTGGTAGGCCATCTCCGACTCTGCCTTCTTGGAGTTGACCTCGATGTCGTAGGCTGCTTTCTTCAGCTCGTAGTCTCTCTGAGCTTTCGCCATTTCAATCTCGTTCTTGTACTGAGCAGACACCTTCTCTTGCATCGCATGGGCCTCCTGTGTACATCCCGCAGCAGCAAGGCAGGAACAGAGCATTAGTAAGTTCTTCCAAAAAAGGCATAAAAACAATAATTTTCAACATTTATTTCTACATTTGTAGTTCTTTACCCTGATAACAGCATCGCGTTTATACTGAGCCTCTCCGATCCTCGCATCTTTCTGGACCTGGGCTGTACGGGCTTTTCCCAGCGAGTGAAGGTAATCCTGCAAAGTAGACAGAAAAAGAAGGAAGCAATGACAGCCAATAAGATAACAGAATAAAAGCTTATGGCTCTAACAATAATTGTGATATAATTGTAAAAAGCATTTTTTATCTATACTTTAAAAAAATGAATTCATTGGTGGATCTTTTGAATAATAATGACTTCCTGTTTCCATTGGATATAAAGTGACACAGGCAAATTTTTCTTAGCCACTCTCCAAAATGGGAAAGACTATGGTATGTTCTACCATTTAGCTAGGCCTGATGTCTATTGATCTTCATAAGTCAGGAAATGGCTACAAGAAAATGGATCATTTTTGCAAGCATTTTAATATTTCATAGCCAAGGAGGATTTCTCACAACCATAAATCAATTCTTCAAAGTAAAAATTACCAATTCAGATATCCAGAACAGCGTTTTCCCTGTCCACAAGAAACTTTTCTACCACTTCAAACACCTTTCTTCCTCAGAATATGTATGTTAAGATATTTAAATACCTTTTTTTAAGACTTGAGTGATTTTAGACCTGTGCAGTTTTATTACAGGTTTCAGCTCTGGCATGTACATGCAGTCCTCTCATACCTACAGGTAACCCAACTTCAACGATTCCAAACTCAGTATACAGTAAACTTCAAACTCGGTATTGATTAGCCAAGTTTAGAAGAAGATTTTTTTTCCAAGCGTTCGTTTGAAGCCTGAATATAAACTCTAAACTTCTGCTGACAGGGTTGTTTACAGCCTTGGATCATGGGCTTTGTAGTTTTGTCAAAGCATAAAAATGCACCAATTTCTCAGCTAGCTTTACATTAAGACATTGGAAAACATCTGAAAATATTCAAGACATTTTAAGGTCTAAAATTCAGATGATTAAAAATAAGACTTAAAATTGTGCAAAAACTTTACATTAAAACAAAGGATGATAATGTGGAAAAGCACCTTGTGCCCACTGTAAGGTACTGTAGAGGACCTGTGATGCTGTGGGCCTGTTTCTCTTCTGAAGGAACCTTGCTAAATTAGTGCCTTCAAGGACCATTTGCAGTACCAGGAGATTTAAAAGGAAAATTTAGGGGATAAAAGCCAGTAAATGAAAATGAGTCATCATTGGACGTTTCAGGAGGATAAGAAACAAACATATGGTTCAAAATCAACCTCCTTCTACGCCAATCTCAGTTCCCGGACTGGAATCTTTAAGAAAAACAGAAAAGCTAAGGGGAAAACACAAGAGAGGACCCTGGACTTTGGACGATCTACAAGAATGGTCAAAGATTTCTCTCTCTGTTTGCTTTAACTTCGTAAAATGTTAGAAAAGATTCAAAGCTGATTTTACCAAAAACAAAAGGGAATTTGATACTGTGTGAATAATATGACTTCTACAGTTGGGCAGAGAATAAATCAACTCCTTAAATGCTCCCAGTGTTGAATGAGCCCATGGGGAAGATGCAGCATGTCTTTTTGAGACCCTGAAATCCCAGAGAGAGGACATTTAGTCATTTGGAAGGTGGTACATTAGTAAAGAAATGGTTGGATTTCCATTGAAGCACTTAGGCCTAATAGATGCTGGGGGCTGGCTGGGTCAAAATCAATCATTAAAGTCCTTTAACAGCGGAAACCATCTGAGGCTTAGAGCTTTCACTAGACTCAAGATAATAACAGATTTATGCTCCTTCCAGGTGTTTGTCAATTATTAACACAACGTTCATTCAAACCTGATCATCGTGGACATCTTTGAGGGTATAGCTGACAACACCGATCCCCATGTTGACCAGGTCAGAGGAGGCCACTTTGAAGACCTGCTCCGAGAACTTCTTACGGTCCTGGTATATCTCCTGCACATAAGGCAAAAAATATACATATATATATTTATATATACTAACTGCAGATATTACCAAGCAGACAACGTAATATATAATTCTGAGCAATGAGCTGTTAAGGTCAAGCAAAAGCATTCGAGGGTGTTGGGAGGACCAACCTCGACAGTCAAATGAGCAATGATGGCTCTCTGATGGCCCTCTAGTGTCTCAAGAGCGATCTGAGCGACCTCAGCCTCAGACTTTCCCATGAACATCTGACAGGCGGTGGCCAACATCTCCTTGTTCTGACCCTGAATCTTCACCTGGAAGAAAAAGATCAAACACGTCAAAAGGGAAACTAATGGCCTGATAGGAAGAAGATCTCTAGTAAGATGTTTAAATCAGTGAAACAAACAGAAAGTTCCAGATTTTCTTTGTCTTTCTACCGTTTAAATGACAAAAACACGCAGCTTCCATAAACCATTAACAAAAGTTTTTTTTTCCTGCGTCACTTCATGATCGTAAACGTTTTTCATTGCATGATGCCTTGCAAAAACATTCAACCCTTTCTACATTTTGTAACTTTACAACCAAAAACTACAATGTATTTTAATGGAGTTTTATGTGATAGACCAACACGGAGATGCAAATAATTATGAAGCGGAAGGAAAGTCACACAGGGTATCCTAATGTTTTATAAACAAAATCTGAAAAGTGTGGCAGGCATAAGTATTCAGCCTCCCCAGGTAGGATTTTCTCACTGCCGTAAGATGTGAAGGTCTTAGAGTATGCCGGTACCAGCTCTGAACATCTAAAAACCAGCTCAAGCTCTGTCCGATCCAAAGTCTTGCCATATGTTATCAGTTGAATTTAGGTTTGGACTTTGACCAGGTGATTCTAACACATAAATATGGTATAATCTAAACCAGTGGTTCTGAATCCTGGTCCTCAAGACCCACTGTCCCTTCATGTTTTACATGTGTCTCTGCTGCAGCACACCGGATTTAAATAATTGCATTATCTCTTCAGAATGTCAGAAAGTACTGCAGAAGCTTGTTAAGCACCAATATCATCTAAGTCAGATGTGAGGCAGCAGAAACACCCGAACCATATCGGACAGTGGCCCTTGAGGACCAGGATTGAGAACCACTGATCCAAACCATTCCATTGTAGCTCTGGCTGTGTTTAGGGTTCTGCTGGAAGACGACCCTCTACCCCAGTCTCATGTTTTTTGCAGCCTCTCACAGGTTTTCTTCTACTTTGCTCCAACCGCCTTTTTATTAACTCCTCCATCCCAACAGCACGATTCTGCCACCACCATGGGTCATAGTGGATGGTGTGTTTACAGTAATGTCAGGTCCAACCAAACCCTTGAAACTAAGATTAAATTACACACAGGTAGAATGTATGTATAAATCAGATGACTTCTAACGGGAAGGAGACTGATCTGGTTTAACATTATGACCAGGCTTTTTCCTGCTTCTAACTCATCAACTGTGAGGATAAAATGTTTACTTGCTACTTAATAAATCCCACCAACTAACAGGTGCCATGATAAAGAGATAATCAGTGTCACTTCACCTGTCAGGGGTCATAATGTTATGCTTGAACAGTGATTTTATTAGGTGGAATCAGAGTAAAGGGAGCTGAAGAAAAACTAGAACCACATATTTCATATTTTTAAGTGCAAAACATTTTAAAAACATAAAATTTCTCCCTCTTTAAAGTTGCACTAATTTGTGTTGGTTTTTCGAATAAAAGGCCAATTAAATACACTGATGTTAGTGGCTGTCATGTTAAAAGGGTCAATGGGTTTTCATATTTTGCATATTTTGAACAAACTATCCCTGATACCCGACAAAATGTTTCTGAAAAGTCCGCCTTTGGTTTTCTTTGCACTATTTCCATAGTAACCCTAAAACCATTTCATTCCCACAGCGTTCAGAGCTCACCTGTGCAATGCCAGTGACCGAGATGGGGACACCATGGCGGGTGTAGACTTTATCACTCTTCACATTCAGAGTCAGGGTGTTGAGCGTGATTCTGGGAAGACAAATATTGGACGGCACGGATGAGTTGGTAAAACCACACGTTATTCGGGTCATTTCTGCGATCTTATTTATCTCTGTTTATTTTGCCCGAGACGCTGGACCACACAGCTTGTTGTAAATGATTTAAACAGAGACAGAAATAGGCTCACCTCTGGATCTGCTGAATACACGGGATAACAAACACTCTTCCTCCAGCAATCATCAGAGGTGGAGAACGGCCACAGCCTGGCGGCGGGGGGGGGGGGGGGGGGGGGGGGGGACAGGAGCAATCATGTAACATAAACATACAGCCAGCTGCTTACTATCTAGAGAAAGCATAGCTAGCAAAAGCTTCAGTTATAGCTTCATATTACAATACGAGTGTGGTAGTCACAGCATATTAAAAGGAAACAGGTAAATCCCTGCGCTGCTGTTTAAAATCCTAAATGAGCAAAACATAACCTTCATTAAAACTACAAAAGTACAACACACTCATAAACACGGCCATTAGATATATCATCTATTTCTAACAAGATCCCAGCATCGTCAAAACTGGAGTGCATTACGGAAACACTTCCCTAAACATCCGGTGTTATTGTAGAAAATAAGCAAGCATCCATTACCAGACACCACCATGGCTTCGTTGGGTCCACACGTGTGAAACATCTCGATTCCTGACGGAATAAAATGTACATTGAAGATTACCGCAGAAACATGGCATCAGTGAGTAGTAAAGAGAAGTTTTTATTGGAGTATAATAGCACAGAGGTCAACATTTGGAAGACGTGTTATTTCTGAAATACATCCCACCAAGATAGAAATTAAAAACACAAAAGGTTACATTTAATGGCTAGATACAACAAGACATAATGAATACCACAGATTATGTAAAACAATAGATTAAAGTTAATACCTAAAGGAAACATAGAAACAATATACGCCATAAAAACCCAGAGCTTCATTTTGTTTATTAGAAACATTTTCAAGACTAACCTCATAACAATATGGTTCTCTAAAAAGGGATCTAAATGAAATAAGTAGCTGAATTCCTTTATTGATGATCTAAAAATGGACAGTAGTTGCAAAGGGTTTACTGGAAAAATCCCACCCATGTAAAAGTACCCACAGGAAAACATAGCAGGGGTATCAGTTACTTTCTGACTAATATATTACTACACAAAAACTGTGATTCATCTGTGACAAATAGCATCATGATACTGTTTCAACTTCTCTGCATGCTGTCGGGTTGAAACGGTTTATTTATCATTTTATACACAAGGCAACCAAAGAGAAACATACGACTGTTTATACATTCTTTCAATGACATTGTGTGTTTGAAACCATAGTTATCAGCTCCTCCATCTGAAATGAGGCTCAGACTACACTTGTTAGAAATGACATGAGTCGTTGTCTTAAAGATAACACAAGGTAATATGATCAGAGATGCACCAATCACGTTTTCTCTGGCTGAGACCGATTCCCAGCTTTCTGCAGATTACTTGTTCTTAGAAGAGTATAACTCATGAATGCCAAAAAAATGTGATGCAGGTTCTTTGATGGAGGCAGTCGTGTTGAATCCAACAGAAAAGGAAAGACAAAATTATCCCTATTTATGCATCAAAGCATATACCCCTAACCTTTACCTGAATTTTACTCAACTCAGTTAATTGCATCAAAGTATTTGCTGTTGGCAGATTTATTTACAGAGCAAAAATTGTGGGTGTTATTAGTTTCATGTTTTAATGATTAAGGGGAAGTTTCACCTACGGATTACCGTCATGGGAAAACTTGCTGCTTCGAACCTCTGGCCAATTCATCACTGCATCTCTAATTATGATTTCAAAAAAACTAAGTAGCAAAATATTAATTACAATCTCCATAACAACCATTAGAGCTATCTACAGGAAAAAACCTTCTTTTGTGCTAAAAATAACTGAGACTTTGACTAGAACTGGGTCCTTTGGTCACTAAATAGTAGTTACTTCTACATACAACCCTTACATGGTATCTGAAGGACACATCAGAAAAAATGCCCATTCTGTCCTACCACCACAAAAGTAAATCTCTGAATAAGAGCTGCACAACATATCAAATCTCAGTCATCATCACTATATCAGTGTGCAATATCACCATTAAAACGGACTGCTTGTGAGCAACGTTTGGTAGGATACTGTATCTGAAGGGTCATGCATTCATTTTCTGCATAATGATAATATTTTCGGCCAGCTGATTGGACTCTAGCTGCCCTTACCCGATGCATGTTTTTGTGGCTGAGATACTAAAGCTCGTGGAGATTGGTTGGGAGTTTGCGTAATGGTAAAGAAAGAAATGAGTCCGAAAAATGTGGATTTGACATAATCATCGCAATTCTCAGGAATCGTATCGCAATTACAGATTTCCCTGATATGGTACAATCCTGCTCTATAGTTGGCTAAACTGTTCTTAGTATTTCTGCAGAAAACACCTGATGGCTTGTGCATCAAACAAAGGGATGGAAATTTTATAAAAGGACTTCATGCTCACTGTTCAGTACAGTGGAGGACCTGTGATGCTGTGGGCTTGTTTCTCTTCCAAAGACCATGTGAACCTTGCTAGAGAGCACATCATCATGAACTCCTTAAAATACCGGATCATTTTAAACAAAAACCTGTTGACCTGTTGAAAATTGGTCAATATTAGGCTATTCAGCAGGATAATGATTGAAATATATGGGGAAAACAATACTAAAAAAAACACACACACACACACACACCTTTTGCTTGATTATTTCTTAATATATTCATACGAATCAGCTATTAACTAATTAATCTGACATATAGAACCTATATAAGACATTCATCTATGTTTCTGTTTATAAGAAGATTTATAAAAGATAACATGATTTTCCACAAGTGTAACAACGACGTAGCAAAACAGCAAAGCCCGACATTTCTTACAGTCACTAACCAGCTTAAGTTTCTTTTGAAACTTTACTTTATTTCGAAATCGCCCATATATTTTAAAATCGCTGCTAAGGCAAATCGATCTTGGGGAACTTTCTGTCGGGAACAATAGCTTCCTCACGTCAACGCCAATCAGATGATCCATGTCTCTGTGTTTTCAGCCTCACGGATCCTCCCTCTTCCAGACAAACCCACTAAAATCTGTCTTACAACCCCTGATCTCCCTAATCAAAAACGGTGTCTGGTCCAAACACAAACCCCGTATACAAAAACAACGTGAGACCCACCTGAAAATATCAGCCTTCAGCTAAAATCACGGAGTAAAAAAAAAAAGCTAACGTAGGCTCGCCTTTACCATAGGGAGGTATGGACGTACTTTACTACACACAACTGGTAGGGAAAAAGCAGCAAAGGGTTAACACATCTACACTTTAGCGAGATAAACAACATCGGAATCAGTTGTTTCTGTTCAAACTGCCTCTAGTTAGTTGGTAGAAGACAACAAACCTTTTCAGGATGTAGATAAATCAGTTTCTTGCTGCGGCGGACAGATTGTACCTCGATGAACGTCAGTTGGAATTAGAGAAGAATGTCGGTGTGAAAAAGGAAGTATCCATTCGCCACGCCCCGTTCTGACTGTCCTAAAAGTCATTGACTGGCGCCATCTAGTGGTTAAAGTTAATAACTAACTGCAAGTTTGACATGTAATTCTGTGACAACAGTGATGTTCAACTTTTTGGCAAAAACGTTCAACTGAACCTTATTGCGGACCACGAAAAAAAATATATATATATATATATTTTTTTTTTTATTAAAAGAAAGAAGTATATTTACTATTTTCAGGGGGTCGAATGTTTTCTGGTTGGTTGGTTGAGAAAAAATATCTAAGAGTATGATATGTGTCATTATTTCTTCGATCAAACAAAAATAAACCCGGTTTATTAAGCCAAGTTCAATAAATGGGTACGTTCAAGTATTTTTTAGCTTCTTCAAAATAGCCCCCCCCCCCCTTTTCTCTTGATGAGCTTTATGAGGTAATAATAAAAATAAAGACAAACCATTGAATGAGAAGGATCTTCCAAACCTTTGACTTGCACATAACTTTATATTTCTGTCTGTCTGAGAACATCAGTTTGTACTTGAGTAATTTTTTTTGTTGACTGCCTTCAGCTTCAAATCGAGTGAAAATATATTTAAATAGTGCTACCATCATTGAAGCAGTTGGCTACTCTACCCACCTCTGGTTGTCTATGGTCTTTAAATGATGCTCATTTGATACTAAGGCACCTAAAGTGTGCCAAGACAACGTTTATCACACCATTATACCGCCTCTAGTGGCTTGAAGTGTTGAAATAAGGCAGGATGGATCCATGCTTTTATGTTGTTTATGCTAATTTCTGAAAAGCAGGAGTCATTGGTTCAGGCAGCATTGTTTTTCTACCTGTTATTGTTCAAGTCTGAAGAGCCCGTGTGAATTGTATCCTCAGTTTCGTTTTCTTAGTTGACAGATGGGGCACCTAGTTGAGTCTTGTGCTGCTGTAGTCCATCTGCCTCAGGATTCAATGTGTTGCATGTTTAGATATATTATGCAAACCTTGGTTGTATCTCCTCTGACCTTTGACATAAAACAGGCCTTTTTATCCACCCAGCTGGCTGCTTCTGCATTTGTGCTTACCAAGCAATTAATAAAGTGGCTAGTCTATTTTATTTATCCATCCTTCATCATAACAATGACAACCAGTCTAATACATAAAAGTATATTATTGTTAAGCCAAAGACCAATTCATTAAAGACAAAAGTCTTACTATGGTCCAGTTCACATCCAGTCCAATTCATCCATCTGATTCCAAAACAGTATCGAACATTTATACATGAGGGCCATATGGTCATGAAATGTGGTAATAAAAAATCTTACCCAGATGGAATTATGCAAATGTTACATAATGCTAAATTTTAGTTCTCTAAAGCTGTTTTATGTGGTATGAAAGATGTCAACATTTACTGATTTGGCTCTTTGATTGCCTGAGGAATCAGCTGCCGTGCTGACTTGGCAATCTACCACTTTCCCTAAAGCTCAACCCATTGCCTTACACAAGGTTTTACTCTTCAAAATAAAATATGACAGTATTGGATTGTACAAAATATGTGAGTGTTAAATTGGGATAATATTGTTGTATATGACCAAGGATCCCCCAACACTGAAGAATAATTTACACCGCTGGCCAGAGGTTTACGCATTTAATGATGCATCTGACCTGTTTGTTGTTGAGATGCAATAATGACACAACAAACAGCTTCAAGAAAAAATTCAAAGATTTTTTTTGAGTAAAAATCTGAATATATTGTGATTTTTTACCTTTCAACAGAAGTTCAAAGTTATACATGTGTATACATACACCCTCACTAATATTTGAGCAAATGTCTCTTAGCTAATTGCAGACATTTTTTGTGGCCATCAAGAAACATTTGAGATTATTTTTACCACTGTTTGTTGGCCAAAGTGTTAGAGCGGACCAAAAAACGTTTCTCTCAAAGGCTTGTCCCACTGATCTAAATACAGTGGTGTGAAAAAGTGTTTTCCCCTTCCTGATTTCTTATTTTTTGGCATGTTTGTCACACTTAATTGTTTCAGGTCGTCATACAAATTAAAAGACTAGTCAAAGACAATACAAGTGAAACAAAATGCAGTTTTTAAATAAAGGTTTTTTATATTACAGAGAGATAACAATCCAAACCTACATGGCCCTGTGTGGAACAGTGATATTATATTTGTGGGGGTGTATGTTTATATTTGAGTCTTTTTTGGATAACACAAAATGCACAAAATTTACATGTAAAATCATCCCGATGGTAAGCAGTGCAATTTCTTGCATAATTAGTGGACAAGCCCTCCTTATGCAACCCTCAACATTACATACATAAGACTACCCCCCTTTTTTCAAAATTCAGGTTTTAAACATAGAGAGCATAGACTGTGAGACACATGATTCCCATTAAAGGAACATTCAAATAAGAAACAGAGACTTAATTGGGGCAAAGCTGACATTTTCACCAGGTCCTCATGCTACTTCCACATCCTTGCTGATCTGGACTGTGAAACAAATTGCCCATCCCAAGAACCACAGTATATGAGGAATGTATGTAAACTTCTGACTGGTGTTGTGAATAGTGTACAGCACTGCTAATCGTGAAACCTGATGTTTGTTTCACATTGGCCTGCCACATTTAGCTGCATTTTTCACAGTTCTGCAGCTGTGGCGTAGCCCATACATTTACATCCAGATATTTTATTAAAGGGCTAACCTTTTTCTGGCATTCTCACCGGCACTCAGAAGCAAATACGCAATTGGACAAGGCAAGAAACTGCACATTCTGTATGCCCCATCTGGAGATAAAGAGGGCTTTAAATCTGACTTTCCAAAACAGTAAAATTGATAGTGAGACCGTTTCCTGAACACATAAGGGATGACTGAAGAGGGCTGGAGCTTATTGTCCCTATCCCACTCCCCCGTTGGACACAGAAATGTCCACCATCTGTTTCCTATGAAGAAGGAGATACAGAGATGATTTGTCATGGCTGACCCAGAAAACAGCTGTAAAGCATATTTCTGGACACCAGCTGCTAAAATTTTGGTCAATCTCCTTTTCTCATTTCCACTGCCTCATCTGCAGCATCGTCGCTCCTCCCTGTCCAGACCCCCTGCTCCTCCCCCAGTCTCTCCCTTTCAGCCAATCAGCGCCGTGGAGCCGGTGCGTGTGGGCGTGCCCGGGCGCCCTGCGGAGCCCCGCCTCCCCCTGGAAACGCTCCAGCCTTATAAATCTATTGTGCAGCGCGAGCTCTTATGGCACCAGTCGGCTCCTCGTGCTCACATCGCAGCCTCTCTTCGCTCTTTTCTTAGAAAACTTTCACTTTTATAATGAGGGAAATTGTGCACATCCAGGCAGGCCAGTGCGGTAACCAGATCGGTGCCAAGGTAAGAGAATAGAGCATTCCCTTTAAAAAAAATTAGCACCTTATTAATATCTTAATATATTCAGTTTTAGCTCATACAAAGACCTTTTATTTGAATTATTTACAGTGCGTATATCATACATATAAATTCTTAAAATAATACTAACAGCTCTTTGTGTGATTTTCCCGAATGAATCGTGTTCACTACGGTAACTGGTGGGAGGGTGCGTGCATTGATATAACGGTAAAGTGGGGGTCCTGATGTCTCGACGGGTTTTTTCTCACACAACACCGGGAGTGTCCGCCTTCCCAACACTTTGGATTCAGTTTATCCTTAGACATTGTCAACGAGGAGAAGAATGACAGAGAGAAAAGAGGACAAACTAAGTCTATTCTTTACTTGTCAGAGCCCCCCTCAGTCAGAGCAGTCTGCTTTCCTTTGTCTCCCACAGGCAGATATGACCAGTATTTCAGACAATGAGTGGCAGTCTGGAGGAGAGGCCTAGTACTTCTCCTCTTCCTCCCCAGATGGATCAATAGCACTTATTGACTGATTTTTTAATTCCTCAGGCTGTAGAGGCATACTGCAGTTCAAGCTGTTCAGGTCGAATCTTGTGGAAGGGTGTGGCATGAATAATTGGTTGAGGAAAAAGGGATTTTTAATTTTTACAGATATTGTTTTAAGACTCATAACCATCAGGATGAACTCATGTGGTGTCTATTGATGATTTATACATGCATTTTAATATATTTTACCTAATTTTCGATCCACAAGTGGTGGGATGTCAGGGCAGTCTGAATGGGGGCCAACAAATCAATTCATCGTCCATCCAGTCTTTCACTAACAATTGCAGTCTGCAACAAAAGATCTTGTTGACCTGTTATTATGGCTGTCTTATTGTCTCTTTTTATGCTACAAATGATAATTTAATAACGTTTGTCAGGACTTCCATTGGTATTAAAAAATACCTTCTAGATCATTCTACAACAATAGCTCAGATTGTAGAGGATGCATCATTATAGTCATGATGCAGTACCGACAGAGGCGCTTATGCCCTGGAAAGCCAGACCCTTCTTTGTAATCGATGTCTTCCCCTCCATAACCGAATTAAGAACAGTGTGGGGGAGGAATGAAGGAAACAGCTGATGCACAGTGGATGCAGAGGCAATTGCTTTAATATGCATTTCCTTGCATTGTCTCTGTAGAATACATATGGTTAATGCCCACAGCTTAAGATCAAAATATTTTCCTTATACCTGTTGCTGTAAATATGCTTGAAGAGGTAATCCAGAAAATGTTTATTTACCTAAATTTACAGTTTCAGGTCTTTAGGTTTGACTAAACTTATAAAACTACTAATGTTGCCCTTTCAGAGAGGATCTTCACTTGTTTCCACTCCCTTGGGACCCTTTGACTCAGATGTCCAGCATACATGATTGACAGAAATGCTGAATGCATACATTGCAGTCATCTGGGTCAGGGTGTGGCATTTCTTTTCCTGCCTTTTGTTCTCATTCTTTCACTGTGATTTTTCATCTGTGCTGATAGCCATCTATTGTGCCAGCTTTCCATCAATTCGAACATCTCGGTTTCTCTTTTTTTGTGTGTGGACCTTTTGTTCTTCTAGACCTTATAGGAACCCGGTTTGGTCCAAATTTCCTATTCCCATGCATGGATTTAAATGTCATGATCTGTATTCCACCCCTGACTCCTATTCTCTTAAGTGACTAATTGTCTACAACTTACCTTGATAAAACAAATTATTATTTTGATGAATAATTAAATAAAATGAATAAAAAATTAATTAATTAAAATTGAAAAAATGTTTAAAAATATGGGTAATACAAATGGTTGCCTGCATTATCACACTGAATTTAATACAGGCTTTTTTTTCAAGGACTTTAAATGCTGTCTTTTAAAAAGGGCGAACAAGACCTGAATACAGATGCTCACTGTCCTCTCGTGTTGTGTGATTGCCTACAAATTAGGTTTATTGCAGTAGGACGTGCGGAGTGAGCTGTATCTCCTTTGTGCTACCCTCCATCATCTTTTACATGTCAGGGAGCTGCGATTTGCAGTGTCATCAGTTGGCGGCTGTGGAAATATTAACAGCTGCGTTGCAGGAAATGCTTTTTATATGACATGCTTAAAAGGGAGGGAAATTCTGGCCTAGCCATCAGACTGCAAAAATGCAATCCCACTGCTGTTTTGCCCATTTAAATCTCCCAGATTCATAAATGACATGGATATAAATTAGTTTTTTTACTGAAATTAACTGTCACGTAATGACTGACATTCTGTGTCTGCAGTTCTGGGAAGTGATCAGCGATGAGCACGGCATTGATCCCACAGGCACTTACCACGGAGACAGTGACCTGCAGCTGGACAGGATCAGCGTCTACTACAATGAGGCCACAGGTTGGCTTTCCTCCTAAAAAGCTGTTTTATGAAACATTTCATTATACGCTTTCTCCGGGGGTGTCTGAAGTTCCTTACAGTTTGTACTCATTGGTTTTTGGATACAATATCAGATTAATATGTTTCTTGTCCTCTTATTCCTCTTTCTCTTCCATTCTCTTCTTTTCTTTCTTGTGGAGGAGGGAAATATGTGCCTAGAGCCATTCTTGTGGATCTGGAGCCTGGAACTATGGACTCTGTGAGGTCTGGACCCTTTGGACAGATCTTCAGACCTGACAATTTTGTGTTTGGTGAGTTAAAAAGCAATAAGTCGAGTTATTTTATGAATAAATATTTAAGCATCAAGAAAACAACAATCTCTGTCTAATCTTCTCCATAGGTCAAAGCGGTGCTGGAAACAACTGGGCCAAAGGTCACTACACAGAAGGAGCTGAGTTGGTAGACGCTGTTCTTGATGTGGTACGCAAGGAGTCAGAGAGCTGTGACTGCTTGCAGGGCTTCCAGCTCACCCACTCTCTTGGTGGGGGAACAGGATCTGGTATGGGAACCCTACTTATCAGCAAGATCCGTGAGGAGTACCCTGATCGGATCATGAACACCTTCAGTGTGGTGCCTTCCCCCAAGGTAACTGATCCTTGTGATGGCTAATGATGTGTTTGGGGATTTAACTTTAGTTTGTTTAGCCGTACGTTTCTCTTTTAAGATCATAAGACTGAAGACTAAAAGTTGTGTATCTGCAGGTGTCAGACACAGTGGTTGAGCCGTACAATGCTACCCTGTCAGTCCACCAGCTGGTAGAGAACACAGACGAAACTTACTGCATTGACAACGAGGCTCTGTACGACATCTGCTTCCGTACCCTGAAACTGACCACACCCACCTACGGTGACCTCAACCATCTAGTGTCAGCCACCATGAGCGGTGTCACCACCTGCCTGCGATTCCCTGGCCAGCTCAACGCCGATCTCCGCAAACTGGCCGTCAACATGGTGCCTTTCCCCCGCCTGCACTTCTTCATGCCTGGTTTCGCTCCCCTCACCAGCAGGGGCAGCCAGCAGTACCGTGCCCTGACGGTTCCAGAGCTCACTCAGCAGGTGTTCGATGCCAAGAACATGATGGCTGCGTGCGACCCGCGCCACGGCCGCTACCTGACGGTGGCCGCCGTGTTCCGCGGTCGCATGTCAATGAAGGAGGTGGACGAGCAGATGCTGAACGTGCAAAACAAGAACAGCAGCTACTTTGTTGAATGGATCCCCAACAACGTGAAGACCGCCGTCTGTGACATCCCACCCCGTGGCCTTAAGATGGCTGTGACCTTCATCGGCAACAGCACGGCCATCCAGGAGCTATTCAAGCGTATCTCTGAGCAGTTTACAGCTATGTTCAGGCGCAAGGCCTTTTTGCACTGGTACACAGGTGAAGGTATGGATGAGATGGAGTTCACCGAGGCAGAGAGCAACATGAATGACCTGGTGTCCGAGTACCAGCAGTACCAGGATGCTACTGCTGAGGAGGAGGGGGAGTTTGAGGAGGAGGCCGAAGACGACGCTTGAAGACGCGAAGTCAAGAAGTCATTGCCAAAATGAAACTATGAAAGGAGCAAAACACAAGTAATCATTTCCCCCACATAGAGTCAATAGCATTTCTAGGAAAACTTAACTGTGTTCAAACTTTAGGTTGCAGTAGAAACCCCCTGTCATTCAGTACCAATAAAGTTGTCAAACTTAGCTGTCTGGTTCTTGTCTGATTTTTGTGGTGGTGTTTTCATGCCTACTGCTATTAACTGACCTAGTGATAGAGTGAACTGTATGAATACCCAGAGCCACTATACACAGAATATTGATTGTTAAAAGTGTATAAGCGATTGCTATTCTTATGGAGAGGAAGAATAAAATATGTAAGTGTCAAGAGGTGTGGTTATGGAGCAGGACTCAGGCGCCGATGGCAGCGTTGGATGAACATGACTTCTTAAATAAAGAATGAAAACTTACAGAGAGGAATGCGGGTGGAGAACCACAGGTATAAATCGCAGGCATAGAGACATGTGGGGGTGGGTCCAGTGGGTAGCAATGACAACAGGTGAGTTTAAATACTGAGGGATGAGTGGAGAAATCACAGAGAATGCAGGTGTAAGTATCAAAAGTTTATGTGGATCGGCTTAGGGAGAAGGCAGGCAGAAAGACTGGGAAGGGAGACTAATAAACGCGAATAGGGCTCAGCTGGAACACGAGGAGATAATAAATAAAGGGAAAAGTTAAACAGATGTAACAGAATACTAAAAGTACAACGAGAACGAACTAAGAAGCACAAACATGGCAATAATATAGAACATAACCAGGAAAATTAAGAAAACAGATATAACAGAAACTCAAACACATGAGGATTATAAAAGTAAAAATTTTCTCCCTTGTGGAGCCTGATGGGTATACATAAATATTGAGAATGAGTAGTCTATCCAGCTACTGAAGAAATAAAAATATTTCTATCTCAACAAGGTCTTGTTGAAAAAATGGGTTCTGTTTTAGCAATGAATGCACCAAATTAGTTGTAATTTCTTAATGACTTGATCATCTTGTAACCTTTTTACTTTCTAAAACCTTTTATTATGCATTAAACAGGAATTGTCACTACTATTCCAGGCACAGAGAGCCTGAAAGCATGATAAGTAAATAATTATGTCACATTTATTGCAGTTCAGGCCTGCTTCACCATATGCATATTGCATACAGTGATATTCAATTCAAAAATATGTTATTAATCCCAAAGGAAAATTAAATGTTGTTGTAGCTCATACAGGTTTTTTCAAAGATCCATTGTAGATGCTGATGGCTTTGGGCAGGACGGATCTCCTGTAGTGGTCTCTTACAGCAGATCTGAAGAAGCCTCTGACTGAAGACACTCTGTTGTCGTACAACAGTTTCATGAAGAGAATGCTCAGGGTTCTCCATACTGTTCTTCATTTTATGAAGAATCTTTCTTTGCACAATACTCTCCAGAGATCACACTCTCCACAACAGACTTATAGATGATATGCAGCATCTTGCTGCAAACACCGAAGGACCTAAACTTCCTCAAGAAGTACAGTCTGCTCTGTCCCTTCTTGTAGACGGATTTACAGTTGTATCTCCACTCCAGTCTGTTGTCCAGGTGAACACCGAGGTATTTATACTCCTCCACCACCTCCACCTCTTCTCCCATGATGGAAATAGTGTTTGACCTATTCCTGTTTCTCTTAAAATCTACTATCATCTCCTTTGTTTTATTCACGTTCAAGATGAGATGATTGTTTTCATACCATGCCACAAAATGGTCCACCAGCTCCCTGTACTCAGCTTCTTGTCCATTTCTGATCCACCCCACAACAGCAGAATCATCTGAGTATTTCTGCAGATGACAGGAGTCTGTCTTGTCCTGGAAGTCTGAGGTGTACAGAGTGAAAAGGAGGTACAGTCCCTTGTGGTGCTTCTGTGTTGCTGACGACCTGGTTAGACACACAACCCTTCAGTCTCACAAACTGTGGTCTGTTTGTTTGGTAGTCTTTGATCCAGGAGATCGTTGAGGCCTCCATCTGAGTCTTCTGGAGTTTCTGACAAAGCAAATCAGGTTGAAATGTGTTAAATGCATTATCCTTACAGTGCTGCTGGGTTTGTCCAGATGACAGTGGGTTTATTGAAGCAGGTGTATGATGGCTTCAACTCCAACTCCCTAGCGATAACCAAACTGAATAGTGTCCTGATAGTTCATTGTTTGCTTATATTGCCATACCAATACGTTTGTAATATATTGTCCAGCTCTAAAGAAACATATACTGTACAGTACACTTTTCTGCATTATAATTCATTCTTAAATTAGTCTTATTCTGACTTTCTAAAACGCTGAAAGTGATCAGCAATTTTTATAAGTTTTAAGCCACAATCATTAAAATCAGGAACAAACAGTTGAAATATATAATTCTGTGTGCAATAATTCAGCATAATGATTTTTTATTTAATTTTAAGTGAATAATAATAATAGTAATAAGTGGAATAAAATAACTTTATCTATATGTATGTTATTCTCTTTTTCAATCTTTTCATTGCGCTCTGTGTCTGGCGCGAAAACAAATACGTTAATAAAACCATGACAGAACTGTTCATCCAATCAGAAACGCTTCCTGGAAAAACTATCCAATAAAATTAGTATGTCAAGAGTGACACTTCTATTAACCAATAGTTCGGAGCTCAAGATCCTACAATGGGCGTGGTTGCGCCAGTATATACATTTTGTTTATGTCCACAGACCGCTAAGCAAGGCTCGTTGAGGCTTGTATTAGAGCATGATCCTGTCTTTGCAAACTCATTTTAGGCTTGTTGGATTATTAAGAGGCAAAGCATCCTTTTTGGGGATCAACAGATTGAGCCCATCTGAGCTGTAAAGCTGCTCGTCAACAGGCGAATACTTCCTTTTTAATTTTAAGGCAACAGACATGCGGTTCTAAAACGGGACCATTTTCAGCTAAAAAGTGGTAAATATTGTTGTAGAAGAATAAAGACAGTTGCTATAGTAATCAGCAAGATTCTCGTTATGCTAACTGTGATATTGTCATTTGAAATAACTGACGGCTAACCGTTTTGCCGTTGACCGGAAGTGTAATTGCTGTGATTTTGACACTAAAAACTATTATATACGTTTAATAAAAGTTCTTTCAGTGTTGTTCGGGCCTGTCTAGATCAGTTTTATAATCTGAATTTGGGTAATAATGCAATATAAAGCTTGCTAAATGCTCAGGGTGAAGCCTCTGTTAATTGTTAGCTGCAGATTAATGGTTAGCCACCTATGCTAATGTTAGCTGCATGCAGAAGCCGCCTGCAGTAGTCAAGCATGTTGACAAGCTAACTTTTTAGTTGCTGTGGGGAGGTATATTATCTTTGTTTGGGTTTTTTTGCTATCCTGTTTTCTCTTTAATAGGAATGGATGCCACTCAGGCGATCAGTGACTCGATCTTGGAGTCAGAGGAGGAGGAAAACGAGGAGGAGAACCAAAATGAAAGAGGGAAGCCATTGGCCAAACTATGCATCTTAAGAAATCCACACATCCCTGAGAAAGGCAAGTGTCATACTTTGGTGTTTTTACCTCTATATGCTGTACTTGGGGAAAAGATGTGTACAAAGCCTTGAAATACCCTAACCTTTTGTTTTAGCAGCATATCATACTGACAAATTTGGGGGTACATTTCTTTCCCATGTTAGGTAATAATTAACAAAATCACTTGTGGCATATGTTGGTACCCCCTAACAGCTCGTTTAGGATCCACTTATAAGAAGGATCTTTACATTTTCTACTTTTTTTTAAGTTGATCATACTTTCACAAAACTTCTAAATAGTAATCAATGTTTATTTGTTTTATTGGAGAATAAAAATGACGTGATGTAGAATGGAAAAGAGATGAAAACGTGCCATTTAAGTAAGCCAGATGTGCGTTGATCTTATGTCAGGAAAAGGGTAAAGAAAATAGCAACTCGCTTATAATTGCCAATATCTACAGTCAGAGCAGTAGTAAAAACTTTAAAACAACAGGAACTATGACAAGCAAAGCTGGAAGAGGCTTCATGTGTATCTTGCCACGACACACAAAGAGGAAGATGTTAAAGGAGGGTTAAAAATTGGCATTTTGTAGTCACCATGTCTCCCTCACAGCCATTAAATTCTATATACATGACAACCAGTTCTGCTGGGACTTAAACCAGAACCATATTGTTTGTTCAGATGAGAATTGGATTAAGCTTCTTAGAAACAAACCCTCCATGTGGGTTAGATAGAAATTGGGGAAAAATGTCTGCTGTTTAATATGAATGAGGATCTGTGATGCTTTGGGCCTTGGTAGCCGGAGTCCAGGTTATCATCAACTCTTTGAAACACCAGCAAACATTATGTTAAAATAGGGCGGCCCATTACACTTTAAACTGAGAATGGGAGGAAAATAAATCTTTATTGTTGTTTGCTACTACAATAAACAACAAATACAGTACAGACCAAAGGTTTGGACACACCTTCTCATTCAAAGAGTTGTCTTTATTTTCATGACTATGAATATTGTAGCTTCACACTGAAGGCATCAAAACTATGAATTAACACATGTGGAATTATATACTGAACAAAAAAGTGTGAAACAACTGAAAATATGTCTTATATTCTAGGTTCTTCAAAGTAGCCACCTTTTGCTTTGATTACTGCTCCGCACACTCTTGGCATTCTGTTGATGAGCTTCAAGAGGTAGTCACCTGAAATGGTTTTCCAACAGTCTTGAAGGAGTTCCCAGAGATGCTTTGCACTTGTTGGTCCTTTTGCCTTCACTCTGCGGTCCAGCTCACCCCAAACCATCTCGATTGGTTCAGGTCCGGTGACTGTGGAGGCAGGTCATCTGGCGCAGCACCCCATCACTGTTTCCTCTTGGTCAAATACCCTTACACAGCCTGGAGGTCTGTTTGGGGTCATTGTCCTGTTGAAAAAAAAAATGATGGTCCAACTAAAACGCAAACCGGATGGAATAGCATGCCGCTGCAAGATGCTGTGGTAGCCATGCTGGTTCAGTATGCCTTCAATTTTGAATAAATCCCCAACAGTGTCACCAGCAAAGCACCCCCACACCATCACACCTCCTCCTCCATGCTTCACGGTGGGAACCAGGCATGTAGAGTCCATCCGTTCACTTCTTCTGCGCCGCACAAAGACTTGGTGGTTGGAACCAAAGATCTCAAACTTGGACTCATCAGACCAAAGCACAGATTTCCACTGGTCTAATGTCCATTCCTTGTGTTCTTTAGCCCAAACAAGTCACTTCTGCTTGTTGCCTGTCCTCAGCAGTGGTTTCCTAGCAGCTATTTTACCATGAAGGCCTGATTCACACAGTCTCCTCTTAACAGTTGTTCTAGAGATGTGTCTGCTGCTAGAACTCTGTGTGGCATTGACCTGTTCTCTAATCTGAGCTGCTGTTAACCTGCGATTTCTGAGGCTGGTGACTCTTGGTCTTCCTTTCCTGGGGCGGTCCTCATGTGAGCCAGTTTCTTTGTAGTGCTTGATGGTTTTTGCGACTGCACTTGGGGACAAGTTTTCCCAATTGTTCCGACTGACTGACCTTCATTTCTTAAAGTAATGATGGCCACTCGTTTTTCTTTACTTAGCTGCTTTCTTCTTGCCATAATACAAATTCTAACAGTCTATTCAGTAGGACTATCAGCTGTGTACTGTATCCACCTCCTGCACAACACAACTGATGGTCCCAACCCCATTTATAAGGCTTGAAATCCCACTTATTAAACCTGACAGGGCACACCTGTGAAGTGAAAACCATTTCAGGTGACTACCTCTTGAAGCTCATCAACAGAATGCCAAGAGTGTGCGTAGCAGTAATCAAAGCAAAAGGTGGCTACTTTGAAGAACCTAGAATATAAGACATATTTTCAGTTGTTTCACACTTTTTTGTTCAGTAAATAATTCCACATGTGTTAATTCATAGTTTTGATGCCTTCAGTGTGAAGCTACAATATTCATAGTCATGAAAATAAAGAAAACTCTTTGAATGAGAAGGTGTGTCCAAACCTTTGGTCTGCACTGTACATTTAAGGTTTTATAATCACATCTTTACTTGAGATACAGATTTGTCTTTATGCATATTCCATCATACCTACATAAATCTTTTCTTAAATGTATTTTCTCTCTGTCACTCAGAGTTGCCCCTCTTCCTGGGAGATAATGTCCTGGGCCGTGACCCCAACATCTGCACACTGCAGCTGTTGGCACCGTCTGTGTCCAAGCAGCATGCTACCGTCAGTATCTCTGTTTACCGGAGAAGAGGTTGTGACAGTGAAGTGGACACGGAGGCCCTGGTTTGGGACTTAGGGAGCATGAATGGGACACGTAGGGGACGCCTAAAACTGACCCCTAATGTACGTTATGCCCTCAGCGAGGGTGATGGTTTGATTTTGGGGAACATCCCATGTCGGTATGTAAGCTCCAGGGTGGACTCCCCTTCATCCCTTGGTGACGTGGGGACATCCCTGGGCAGACATTCGGAAGTAAACACCAGATTGTCAGATTCCTCTGACAGCAAACCGGATGACGTTGACACAGGAAGCAAGGAATGTTTAAAAAGCGGTACAAAGGCAATGAGGACTCCTGTCACAGGCGGTTGCCTCTCATTTGAGCAAACTCCAATCCAGCCAAAAAAGACCTTGGTGCCAGAATCTGATTCAGACTCAGAGAGTGAAAGAGGGGGTAGAGGAGACAGAAAGCAGAAAACCATTGGTATGTGTAATTTATATTCATATTTATATTCATTTATATTCACAACCACCGTTTTTATTTTTTATTCACAAGTTGGCTTTGATTTTAGTATCTGATTCGGACTCCCACAAATCCAGTCCCAGTTCTAATGCATTCTTAAGCCCCCCAAATAAAGTGGTACCTGAAAGGTATGTTTTTATATCTTTATTGTTACAGTACATTGCTAAAGTGTGCATGTCTTATTGACCTTTTTCACATTTTGTCACATTACAACCACAAACGTCAATGTATCTTATCTGGATATTATTTGATAGACCAAAACAATGTAGTGTAATTTTGAAGAAGAAAGGAATGTTGCATAGTTTTCAAAATTTTTTACGGATAAAAATCTGAAGTGGAGTGTGCATTTGTATTCAGCCCCTGAATCAGTGCCTCCTACAACTACCTTATGCTGCAGTTACAGCTGCAAGGGGTCTGTTTCTACCAGCTTTGTACCTTTAGAGAATTTTTGACACAGATTTAGGTTTGGACTTTGACTGGGCCATTCTAACGGATGAGTATGCTTTGATCTAAACCAGTTGTGGCCAAAATCATTAGGTTGAAAGAGCTCGCAGGCCGCAACATTATAATTTGGGAATTTTAACTGCTCAACAAAGACTACCAATGCATTATTTTAGTGAAACCAACAGTAATTTCTTTGGGAAAGTGAGCTGTCAATAGTCGATCCAACACATGAAAAGGGTTTTGTAGGGTTGCCTCATTAAAAAGTCATAGTTTCAAATGTTTGGTGGGTTGACTGGTTTTTATTTTCCCGTCTATTCTCAGTAACAAGAACAGGACTTTGAAAACGTGTGCTATATTTGGCCCAGTTTATAGAAATTAAATGAAGATTTGGCTGCACAACAGTCTGCTTTTGTGTAAATATTGCTGGATACAGACGTGACGGTGGCGCAGGGGTAGAGCGTGCAACCAGTGTACTTAGTCCTCGTCGCAGTCGTCATGGGTACAAGTCCCGACCCGTTGACCTTTGCTGCATGTCTTCCTCACTCTCTCTCCCCATTTCCTGTCAGTTCATTTTCAAAAACTAAAGTGCTGGATATTATTAAAAGAGGAATACTTTGAGATGTTCCTAGTGTTTTCCATTTTGTCAGTAAGAAATGTAGCTCCAGTCTACCAGCCTGTCTTGGCAGCACCACTGGTCTAGACCATTCCATTGTAGCTCCTGTTGTGTGTTTAAGGTTGTTCTCCTGCTGGACGGTGATCCTGCACCCCAGTTTCAAGCCTGTTGTAGCTTCTAACACATGCTCCAAGCATTGCCTTGTCATTAGCTCCATCCATTTTCCCAATAACTCTGGCCAGCTGTTTCTTTCGTTGCTCTACAACAAACCCACAAACCCACAGCGTGATACTACCATGAAATCCTAATAAATTGCATGGACGTTTGTGGCATATGAGTACTTTTTGAAAGGCTGTGTAGTGCTGTCAGAAAAGCTGTTTGCGAGCTTTCGGTTCTTAAATGCCGTCTTGTTATTGTCCTGTTTTACAGTGAAGATGAAAGCCCCATCACACCATCCTCCTCCAACAGAAATGGGTCAAACAGGCACGTCAGTTTAAGCTTAGAAAAGATGGATGTTGACTTAGGACAACAGCGTCTGAATAAAAATAACTCACCTGCATTTGTGGAAAACAGTGAGGAGGGCGACGAAGGAGCAGCTAAAGGAGGGACATATTCAGAAGAAAGTGGAAAGAATGTGAAAAGGCAAATTAGTAAGAGTCTTACAGAAGGCGGTGAATCACCCACGTCGACATCAAAGGTCTACCGAGATGCCATACCTGACTTTAACCTGGACAGTGACACTGATGTGGAGGGAGGAGACGAAGAGGTGGCGTCCGCTGGGCAAAGTGATCAACCCCGAAGCACAATCTTGTCACACATGGACAGTGACACTGATGTCGATGAAGATATCTCAGATAAAGCTCCAAAAACTTTGCCTCCCACTGATGAAACAACAAAGCCTTCTCATGTTGCTTCTGGTTTTCAGTTTGAGGGCATGATAACGGACAGTGACACTGATCTGGAAGATGATGCCACTGTCACATCAAAAGCCATCTTATTTCAGGGTGTCCACACTGCTGACTCAGCCCCCCCAGTACAGTCTGGAGATTTCCACTTAGACAGCGACACAGATTTGGATGAGGAAGAAGGGGGGGGGACTGGAGCAAAACGGGAAAATCCCAAAACAGATGAAGCACTCTATGATAAATCTGATAAACCTACACCTACTGCTCCTCACAATCTGCATCCAGGCAGTGACATCTGTGATGAAGTGGTGAGCGATCCCTATGTGGCTGAAGCTGGAAGAGCTGATTTGGATATTTTGTCCGACAGTGACACGGACTTGGAAGAAGATTCACACCCAGCTATCCCTGTTGCTGCTGCTGCCAAAAACCTGTCAGTGTTTTCTGCTGCAGCATCAGGAGCTCTCAAGCCAGATTATGACGCACCTCTTGTTCCCCAAGCTGGAGAAGAGGGCAATCCAGTTGACCTTAGAATGGAAAGTGATACTGATGTGGAGGATGAGGAGGCAAATCTTGGAGAGGCAGGGGAGGGCCAGGTCCCCCACCAGAGGAGAGAAAACACTCCCGGGTCTCTGGTTCCTGTTCTGCAGAACTGTTCTACTCCTGTTCAGCTTTCAGGTACTCTCTTATAAATGGACATATACAAATATAGAAACAAATTCCAAAACATCAAACTAAAACAATAGAGATAAAGTTAGAGCAATACATTGAAAGACATCCTCGTATCTTAGAAGTTAACTTTGCAATGAGATGTGCTGGAAGAGATGTTATTTGCATTTTTATCCCAAGCGAATGATTTAGTGGAATTTTAGTCTCCAAGTGGGAAAATAGCCCCCACGGTTTCTGACCCAAATTATAAAAAGTCTGAAATTTCAGCTTGAAGTGAAGGATTTTTAAATTGTCTTTTTTATGCAGGAGAGGTCGAACAGATGGAAACTCAGGACTTCACAAGCCCCACTTCAGGTGCGCTCAGATATGTGTTTAACACACTTATTTCTAATACCCTATTTTAGAAAATGATATAATGCTGAATATAATACAGTGTCTTGGAAATGCATTCACACGCTTGAACTTTTGTCATGTTTTGTCCTGTTACTTTACCAGCTTTGCACATCTGGACTGGAATTTTTGCCCATTCTTCTTTGCAAAGTAGCTCAATTTCAGTCAAATAATATGGAGAGTGTCTTTGAAAATCGGTTTTCAAGTTTTGCCACAGATTCTCAATTAAATGTAGGTCTCAACTTTGACTGGGAAATTCCAACATTTGGATATGCTTAATCGAAACCACCTCGTTGCATCTCTGGCTGCATTTATGCGGTTGTTGTCCTACTGGAAGATGAACCTTCGCTTCATTCTCAAATCTTTTCCACCCTCTAGGTTTTCTTCCTTAATTTCCCTGTATTTGGCTCCATCCATCTTTCCACAATCCCTGACCCAGTTCCTTATCTGTGCTAAAGAAAACCATCCCTACTGCATGATGGTGCCACCACCGTTAGTTTTCACCATGGGGAGGGTATTTTTAAGGTCAAATGCACTTTTCGTTTTCCACCACAGGCCAGAAAGTTTACTTTTGGTCTTTTACTTTTAAACAGAGCACCTTCTTCTACACGTTCGCTGCATTTTCTTCATGGCTTAAGGCAAAGCGTAAGACTAATTAAGATTTTCTTTCAACAATGACTTTCTTCATGCCACTTTTCCATAAAGGCCAGTTTTGTTGAGCGCACAACACATACATTATGCATGCAAAAGTGTTTGTCTGTCTACTTTTACATGTACATGAACTTTGATGGCATGCTATTCTTAATCTATAAGGTCCAATTTGTGGATGGACCCACTGTTGCCAGCAATAGCTACTTTAACTGTTCTGTAAATATCTTCCACAAGGTTTAGGGGTGTGTTCATAGTTAGATGAACAAAAAAGAATTGCAGTTGTCACCCTAGTTCATCACAAAGGTGTTCACGAAGGTTGAGGTCAGGACTCTGTGCAGGCCAGTCAAGTTTATCCACACCAAACTTCATACACCTGCACGTTTTTACCTGCTCAACATGGCTGCACCTGCAGCCATGGAAGTGATTGTTACACCAGAATTCATTGATTTGGTGGTGTGACCCAATACTTTTAGCAATGTAGTGTAGTTCCTCTATCTCACCTGAGCTGTGACTTTTTGCAGCTCTTGCAGAGTTACCATGGACCTCGTCGCTGCTTCCATTGTTAATTTTTGCTCTATTTGTGGTCTCCGTTTACATGAACAGCCATGTCTTGGTCGCTTTGCATTTGTGTCATACTTCTTTCATTTTGTAATGATGGGTTGAGAGGGCTGTGTGATGTTCAGAGCTTGCACTATTGTTTTATAACCTAACTCTGCCTTGAACTTCTCCACGACTTCATCCCTGACCTGTTTGCCTTGTTTCTTGGTCTTCATGATACTGTTTGTTTACCTCTAATGAATCTGAGGCCTTCACAGAACAGCTCTATGTATGCTGAGATAAAATAAAAAAGTTGATTGTTGTTACCAACTAGTAGATGTCTAATTGGTTGCACTGGAGTTTATTTAGGGGTATCTGAGTAAAAGGTGTCTGAACACAAATGCACACCACACTTTTCAGATTCTGTAATATTTTCATTTCACTTTACAATTATACTGTTGCTCTGTCACATATAATCTAATTACAATAGATTGAAGTGTATTGTTGTAACAAGATACAGTGAGAAAAAGTCCTGGGGGGGGGGGAACTTTTGCCAGGCACAAAAATCTGGCTTCTATATATAACAATAATAGATTTTCTTTTACTTTAAACCCACAGTTGGTCTCTAAATGATTCTAAACAGGATTTGAGTGATGCATATTAGAAATGTGCTATAAGCTTAGTATTCATATTTAGTTATTTTCTTTGTCTTCTTTGCTCTAGATCCTGAATTTTGTGGCTTCTATGCTGTGGCTGAAACCCAGCCCTTCAATCTTCAGACCAGAGATTGTTACAATGGCTTGAACCCAAACCCAGCCTCTGTACTCGAGTCGTCCGTTGTCGAACCTGAGGACCAGTCCATGAGAGGCGATTCCTTCCAGCTGGAAGTGTCTGACAGCAGCCACCTGCAGGGTGACCTCAGAGCTCTGACCATGGAGAACACCCAAGCTTATGTCTCAGTAGATGTTGGTCCAAACCTGGAGGATACTCAGGCATATACGGAGGAAGCGTCTGCAGAGAATGGTTCAAACCTGGAGTCCACGCAGCCCTACGGAGAGGACGAGGAGCCTGCTAGATGTTCAGAAACGTCTAATAAAGAAGGCTGTGTTGATTTGGCTTTTGAAGCAACTCAGGCTTATATCTCAGAGTTTTATGATGAAGGTTCAGATGAAGTAGAGAGACAGGATTCTGCCAGGACTGAAAGTGTGGCTTCACTGTGCTCATCTACACTTGCTATGGCTGAAACCCAGCTAATGTCTTCTTCTGTGGAGTCTAATAATATAGTTTGCTCTTTAGAACGTGTTAAAACCAGAGTTCAGAATGAAACCGAAGAGCATCCAGAAAAACGCATCACCGAAGCTCAAGCAGTAGCTCAAACACAACCCATTTATACAGCGAGTGACAACGAGGAGAGCGATATTGAAGGGATGTCAGCAGAGTCCCTGAAACCTGCAGCAGAGCAGAAACATCCAGGAACTTCTTCAGCCTTATCCCTCGCTGAAACCCAAGCCGTGTGTATGAGCGACAGCAAGGAGAGCAACGATGAAGGGTTGTCAGCAGACTCCCTGCAGCCTGCAAAAGTGGAGACACGGCCAATCACACCTTCAGCCTTGTCGCTCGCTGAAACCCAGCCTCTGCATGTCAGTTCTGATGAAACTCAGCCGATGGAATTATGCGAAGATAATGAAAGTAACGCTGAGGACTCTGAGGTGCTGCGTCCTCGAAAAAGAAAAGCAAAGCAGCTTCATATTGACAACGAAGAGTCACAGCAGCACACAAACTGTTACAACCAATCTGCTGAAACCCAGCCTATGAATTCAAGTGAGGGTGATGATGATTCTGATTCTATGCCAAGCCTACGGAAAAAGAAAGCAAAGCCCCTGCAGCTGGAAGACGAGACACAGTCACTCGCTGGTTCTCAAGTCTCTGCTGCTGAATCTCAGCCTTCAGCTACACACGAGGAAGAGCAAAGCAGCAAAGACTTCATCTCTGCCGAAAAACGAAAAGGAAATCCGCTGGATATTGAAGACGAGCAAATTATCTCTGAAGCTGCTGCTGGTTTAACGAGTGAAGATGGGGAAACCCAACCGATGGCTGCATGCAAAGATGAAGGTCTGCCCGAAAGAGAAACAAAAGCTCTTCCCCTCCCCGCTGCTGGAGTTTCTGCTGTTGAAGCTGAGGCCGAAGTGAGAGACAGAAAAAATGCCAATGAATCAATGACATGTGCACGAAAAAGAAAATCAAAGCGGCTTCATCTTGAAGAAGAGGAGACGCAGCCAATCACAGTTTCTGAAGTCTCTGAATCTCGGAGAAAGACTTCCGAGATAAAGGTTTTACCGAGTGCCAAAGAAAGAAGAGAACAAACCAAGTCTGAGAATGACAGCAATAAGGATAAGGTGAAGGGGGATCAATGCAGAAGAGGGAGAAGAAATACAAGGAAACATGATGAGGAGGACAAAAATAGGAGCGCTGAAATTGAGAGCCAGATAAAGGATCAAGGAGATGGGACTCTCAGAGGAGACAATGAAGAAAGAGAACATGTGGAGAAGGAAGAGCTGATAAATGAAAGAAAAGCAAAAGGAGAACAGAGAATGCAGGAGACCAACTCAGGAAGTGAGATAGAAGATCCAAAGGAACCAAGTTTGGAAACGGCAAAGACGGACCAAGATGAGGAACCTGAGAGAAAGCAGGAGGAACAGAAACACGGAGCAAGACTGGAGAAAACGGAATCAAAAAAAAAACTGCTTAAAGAATCACAAGAAAACAAGGATGAAGAGGAGAACCCAAAAGGTTCTGTCAGAGTCCGAAGAACAGCAAGAAGAACAACTGCTGCTCCTTGTGAAGCTGTACCTGACGATTTCCCTGCGAGGAGAACCCGATCCCGCTCCAACTCGTCCAACTCTGTCGGCTCAGAGAGGTCAGTCTCCGTCGTCAACACCCAGGAGAGCAAAGGAAGAGGCCGAGGAAGAGGAGCGAAGAGGAGCAGCGATACCTTTCGGACCACTGCTGTGAGGAGCAGCCGCCGAAGGACGACGGCGGCTGCAGCAGTGCAAGACAGTGAAGATCAGGTGCTCAGTGCCAGCTCTAACTCATCCAGTTCTAAGATGTCCAGCACAATCGCCCACAACAAAGGAAGAGGGAGGAAAACGTTTGCTAACCCCAACGTTGTTACTCCTGTTATTAGAGAAAGTGAACAGAATTCAGCAGCTATGAGCCGAAAGCCAGAAAGGTCCTCCACTAAGATTCTGCAGCAAGATGATAAAAGGAAACCAGACTCTCATCCTAGTGGTACCAGTAGGGGGCAGCAGCCAGCCAGTGCCAATAGAGCTGAAGCTTTAGTTTTAAATGATGAGGGCCTTCAGTCAAATCAGGAAAATGCATCTGCAGATCTAACATCCCCTCTGCCTAAGAGAAATATGAGGGGCAGAGGCTCAAAAGCGTTAAAAGCCGAACATGTGGAGGAAGCTGAAGCTCCTACAGTCAGTGATGGTGATGTGGCCAGAAACAAGACACAAGCAAGAACAAGTGAGGCAAAAACTAAAGTGGAAAGAACCCAAAAATCAACAGAGGCAGGAAGAAAAGAGGAGCAAAAGGAAGAAATTCCTGTTTGTATCCAGGGGAGGAGAACAAGCAGAGCCTCAAGCACTCAGGTGAAGAAGAATGAAGAGTCTCTTCCTAAAAAGGAGGTAGAAGACTGGAAGAAGGTGGTGGTGGGGGCTGCTGAGAAGAGAGCCAGGGGTCGGACAGCAGTGGTCCTGAAAAATAAAAACCAGGGGCTGGAGGAAACTCAGACATCTGGTTCTTCCATGGACCAGGATGGAAACGAGGAAGCATCAGAGGTGACTTCACCATTTCACTTAAAACAAGTGTAGGATTTATAGTCTGATGATTGTTGCTTCAGTCGAAATTTAGAAAATGGTACTCCATCCATCCATCCATCCATGTTAAAACACACACTAGGAACTGTGAAACTCTTGAAATTATAATCTGGAAAATCATGAAATTTCCCCGTTAGGAACTCTGTGTATAAGTAATGTTCAGAATAATTCATGTTAAGTGATTAGAAGGCTTTTACCTTTACTCAAAGCTGCATCTCTAGCAGTGAGTCAGCCTTTCCAACCATTGTAATGCACTTCCATCTATATCATGGCACATCTTTTTCAACATTGTCATGCACCTAATGGTTTAGAAGGGTTAGTCGCGCTCTTTCTTTTTAAATTTCGTCAATGCTGAGCTAACCTGAGCTGAATTGATGTTGTGTAACAGATCAAGCAAGTTTAGCAATTCACGACTTGCAGTCAAGTATGATCACAGCGGGGAAAAAGCAACAATAAAGCCAGAGGCCTAATTTCCATTCTGGTCTTCTAGAAACAAAACATTCATCAGGACAGTAGCAACATGAGGGAGAAAGACAAAAATAAAAGGAAATAAGAACAATATTACCTAAAATCTTCATATAAGATTTGTACAAATTATTATAATGTAGAAATTTAGTGTTTCCTTTTTATAATCAACTTATTTAAGAATTTTCTGTACTCTGCTCAGTTTCCTGTCTTTCTTCCTCTCTCCCCTTTAGCAGCCTCTGATCCCGGCCATGACTCCTTCCCGGAAGCGACGGGTCTCCTCAAATTCCTCCCCTGTGGCAAAGACTCCCCGCTCCTCTGCATCTCCAGCTACGGTTAGCCGACTACGAGCTGGGACCCAAGCCTACAAGGTCTGTGTTTCTAAATATTTCCCGACAAACGACACGATGTCAGCGCTTAAATCTTTCTTTTAAGGCCTCAAATAAAAGATTTAGGATATTTGATCCTATTGCAAATCTTACCTTACCTTGATGTTAATACCTGACAAAGATATTGGTGGCGGGAAAATAAGCCAATTCTGTGACTATGTTTATATTTTGGTTGATGACATCACACAAGGCAGCAACAATCAGTTGGAGACAACAATAGTCAACAGAAAGCACCCAGGTCTGAGCTGACTAACAGTATTAACAGTGAGTCGAATTGCGATAATAGTGTAGATCGAGGTGAGCGGTGCTGGTGGGAGGATTGGGCTCATCATAACTCATAACTGCCTGTTCATTCTCGGGTGTAGTTGTGGATAAATGATCGCTGCAGATCTTTGTTGACCTATTTCAGTCCGACCAGCCGTCTTATCCTGCCATATTTGTCTCCAAATGAACCAGAAATCCATGCAGCTCTGGTGATTTGCTGCTAAAAATATGGTTTTGGTCAAAAAATGTGAAAAAATCAAGATTCATAACGTTTGGATTCATATTTAGAAGAGCGTTCAAAGAAAATGTTGCAGCATGACATTTATTTTTGGTTTGTTAATGTCACAAAATGCACAGGATTTCAATACAAGACTCTTAGCTGTGGTAACAATAAGAAATTAAGCGCATATGTTTCCACAATCAGCTACCAGATTTATAGATTACCAGACATCCTGTGGCCTATCATGAGTAGAAGTGTCTGTAGACTCTGAAAAGTGAAGCTGTGCTGTTATTTTCTCAGGTTCTGTTCACAGGAGTGGTGGATGAATCTGGAGAGCGGGTGTTGGCTCGTTTAGGAGGCGCCATGGCCAAAGGCGTCTCAGACATGAACTGCCTGGTGACAGATAAAGTGCGAAGGACGGTGAAATTCCTGTGCGCTGTGGCCAAAGGTGTCCCAGTCGTCACCACACAATGGCTGGAAAAGGTTATTAGCAGCAGCTAGAAAATGCAATGAAGACTTGTTCCCTCAGATAAACTCAGTCTCACTCAAACCCTCTCTGTTTCAGAGCGGTAAAGCTGGGAGCTTCCTCTCTCCACATGCGTTTGTTGTGAAAGATCCTGAGCAAGAGAAGAAGTTCAGCTTCTCCCTGCAGGAGTCTCTGAAGAATGCCAGCAGCCAGCCTCTCCTACAGGTACTCATTCATCTTCTTTTCCCTGACTGAGTAGTGATAGAGTGCCAGTGTTTTATGTACCAGGCTGTTTCCTTTAGCTGAAAGCACAGCGGTGCTGGTGAGAAAGACTGAGTCATGGTGGGCATGTAGAAATGTTTGTCATTCCTGGTCCTCCTCCGATGTTAATATTCTGCTGACTTGGAAATGATTTACCGTGCAGTGCATAAGTATCCACACCCCTTTAACTTTTCCACTTCTTGTCAAATTTCAATCACAAACGTCAATGTATCTTATTGACATTTTTTTGTGTCCAACACACAGTATTGTGTAATTGTGAAGTGATACATGATACAACGTTCTCAAAACTGTTTACACAAAAAATATAAAAAAAGAGAAAAACAATCTGAAAAATTAGGCACCTTTACTCTTAATACCCCTAAATAAACTCCTCTGCCTTTAGAAATCACCTGAGTGGTAAATAGAGTTTGCTTCTATATAATGTAAACTCAGTTTAAATGCAGCTGTTCTTTGAGAACCATAGAGGTTTGTTAGAGAACATTTTCAGAGGCTGGTTCTGTTCTGGGGACAGCGCCGGAGATTCTGGAGCTGAGGAAACTTTACAAAATAAAAGGACATAATGAACAGCCCTGAGCATCCTCTTAAAAAGACTTAAAGAAAACAACACAGTGTCTTCAGTCCGAGGCTTCTTCAGATCCACTGTAATACATACTGCTACAGAACAGCCATCGGCACCTAGAATAGAGGAGAAAAGAAATGTCAGATGCAGAGGCACACAAAGGTAAAAATATAATAAGAAATAAAGAGACTTTACAGGAAGGGCAAATCTGCATAAGAAAAAATATTGTACAGTTAAAAATAACATACTTGGATTTTAAAATATGTACAGCAGAATAGGATAATTAAAAAAAATGAACACTCTGCTTGTATAGTTTTCAATAAATAAATCCCTTTGTAGTTAATTAAGTATTTTTGAATTGAACTAGTGAATAAACGGCATTATAGAGATCAAGAGAGCAGAGAGGTCTGGGAAAAAGCTGTGGAGACGTTTAAAGCAGGTTTAGGTTAAAAACAAATGTCTATAAGTCATGCACCTCATGCACAAATCTGACATTTATGGAAGACTGGCAAGAACAGAGGCAGAAGAAGAAGAGAGACTTGCAGAGAAATGTGGTAAAAATAGTCTGAAGCCTTCCACCTCCACTTTTCCTTTCACTTTACAGTTAGGCTCTTTTTTGTGTTGATGTATCGGATAATATCCTAGGTTTTTGATTGTGATGTGAGAACATATGAAAAAGTTCAAGGGGTGTGGATACCTTTGCAAGCCACTGCTTCAGGTGGACTCTTGCTTTTTTGCCACGGTAACTTGTGGGAATTGAATCGACATTTACTGTTTGTGTTCTCATTATGTTTCCGAGGCTGTACAGTTTTTATCACAGTGGTAAGATGATACCTTGATACAACAAAGAATGCTGATGCCCAGCTAAAATTAAGATGTACACCTCCCAAAACTCTGTTGCCAAGAGCTTTTTCATCGATTTTCTTCTTCTCTGTTACAGAACCTAAATAGGAATAGACTAATCCTTCTGTATTTGCTTACACAGATGTACAATGTATCGCTTTGCTTTTGTCTTTCTTTCAGGGATATGAGATCCATGTCACAAAGTCGGTAAAGCCAGAACCGGTTCACATGAAAGACATAATTACCTGCAGTGGTGCTACATTTCTACCAAAGATGCCCACAGCTCACAAGGTGCCAGTCGAGCTCAGAGCTGTAGTTGTTGTCTTATGCCGTTATTCCAACTTACCCCTCTTCTGTCCCCCGACTCTCTGTCTTTCAGCCTCGGACCGTAGTGATTTCCTGCGAGGAGGACCTGCGACTGTGTGGCCCCGCCATGTCTGCGTCACTTCTCATCGTCACTGCTGAGTTTATTCTCACAGGAATCCTGCAGCAGAGAGTCGATTTTCAGACCCATGCTCTTCCTCCCCCTGTAACCAACCTGCAACCTGCTGCGGGCAGAGAAAGAGGCAGAAAGAAGAGTTAGCCCACAATATCATCACTGTGAATATGAGTACAAAAACTGAAATATTTGGGATTAAAATGACAGACTCTTTCTGTGCGAAGAACCTAAGAATGTATTTCCCACCAAATGCGAGCAAAAACAAATTTCCTAAACACTTTGTTTTTGCTTTATGCATTTGGGATTTTTCCGTTTGCTTACAAATTTTAAAATTCCTTCCTAGAGGCTGAAATACGCTTAAAAAACCGATTAGTTGAGGATAGGTGATGAAACCTCGGCTCTGCCTCAGCAGAGCGGCTCGGCTCTGCCTTTGTCAGGTAGCAACCATGAAGTTAGAGATGTTTGAATCATGTTTGTGTTAGAGCAGTTGTACTCGATGGCTCTTTTATTGAAATCCATCTTCTCCAGAGGTCCGTAGATGCAACAAGCTTGTATCCTGTTCATATAAAAAGTGAGTAGAGCCTTTTATACCTCAGATGACCATGAGTTCACCACTGTGTCTATTGCTCCTGTCTCCATTAAGCAGCTCCACTCCATTAAGGAGTCATTCAATCTCACCGCCTTGAGGGAGAGGTGCTTCCTACTGCCGATACTGCTTCTGCAGCAACATTTCATCCTGTTTGTCCATCACACACCTTCACTACATGTGAAAGTCTGCCAGTATACGGAGGTCTCATTGGGTTTCTGATCTGACCTGCTGCAAATGGTCTTTTAAATGTGACATCAGAACTTGTAATTTTTGTGCAGCAGTTGCCTTGAATCATGAAACATTAAATATTTTGTATCTGTCATAACTGTCTGCATTTAATCTGCTCTCTTTGCTTTGTTAGCGTAAATATCTCATCATAAGTGTCCAGTCCTATTTACTTTTGTCTCCGTCTTGTTAGTTTATTAGGAAGATTTCAAAAGCAAAGTAAAAGAAAAGGACCATCAAGTAATTCCATAACATCCATGAAGGACATTGTGCTCATTTCCACCTCTGATGGAAATAATATATGTAATTATGAGATAACCCAGAGAGTATCTCGTAATTTTAACAGCGCTAAATCAAAATTGAGATTGCAATTTTATTACTTTGATTTTATATTCTTCTAATATCTCAATAAACGGATATCTTGCCAGTAATTATGAGACACAGATGTCATAAATAAATGAAACAAATCTTATTAGTATGAAATACTACCAATTATTTATGATTTAGCCTTTCCCTCCATGCCATATATAATACTTGTCTCATAATTTCTTTATGCTTTAAAAATGTATTGCTTCATTTAAATAAGATTATTGTGAAGCACAATATCATGGCATCCATGTTGGTCAGATAAAAAATGAATAACCAAGCTTAGTATTGTCCAAACTTTAGTTTTTTTTTATTTTTACCTGCTCAACAATGAACAAAACACATTTTATTAAAATCATCAAAACATTCCCATTTTTTGTAGAAGTCTGTCAATAATTGTAGATCCAAAGCATAAAAAGTGTCACACAAAAGAAAAAGCATGAGGTTTGTTGAGGTCAGCTGTTTTCTATGTTCAACTAGATGTTAGAAAAACAACGTAGGTCTTTGTTCAGCGACACAAACGGTATATAGGTCACACTTTCTTTGAAAACACTTGCTATATGTAGGGAAATTTAAAAAATGGATGTGCCCAAGTCAATGAAAGTTTGTGGTCCTATAAAGTTTAAAAGAAAACAGTTATTTTTTACCTAACATTTTCCATTTTAAGACTATTTTGTCAGTAAAAACATCTCACTCTATAAGATTTTGAACAAAGTGTCCATCAGTGTTAACTGTCTGTGCTGTCGGGCCACATTTTTACCTTTTTGAATTGAGGTCTGCTAAAGTCATTCCAAAGGCCTCAGATGGCACCCGGACCACACTTTGGGCACCTCATTACCTAACAGAATGGCAATACTTCGCTGAAACGTAGTTAATTAAAGAAGATAATCTTGTTCTTACGAAGTAAAAGCAGCAACAGAATTGATTATTCTCAAAAATAATAATGGAGAAAAGATTTAAATTGTCTGTGTTTTTGTGGTTTTTTGTATTGTGTCCGAAATAAATAATAAATATTACTGTAAACTTAAAGCATATGATGTAGCCTAATTCTGAAGTAAAAAAATGTAACCAAAGCAAAAAGCTTCAACTGTCACATTTTATATTAACACTGTGATGTGGTTATGGACGCGGTGGCCCCGGTGTTTCCCGAACACGAGTCGAGTGGTTCCGAGAGCAGATCCCGACATATTCTGATCATCTTCCAAATGTTGGTGCCTGAGTGGTGAAGTGCAGCTCCTCAGAGGAGGCGAGAGGCAGGAAGGGAGGGAGAGCAGCCAAGCATTCCCGCAGATTTGCATCCTCACATCAGCATCAGCACGACTGCACCTCTGCATCCCCGACCGGCCGTTGGGAGGAAAAGGTAGGTGGGTTACGGCTTTTTTTTAAATTAATATCCCTGCATGAGCTGAGGATCGTGTTTGCGCCCTGAAAATGTATCTGGAGCGGGAAGGGTTAAATTTTGCAGGGTTTTTTTTTGTGTTGGATGAGCTGTCCCGACTCGGATGTGACCGATCCACACTTTGAGCTGCCGTGCAGGTTTATCACTGGAGAGGAGAGGTGTGAAATGATCTTCAGCTCATTTTAAAGCATCCAGGTATGGAGCTGGCTGCGACTTCATTTTAATGTTGGAGCTACATGTATAACTGCAAGTATACATATATGTAAAAAATTCAGATTACAGTATTCGTCATTTATTATTATCATGAATTTTCTTTATTCCTTTTCCTCTGCTGTGATTTTGACTCACCGTATATATATATAATTATATATATATATTATATATATATATATTATATATATAATATACTTTAATGTCATTTTTCGGTCAAATATGAATCTTGTGCGTTTTCATAGAGGTTCTGGCCTGGTGTTGTCTGATTCTGCTGCATACTGCTCACATTTGCTGCTTCAGGGGCCTTAACGGCTCACAAATTTCTCTTAACCTGAATTTATTTTATGCAGCCTTACTTTAGCCTCATATATAAAGATGTTAAGTTTTTCTCTTTATTTTTCCTGCATGTATCTCCAGCATGTCCCCCATCCCCTCTCCCATCCCTCACATCCACTGATTTTAATGGATCTGACAGGTGCAAGCAATATGGTGGAAACATGTCTTATCCTTTAGTTCACTGCAGCTGCCTTTGAAAGGAAATAGGTTATCAGCAGCTACAGGCTTCTTCTGAGAGATAAACATTGGAAATCATAAATTTATCCTGACAGAATGGTTATTTCATGTTTTTCTGCCCTGTGTGTGAGGAGTTGTTTCCAAATCCAGAATATTTACCAAACCCTAGATTTGTTGGAAACATTTGTCCATTTCTCCTTACATACCAAGCTTTATTTCTTTTTTGGTTCCTCATAACTTATAAATGAGCACAGAATGTGTCTAAATGCGTCCGAGCTGACTTCGAGTATCCCCACCATCATAGTTGCACTTGACCTAATCTCCTCAAACAAATTTTACAAAAGCAGCAAAGTGAAAATGAAAAAGAAATGATTAAGGCACAGGGTTTGCTTTGTAACCTCCCACACATCTGCAGTCATTGAAGGCCAGGGGGACAAAGACCTGTCTGTCCCCCTTCAGCAAGCTGCGGGCTCTGGGTTCAGAGGAAAACACAGGCACAGGCTTTGATTTCTAAGTGGGATGCACTGACTTGGATTGTAGAAGATGAGGAGGAGGAGTGGATTAAAGAGACTTGATAAAGAGAGAGATGGAGAATCAGAGAGAAACTTGCAAAAAGTGGGAGACTCATGAAGGGAAGACAGCCATATTAAGAGGAGGGGTATTTAAGAAAGAGAAAACCAACGCTCCGAAATACAGAAGAAAACAAGGGCTGTCAACGATAATCAAAATCTGACCATTTAAACAGGGGAAGGAAGGACAATAAAATGATAGCAAATAGAGAAATTAATCATAGGTTTGTAAATGGTGTGTCTATGGAAGCTCATTATCAGTGGCCGTTGTTGCTGTAATGGTGTCCTGGGCGGGCCCCTCCTACTGCACCCCTAATAGATAGATAGATAGATAGATAGATCAAAAGTTGTGTTTTAAAGAAACTATAATCAATGTAGAATATCTAAATCCAGAGAGGACTGGACTTGGACTTGGCGTTTTCATGCTTGCCTAAAAGTAAGATGCTGCTAGTGCCAGAAAAGAACTTTAGATGAGCTCTGACAGGAATCTGCGAATCAGATGCTAACTTTAGCTTCATGAGCCACTAATGGCTATGCAGTCACGATAATCTCACTGTGTTTTGAAATCATTTATGTCAGTGACCCTATCACAACAATGTGCTTGGGCCTTGTTCTCAAAATTGCTACAAACAATGTAAATGTGGTATGGGCTTCTTCAATACTGTTGTAACTGCTTGTGGTGACTTAGCTCGATGAGCAGTTTTAGCCTTAGCCAACTCTGTCAACACAGTATAGCAACTCATAAGCTACTTCCCTTGTTACTTTAAATAAGAGTCTCAGACATACACGTATCCTGGACTCAGACAAAAAATAAGCTCAAGTTCTTTTGTGTGTTGGCAAAATATGACATTGCATAAATATGAAATGAGGTACAAATTAGTAAACATGCTTGTTTTTTTATTTTTTATCAAGTTCTTGTGCAATCCCCCCGGCCACTCTACCCTGGGCAATGTGGCCCATTTTCAAACTACCACTGCTCATTACCTGCGTTTAATTGTGTTTTATGTGTCAATGTGTTTGAGCTCAGTTAGGACTCTTTAACGTCTTGGTTCAAAGCTTCCCAGAAGCAGAAAAAAAATCATTACAGTTTTTTTTTGTTGCCTCAGGACCTCGCTTTGAAACAGATTGCCAATGAGGACAACTGCAGTGACAAACAGATGGACATGCTTTCCTCCTCTTTTCCATCACAGCCAACCAATCCTACACCTCAGATTACTGTTTTAATTAAATGTCGATTTCTACCAGGAGCACTAAGCAGTCTTATTTTGTTGCTACTGTCAGATCATGATTGTGCAGCAACACAGGATGTTTGAAACCCTTAGAATTAGGTTAAAAAGGCAGATCGGGAACGATCATATCACATGTAAACGCATTTATGGTTTGTCTGGCAGGGAACAATGTCTTGTGCAACACATTTTGTTTCAGATACAATACAATTAGTGGGCTGTTAGGCTCCCTGCCCGGAGTGCAGAGGCTTTGGTGAAGCTTTGTGTGAAACAGCAATTCTGGCTGTTAGATTATGACAATGCAAAATGCATTCATTAAATAACAATTAACAATGAGGAGCTTTTGTTCCTTAGAAACCTGTTTATTTTAGATGTATTAAAAATGGGGTCAGATATTAAAAGGTGGCTTACACAATGAGGAATCATCTCCAGACAGACTGACAGCTTTAATCTTTGCCGCATATTTAATAGCTGCCGCAAAGTGTGACTGCAAGCACTGCAGGTGTCCCTCCCAGTCCTCTCCTGGGCTGTGTAAGGGTAAACTGCAGCAAAACCTGTTTTGTACAAACCTTCCTCCTGTTTTCCCCCCAGACACCTCTGCAGCATCATCATAATTCCTCCTTCAGTGTTTCAGCTAAATCCTTCTGACGTGAACAAACTTCCTGCTACCCTTTTGTTTCTAGACGTTTTGTGATAAAAATGTAGCTGAGTCATTACTCTGCTATCCGTTAGTTTGTGTCTTAAGATTTCTGAAGTGTTATGTCTAATTCAGCCGAGCTATCAGTAAGCAGTATGTGACAATGCCAGAAGGCCCACATAAAAATGCACATCCTTCTCCAAGTAATTCCTTTTTTCAGACATAAATGGCTTTTGGGAAGGTCTTTAAACCATTTCTGACCAAAAGTAGAGCTAATTTTTTTTACTAAAAGGAGGGTTTGCTGTGAAGTCGAAAGAGCTTTCTCAACAAAAGCAGCAATACAGAGAGATCTTATCCCTGTTGACCAACTGTAACTCAGAGACAGTGTCAGCTGCAAGATTCACTGCAGACAGATCAGATGGCATGAAGAAAGAAAGAAAGAAAGACTTGCTTTTTCTAAGATCAAATGTCCATTCTTGTTGCAGTAAACAACTCTTTCTGTCAGCTGTTTTTATGCTGCACTGCTCATCTTTCATGACTGTAGGTTTTTCTTCCAACCACCTGAACATTTAAAATCAGAATTTTGCAACACTTTCTTTAAGTCCAGCCCCTTCATGTCCTGCTTCTGCTGTCCTAGCTTAGAGGAGACTCTCCGAAATCAGTCTCGTTCTGCTTAATTGGGATTATTCACTGTATTTTTCTGAAAGTAACTTTCCCTTTTAAAGGATTGTTTTTTTTTAAATGTAAGATCACAACGTGCATTTTGTATTTACCGTGTCTGGCAGAAGTACAACATTTCAGCATTAATATCATTCATCTGGGGGTTTTAATTATGTATTTCAACTATTCTTTCTCCAGGGTGAAATGATCACAAAACAAATATCTTTAGCTAAAAAAAAATGTCTCCACAAGTTTCAATTCATTGTGAATTTTCTTTAATCTAAACAAGATAAAACATTGAGGCTGAAATCTATACATTCACTCCTACTAAGCTACTGGCATAATTCTTGCAGGATTTTCGACCACTCGTCTCATCAGAAATGGAAGACCTTAATTAAATTGGCTGGTTTTATGGCATGCATGAATATTTGATAAATGTTGAATAATTGCTGCTTTGTGTATTTCAAACCAACTTTTGATGTGTTTGGGAACATCTGTCTGTCCATGTTTCACCCATCTAGCCGTTGATTTGAGGTGAAGTTAAAGAATTCGGAGGTAGTCCTCTTTTATTTTTTTACCACCTTCTTTGTGTAATGTACCAGAACAGTGGGCAGCAAAACAGGCCCTGAGAATGATGCTGCCACCACCATGCTTAGGGATGAAAGCCTCACTAGGCCAAACGTACTTCTCATTGTCGCCATAAATCTCAGTATTTGTCTTGTCAAACACTTCTGCTTCTGCAGAGGACATTTGGCTTTTCCATGTGGGGAGTTGTAATTTTCAGTCAAGCTTTAAGATCTCGATTTCGGAGCAGACCCTTCCTTCTTGGTCAACTTCCTCCCAGTCCTGGTTGATGAAATTAACTGGTCCCATTGGTGTTTCAGGAGCTTTCAGTTTATTTGCTGTCTCTAAACATCCTGACCAAGCTGAGATTGGGTCACATGAGTGGAACTTGGATAGAACTGGGATTTTTAACAGGTCAATGATCCCAACACAAACCTGGCTTTCTGAATAAATAAAGCAGGCTAACATTAAGTCTATGCACTGGTCCCAACCTCAACTTTATTGGAAATGTGTTGACTATGCTTAAAAGCCCGGTTTGTGCAATGAAATTAACTTATTAAATGAGCTTTACCATTTTTAAAAAGAAGACTGGTTCAATACCCAGAATCGTGTCAGTAGCTTGTTGTTAGTCACAAATAATATGTGGTTTCTCTGCAACTTGCTAAGGGACATTTAACCAAATGTTAGGAAGGGTGTTTGTATACACTTAATACATTTTAGAAATTCATACAATCAGTGCAGAACCTTGTTGATTCTACAATCAGTAGAACTGTAGTATTTATAAGGCACATTTAACATTTCACATAATTTGTTTTGTTAGATTTCAGTTTTTAACTGAGATTAATAACATATTCATGATTCATATTCATCTTATTTAGCAATATTAGGTCTTGAATAATTCTGAAATATTGTTTTTAGTTGCTAAAAGGCTGAGGAGAAAAGAAGTTGAAAATTTGAGAAACATCTGAAACTGTAAATGATCAAAGAACGTATGGAAATATGCAAGTGTGTCAGAAAATGTTGCTATCACTCTTTTATGCATTGTTTGTATTTGGTATTTTGATGATGGACAGTTTTGTTGCTTCACTGAAAGTGCAGATCTGCACCAAATAAAAGGCTGTTTTTTCTTGTAGCTGTTTCCTGACTTAAGAAGATTAAAACACACACGTCTTACTTGAAAGGCATGTACTCTTGTCTTTCCCACTTTGAAAGGTGGCTAAGAGAAATAGGCCTCAGCAGGGGCATTTTTGGGGTCTCAAAACATTGGGGGCTTTAGCCCAAACCCAAAATATTTAAATTTCCACAAGACAGTATATAAGTAATTTTAAAGTTAAAGTAACATAGAACATATTGTACCAGTTCTCTGTCTCGGCTGGGTTTAGACTGAATATAAATTATTGTAATTCAAACAAAAAAGGTTTACAATAATTTTACTTGGTTTTCATTTTTGTTAGAAGCTGAATAAAGGATAAGGAGAAACCGAGTTTTGGACTGATGAGAAACCATTTTGCTGAAGCAGATAATGACACATTTTGAGGTATTTAGGAAGAAACTTAATCAGAATTTTTGCTGACAAAACTTTTTCTTAAACTCAGAGATGTTTAGTATGGGCCAGATAAATGTGCTTCTTTTGTCATCTACATAAATTACCTTTTTAAACGTTACATTCTCATCAAAGTGTTCCACTCCTGAGGCTCCATTGCCTTTATTCTTATATTTAAAAAAAAGGAAGGTGGTATAAAGTTGATTATCTTAAATCTTAGTCAAATGTTAAAATCCTAAAACACATTTATTTATTTTAATTATGCCATATAGCTTTCGAAACATTTTATTAAAATCGTTCCTTCTTTTATGAACCTGTTCTCTTTTATTGCCATATTTTCAGCCCTTCATTCCACTTCTGAGAAATTTGTCCTGCCAAAAATAATAAAAGAAACATTTTTCAACACAGTCTTTTGTTCTGCACTGAGCATGTGAGACATTAGCAGTTCTTACTATTAAACACTTTGAGAGGAAAGGATGTTAAGTTGTGGTGTTTAAAATATAGCATAGTGTCTTATCCTGGACCTTATTAGTACTAATATTACAGTTATTAATACCTGTATACATATGGTATGTATGTCTCACCTTCAGTAAAACTGTATCCCTGTTATTTACTTTAGTTTATATAATATTACATGTTTAATTCAGATATACAGGGGTTGGACAATGAAACTGAAACACCTGGTTTTAGAGCACAATAATTTATTAGTATGGTGTAGGGCCTCCTTTTGCGCGCAATACAGCGTCAATTCGTCTTATGAATGACATATACAAGTCCTGCACAGTGGTCAGAGGGATTTTAAGCCATTCTTCTTGCAGGATAGTGGCCAGGTCACTACGTGATACTGGTGGAGGAAAACGTTTCCTGACTCGCTCCTCCAAAACACCCCAAAGTGGCTCAATAATATTTAGATCTGGTGACTGTGCAGGCCATGGGAGATGTTCAACTTCACTTTCATGTTCATCAAACCAATCTTTCACCAGTCTTGCTGTGTGTATTGGTGCATTGTCATTCTGATACACGGCACCGCCTTCAGGATACAATGTTTGAACCATTGGATGCACATGGTCCTCAAGAATGGTTCGGTACTCCTTGGCAGCCCATCTAGCACAAGTATTGGGCCAAGGGAATGCCATGATATGGCAGCCCAAACCATCACTGATCTACCCCCATGCTTCACTCTGGGCATGCAACAGTCTGGGTGGTAGGTTTGCCTATAGCAGCCCGGCCGTGTATATTGACCCTGTGGAGCTCCCGACGGACAGTTCTGGTGGAAACAGGAGAGTTGAGGTGCACATTTAATTCTGCCGTGATTTGGGCAGCCGTGGTTTTATGTTTTTTGGATACAATCCGGGTTAGCACCCGAACATCCCTTTCAGACAGCTTCCTCTTGCGTCCACAGTTAATCCTGTTGGATGTGGTTCGTCCTTCTTGGTGGTATGCTGACATTACCCTGGATACCGTGGCTCTTGATACATCACAAAGACTTGCTGTCTTGGTCACAGATGCGCCAGCAAGACGTGCACCAACAATTTGTCCTCTTTTGAACTCTGGTATATCACCCATAATGTTGTGTGCATTTCAATATTTTTGAGCAAACTGTGCTCTTACCCTGCTAATTGAACCTTCACACTCTGCTCTTACTGGTGCAATGTGCAATCAATGAAGACTGGCTACCAGGCTGGTCCAATTTAGCCATGAAACCTCCTACACTACAATGACAGGTGTTTCAGTTTCATTGTCCAACCCCTGTATATATATATAATAGTTAACTAATTATTGGTCCATCTGTGATTAATTGCTATTATTTATTTCTTAAATATACTGCATCTTTAAAGCCAGAGCTGTATGTTTAGAATCAGCACAGAAGATATGAAAAAGAAGATAGATGCTTACTTTTGCACTTTCTACGTCTTACTGGAACCAGGAGATATTTTCCTGGTTTATTGAGCAACACTTTTTTCTGTCTACATGTAGAACTGGACTAAAAGACTGGCTGCAGCAATGAGATGTAAAGTGATGATCTGGAGGACCTTTTAATGTGTTCAGCTACGTTAGGATTAAATGCTTTTATTTTGACTGAAGTAAAGGACCAGATATTTTCACATTATGATACAAATCCAGCTAGAAGCTCACAGAGAAGGTTGCTACTGTTTTCTATCACAGCCACATCATTAACTTTACATGGAGCTCAGGTGAAAGTTCCTCTACTCTGCTGAGAGTTTTACCGCTATCTTCAGCCTGGTTATACCGCTCTGCTTCCACCTGTTCCTGCACACACGCACCAGGCTCCCACTCTCCGGTTGGCTCCGCGGTTGCTCTGAAATGAGCCCTGTTCGAGACGCTCAGTGTAACTTTTCGGGTAATGAACGTTGCAGGTCGACGGCCCTGGAGTGAACTGCTGTTCTGGACAGCAGAATGGAGTCCGTCTCTGCCTGTGCGCTTAGTTGTGCATTCGAAGTGCGAAGTCGATATTTGTTGTCTTCAACTTTTAACTCGTTGTCAGGTTAGGCGGAGCGGGAGGTGAAGATATGGAACACAATTGAAAATAATATGATTGTTTTTAAATAAAAATGTGAAGTCCAATACCATTTTGTGGCTGCATCTATTTACTACTTCTAAATTTCTTCTATCAAGACGTCCGGGGCTCTTCAGAAAACATCCGGGCCTTCAGCCCCGGAAGCCCATGTCTAACAACGCCCCTGGGCCTCAGTTCAAATTATAGCTCATATAAAAATGTCTGTACCCCCATGAGAATTTCAGATTGTTGTGATGTAAAAAATGAGACCATTAATCATTTAAAAAGTTTTTTTCCATCTTTAATGTGAAAAGTATTCTGTGTAGTTCAGCTAAAAAACTAATCTGTTAGAGGGAAAATACAAAACAAAAAACAGCAATATCCTTGTTGCATAAGTAAAGGTAATATTTGCTGATTTGCATCCTTTAGTTAAAGTCATAATTTCAGAAGGGTTAGAAAGGATCAGTATAATCACATTGAACAAAGGTATCAGTCTGGAAAAGTATCAACCTTCTTGAACATCTTTGAGATGATTTAAAGCGGAGGCTCCAATCCTGTTTTTTTTCATCTAACTATGAACACACTGCAAAACCTTGTGGAATGTGTTTACAGAATAGTTAAAGTTGCTGTTGCTGGCAACAGGAATCCTATTCTTAATCTTATAGATTAAGAAAGTTCATGTACATGTAAAAGTAGACAAATACTTTTGGCAGTATTGTGTATGTACAATGGCATAATAAATGCAACATCAGTAAAATTATCAAAACAGTATAATGCTCCATAATTAATCAAAAATAAGACAGAAACTGTCCAGGCAGGTTGCCAAGAGCCTGCCAGTATCACTGAAGGAGGTGCAGAAATTGCTGGTTAGTGTTGGTTGTATTCTCCATATTGTGCATCTAAACTATGATGTATTTTGGTCTTATGAAACCAAAGTCGAACTTTTGGCTACTTATCTAAAAGGTAAGTTTGGTACAAAAAAACAGGTTGAACACCAGATCAGCATCATGATCTGGGATTACATTTGTTCATGACGAACAAGACTTTTCGTCAAGTGACTGCAATCATGAACAGTTCCAAATGCCAATCAGTTTTACTAGAAAGCCCAGGATGAAGAGGGATTTTATTTCTCATCAGCGCAGTGCGTCCAAGCATACACCAAAATCAGCAAAGAAATTAGTTCACCAGATTCAGTTCAATTCAGCTTTATTTATATAGCGCCAATTCACAACACATGTCGTCTCAAGGCACTTCACAAAGTCGATTCAATTGAATCATACAGATTTCAAGTCATGTACATACATTCCAATTAATCCTAACTATCAAATAGTACAGTCAGATTCAGTTTATTATTCAGAGTGGTTAAAAGTTTTTCTATCTAAGGAAACCCAGCAGATTGCATCGAGTCAGTGACTTGCAGCATTCACTCCTCCTGGATGAGCATGTAGAGACAGTGGACAGTCGCTTGCATGGACTTTGCAGCAATCCCTCATACTGTGGATGCATGTAGCGACAGTGGAGAGGAAAACTCCCTTTTAACAGGAAGAAACCTCCAGCAGAACCAGGCTCAGAGTGAGTGGCCATTTGCCACGACCCACTGGGTTTGAGAGAACAGAGCAGAGACACAAAAAGAACACAGAAGCTTAAATTGAAAGCTTAAAGGAAGAGAAAAGACCTAGGATTATTCTTGTTCTCTTCTATTAATGATGAGAAATAAGCTGTTCTAACCTGGCGAAGTGTCTTTTTATAAAACAGTAGGATATTTTTCCAGATTAAGTAAGAGTCCTCTAGGTGTGTAGAGTGCCATTTTCTCTCCAATTTTCATAAATAACTACCTTCTTTTTCAGGGGGGCTATATTGTGTAATGTAGAGGAAATAACACTATGAATAAGAGAATCAATTTGTGAAGGGGAAGAAACAAAATTATTGCCCTCCACTGTGTTTTTCTGTGATAATGTGGAAATTAAACATGTAGCAGATTCTTTAGAGGTTGTTACAGCATTGTCTGATAATAATCTACAATAATGAAAATTTCTTTCAGGTGTGGAGTACTCAGTTAAGATAAACTCAAAGGTTATTAAAAAAATGGTCAGACAGGACAGGGTTATGAGGAAATATTGTTATTTCTTACACTCATTGCCATATGTCAGCACAAGGTCCAGAGAATGAGGACAAAGGTGGGTAGATTTGCTAATGTTTTGAGCAAAGCCAGTTGAGTCTAAGATAGCATTAAAGGCTATATTTAGGCTATCACTTTCAGTGTCAACAGAAAAGTTAAAATCCCCTCTATAATGTCCCTATCTGTATTTAAAACTAAATCAGATTAGAAGTCTGAGAACTGATCTAAAAATTGAGAGTAAGGGCCTGGTGGACGGTACAAAACAACAAACAGAAGTGGTTTTAGTGCTTTGCAATTTGGATGAGGAAAACTAAGGATTAGAGTTGTAGTTATTAATTGATCTGGGACTAATCAATAAATCGGACTGAATAATGGTTGCTATTCTTCCCCCTCGCCCAGTATTTCGACGTATGTGGGAACTTAAATAATTAGGAGTTGACTTATTTATAGTAACATGATCCTCTTGCTGCAGCCAGGTTTCTATGAGACAAAAAAAATCAATCTGATTGTCACAAATCAAGTCATTAACTAACAAAGTCTTTGAAAGAGATCTTAATTTCAATAAGCCTCATTATGGTTTTATTTTTATTTTCTGTCTGTTTTCTATTTATTTTTATGAGATTTTCATGGTTTCCTCCTTTTAGATTAGTTTTTAATCTATTTAATTTGGCCGTGGGCGAGACACTGTCTTAATAGGGTAATGGGTGGGTAACAGTACAGAAGCTGCAGAGAGTGTTAAACTACGACCCTGCTTCCTGGTCTGAACCCTGGGTTGTCAAAGTTTTGGAGAACTAATAAATTTGGTTTCTAGATTCCAAGAAAGAAGAGCTGCTCCATCCAAAGTGGGATGGAGGCTTCGCGGTTTCTGCTGAAGGACTGCTGCTGGGAGCTACCCTTGGTGGCGCTGGCTAAGGGGCCTCGGCTTTCTGCTGGTTTTTCAACAACGCGGAGCTGGGCCTCCAATTCCGACACCCTCGCCTCCAAAGCTACAAAAATGCTACATTTATTACACGTACCATTATCACTAAAGGAGGCAGAGGAGTAACTGAACATCTGACACAAAGAGCAGGAAAGAGGAGACCATTAAGGGGTCGCTAAGCTACCACTACGAGAAAAACCGTGTAAAACACGGAAGGTCCCCAAATGTTAAGTAGAGCAATAGGAAGTATGTGTCACCTGGAGATGTCTGAAAAATAAATGTCGTCACAATCTGACAGATTAGAGAACCTTTGCAAAATACAGCAAATGTTTATCTGTTATAAAGTCAGGGTGTGGGATACTGACATAACGCACTGCACTAATAAAAGGTGAAATGGAATTAAAAGATGCTTAAACAAATGTAAGTGCAACACATTTATCCAACCAGGTTATTGCACCTTTTTTTATTTTTCCCCTCTAATAGATTTGTTAGTTTTTCAGATATAACTTCCAAATTAAAGACAAAACAAGTTTTGAATAAATGTCTCACTTTTCCACATGTGTGATGTGAACACTTTATATCCTCTGTATTTTCTAGGACTTGTTAGGGGTGCCAATAATGATGACACCACATCTGAATGTTTTTGTTTTGACGACAAAGACTGCAGATTTGAAATATTTATTGGTGTGAAAAAAAAAATCTTAATGCTTTTTATACAAAAAGTGAGAAAAACAGATTTTTTTGTTTTAATTCTCTAAACACCTATACGCCCTTTTTTCTTTTCAGACATGAAGAAATCTGCCACGATGATGACAGTCAGTGTGATAATGCTGAGTTTGCTTATATCTGCAGGTATACAAAGTACAGATAATTTTTTTATGCATTTTTAACATGGGAAAACATGAGTGTAAGTGTATCATAAAGCTTCATTTGACGTTTTGCTTAGAATTTCGTTTCAGAAATTTAAAATGATGGTCACATTGATAAGTTCAAAACACTCAGTCAGTTTAATGAAGAAATATTTACTATCAATTAGTTTACGAGTAAAGTTTATACTAAAAAAGGAAATGGCTGATAATAAGTTTTTAATGCTGTTTTATTTACTCTTGCAGCTCTATCTGCCTCTCTAAAAGGTAAAAGTGTTTATTACTACATCACTGATTCTCATCCATCACTTTTTAGTTATGAGCTTTTCTCTCCTTTTAATTGAAAATGCTTACTTAGTTTCTTCTTCGTCTGATCCAGGAGAGGAAGAATCCATGACACTATTCCATGGAGAGGATTTCGTCATCCTGCTGCCGCCACACGAGGTGGAGGTCACGTTCAAGAACCGTTCGGACCCTCGGAAGACCTCGTTCCTGATGAGGGGAGGCAAAGTGATCGGCAGTCGGGCCAAACCCACCCTGCATCTCAACCACCTCATTATTGAGGCTGTGGGCGAGGGAGATGAGGGGCTGTACATCCTGAAAAATTCAAAGGATCCGAACGACTTTAAGCAGATTTCACTTATAGTCCGAGGTAAGTAGAGACACGACGCATGAGCAGCTTTAAGGACACAATGAGTTACAATGCAGAACATTTTCTGCTGAAAATCATTGAGATAAATCAAATTTTCGACACAATAAACAAAGTTTAGATTTTTTTCTAAAACATTTTGGCAGAGTTGCTCATCACCAAAATAATTGCTTCTTTTATATATTTACTTTATATAAAATCCTGTAAACCTGGGAAAAGTTGCAATAAAACAGCCTTTGCCCTTTTAATCTCAATAGGCAGACCAGACACCTTTTCTTTTCAGTTAATTTATTTTTATTTTTTCTTTGTACTTAAAAAAATAATTGTGCATTGTTTTCAATCAGTGTAAAAAGCTCAGCAAATGTATCCATAAGGAGATTAAACCCTGAATTTTTTTTATTAATTTGAGTGTTTAAGCTCTGGTCTTAAGTCAAACTTAAAATTATTTTCTTTCATTTGGCGGCGCATTTTTCTTTCCGTGACAAAGATTACCTGCCACTTTGTATATCTAAATATATCTGGCCAGATTTTACTTACTTACAGTGGAAAGACATCATTTACGTGTTTGTTTTGGCCGACAATGGGAATGTATCCTTCTGACCACGTGACTTCGTAGCTACATCATGAAGAATTTGTGTCTTACTTATGGTTATTCATTTATTTAATCTTTTTAAATGTTCCTTGCCACTATTACTAAAATATGTGCAGTACGAATACTTAAACGTTTAAAATGTAGTCACATTTTTGTGTGAACATAATAAAAAGAGGTTCAGCTAGGTTTATTTATATAGCGCTAATGGTCAACAAATTCCATCTTAAGGCACTTTACAAGCAGATCCAAAGTATGTCCGTTTACACAATCTGTTGCAATTAATATAAGCCCAGTTCATTACAATAAAATCCAAAGTTAAAACAAATGATCAAAAATGGAGTAAAAAACTTAAATGATGGCATCCACACAACCTCCTAATATCCTCAGATATAATTTATGCATTGACTTCATTTGCCAACATCCATGAATCAAAAAAGAAACCGTTTTAAGATACTAGATCAGATTAATAGCAGAGGTTATTGAAGTAAATCGCCATGCATTATTCTGTGAACCAAGCTATAGTATTGCAGCATCATAGATAAACCTTACCAAGACTGTAGATTATCTGAATATTAATTAGGTGATGTTTCTTAAAAAAAAAACACTTGGATACAGTTTCATCCACAGCTATCTGTGCAAAACTCTTAAAATATTTCTGTTACTGCTTGTTGCCCAACAGCGAGCTTTAGAGATTGTTTTCATGTCACTCATACCATCCTCTTCTCTGTGCAAGGTGGCAACATAAACCTGGATGCTCATCCAGGCCTCTTCGTCACAGATCACGTTTTTGTAACATCTTTATTATTGCTCTGACTGGAGACATTTCAGTTTATTCATTTGTATAGGGACAAGTGTTAAGTACAAACAAATATAGCCTAAGCTATATGGCAATGTCTGCCCCTTTCTGGACTTTTCGTTACATAAAACAATAAAAGCTCGATACAAAGTTGAAAATGCAAATAAAACAAAAACGCAAAACTCACTTAAAACCCATCAGAAAACTAATGATTTACAATTAATATGGGAAAGTTGAGGCGAGTTGCAGTTTAGCTGTTGGCATTTTCTGGCTTACGAAGAATAAAGCACATCTGCCTCACTTGAACGTCATGTTCTCTTGTCTTGCCCATTTTAAAGAGTGGCTATGAGAAATCAGTCTCAGTGTCACACCATATTAGCACCCCAGGGAAACATTGTCGTGAATTACTAGTTAAAACTTTCTAGAGACTGCGATAAACTTTAAATAGTAAAATATAAATGACCCAAATGGTTCTGTTGTATTTATTTTTCAGGACCTGTTGGGGGTGTCTGTATATGTGGCATTATTTTTCTTAACGTGTCTACCCCCCCAGAATAAAAGGTTAGATATTTCTCAAATTTTTCTGTTTGATTTTACACTGCTGCAATAAAAGATTAACTTATTTGAAGGCTTTAGCACATCTTTACCAGTGGTTACAATTAAATTGGAGGGTGCTGCATGGTTTTCTACTTTAGGGCCAAATTTAATTGTGAGGACCCAAGGCAAGCGTCAGAATCACTGTGTTGTTCTGTCCATCACTTTTTTCACCATGCAGTCATCGGATGAATCCCACGCAAATGCGAGAGACTTGTCTAACGATTTAAACTCAGAGAGAGGGAGAAGTGTGCATGGGTAAAAGTGACTGTTGTAAATACGTTGGTACAGTGCCACTTGGAGGGAGTAATGCGAGTTAATGAAGAGGTACGTTTGCTTTTTGACTGTGAGAGCAGAGCTGGAGATGTCAGGCAACAATTATCCAGCTCTTTGCCCACCTATTTCCGTCCATCCTCGCTATTTTCCTGTCCTTATCTTGTCTCTTTTGTTGTTCCTTCTGTTTGGTTTCGTTCATACCCTATCATTCCCATTACCCTGATATTTTCGGATCAATGCTCTTTTGCTTTTGTGCATTTAGTCCCTTTTTTCCACATCTGCCAGGCTGCTTTTCCTTTCCCTTCCCTTACCAATGCCATTTTCCTGTCATTTCGTATTTCATCTCAAGCAAATAATCCCGCCTCATTGGCCTTTGTTAAACTGTCAGGCACTTTCCTGTCAGCTCTCGTTAAATTTTCGGCTTCTGTTAACTCATAAATAAAAAGTTCATCCACTTTTTTTACCCTCCAGACTGCACCATCGAGCAGATCACCAAATACGGCGGGAACTTTCATATTCCAGTGGTAGGGGTGAACACCCCCATCACTCTGGAGTACAGGCCCATTGCTGTGGAGGCCAACCAGACATCCAGGTAGAGTCAGCACAATCACATTAACTTTCTAAACCCATGAGTCAGATGTGTTATTTTTCAGCCTTGACGCACATGCGCTGGGACAAGTGTGAGACACATCAAGAAAAGGTTGAAAAAAGTTCACTGTCTTCGACTTTTCCTCCTGCAGACCAGCGACCGTGGTGCTGACTGCCACAGGGATTTCCATGAAGCCCCTTCAAGATCGCATCAGCGTCAGTGAGCGATCCATCACCATCAGTGCTGTTACGGGTGCCGACGAGGGCAGCTACACCGTCAGGGACAGCAAAGGGGTTATTCAAATGAAAGTGTGCCTGAAAGTCAAAGGTGAGGACAGCAGATGAAGGCAGACTATTTATCTTTAACTGTGCATGACTTGCTTTAATGTCTTCATTCAGGATGTTGTTGTTGCTTTAGTTTCATGCTCCCACTGTATGCTTTAATGGCTTTTTAAAGATTCCAATGTTAATGGTAGGGGCTAATGCACTTGAAGTCTGTAAACAGAGCTGCTATGAAGTTATTAAATTTCCTCTCTTCTCCATTGTCTGTTGCAGAGCACAAAAACCATGTGAACCTTTTGAACGGCGAGAGACTGAAGATCAACCTGATTCTGAACAGCTCCTTGGTCCAGCTATACTACACCCCTGACTCTGAATCCTCACCAGTTCTGCTGATGGATAAGGGAGAGTTCACGAGTGTAACTAAAACCAAACTCTTATTTTCTTCAAATATCTGCTGGGTTAAAAACAACCCAATTAAGGCTTTTTTTGCTAACCCATGCTTTTGTTAAACATGGACAGAGCCAGTCCTGAGTTGATGGAGCATGGTTGGGTTATGGATTTGTTGAACCCAAAACCCAACCAAACAAGTTGGGTTAAAATGTAGAACCTGCTTACTTACTGCGGGTCACACGCCCCAAGGGTCAATAGGTTAGATACACTCTGGACAGGCCACTAATCCATCATAGAGCCACACAGGACATTTGGTAGTTGGAGGAAGTAGGGGTACCCAGAGAGAACCCATGTATGCACAGGGAGAGGGTTAAAACTCCTCTCTCAAAGGCCCCTATCAGACATTGAACACAATACCTTCTGGATGTGTAGCTATGGGACTAACAGTTGCACCACGATTCACCCCAACATAAATAACTTTTTTTTTACAACCAAGCTGCATTAAAAAGGATTACATTTAATATCCTGATAAAGCCTGATAAATATTTTAATCAACAAACAATTGAATTTGGATAACATATAAGATATAGGCTGTTTGTACTGACCTTAAGAGCGCTTCTTTGGTCAAAATGTAAAAGTTGAACTTAGCTAGTAGGCTTAGCCTGATATTTGTTTTGGTTGTTTAACTAGAAAAGTAATAAATTCTAAATGTACATTCATATGTATCTCTTAAAAGATTATAAAACCAAAAATAATGTACTCTTTATTTGCTTCTCAATAGTTCTATGATAAATATATCAGATTCACTCATATAAGCTATAGTTAGCATATATAATAAAAGGTCAAATACAGTATCTTTGTCTAATTTTCCTCCCTTTCTTATTGCATGTTTTCTAATCAAAAGCCTTTTATCATTCTAGGCTCAAGCAAATTTCGGTTTCGAGGACCGCCTGTCTTTGGAAGGTTCGATGGTCTTTCTAGATCAGATGAAGGCCTCAGATGTGGGGCTGTTTAAAATTACAGACTTGCAGGGATTCACCGTGTCAACAGTCCAGCTGGGATTAAAACGTAAGAAGGGAATGGAGCTAAACGGGCCTAGATGTCACATTGAAGGATTCTGCTGCCATTGAGGTTATGACTTTTGGTTTTAGGCATGGCAAATTCATTTGTAACGCACAATTCATCCAAAAGGTTTTTTTTACACAAAAGTGAATGAACACAGGTAAAGAAGACAATTTTAAAGATAAAAAAACACTAAAACAGTAACAAAAGAATTAAGAATGACAAAAAAGAAATGATTATTAAGCAGTTTTTTAAGAAATAAATATGTAAAATATAATAAACCAAATGTTGTGGTAACACCCGCCATTTTGGTCAGGTTAACAACTCTACTGCGCAGCTCAGCAACTGACGTCACAGTTCAACAGGAGTTAAAGCTCTGACGTCATCAGAGCTTATAAAAAGACGAGAAAACAAGTTTTTAGCCGCCATTTCCAGTCGTAGTTCACGATGTTAGGGGGCATCTCTGGAGAAATAGAAGCTCGTGGGCGGGTTCACTTCTCCACACGGCCATTCCCAGAAGAGCTTGAAAGCTGGAAAACTGTCTGATACAAGAAGATCAGAAGATTCATATCCCTATCAAAGACTGTGAGACGCAACCCAGGCGCAGGTCAAACCCACAGAGGTTTTGTTTCCAAGGAAAAGAGTTTCCTCCTTGTTTTTCAGTTGACTGCAACGGCTCCTCGTATTTTCACAGTTTTGGACAGAATAGACGTGTACCGTTTTTGAGTTGACCACAAATGCATGACACTCTGGTTCCTCCCTGTTTTTTCAGACCCACGACCCATCCTCAAGCCGGTGAAGAGAAGAAATCGATGTCAAAGTGATTTTGTTCTTTTGACATTAAATTGGATAGGTGTATTTAAAGGGCTGGGCAGGGTGAGGCATAGTTAAAGTGAATTAGGATCACCATTAGTGTTGCATGCAATATTGATTGAAGTGTTTTATGCTGAACTGTTTTGATTTACTGTTTGAATACTGTGGAAGCGCAAAGTTGGATGGGTTTGTCCTGCTGGTCGTCAATGAGCCAGGAGTTAAAGCTGAACTTTGGAAGTTTTTCATTCGAAACAGACTGCAGTCTGGACCTAGTGGCCTGGCCACTCCATTGTTCGTTCCATAGAGTTTTATGACCCTTTGTTCGAGATTTGGCTGTTAGTGGCTAAGGAGCCGGCTGCTAGATGCTCTGTGTCTGGGTGTGGGTACACACACAGTGAAAGGTTTCATAGCGTAGTGGTTTCTGTTCCTCTCTCGAAGTTAATCACAATTGTTCTGTTGTTCTCATTTGTCCATATATAATATATTTATATATATATAATGACCAAATGCTACAAAGTAGTCCTGGTTTGTCAAATAAAATCAGAAACGGCTAAGCTCAGTGCCAGAATGTCACAAATTTTTCATGTCAATCATGATGTGGTGGGCATGGCGCTAGTGGTGTAGGGGTTAAGCGCACGACCCACGTATAGAGGCTATAGTCCTCAAAGCGGCCGTCCGGGGTTCGAGACCCGGAGACCTTTTCCAAATGTCTCCCCCCTCACTCTCCCCCTATTTCCTGTTTGCCTACTGTTGGAAAAATTGAAAAACAAAGACCTCTAGTTCTACCAAAAAAAAAAAACTCATGATTTGGTGAACAACTTAATAAAATGCAGTACTGAGATCCAATAAAACCAAGACAGATGTTTTTGATGTTTTGTTGTGTAAATTATTTAAAACTACTACCAGTGCTGTGTTGTGATTACTATGAATATTCATTCATCTTCTATACCGCTTATTCCATAGTGGGTCACAGGGGAGCTGGTGTCTATCCCCAGCAGTCTATGGGTGAGAGGCAGGGTACATCCTAGACAGGTTGCCAATCCATCACAGGGCAACACAGAGACATACAGGACAAACAGCCATGCACACACTCATTCACACCTGAGGGCAATTTAGAGAGACCATTTAACCCAACAGTCATGTTTTTGGACTGTGGGAGGAAGCCGGAGTACCCGGTGAGAACTCACACATGCACGGGGAGAACAGCAAACTCCATGCAGAAAGACCCCCAGCCAGGAGTTGAACCCAGGACCTTCTTGCTGCAAGGCAACAGTGCTACCAACTGCACCACTGTTTAAGTAATAATTTAGTCTGTTGTCCGGTGAATACCAGCCCAATAATGCAGCGGTATTATGACAATGAAAGGGGTGAGCCAAGCTCTGACATTGAACAGCAAAACTCTGCACACAATTGAATAAATTCACACAATTTCTTAAAATACAAGAATTTAACAAAAATAAGTCAACTCAAAGTCAAACATTTTAAACTCTTTACTATACTAGAACAATCCAACTAAACTACCAAGCAGAATAAAAGAATAAAGACCAACTATATACACAATATGAAGTGAATCAATGATGGTTAAAAACCATTACTAATAGAGTGATGCAACATTACCATTCAATGTTTATTTTTGAGAACCAAGGATTATCATGAGGAATCTGGAAATGAAGTTAAGTTAGTCTTAGAACTAACTTGGTGTCATATTGTTTTTAATAGCGTTGACCCACATGCAGAAAGCAATCAGGAGACAGTTTGACGGCAAGGATTTTTATTTAAAATGATACAAGTGGTGACGGGGAACTGGAACCGGGATGCAAACTGTAAGATAAATAGAATGGTAAGCAGGAGGTGATATATAAACAAAATACTAAATAAAGATCTGATCTTACTGGGGGTGAAGGTGGGATCCGCCAGAGGGGGTGGAGAGACCAGGAGGTTGTGTGCCCGTGAGAACAGGAGATGGTGAATGCTGAAAAGCAAGGTAGTTGGAAGAGCCAGGTTTTTTTTGGTGCTGCAGGCGGAGGAGGGTGGACAGGGTTCGCTGGTGGAGGTCCATGGAGCGAAGGAATCAGGAAGACTGCCAGCCAGAAGTAATCCAATGAAGTAACAGAAGCCTTGAATCTTGATCACGAAGGTGGAGAGCTCATGTCCAGAAGACAATAATTCAAAACAGGGCTTGGTACGAAGAACGAGGTCAGATCCAGGTTTTATCCTGCAAGGTAGCAAATACAAAATGGTGTCAAGGCAAAGACAAGGCAAAGCTGTGTGGCTATACCACTAAGGGCAACACTCTGGCACTGAGTTGCTGGCAGCCTCCTCCTTAAATCCTCCTCATGAAGTGATTAGAGCAATAGGAAACACCCGTCTGTTAGAGCATGACGAAGAGCCCCGATAGAAGGTCACATACAGTTTTTATATCTGGCACTCCAATGCAATGGATGTGCTCTCCCTCAGTGATTATCAGTAGACTATGTGTCACCATTGTGGTGTCTATCTGTTAGATTGTGTAGTAGCGGATGTCCATCCTTAATCTAAGTGTGCTGTAGCTTTCTAATCAAACCAGTAATATCAGCTGCTCCACTATCTACCCCAGTGCCCCAGCTTTAGGTCATTTATGACAATCCTTGGGTCATCTGTCCTTGTACTGTATGTCTATGAGCATTCTTATCCTAATGTAACAGAAGGGAAACATTAGAACTTATACTTTACTTCACTACTGCATAAAAGAGAAAAAAACAGCTATAAGCCTATTAATAAAGGTTATTCCTTACAGGTTCTTTGAAGGAGAAGTCTTACTCAACCGTGAGTTCCAAGGGACCACTGACTGTGGTCCAGGTGGCTGTGGTGTGGTCAAAAACCTGGCATTAAAGTTTTGAAAAATTTGTTTTTCTTTTTATCAAGAGCAAATAAATTAGTTCGGAAACTGCCTTTTCAATTAGTTTTCTTTCCCAAAACTGTTTAGTTAGATATGTGCCTATAAATACTTACAACTTAAGCATCCAGATTAGACTTTTTAAAATAGCTTTGAACACTACAGTTTTCAGTGCCTAAATAAATATAGCTATCTGCAATTTCAGCACATAGTCAGCCACAAATAGGGTTGTCTTGTTTTCTCCTTTGTTGAGGAGGAATGTCAAGCTTTGGTTAGGTTTAAGTTAAAATGTCACTTCCCTATGCCTCCCCACAGCCTACAGACTGGATTCCCTTTATGTGGCCATCATTGCCCTGCTGGGCCTGCTGGCTTTCCTTCTGCTGGTTTGCCTTCTGTCCTGCCTGATCAAAGTTAAAAAGAGGGCCAAGAGGGCAGCTGCATTGGAGAAACTAGCTCAGAACGCTGGCAAAGAAGATGAGGGCGAGGCTTTCAGACAGGTCTGAGAAATTTACAATAAGATGTGACAAAGAAGGTTAGTCTTATGCAGTTATTACCTTTTATGTTTCTGCCAAATCTTTACAGGTGGTCAAGAACATCACTAAACTCAGTGAGGAGTCCAAACATTCCCAAGCAGACAACACAGAGAAATCTCAGAGCACTGAGGTGGACATTAAGGTAAGGAGACATGATAACCAAACCCGTTAAGCTGAGACAGAAAAGATTTAATAATGACTGAAAATTCTTTATGCTGTTTTCTGCATTTAGACAGTTGCAGCTTATTCAGAACGCTGCTGCTAGAATCCCCACTAAGATCAAGAAAGTGGATCACATCAGTCCAGGTCTCAAATTCTTTGCAGTGGCTTCCTGTGCAACAAAGAATAAAAGCGTTGAATGGTTTAGGGCCAGAATATATCTTTGATCTGTTCACATTTTATGAGCCATTCTGACTTTTCAGGTCTTCTGAGAGTTTGTTTACTTTCCCAAAAATTAAAAGTAAACATGTAGATTTTCTGCACCACAACAAACTCCCAAAAAACCTGAGGCCTGCCCTATCCTGCAGTTCTCCTAAGTTAAGGCTGAAAATATTTGTGTTTGCCACTGCCTTTTATTGAGTTAAATGTTTCTATCTTGATCCAAAGCCTGCAGCCAGCCCATGCTCGGTGCATTGTATCTGAACTATGACTCGCTGTATTCTGTTTAATGCAATTTTACCTTATTCCTTTATTCATTCCTTTCATATACCTGCACTGTCTGGAACAGATGGACTCAACTTGTTTGTCATGGTCATGAGTATCATGCTAATTTAAGGCTTTTAAAGGTGAACTTTAGCTTTCTTACAGGGTGGAGCGATGATACAACTTATATAAATGTTTCAATGGAAAAGGGTGCACGAGTTTAAATTTGTTGTGGATTTTTTCTAATGCATAGAGGAGTTTAAATTTGTTGTGGATTTTCTCTAATTCATAGAGGGTCAAAATTATACATACAATCTTAAATAGATATAGAGACCCTCACTAAAGGATGAAGGCCCTTTAGCCAGTTGCAGAAAAAAATACACTTGAGCAAGCATCTGTTATTATTCTGAATAGACATTAGACCAGTCTTCTTATCAGAAATAGCACAGTTCATTTTGTTGGTTTCCTACCACAAATCCAGCTTTGAAGCATTGTCTTGTAAATTGTTTTATAGGGGTTAGGTTAAGACTATTTCAAAAGCTTGATGTTAGCGTACTTTATCCATTTCAGTTTTGATGTGTGTTTGGTAGCATTTCCTTGTTAGAGCACCTGTATGTTTCCATTTATCAAACATATGCAGCAAACCTTTCTGTCCCAGAAGAAAGAACATTTGTTTGAGTGTGGGAGTATCATGCTGTGGGGTTGTTTAGGTTCCAGGGGCACTGATGCATCGTGCAAAGTGAACAGAATAATCAAGGAGGCCTACCTACAAATTATTTAACCTAATTTCAAATCCATAGTTAGATAGCTGATACTGAGACACAATTAGGTCTTTCTACAAGACAATGATCCAGAACACACTTTTAGTTTTAAAAGAGTAAGGGAGGCTAATATTAAGCTTCTGGAAAACCTTAATCTCAACTGTAAAATCCAGCTTAGTGACAGGACATAAAGGAGTTTTAATGAACTCCACACATTTTATAAAACAGAGAGGTCAAATATCTAGAATTATGCCAGAAGCTTTTAAATAGCTACAAAAGTAAGTGGCTTCTCTGCAACTCGCTATATGACATTTATCAAAATATTAGTGCGGATGCATACATGCAGGCTCAAACAGCCTGTATGTATGATTTTGACCCTGTGTGGATTGGAGCAATTCAAATGTATGCAACTACTTTTAAACAACTAGTTTTAAAACTCAATGAAGATGGTTCCAAATGTGTCTTTAAAAGCCCTAAACGAGTATTATACCCATACCCATGATCAGTGTATGTAAACATCTCACCTGCATTGTATAGCTAATAACCTTCACTTATTGTCTCTTTAAATGCAGGGTCTGGAGGTTTCTTCTAAGGAGGTTGGCGTTGGTAATCTAGAGACCAGTGACTCCGGCGTTGGTTTCAACACTGCTCTCCCACTGGATACTGACACTGATGTCCCCGATCAAATCCCAGATTCTGAGGCTGTAAGCATCTCTGTTGCTCCTGAAATCAAACCGAGCCCTCCTTCTGCTGCCAAGTCCAAGCCAGCTGCTCCACCAGTACCTGAAACTAAAGTAAGCCCTGTTCCTGAGACCAAAAAAGCCCCTGATAACCCTGTGGAAGCAAAGCTGGACACACTCAAACCAGTAGATACTAAACTTAGTCCAACCCCAAGCTCGAAGTTTGGTTTGAGTCCAGTTGAAAAAATGCCTGCATCCAGTCCGAGTCCAGAACCCAAAACTGGACTGAGTCCAGCTGATCCAAATCCTGCACCCAGTCCAAGTCCAGAACCCAAGACTGGTCTGAGTCCAGCTGATCCAAAACCTGCACCCAGTCCAAGTCCAGAGCCTAAGATTGCTGTTTTCACAGCCACCTCTTCAACATCTGAAATTACGAGTGCAGCAGCTCCTACCCCTGAGCCCGCCAAACCGACCCCAGCAGAACCTATCACTAATGGTACACCTGAACAAGGACCATATTCCAAAGCAAGCCCAGATCATGCAGAAATCATCAAAGACCCAACTCCAAAAGAGGTTTCCACTAAAACCCATGAAGTGGAGCTGAAGTCTAGCAGTGTTGTACCAGAGGGCGGCAAAGACGGCGCCGCAGCCGAGGATTCGACTACAACCTGAGAACCACAACTGCACAAGCATGAGGAACCCCCACAGATCCCCACCTACCACCACTGCAGACAATCAAACACCCCCTATCAAAACAGTGAGGAAGCCACAGCAAGGTGGGGCAATGATGAAGATACAAAACCCACAGTGATAACGATACTTCATTAGTCTATAACCTTTGAGACTTTCTGACTGAGACACAGTTTAAATAACAAACGTGGCTTTTAATCTTAAACATTTAAGTTTTGCAGCATCATTTTCTATTGATTTTACTGAAAAAACTGCCAAACTGCAAATGAAATCATTTGCAGAGTTTACAACTAAAATATTAACTCCACATGTTTTATAAAATTTAACAAAAAAAGCGTTTATGGCATTTCGTCAAAGCAGTGTAGCAGAATTTCTCATCAGCCGTTGAGAAGACTGTTCCTCTAACAGTGTGTGAATAAAACTGACAACAGGTTTTCAGCCTCATCATCCACAGAGGAAATGTGGATGCTATTTATACCTGCTACTAAAGTGTCCACGATAACAAGATTTGCATAAATTTAATCAAATAGAAAAACCTAACACAAATAGTACTACTCACTGTCTTAACCGCTATTAATAGATTTTATTCAGAGTTTGATTCAGACTCCTAGTGGATGTTGATGGTTGAAATGTGTTCTTGCTAACAGATCCTTAAAGTCCTGATCCTCTAGTTTTGGTTGAATTTTTGTGGATTTCTAAATGACTTTGTTAAAAATCCCAGCACTATTACAGTTTACAAGAAAGGCCATGCAAACAAAAACCTTCCTATTTCTGCTGTATATTGGTTTTCCAAAGCAAAACGTCAGGTGGAACCTTTTTGGGATTTGTTCCTGAAGTTTTGCCTTGGAAATCCCAAACAGGTGGAACCTGATTCTTTTACTACCCAATTATTTGTTTTTTATGCTTCTCCTCTTCTGTCTTTTTAATATTATATCAATTTTCTTTTACTTTAAGGTCATTTCTAACCAGATCTTTTGTTCAATTGTATATTCGATTTATACTTGGATTTCTGAATTTCCTAGTATCCGATGCTCAGGAGGAGGGACTGCTGCAAAATCAATGACTCAATGTGCTTCCTCAGATGTATCAGCTTTTACTAATTGGCATTATAGGATCAACTGACTTTGACTGTTTTGTACCATAATTAAGGTTGAATGGGGCCTGTATTTCATTGGGTCTGAATGTGGCTTTATTATTGAATCCTACTGGAACGAGTAGGGTTGATTTGAACTGATTTTGGACGTATTTAGATTCAGTAAAAGTGAACATAACTTTTTTTTGTAAATTAGTGCTAAACAGTTGCTGTCATAGATGTATATACCCTGCCAATTTGTCAGATAATATGAATAGTACAAAATTTTTGTTGTTGGGTGAGGCCCTTTACTATCATCAGAGTGTGTTTGTTCTTTTTAAGTCATAATGGCAAAAGAAACTTCATAGTCAAAACCATCAACACTAAAACTCACAAGGCAGGACAATGGAAAGTACACCATTGCAGCTGTGAAGCGCAGAGGTGGATCAAAGATGGTTTGGGGATGGCACAAGTAGTTTGATCAAAATTGATGGTAAAATTATGCAGCATGTTATTAAAAAATACTGGAGGACATCTTGCACTCTTCAGCCTAGCAGTTGCATCTGGCACATAGTTGGACTTTCCAACATGACAATAATCCTAAAGACAAGGCCGAGTCAGCCTGCAGCAAAAAATGTGAATGTTCTAGAGTGGCCATCTTAGTCTCATGACTTTATAATCTTGGAGCCTCTGCTGGGAGATCTCAAATGTGCAGTTCATGCAAGAAAGCCCAATAATTTACTGGAATCAAAGGGTTTTTGCCAGAAAATGTATGTTTTCAGCTTTACCTAAAGATTCAATTAAGGTTAAAGAGAGCAATGCAAGACATTATGAAGGCATTTGGACAGTTTGTCATTATGATTAAAAAGAACAATTGTTTGATAAATAAATGGATTCACCCAACCACAACCATGAGTTAAAGAAAGGATTTTAAAATACTATTTATATACTCTGAGAAATGATCTGCCAGGATATGTAAACATTTGAGCATGGCCTGTATAGATAAACAGAGTTTAATTGAGTTGCATTCAATGTCAAATGCAATGACTGTCTAACTGGGAATTCTTCGTGGACCGCCAAAGGTCCCCAAGCAACCCTGAGTTTAATATCCAAAATGGCCGCCACACATATAAAACCCACTCAAAGCTGCAGGAGTAAACTGCTTATTTGCACCTCTGATGGCTTACATCTTAATAACCTAGAGGCACACGTCCAGCCCGTGTGTGAGGATGTTTGGTGATGAATCCATAAAATGAGAAGAAATATGCTGTTTTTGGCTTGTGTTGCTAATAGTAGTTAGCACCACAACAGATAGCAAATCCCACTGGTTTCCATTTTGCAGCTAAAACAAAATCAGTTGAGACGTCATTCCCAGATCCGAGTTCTGACTTACAAGACTAATTGAACCCAGCACATATTGATACGTTTTGTTTGCGGTGGCAAAAAGCATTTAACTGTCTCTGCTAATAGAATAGTTCTGAATTTTTGAAGTGAGGTTCTGGTAAAACGTTGTATGAAGTTAAAATCTTACCATCAGGAGACACCCCCTTTTGGGGTCTTCATTTTACATAAATCCAGATTAATTGGTCCTGGAGGCTGAAGCTAACAGCTAGTCCAAAAAGGACCAAGACAAAAGTTGACTTCTGCCTTCCAAACAACTCCAGTTTAAAAAACGTCACAGTGGTTTATATGAATGCTATTTTATGCTATTTTAAAACGACGTCTCGTTTGCATTGAATAGTTTACGCAGAAGCCTATGATTATTTATGTGAGAAATGAAGATTGGAGATGATGATCCACTACAGATTTTCCTACTGAGAGAGCAACCTGCTGAGTGTTTAAGGTCACATGTAACAGTAAAGTAAAAATAATACAACAGTTTATGTTAACTCTAATTTATTGATATTTACACTTACTATTATTTAAGAGGCATTTACTTTTATATCGGATAGTTTATCTGAGCAGAAACACATTACATGTTCCCTATTCAGTCTGTGTTTCACACAGGAGAACTACTGGAGGTGCACCGCCTGCAAGCTCCATTTACCGTGTGAATAATCATCAGCTTCTTTGTAAATAACCGTCCAACAAAATGTGACAATGGCTTAAAGATTCATAACATAGTGTTCACATAAACCAGTGTGGTGTTTTTGAGTTATTTTCATGTAGCAAAGGTCTACTTTGGCTCCTCTCAGACAAACTGTTAGCTTCAGCATCCAGTATCATTTAATCTGAATTTAAACTAAATGAAGAGTTATCTACTGCAGGTAAGATATTAATTGCTTGAAGTCCTTTGAAAGAACCTCGCTTTAAAAGCCCTGAGCTGTCTCTTTAAGGCATTCAGTATGAGGTTTTTATTTGTGCTTTCACACCGTCTTTTGAGTGTGTTTGGCGGTATATTAAAATGTAATCGAAACTATTTAATTCTAATGCTTGCATAGAATAAAACAGGTTTATTGTTAGGTTTTTATGTAAAGAATTGCATGTTTCTACCTTGTGTTTTACCTGGTACAGGTTTCATACCCTGAAATTAACTACAGAATTTGGAAATATGGAAGCAGCTCAAAACGATTTAAACTATTCAGAATAACTCACTCAGCTGGCCTTTCTTTGTAGCTTTTTCTGACTAGTTTTTCTTATAAGAAAATTATGATGATTTCTTACAAAAGCCATAAAACAAGATGTCAGATTTGATACTAAGACAACATATAAATTTAAATTACATATACAGTTCATATATATATATATATATATATATATAAATATGTATATATATATATATATATATATATATATATGCCTCAGTGTCAAATAAACCAACAGTATCTACAGTCAGACTAAAGATTTCTAATGTAAATCACTGTGTGGGCCTCTTTTCCAGCCTGGATCTGTGTGGGAACCACAATCACATGTGGCAATACTAACAATGACCATTATATAAACACACACACACACACATGAAAAACACAAACACACTGTAAATACTGCATGTGTTTGCCAGTTTAACCCCTCAAGGCTCAATGTTCCTAATGTATAAAACACTTCTTGTCTCATATAAAATAAATAAAATAAATGAATTCAAATTTCTCATCTACCTTGAATCTAATATATAAATGCTTTTACAGATACTATATATACTAATCTTCACTAATGTCTTGAACTAATGTAACGACCCAGATATTAGCTCCTTTTAGCTCAGTTATCAGTTGTTATTATTAAAGTGCAACATATCTCTTACAATGTATTAAACATGCTTAGCCTCAGTCACTTTAAGCATCCACCGCAGCATGCCAGAGATTTGTTCTGAGCTTTTTATCGTCCACAAGTCGTACGGGTGCGTGTACCCAGAGAAGTGATATATCAGTGTTGCAGTTGTTGTGTGTCTGGGACCTGTCTGTGTGCCTACGGTACGGTTTAAGACGTGTAAATGAGCAAACACGTGCTCAACCTATGCACTGGCTGTTTGTACAGAATGAAATGTGTACTATCTTTGTCTATTTGTTGTGTGTTTGGTATCCATCTGCCTGCTTAAACTGTGCTTCAAATCAAGAGCGTGGATGTGTTCAGAACCACAAAAAGAAAAAAAAAAAAACAAAGTATTGATATTTGAGCTCGTTCTGTCTTTATTTCAGTGGCTAAGATGTTTATTGGTTTGTTGGCCAGTATTGTCTTTAGTCACCTGGTGTCAAACAGGATGTTCACACGAGGCAGTTTATACACACCTGAACGAACGCAGCGACGCCACTTCTTCACCTAAAATGTGCTTCTGTGAGAGACTGAGTGACAGAAGCGATGAGGAAAATGTGTTTTTATTCATGATGTATAGCATGCAAGTCTGCTGAATATGCTTTGTTTAAAGTTTGAGTCTGGGAGCTTATTTAAGAATTAATAATAACAGCAAATTAATTTGCTGTGGGTTGTGTGGTCACCGAGAGGTTGCTGAAACAATATTGTCAGCTTCAAATGATTGAAAAATAAATCCATATTTTATTGCAGTAGCATAATCTCACATTAAATATTTAGAAAAATCCAACCTTCCATATTAGGAAAAGATATTTTTTAACAAATTCATTGGTGCCAGAGTTTTTGGTTTTCCTATAAACTCCTTAAAAATAAAATTGTTTCATACAACATACTTTTTACGTAGATCAAAGTGAATAGAAGGTTTAATGGGTAATCCATGACTTCCTGTTTTCCTTTCATAATTTGACATTACAGAGGCCTATTTCTCTTAGTAACTCTTCAAAATAGGAATGATCAGAGTACATGTCATTCAGGTAAGGCAGGTTTGTGTTGTTCTTCATAAATTGAAGAAATGTCTTAAAGAAAATAGCTACCTGTCTTGACTTGTCCTCTGACAGTTCAAGAAAAAACGGCAAAGTTTAACAAGTGATGAGGACCCAAACTTATCTTGCTACCATTCACAGTGAGGAAGGAACTTCAGCAAAGAATGGCGTCTTGGGGGTCATCAAGTCTGCATAAAAACCATCAAGCACAGTAAACATGCCAGGCAGCTTGTTTAGGAAGCATGCCATGAAAAAAGCCTTATTCTGACCAACTGTCACACACTTAAACATGGGGCGTATGCTAAACTGTACTGGGACTTTAACTGGAGCTGTAAACTATGGCCAGATTGACCTTTGTGAAAACAATGTGTGGGTTTTGTGTGAAACACTGGAGATATATGCAACACTCAGCACCCTATTCCCACTGTAAAGTACAGTGGATAATCTGTGATGCTGTGGGCCTTTATCTCTTCCAAAAGTCTTGGCAATTTTGTTTGAGTGCATGGCATCTTGAAGTCTTTGAACCATCATTTTTCTATGCGTGCTTAATTTGCGCAGGGTGCCTACCGCTTGTGGGCCTTGTACTCTCTGGGCAAGTCATGAGTCAATCACAGGACACACAGGACAAACAACATTGCACACACGCTCCCTGACTTAAGGGCATTTCAGAGTGGCCAGTTTAACTAACATTCATGTCTTTGGACTGTGTGAAGGACCTGCTTGCTGCAGTGCAACGGTGCTAAGTACTACACCACCACGCAGCTTCTGTAGTCTGTTAGAACATTTCAATCCTGCAACTGAAAAGTAAACACCATGGAGTCTTTCAACAGCTGGAGTCTCAACAATGATACCAACCACTGAATAAATGAACCAAATTTAAAGGTTGCTTTTTCTATATAGTGTTCAGTGTGAGATCCTGCTGCAGCAGTAAAAGAGTAATTTATTTTAAGGCTTTTTACTCCAGGGGTGCCTCTTACTTTGAAGGCTGCAATATTAAAAGGGAATAAAAACTCGAAGATGGCAGAGAGAGAGTATTAAGCATGGCCAGCCATTGTTTTATACCTTATTTGCATCTGACAAAGGCTTCATGTAACTAGATCAGACTTACTACATCTTACAGGTTCCAGAAACATTCTGGGTTGCAAATCCACTTCTGATAACCCACCAAAACAGAAGCCCCCACTGTTGACACCAGAGGTTCTCCTTACACTATGTGAGTTGTGTCTGCCGTCTCTGATCACTGCTGCTGTTATGGACTGTTTGTGGTGTAACGTCCCCACATGGTCTCACTGTACTTCCTTTTTGCACAACTCTTCACACAGATGTTTCGTAACAACAGATGATCAATTTTTTCTTTATTTCATGCCTAATGGAATACTAAGAATAAACAAAGGATTATGCCACCTGATGTCTTCTTGTCTTAATCTGTCACGCTGGAGGGGCAGTTTTGGTCCCCACAGCTTTTCCTTTCTATTCTCAGTTTAATAAATCATTTAGTGGCAACCATAATTATATTCTGGGTATCACTCACCATCCTGTCATTCCCTTTGCCTTGTTCTGAGCTCCCATAACCTTGCAGGGACGTGTCATAGCAACTTAGCAGACATATTTATATGGGGGCCAAAGCTAACAAGATGACGCTGTTTATTCTATTTCTAAGTGCCTCATATTCAGAGAGAGACAACTTTGCATGTTAATAAAGCTCAGTCTTAATATCTTAATAATCACAGACATTTCAGTTGTATAATGAGAAGTATTTTGGCTATCAATAATAATAATAATAATAATAATATTAATAAACCAGAATCTGTTTGGTATCTAGCTAACTAACCTATAAAATAAATTTTGAATGATTATTTTAAGATTCAGTTTTCATCAAACCAGCTGCTGAGACCAGCATCTTAAAGTGAGGGGTTAAAGATTGTGATTGGTGCCGTGTTCTTTCCATCATCTGTGTCACACGGGTTGAAAAAGGGAAACAGGGGAACCATGACAGTTCCTGTGGAAAAAGTGTAAATGGGCGCCATGGTCACAGCATTATAGAAAGTCACCTCCTCCCCCTCACAGTCTAAGAACACGCCAATGCGGACAAGGTGGGTGGACACGTTGATCTTAGTGGGTTTCGGATCCGTGCAGGCGAGGATAGATCCGCCCTTGAAGGCCAATGTCCAGAGGCCGACGGAGGTTCCTGTTGCCGTCATCTCTCCTCTGGGAACATCGTCCTGCGCCACGCCCAACCTCCATGCTGTCTTGTTGCCCACCTCCACCTCCCAGTAGTATCGGCCGGTGCCAAAGCCCTGCTGGCCCAGGAGACAGTAATAATAGTGGAACCGACGCGGGTTGGGTTGGACCTCTGAAGTGTCTTTATCTTCATCGAACCAAACAGAAGCGCAGGATGGAGACAGCGATAGATTAGGGTGGGCAGTCTCGGGGTCAAACCTCACTGATGTAATATCTACAGGCAAAAACAGTTTCATTAGATATTTCAGTGAGATTTACTGACTTGTGCATGTGTTGCTATCAAAGATGCACCTTCTAACATCCTTTAAGCTTTTTCACATTTTGTCACAGTTTTTATTTGGGATTTTATGTGATAGGCTAACACAACGTAGAGCATAATTCTGAAGTGGAAGGTAAAGCAAACATTTGCAACTGTAGCATCATGTTGTGGGGTTGCTTCTCTTCAGTGGGGAACGTGGTTATAGTGAATGGGAAGATGGAGCTGAATACGGGGCAATCCTGTAATAAAACCAGCTAGAGGCTTCAAAAGACTGGAGATTGGAGCAATGGTTCACCTTCTAGTAGGCCAACAACCCAAAACATACAACAAAAGCTGCAATGGAATAGTTTAAATCCAAGCATTTTCATGATCAATGGCCCCCTTTCAAAGTAAAGGCCTAAATCCAATTGAGAATTTGTTGTAACACTGTTGTGAACTGATGTTCACGTGTGCTATTCATCTAATCCACCCTATTTTGCAAAGAAGAATGAACAACAATGTTGGATCCCTGATGTGCAAAGCTGGTAGAGACATACCCCAAAAGACTGCGGTGATTGCAGCATAAGGTAGTGTGTTGGTCTAACACGTAAAATTCAAATAAAATCGAGTGAAGTACATAGATGCAATGTGAGAATATGTGAAAATGTTTACGAATGCTTTTGCAAATGAGTTTATTAAACATACTTGGGTAGAGGCAGCTTTTCATGTGTTTCCATATTCTGTATTGGATGGGACCCACAAACCAACCTGAGTGGACCTCTGTGTCCACTTCTGCAGGAAGAATAAAGTGGACCTGAGATCTGGTCGTGCAAAATGAAAGGAGAAACATTAGTGTGGATGACACATAGGGGGGAATAAAATAGATAATAAACACATCATCACACACAGGAGGAACGGCTTGGGTAGAGGAAGAAGAAATTATATATTTTTGAAAAAGAAACCTGCCTTTTTACAAGATCTTGGATTTCCTGCAATGAGAGACAAAGCTTAGAACACGATCATAATCAACCTGACTCTTTAAGCCATGTTTCATCATATTTGCTGACAAATGCAATGACTGCCTCCTCTCCTCCCCTTTCACTTTTAAATGAGAAATTGATTTGCACTTGTAAAACTAGACAACTCAACTATTTAGCTGATCAATGTCAATAACTGATCGGGAGCCAAGAAGGTGTAGCAGAACAAAATTAATGCTGTTCTGCAAGTTTACTCTGATGCAAACATACAGCACAAGATTTTCCTGCAGCTCTAAGTCTGAAGGTATAATTACAGCAAATCACAGGTATAATGTGTCATAATGTTCAGAGACTTGTGTAGCCACAGCACTGGTACATTAATAATAAGCCAAACGGGTAATATGTTCTCCGTATTTTTATATCTTCCTCACTTTGAGGAGTTTAGGACTATCCTCCTCGGCCAGCTTGCTGTTCAGCACTGTTATTGCCCTCTCCAGGTCCCTTCCTTGCGCTTCTATCTTCTTCTCTCTCTCCTTCAGCTGCTTCAGCTGTTTCTGTCTCTCCCTCCTCAGCCTTTCCAGGTCCCGATACTCCTCCTCTTCCAAGAAACGATGGAGGTTCTGAAACTCGGCTCTGATTTCTCGTTCTAGTTTGTCAAACCTGTTCTGAAAAAAAGACAGGGGCTTACTTCATGTTTGTTGTGTAGATTGCATGAGGATTTCGGCTAAAAAAAAAAGGTAATATGCCATGAAGGAGTTGTGAATGAGCATATATTTATTTTTCTTTTAACAGAGCATTTTCCTCTGAGAGAGTGGCCTGTTAACACGTTCTCTGACTATGTCTTCATGCCTTGCAAACACGTTCATATCCTTTGAACGTTTTATATTTTGTAATGTTAAAAACACCAACTTCAATATATTTTGGGGGGATCTTATGTAACAGATCAACACAAAGAGCACATCATTTTTAATAAAAAAAAATACCATTGGGTATCAACCTATTAGTAATAGCACTAAAATACATCAATGATTTATTAAGTAAAGCGAGAAGAACATTACATAAACAAATATGATATCTAACTATACATCTAGAGGCTGAAAATCTTAACACTTCTTATTTTCAAAATAGTTCAAGGTCCACGAAGTTGTCTTGCAGCAGATATTTAATTGGTCTGGACTTTGACTGGACCATTCTAACTTAATAATATGCTCTCTAACAGCTTTTCTTCTAGGGTTTCCTTGTATTTAGCTTCATCCACCTTCTTGCCTCCCTCTCCACCCTGACTTTAGTGCTTTCGTTTTCCACCAGATAGTTTTTTTGCACTAAATTTAAGACTTTTTGGAGCTCCTTCTTCCACATGTCCTTCTGTGGCAAAGTGCAAACATGACTTTCTTTTTGCTGCTCCTACAGTAAGGCAAGTTTGTGGAGTGCACAACTAATATTTGTCCTGCTGACTGACTTTCCACCTGAGCCGCGGATCTCTGTGGCTCCTCCAAAGATAATGGCTTTTTGGACATTACTTTTGTAAAGCACTGTGTGTGACGAAGTAGCAAAATAGAGTTATTCCCTCAATGTTTTCAGACAGCTTCAGTCAAAAATATGATTATTCTCAGATCAGACGCCTATCTGCCGTTATGCTTGTATATTCTGTGCTGAGCTAAACCTTTTGTGTCTGAAAGGAGTGTATTTGTGTTGGAGAAAAAAATAAATAATGCAGCAAAGTTACCTCTATTTCTACCGAGTCTGCGTACGTCTCTCTCTCTGCTTCTCTGCATTCGTCTACCTCATATTTGATTCTTTTAATAGCCTGGACAAGCTTGGCCTGTAACACTCACACAAAGACACAAACAGAAGAGACAGGTTAATAGAGAAAAGGCAAGGGGAGCAGAACAGTCTTTGATTTAAAATCCTGCAAACTGAATTTGTTTCCATCTAAAAGGTTGATCTTTAACAAGCACAAGCAGGTTATGAAGATACATGTATCTCCAGCCTACAAAGCATAAGGCTTACCTTGTTCTCACAGAGAAGGCTTTTGCTGCAGTTGTTGTTTGTGTCTTTGGTGTGGTTCTGGTACATTCCAGTTTTCTGAATAAGGAGCAAAACTGAAACAAAAGGGCCTTGGATAAGCTGAAATAAAAGTGATGGCAGGAGTTAGGAGGGTAAGGCAATGTGAAGGACATTAGTACACATCAAGGAGACAGTTAGACATGGGAGGGGGGTAATAGACAGAAACACCCATGCTGACACGATGAAAACAGCAGGCAAGACAAAGACATACATCCAAGCAGAAAATTCACAAGAAGAAACGCACTGACAGGCTCTGGTGATCAGGAGCAACAGCCCGACTTGAGAATATATGGATCCATTAGAGGCAAGCAGGGGGACAAAGAGGAGGGGCAGGGGGGGAGGCAGATGACTGGAGCTGCCAGGAGGGATTGTTGGCTGATAGGGAGAGGTTGGCAGCAGCGATTTATGGAAGCAGAAACAGATGAATCTATTTCTGTCTGCCCGTGTCTTTGGAAAACAACAAGAGAGGCAGCCAGCCAGTCAGAGATTGTGTTTCATATCAGTTGTTGTGCCTGGAAGGGAGACGATCCATGTTTATTTTTGAAAGGTGGCTCTCTAATGTCTTGGAGAGAAGGTGACAAGATCCTGGGCTGCAGTTATATGAACTATTACTGCACTTAGTGTGGAACATAGATGAAAGGACACTGTTTAACCATCTTTGAGAGGGAGGAACTCAAACTAAACGTCAGGGTCATTGTTGTCTGCCCCTGTAAGAGTACTATCTGTATCCCAATAAGGCTCCAACCTGCCATTGACCCGTCCACTTATCCTGATCTTTATCTGTCCCCCACCTCCACCAATCCCTACACAAACACAGAGGGCCTGGCTACAAGCTATGGGTATGTGCACTGAAGCAGCATTTCTGCAAATGTTCTTCATCTATAATTCATCATTCTGGGCCCGGGCAAGTGGCTGTGGAGAGCTAAGGTTAGTCTGCAAACTTGGTGCAGTACAGCATGCGGCAGGTGGAGAGGACACCTACAGTAAAGCTCACAATCTGGCTGCAAGTTAGCATCAGAGGTTTTACTGAAGTACGATCAGACTGGCTTCAAATCATAGCTCGCTGAAAGCAATGAAACTTTTTCCACTTAATATCTTTAATCATTGAATGTGCATAAATTATTTATGGAATTGGACTATGATGTACTTTTCCACATTTTGTATTGTTACAATCACAATCTGTTGACAGCACAACTATTAGTAATGCATTCCTCAGATCTAGCCTCGTAGAAAAGTGTTAGGAAGAAAACCATATAGCTCTTGCTTGCAGATTGCCACAAGCCCCAAACATATGGAAGAAGGTGCTCTGATCAGATGCAGTGCTACGTGCCTCACCCTAAGCACACCTACAATGGAACGTTTTTCTCCCTGCTCTCAGCAGAGAGTAAGAAGGAAGAAATACGTTTAATGCAATTTTATTACATAACAGAAATATACTTATTTTTCAAAATAAAAAAGGAAGATCCTGAACTCTGTGTTTATTGATTTGCATTATTTAGAAATTGTTTATTTGTGTTTTTATTTGGAGTGTTCATGTGCTTTAGAAAGCAGAAATAGGGCAAATTCAGTCACCTTATGTATTTAGTATAATTAAATTCAATTGTGAGTGCTTCTTGCTGCTCCTATTTGTACTGCTCATAAATCAGCATCACAACTGCAATCTGAGAGCACCACTAAGAGCAGTTCCATTTTATATCAGGATACTAACAGTAAAGAATCAATACACACTGAAAATACATGTGCATCTTAATAAATTAGAGCATTCATTGAAAAAAGTTATGTGTAACAGTAATTCAGTTTAAAAAGGGAACATTTCAAGTGTTAATTTCTGTTAATTGTGATGATTATGATTTAATAATACCCTACAATTCAGTTTCTATTGGAAAGCATGTACTGTACAGGACATGCATTCAGTACTTGGTCTGGGCTGCTTTTGGATTTACTACCCCACCAATGCAGCATGAAGGAGACCAGCCTGTGGTCCTGCTGAGGTGTTTAAGAAGGTTGTTTTAATTGCAGCCCTTTAGCTTTGCCTGCATTTTCTGGTATAGTGTCTCTCATCTTCTTCTTTATAATACTTTATCGATTCTCTATGGGGTTTAGGGTTGGTGGGTTTGCTGGTATTTGTACATTTGGCAGTGTGGGCAGGTAGGAAGTCGACTGGGAATTGAAATCAGCATCTCTATGAAGCTTGTCAGCAGAAGGAAGCATTAATTGCTCTTTACTCTCCTGGTAGACGGTTACACTGTTACACTGACTCAATGAAACACAGTTGACTTACAGCAGTAGATGACACGACTCACCAAATCATCACTGACTGTGAAAACTTCACACTGAACTTCAAGGAAATTGAATTCTGTGCCTCTATACTCTTCCTCCATAGACCTTGATTTCCAAATAATAAAAAAAAAACCTAATGTGGAAATTAGTAATTTAGCAACTGAGTAATTTCCCAGTTGTTCTTCCCTCAGCCCAGATAAAAAGCTCCTGGTGTTATCTCTGGAGTGGATAAACACAAGGAAGAATGTTGTAGCCCACGTCCAGGATACGCCTGTTACAGCGGCTGTAGAAACTTCAGCTTCAGCTCTTTGTGAATCTCCACAAACAATGAATGTGATTTGCTTCACAATTCTCTCAAGGCACCAGTTATCCCTTTTGCTTGTGCATCTTTCCCTACCACACTTTTTCCTTCCACTTAACTTTCCATGAATGAGCTTGAATGCAGTTCTGTGAACAGCCAGCTTCTTTAGCAATGACCTTTAGTCACTTACACTTATTGTGGAGTTGTTAAAGGCTGTCAGCTCAGCGGTCTTCCCCAGAACTGTGTACCTCCAAAGATTAAAATTTTTGTATCAAAGGTTCTATTTGATTGCTCCAATGTCAACTTTCAATTTTCTGATCAACTAAATTTTGGACTTTTGTTAGCTGTAAGCCATAAACAAAAACGTTAACAATAAACGCTTGACGTGTTTGTGTAATTTCTCTATATTATACTGCATATTTTGGACGATTGTTGAACTACAACCTCCTGACCTGCGAGGGGCAGCACTGAGCTGAGAGGTGTCTACCCTGCCGGAAAAGATGTAGAGTGAGACGCATGAAAACAAGAGAATAATGTCACAGAGACCGACCCAAGCTAGAGGTAATAAATGCCATTTTAAAAGTGTAGATGCGTTTTCATATCTGTCAGAGTTATGCTTACATTTTAATGTTTTTTTATGTGTTTTTTGTGTCCCACATGTTTAAAAATCCAGGAAATCCTAACAGCTCCGCTAACTAAGCTAACAGAGCTCTCCACACACTGCTGCAAAATAAAAACTAGTCTAGTACAACATGCGCTCCGACAAAACCGCTAACAGGTGGTAGATGCTATCGTTTTGCTTCTTTATTTTTCAGAAATGAACGGACAGACAGACGTCGAGGTCGATTACAAGCGGAAATACAAAAATCTCAAACGAAAATTAAAATTCCTCGTTTATGTGAGTTACTGTGAGTTGCTTTTTTTTAGCACAAGTGTTTCGGCCTTAAGATGGATGCCTTAATTTTTATCGCTGTTTTTACTGGTTTAAAGGAACAGGAATGCTTTCAGGAGGAGTTGAGAAGAGCACAAAGGAAACTTCTGAAGGTTTCCAGAGATAAAAGGTGAGCTGTTTTCTGTTTAAAACATGTCCAGATATTTAAAAAATGAGATGTATTAAACTGAATCCTGCCCTGTTTTCCAGCTTTCTTCTGGACAGATTGCTCCAATATGAGAGGGTAGATGAAGACTCCTCAGGTAGGTGTAACATCACTAATATATCATGTATGAAGCTGAATTTACCTCCTTACTCAGTCAGGTTTTGTTGCTCTTTTCTCTAGATTCAGATGCAACAGTTTCTTCAGAAAACAGTGAAGGGGAAGGACTGAGGGAGAGGGAAAGAGAACGAGACATAACAAAGAAGTAAGCCAACTGGAAAATGGTCCGACGATATCTGGAGAAAGTCAAAGTTCACCTGAAATAATAAAGGCTTTCACAGCCTTTCAACACCTTTCAAAACTAGGTTCTTATGCGTTTATAATTTTGGATTTAAACCTGTCTCTATTCAAGATAATACAGCTTTCCAGAAATCTGAGTAAGTAAGTAATTTATTGTTGCATTATTTGTTGTACTGGACAACAAGCAATGTTCTTTCTGAAGTCAGGAGATCAAACAACATTTAGGAGGGGACCTTTCAGATGCTCAATAATTATAAAGTAACTAAAAGCAATTTATTACATGCATGTGCCTATTTATATGAAAGGAATGAGTTTCTTATCTTATTGCACATTCTCTAATAAGAAGTACATAAGATAAGTTGTTTCTTTATTGCTCAGGGGAAATTGAGGCGTTCCAGGAGTCCAAACAAAAGTAAATTACGGATAAAGTAATAAAATAGCACAAATAATACTGATAAAAACGCTGTACAATTACCATTAAATTTACAAATACTCATGGGGGAAAAGTAGGTAGTCTTTGCTTCATCTTAAATGCCTGCCTATATGGGTAAAATATAAACAGATGTCTAACTCCATCATCACAAGTAGTTAATGTATTGTGTATAGCCGTGGTTCTCAGTCTTGGTCCTCAGGATCCACTGTCCTGCAGGTTTTAGGTGTTTCCTCACTGCCACACACTGGACTTAAATGACTGGGTGATTAACACGCTTCTGCAGCACTTCCTGGTTTGCTGAGGTAAAGCAATTAATTCAGGTGTGCTGGAGCAGAGACGGATCTAAAACATGAAGGATCGGGATTAAGAACCACTGGTATGCAGTAAATCTGTAGAGCTGGAATATTTTTTTGGTTTTGAACAGTTTTGATAATTATCGCGTTTCAAATTAATAATCCGGTTTCTAACACAACATCTGTTTCAATCCAAGTTGTCAGAACAAATTAAAATAAACATTATTAGTTACCAATGAGATGATAAACTAAACACACAGCTACCTTAACCACTGTGGAACATCAGGAATTACGATTGATCACATAAAAAATGTCACTTTTTTTAAAGAAGCAATATATTGACGTACAAAACGCTTTTGTAGTTTTATTTAAGAGTGCAAGTATGTTTCAGTACAAACTTAAAATAATGGTTGCAGTTTATGCCGCATCTTGTAAAATTGCGTAAATGATGTTGACTCCATGTGATGCTTGATAGGCCGGCTGTTTTTTCTGTCTTATTGAAGTTTCTTATTGGACCTTTATCATTATTATTGTCATTTTCTGTTCCTTGATAAAATATTGTAATTGTTTTATTCCTCCGCACTAATATGTTGATGCCGAAACCAGTTAGAGACTCTGGTTTTGCTGACATCAAGGGTTTTTCTAAGATAATGAAATGCCATAATTGGCCGAATACAGTGACTTAATACCGAATCTGTCTATACTATAAGGATAAACAATTTAACCGTCCAGACTTTTTAGTTTTGACTACAAACAGATTCATTTAGACCAAACAACTGAGCATTATAACTGCAGTTTCATGAACTCCTGGGAGTCCAGCTCCATAATTATGGAAGCTTACATTTATCAGTTTGACAGCTTCTGTAAATTCCTACTTTTCAGGAGAAAAAGCAGCCCTGGAGCATGCCTTTCCTCCTCCTCATCATCACCTCATCTCTCTCTACTGTCTCGTCCCGGAGTTAACCCCCTTCAGTCGTCCAGTGCCGGATCGTACCTCAACACTGTGAGTTCTCCGTCTCCTCCTCTTAGTTCAGTAAAACTGCAGCCATTGTCATATTCTCATCTGCAAACATAATCCCTGTTTTCATTGAGCATTCTTTATGTATCCTTTTATTCACGCATGTATTATTATTTTCTTTTTAAAATGCCTTCACCGTCTTTGTACCGTTCATTCTCCTGTGTTTGTTGTTTTGTGTTGCGTCTGTGTATGTGTGTGTCGTAAACGCCTATGAACGTGTGCATGTGGCCATTTGGAAAAATCGGGTGTGCATGTGTGTTGGGCAGATGCCCTTCCCACCAGAGTATTTGGCGCCGCCAGCCGAGCGAATGAAGAAAGAGAGAAAAACAAAGACGCCAAAAAACAAGAGAGAGGCCACAGGGAAGGTGAGAGGAGGAGGGGGAAGGGGATGTTTAGAGAGAGCAGTGATCATTAAACAGATGTTTACTTCTTGCCAGGTATTGGTTTAATGCAGATTTTCACATTTTCTAATAGTGTCTTTTCATGGGACAACTCTCTAAATTCAAATACATGTTTTGTCTTGATTTTATTTACATATCTGTGATGTAGTCATCCATTACCACTCATCTTTTATTTAAGATGTTTTTGCCCCTCTTTGTGTCACTTTTTAAAGATCGTTTTTACCCTCCTCCTCCTCAGGTTGTTGCTCCGATGGCGGCTAACTACACGTCAGCCTCCGGCGCTGCTCAGGCAGCCAGCGGCCCTTTCAGCTGGGTTCCCAAACAAATGCTCAGCGGAGATGCGGCTGACGAGGAAGGTGAGAGCGACGGGGAAAGCGACAGGGGAGACGAGGACAGAGGGGAGGGAGACGAGGCCGAGCTCGTCATTGACATCCCCAATGAGTGAGAGCGACTGGGAGTTGGGATGTATTTAAAGGCAGGAGGATGAAGAGGGGCCTGAATCTGTTCTTGAATGTTTTTGTCTTGGAAGCCAAGCTCCCCCTGGTGGTTCTAGGGTCAATTGCAGTCTGCAAGTAATAAAACTGAAACAGCACTAGTTTCTTAATTTCAGTCCTAGTTGTATAGGGGCACCGATCATGCATTTCCTGGCCAGAACTGATTTCTGTAATATATTTATTTATTTTTTTCATCTAACCTGCTGATTACAATTTGTTTATCTATGTAAAATCTCTTTTTCATTTTTCTCTACAACTGAATGCGACGAACATCGACCATAAAAGTAAAAATGTGTTGCGGGCTCTTTGATAGAGAATGTTGTTTTAAATGCTAGATTTATCCTCATGTTATGCACCAGAGCGTATGTCCAGAACCCTCTTATTTTATTTTTATTAGGGGTGTCCTGATCAGGATTTTCTTTGCCCCCAAAACTGATTCAAGTCATTTAAGAAGGTGTTTAATTATAACAAGCCACAGTCCAACACTACATTACAGTTAATGCCATATATGTATCACAGTATTTTATCAGTGTTACATGCAGTATATTAGTAGTGTGATTGTGTAGATTGTCACTCACTCATCAATGCTCTGGATGATACGGGATCTGTTTTTCCTGGCAGCGACAGGTTCCTCCATATGCATCTCCAATATATGATTAACTGGAAAGCTATTGTGCTGTTCTCACATGGTGTAGCCAAAAACATGCATAGCATTGAAGGGCTAGTTTTGATTTTATTTAAAATGCAGTTTTGTGAAGTCATTATAGGTAGTAGTTCCCTTTCATGTAGTAGAAAGATGTTGTACTGTCATGAGGTTGTTGAAATTGTAAATAAATCTGGGGTGGAAGCTAACAGCTAGCCAGACACACACCGTATGTTTTAGTTGATTTAAATAGGTCTTACAGAAAAGGCTTGTATCAGTGGGGATAGAACCTTGTGTTGGTGGATATAAGCGGTCCACAATTTCACAGGAGAGTCTTGTCATGTTGGTTGACGTCTTTTTTTTTGACAATGTCTGAGTTTGAGTCTTGTAGTCATATCAATCTTTTAGATGGCTGATTTTTAGACCTGGAAAGCACAGAAGCAGACCATTCCTGATGATGCTGCACAAGTGACAGTCTGATGCAAAATCCAAAAGTTTCTCCCACAGCAGACTGACAGAAAATGGATCTGGTGATTGATACAGCTGATTGGCTCAACCAGCTTTGCTCCACATAGAAACACAGATGTTTGGCTGAACGAAACAGCACAAACATGGTCTGTTGTGAACTTGTAGTCTGTTAATAGCTACTAACTGCGTTCTGTCCCACTCATATGAACATGTCCAGTTTAAGCTTACCTGTTATAGCTAGCTAAAACGAGCAGCATACATCTGACTAGCTGCTAGCTGCCACCATTCCAGAAATTTATTTACATTTCCAACAAACAAGCTGAATGATAATGACATCTCTCTGCTCCATGTAAGGAAAGTATTATCATTAATAGGTTTCCTGTGATATTTGACTTGCTGGTCATGAGACCAAGCCTTCCACGGAAAACTATTATTTAAATCTCTGACCGCTTGACTGGTGCATCGATACGCTTTTGGTCAATTGGATCATTTCTGCTGCTGTTTCCATCTCTTATTTTATCAGTATATATATATATATATATATATATATATATATATATATATATATTTCTTAGGGATCTGTTTTTGCTTTCCATCTCATTCTTTGTAACCTTAGAGTTATTAATGTGTACTTGTTACAGTTAATGTGGACTAGATATATGAGCTGATGTCTTTCAGATTGTAAAAATTACTTTTTCAAATACACATATGCATTTTTCACCTGTAAAGCTGTATATCAAATTCTTTTCGTTTTCACTAGACTTACTTTTTTAACTGAAATATTCTCAGCGTTGCTATATTAAACACACAGAAGCAATCTTAGAGAAACATCTTTTCCCATTGCACCATTTTTGATTCCTATCAAGGTCCTAAAGGGTTATACATGTCTTAGTTGATGGCTTAATGCCCCACCCTGAGTATCACTCCCAGAAATGTTCATTCCAGGTTTGCTTTCTTCAGAGTTAGCCTGTAAATGTGTAGTTCTGCAAAGTATCATCACCTGAGTCCATTTTGCAAGGGATCTCTATTGCTTGCTTGACCTCTGTGCCGAGGAACGCTGACAACACTCTTTGTAGAACCTCATGGGTGCTTTTGGCTCATTTTACCCATAACTCTTGAGCAATGTGAAGGCATTCTTGCTGAACTCCACCTCTTCTCGGTGTCAAAAGTGTGTGGGATGGGCTGATGGTGTAGGGGTTAAGCACGCGACCATATACAGAGGCTAAAGTCCTCGAAGCGGCCGTCCTGGGTTCGAGTCCCGGACCCGCCGATATTTGCCGAATGTCTCCTCCTCTCTCTACCCGGTACTCTTTCCTGTCTGCCTACTGTCAAAAAAATAAATAAAGGCCACTAGTGCCAAAAAAATATCTTAAAAGTGTGTGGGATGTTTCCCTTCACTCATACACATGCTCTGTGCAGAATATGTGCTTACTTCGCCTTTGCTGCATAATGATTTTGTAAGAATCCATCCATGCCAGCATCATGTCTCTGCAGGCATGTTACTGATATTAGGGAAAGTCAGCTTTAATCTGCAGACCATGAAAGTGGGTGTGTGAGTTCAAAGTGAACATGTAGTCAGGATTACGGTTTAATGAGGATTTCATGAAGAGACTCATTTTAGAGCTCATCTGCTGTTTTTAGTGATTTGGAAGCCGTTCAGAGAAACTGTCTTTTTACTAAGTAAGGACTCAGGACTGTGCACTACCAAGAATAATGGGTTTAAAAGAGTTTGCTTGTCGAGTGTTTTGAACAAACTGATTTTTGGGAATGCAGACTTACAGGTAATTAATAGGTGTGGACCCAGACTGTGTGCATAACAGCAATGGGAGGTAAAGGTGTAGCTCCAGAGGGAGGGGTGAGGTGCACAAACAGCCAGAGGGAGAATCAGAGGGTGGAACTGACCGAGGGGGGCGAGGCAGTCAGGAGAAAGGGAAAGGAAGGAGTAAGCAAGATCATTCTTGCAAACACCGATTCACCCTCTCTGAGTACAGCTGGCAGTAGAAGAAGGCAGGCATGTTTGCAGATAAACCGGAGGACGACACGAGGAGTCAGTGAGAGGGAAAACAACAAGCCCATCAGCAGCCATTATTTATCTTCTCCATCTATACACAGAAACCACTGGATAATTTATAAGCCTCTCCCTTCTCACTGTGTGAGAGAGGGAAGATTAGCTAAGCTCACCAACATGCTGAGTCCTGCTGCTTTCAATGCAGCTGCTGCTGCTGCTGTCTGGCTGCTGGCGCTGCTGGGCCTGGGCCTGTCTCTTCCAGCTGAGCATTACTCTGAGCCAGGCTTCACCCTCTGCGACGACTGCTTCTACAGACAGACGCCTCCTCGGGGAGCCTCAGCTGAGCTGCCGCTGCACCGTCACTGCCACAGACTGCCTGGGGGACAGGCGCTCGCCACTCTGTCCAGGCTGACCTGTGACACCGCTGTCTGCTCTGCCTTCCATCTCAGCCATGGATGGACAGGGAAGGAGAAGGAGCAGAGGGGAGAGACTGTTGTAAGTAGTGCTAACTCATGTTACATTGTCTAGTTTTAATAACACAACATTTAAAATGATAATAGTGTTATACTAAAGCCCCCCCCCACATCTCCATATATAGCCTCTAGGCACTACAAGTTATCATCCTGGTGGGTGCTCTTTTCTCCATGCTTTCTGCAGGTTTTTGGTCGAGTACCTGATGATAGTCTGATAAACATTTTAGTCTGACTTAACTCTGACCTATGGTGCCTTGCAAAGCTATTCACACCCTTGAATGTCTTACATTTTGTCACATTACAACCACAAACTGCAATGTGTTTAATTGACATTTTATGTGGTAGACCAAGACAAAGTGGTGCTTAATTCAATTAGAAGGAAATTTACAAATTTATTTTTTTTATTTACTAAACTTTTTACAAATAAAAATCGGAAAGGTTTGACACAGACATATATTCAGCCCTCTTAACGCTGATGCCCCTAAATTAAATACAGGGCAACCAACTGCCCTCCAACTCACCTAGTTAGTATTAATCCAGCTGTTCTTTGAAGGCCTCAGCATTATGAAGACCAAGGATAACAGCAGACAGATCAGAGATACAGTTTATGAGAGGTTTAAAGCAGATGTAGGTTATAAAATAATATCCCAAGATGTCACAAAGATTCAATCTATCATCTGAAAATGGAAAGAGCGTGGCGCAACTGCAAACCTACTAAGACATGGCTGTCCAAGCAAGGAGAGCATTTAACAGTGAAGCAGCCAAGACACCGATAGTAACTCTGGAGGAGCTGCAGTGATCCGCAACTCAGCTAAGGTAACCAGTTGTCTGTACGTTGTGCTCTAGCTTTTACAAAAGAGTGACAAGAGAAAAAGTGAAGGAAAACCATAAGAAGTCCTGTTTGCAGCCATGTGGGAGATGCAGCAATCCTTTGGAAGAAGAGACTCTGGTCAGATGAGGCCAAAACTGGCCTGCATGCAAAACAGAATGTGTGGTGGATAACTAACACCCCAAACACACCATCCCCACAGTGATACTTGATGCCGGCTGCATCATGCTGAGGGGATGTTTTCCTTTAGCAGGGACAGGGAAGCTGTCAAATAACCTGTTAGATGCTGCAAAAGATAAGATACACGTGGAACCAACCCACCTGAATCAAATGGCTGAGTAACCTTATCAGCACGTCATGAAGTTCTGCAAAAGCCTGGTAATGAGTCATTTAGGTGGTTCAGGTGTGTTGGAACAAAAGTTGCAGGAAAGTAGCTCTCAAGGACTGGGGTTGAAGACTTTTTGATCTAGATCAAAACATATTTATGCATCAGAATGACCTAGTTAAAGCCCAGGTCTATTGTTACTAACTTCTAGTTCCTTTTAGGAGTTCAGCAGAAGGTTTTTGTACTATCTGCAAGCAATGATGATCGATCTAAAACCCACATGTTAAAAGGAGCCATTTTCTTCTACAGGATACACACTTTGTAATATTTAAGCCACATTTATAATCCAAAAATCTTAACTTTTGTGTTTATACTTTAGTCTAGAACCTGCATATTATTTCCACCATTCAAATAAATTATCATTTTGATTTGTTTATTAACACTGCAGTCAAACAAACGTGAAAAGAGCCAGAAATCTATAGTTTATTATTGTTAATATTTTATAAAGTGGCTTGTATCAGTTTTAAAGAACTTCATGGGCCTTCTAATTTATCCGGTTACTTATTACCAGGATGTTTATCTACAAAAAGAGAAACTTTTAATAATGTATATTGCTGTTAATTCCTGGTGATCTTTTGGGTAAGATGTATGACTAAGCTTTTAGGAATGCATTATGGAAATATTTCATAAAAAGATGAAAAAGGGTGTAGAGGAAAAAACCTGACCTTCCAGACCTTTTACATGCATGAAAAGTTAAATATTAACAGAAGTATTAAATACTAAGAGTACATAATGGTGGAAAAATACAGCAAAAATGTACAAAACATTTAACTTTGGAGCTTTTACAATCAAAAAAAGTTTGATTACTGTAAAAGTAGTAATAAAAGTGAAAGGTGTGTGCTTTGTTTCCAATTAACAATATATTTCCTATTTTCCTGCCAGACAGAGGTAGGAGACAGTGTCAAAGTTGCAGTTCCAGCTCTTCTTAGAGGAGGAGCAGGGGATATATCTGATGTCGCCTCGCCCACAGACTCCCCTCTTCAACAGTGGGACTCGACGGTGGCAGCAATGATCCAGTCCAACATCATGCCCAAGTGCGCCGCTTTAGGAGGGGGTGTCTACATCCTGACAGGAGCAGGACGACTCGGGGCAGCTGAGGATGGAGACGAGGAGTGTCAAACCAAGCTGCTATGGTCTGCAGCGTGCTGCGCTCCTCCAGAGGGGAAGGATGGCTTCAGTGTGGGGGTAATCAAAGAGACACAGGAGGCAGAGAGGCAAGTGAGCATGAAGGAGCTGGAGGAGATGTTAGGGGTGGCTGAGCTATTCTCTGAAGGCTGTGGGGGAGAAGACAGGGAGACAGCTGCAGCCACAGTGGGACTTCGAACTGATGGGCTTCATGGAAATGCTGCAAAAACAGAGGCAGATGGAACAGATGAGAATTCAGAAACTGGTGACCCGCATGCAAAGGAGGGCAAACAGGAGAGCTTCAAAGTGTCATCGCCTGAAGAGAGATTTGGTGCTGATGCTAAATCAGAAAATGCTGATGTTTCTCACCTTTCAGAAGAAACCACAGCAGAATTGGTCATTTCTGCGAGTAGCAGCGAGCAACAGTTCAGTGAAACAGTTACAGAAGAGGACTCAAACTCCACTAGCACTTTGGTCTTCCTGCTGTCCACCACCTTGTCCATTCTCAAAGCTCCTCTGTGCCCTGTGTTCTCCACCATCACCGAATTTCCTGCACAGGTGATACAACATAATCAAGCATTAAAGCCTGATTTTTTACTTACAGAAGCCTCTCTGCAGTCAGATACAGCACTATAGCAGAATTGTGTTAAAAGCTTTAAAATAAAGATAATCTACATGGGGAGGACAGAGAGCTGTTGGTTCAAGCATGTCTGACTTTATCTAAACTAAAATGATCACATCCAAAGTGGTGTATCGCTATCTGCTTGGAAGCCTAAATAATGAAAAATTATTTATAATTTACAGTTCACTAAATATTACATTTCTAAAAGACAATTCTTGTGTATTCTTATTAATTTATTTTTACATATTGGTTACGTTTTAACTGACAAAATTTGTTTCATATCTGCTGTTACAGTGAGATTACACTACTGCAGATGTAATTAGTGATGCATTAACTTTACAGCTCTGACACATCTTTACCAGTGCAGTGGCTCCTGCAGGAAAGGCTTATGTGCTTTAGGTTTTATGTGAAACACACTTTGTGGCGACCATAGGGTTATTTTATTTTCAGCTTGTGATAAATATCATCGAAGATAATTCAGTAATTTAATTCAAAAAGTGTATATAGGTTCATTACACACAGTGATATGTTTCAAGCATTATTTGGGTTAATTTTGATGAACATGGCTTACAGCTAGTGAAAAATCCTTTATTCCGTTTCTCAGAAAATTAGATTAGAATTAGAATTGCATAACGTCAGTAACAAAGTGCTTTTTCATACAGAAATCTTATTTTATGGCCCAGACACTCATAGGGAAGATTGCTGACTTGACTGGCTTCAGTGACACCCTCCATATGGAGGGTAAATCATAAAAGCTCATTGCTAGAGAAACTAGCTGTTCTGAGTGTTGTATTCAAGGGTACTAATGGAAAGTTAAGTGGTGTGGAAAAGTGTGTCATACAAAGCTGCACAAACAGCAGCATTAAGAGCACTGAAAAACAAAGGCTATTCAAGAGTTTAGGGGAGATTTGCCAAGTGTGGACTGCAGCTTGCGTCAGATTTAAGAGCCACCAAACCTGGATGTAGTATTGTCCAAAGTCCTTTTTTTATATGAAAGTAATTGTTGCATTGTATTTGGAAATCACGGTCCCAGAGTCTGCAGGATGAGTAGAGAGAGAGAGAGAAAGTCCAGGCTGACTGTGATCCAGTCTTTCACATTCAGTGATGATCCAGTCAGTTTTATCAGGTCCAAGGTCAGCGCAGTTGTCTACTAGGAAATTTGAGAGCACTTTATGCTTCTGTCTGCTGACAAGTTTTATGGAGATGGTTAATTCATTTTCCAGCAGTACTTGGGACCTGCCCACACTGCCAAAGGTAACAAAATATGGTTTAGTGACCATGTTGTTGCTTGACTGGCCAGCAAACTGGCCTTACCTTTGCCCCATAGGGAATCTATGGAGGATTGGCAAGAGGGAGATGAGAGACACCAAACCCAACAATGAACATGAAGGCCGCTATCAAAAGCAACCTGGGCTTCCATTACACTCCAGCAGACCCACAGGCTGAACGCATTCATGTCACGAAGCATGGATGCATTACTTCATGCAAAAGTAGTCCCAAAAAAGTATAAAGAGCACATACTGTATAGTATATGGACAAATTTTCAGTAGGCTGACATTCCTGTAATAAAAATCCTTCTATGCATCTTATTTAATGTTCTTATTTTCTAAGAAACAGGATTTTGGGATTTTCATTAAATATAAAACAATCATTAACTGATATAAACACCTGAAATATAAGTGCCTCTGTGTGTTATGAATATATATGTGTGAGTTTAACTTTTTGAATTGAATTACTGAAGTAACTTAACTTTTCTATGATATTCTAGTTTTGCTAGCTTGATGTCAAAGTCACATTTCAAGACGCTCAGCGTTAGTCTGCTGATTCTGTTTCTCACATGAACTAAGATCTGGTGTGGTCACATAGTTTCTTTTATCTCTGGCTTCACTTTCCTCCTTGGCAATCCCACTAAACGCCAACACCCTTTTCTTCTTCAGGTGGCTCATGTTTTTCAGGAAGATCTCGAAGTTCTCTCCGCGCTGCCTGGTGACACCTTTACTCTGTTTCACCTCCTCATGTCCGACCTCCTCTCCTGGACGGGATCAGCTGCAGATATGCTACTCGGTATTGGGGAGACCTGCTTCTCCAGTGTTTACTACTGCGCTTCCTCGATGGTGGAGGCCCTGCTGAGCAGCTGCCAAGCTGGGTTCATGGGCATTGGCACCCTGGCTGGAGACACTGTGGGGATTTTTGGTGGCGTGCTGGATAATGGTTGGTGGGTGACCAAATTCTTTGGAGGAAGGCTGTGGGAGCAGACTGAAAGCTATATGGGTGCTGTGGTGTCAGAGATGGGAGGTCAAGCTCAGGCTGTGGGTGGAGGACTGGGCAGGCTGGCCTGCCGAGGTGGGAATGGAGTGGGTAATGTGTTCAGCATGGGAGGGAATTTTATAATGGGAGTGTTAGATGTGGTTTTTGGTGGAGCAAGAGATTCGTTTCGGCAGGAATCGGAGTAAAGGGTGAAAGGATTAGACAAAGCCATAAATAAAGTGTCTTTATTTGCATTTTTTTATTCACCCGGTTTGCTGAAAAGTTAAATATTGACGATTTGATATGCCTTAGAAGAGTTTTCAGATTTTGTCCTAATAAATGTATTAAATTTCAAATGTTGCACATTGTTGCTACAGATCACTGTGGAAAGCTGGCTGTCCAAATAATCTGCCGCACTTAAGAGGTCTACATTTAGAGAAAAACACTGTGTTCACTGTGCTTTGGGATGGAAATGCTCAACTCAGCTCCTCTTTCTGATTTTAGCACCTGTAAATTTGAATAAAGGAGAATGCTTGCTTCCTAACATGTACTATCTGATTGTTTTGTTTGTTTTGTTCTTATAATATTTTATCTTTGATATATAAAAGCAAAACATTACAAAACTGAAGGAATATCCATACATTGCAGGGGAATGTTTGTCTCCAGCTGACATTGGATGAGAAGGGGGGTAAGCCCTGAACTGGTAACCAGTTCATCAAAGGAAAGCTCAGTGATACAGTACAGAACATGCAGATACACAGAAACGTAATTTAGAGTGGTCAGTTATAAGTCAGTTATTAAAAAAATTATCAATTTAGCAGATCTAAATATGTATATCTGGTTAGGATGCCTCCTGGACGCCTCCCTGGTGAGGTGTTCTGGGCATGTCCCACTTGGAGGAGGCCCAGAGGAAGACCCAGGACACGCTGGAGGGACAATGTTTCTCGGCTGGCCTGGGAACGCCTTGGGATTCCCCCAGACGAGCTAGCCCATGTGGCTGGGGAGAGGAAAGTCTGGGTCTCTCTGCTTAGGCTGCTGCCCCCACGACCTGACCCCGGAGAAGCGGAAGACAATGGATGGATGCAATTTATATATATATATTTCTATTTTAATCCACAATTTTTATTTAAACAACTAATTTTCAAGTCATACTTATTTTTTCTATAATCTATATTTTTCATTTGTTTATTTAATGCAAGTAAATTTTTTGCCGTTTTAATTTTCCTACCGCTTTTATTTCTTTTATATTTATTACCACTCAAATATATTTAAAACATTTTTTTTCCTTAAAAATATATTATTTTTCAAATTATTTAGCTGTCCTTTTATTTCTTAAGCACTGATACATTTTCCCCTCTGATATATCCCTATTGTATTTTTTACCCAACGGATTTACCTGAGCCTATGTATTTCCCTCTTCCTTTTCCTCCTCAACATGCAGCTGGAAATGTAAATACGAACGGGGCGGGTCTGAGACAGAGAGGGCGGTCTTTGGAACAGCGTCACCGCCTCCGCTTCTCTTCTATTGGCTGAGGTCAAGCCTCTAGGAAGTAGCTGCTGAGCCTCATTACGGCTGCCTGGTTCTGAAAAGGAGCTGGCAGAAACAGCGAACTTAACTTCTGTCATGTTGTTGCTAAAGATGTCAGGAGCATTGTGGATTTGGTGGTAGATCTGTTAAATCTGTTTGTTGGGAAAGTTTACTGTCTCCTGTTGTCTCAGAGAATCCTTCAGTTTGCTCAAGTACTAAGAGGAAGTCACATTTACGGAAACACTGTCAAAATAAAAGCATGACTCAATGATGGACTGCTTACACAGTCTAACCAGGGGTCATATACTACAAGAACTTAAATTAGCATCTTTAAATATTTACAATGATACCTCCTTAATAATATTAAGATATAGATTTTTTTAAAACAAAGCCCAGTAAATATGGCCTATATTAATAACCATATTAATAATCTTTTCAAAGTAAACTGCCATTTTACTTGATTTCTTTTCTGATTAGGAGTCAGGTTTTTTCTCTCCAGGATTGGTCCTCCATGGAGAAGAACCCACATGTCGATGGGGAAAACATGCTCACTCCACACAGAAAGGCAACAGTGGTAAGGATTGTACCACCACGCAGCTCCGTATTCCTAGGAGGAGGAGATCCCAGGGCAGACCTTGGCAGGAAGAGATACAGTACCTAGCCCCTCCAACAAGTTCTGGGTCTGCCCACTAGGAGGATATGAACCTATTGGACAGACTATATGAGGAGCCCCTTTCCTGGAGCCCCAACTGGGGAATGGGAGATCTGGGCTTCCCTTCTGGACTTGTTAACACCTTGACCTTGTTTAAGATAAGTTAAATGTGATTGTTTGCATTGCAGTTTAGGATTTCACAGCATAGGCCTATGAAAGATGTTCTGAAACACAAAAATATTAGTTAATGATACGGAACAATCACAGCACTGCTATTGGCAATGTTTGTCTATCTTAAGAAAAGCCCCCAAAAAATGCAATTCTTTGACAACAGGAATCTTTTTTTAAAATACTTCTTTATTGAGTTTTACTTTTAATACAGAACATATGTAACACATTCAACACATTTGCCTGAGAACAAAATCTTTTACATCCATTATGCTTTCATATAAATTATGTTTTTTTTTTCAATTTTTTTGTTCATTTGTGATTCGTGTAGTTTCAAGTGGGTAAATTTTTTCATTAAGAATATGTCCTCTATTGTTGCAGTCCATTGGCTTTTCGATAGTATGTCTCTCTTCCTCCAATTCGTTGTAATTGCCTTTTTGACAGTAATCAGCAATGTTTTAACTAAATATTTATCACTGTCATGAATGGTTCCTACTGAAAATGTACAGTACTTCAGGTCTCTGTTGCGCTTTGCATCCTAAGACATTACTTATGACATCAAAGATAATTTCCCATAATACATATATTTTTGGATATTTCCAGAAAAGATGTGAATGGTCCACATCAAAATCTCCACATTCTCTCCAACACCTCGGTTGTCTTTTAAGCTGTTTGCTCTTTATTCTGGTGTAATAAAAAATCCTATAAGGTTCTTCCAGGCAAACTCCCTTCATGTCCGAGAGCTGGTGGTTGTTTGGTGAATCTTCCACATGTTCTGCCATTCTCATCAATATTTAGGAACTGTTTTTTCCCATAATTCTTACAACAACAGGAACTTTTTACCTGTAGGATTTAACCACGAAAACACATTTTATAAAGTGAATGATATAGATATATACATGTTGTCTTGCAAAAAGATTAAATCTAGACTTTTACAAAATTGCAATTTCATAAAGATTAGCAAATATTTAGAAAAGGATCGTCGTACATCTATCAATTGATATATGTTGTCCGAGGAAATAAAAGTTCATTATTCATTTTTAAACATTTCTAAAGAACCTCATCGTCTTCAGATTTGTATTTATTTATACATTTTTTTATTTTCATTTTTAAACCGGAAGTTGTTGTTACCTTGCATCAGATGGCGCATGCGCAGAAGACTGAGAGGACTCATGTGGCTGTGTGTATGCTAACTAAGCCGACGTCTCTCTGTTCCATCCATAGGTGTGTGCTGCTTTTCTCAAAGTGTTTTTTTATATATATAAAGGAAACGCTACAGGTTCGTTTAATGACAGCGAGCTTGAAGCTGCAGCAATGCAGGCCAAACCCAGAGTAACAGTAAAAAAGTGAAGTTTAACTCTGACAGAGGAGCTAAGGCTAATTAGCCTGCCGGGCAGGACTTTCAGTTGATAGGTGGTGGCAGAAATCAGCTTTGAATCATAGTGAAACAGAGCTAATAAGCTGGTAAACTTATCATGTTTTCCTTCCATCAACCGGGGCAGCGTTGTGTTTGAACGATATTTTTAAAAAGCGAGTAAATTTGAAAGTTAGTACAGGCTTAACTTCACCATAAGTCCATAAATAGAATCAGTTTAATGTTAGACTGGATATACTGGTTTGTCGCCGGTCAGCTATAAACAGAAAGAGGCATGATTCAATGTTTTGTCAAACTCCTTTGGTAATCCTCTCTCCTCCAGAGATGGCCACCCTCTACGTGTCCCCTCATCCCGATGACTTCAGGAGTCTTCTGGCTCTCATCGCTGCTGAGTTCTGTCCATCGCCTCGTCCTCGGATCATCTCAGAGGATCCACCAGCTTCCCTGAATGCCCGCTCCAGACCAGCCCTGGTCCTGGCAGCAGCTGCTGGGGACGGGGACTCTGTCCTGAGCGGGGCCAGTGCTGTTGCATGGTACTTGGCCTTTCAGGGGAAGAGGGCCGGGGTGGACTCCAAGCAGCAGAGCCAAGTGTGGCAGTGGCTGAGCTTTGCTGACAATGAGCTCACCCCTGTTTCCTGTGCTCTGGTCTTCCCTCTGATGGGAGTGATGTGCGTAGATAAAAAGGTAACCAAAGGCTCACTATGAATTTAGATGCAGTATTCATTCCCCTTCAGCTTTTTCACATTTTGCTATGTTACATCTGCAAACCTTTGGGATTTCATTCTGTAGACCAACAAAAAAATATCTGAAAAATGTGACATACATTTTTGTTTAATCCCCCCGAGTTTACTCTCTAGAGCCATCATTCGTCAGAGTTATGAGTGCAGGTACCTTGGCTACGTCTCTGCCAGCTTTACACTTTTGAAGACTGAAATATTCACCCAAAGAATCTCCAGGTCAGTCAGATCAGATGGTAACAGTCTGTGGACATCATTTTCTTTAGGTCAGTTAGATTTAGATGTGGCCTCTTGGTTTTATTCTAACACATGAATGTGCTTTGATTTAGAGTAATCAGTTGTAGCTCTGGCTGTATGTTCCAGGATGTTGTCCTGGTGGAAGATGAATTCCTGACCCATTCGCATGTCTTTTGCAGCCTCTAAACGATTTTCTTCCAGGATTGCTCTAGAAGCTTCCTCATACCATAACGCTATTACTATCGTGTTTCACAGTGCAGGTGTTGTCATCAGGGTTATGTGCAGAACAGATGCTGCTGTTTTTTAAGCCCAATAGTTTTTGGTTTTGGTGTCATCTGACCAGAGAACTTTCTTCCACATTTTTGTAGTGTCCCCTATATTGTTTGTGGCAACATGAGGTCTTTCTTTAAAAAACAGTTTTTTTCCTTGTTGCTCTTCCATAAAAGCCAGATTTTCGGAGTGGATGACTAATATTTGTACTGTTAACAGTTTCTCCCACCTGCGGCTTTAAATCCACACAGGTCCTCCAGAGTGACCAACTGCCTCTTAAACTGCTTGCTGATTAATGCTCTCTTTGCCCGCCCTGTCATTTAATGGGTTTAGCCTCTGTTTTCAGATGATGGGTTGCTCTGGATTTTTTTCGGGGCATCAGGTTAAAATTTACCATGTATGCACTCCTTTGCGTTGGTATGTCACATTAGATCCATACAATAGATGTTCATATTTCTGATCCTAATGACGGAAAATGTGGACAAGTTCAATGGCTATAATAATGTTCGCAAGCATGAGACTATTTTGACTTATTTCTTTGCTGATCGCTGTACTTTTGCAGCTCCAGCAGAGTTCTCGAGCAGAGCTTATGCGGGTTCTAAAAGTTCTCGATCAGACCTTGGCGCCGAGAACTTACTTGGTGGGAGAGAGTCTCACTCTGGCTGATATGGCTGTTGCTGCAGCTGTTCTTCTACCATTCAAATATGTATGTATGCTGCACAACCCTATAACCATAGGCTTCTTCGCCATGGACGGTCTCGGGTGTTTAAGTATGATTTTTATTTTCAGGCGCTAGAACCCTCAGACAGGAAGGCGGTGACCAATGTGACGAGGTGGTTCACGACCTGCATTAACCAGCCTCAGTTCCTGAAGGCGCTGGGAGAGATAGCTCTTTGTGAGAAGGTGGGGCCAGTAACACCAACACCAAAAGCTGCAAATGTCACTGCATCTGTGGAGTCCAACAACTCTACAGAAAATGGTAGACTAAGTCTCTTATAAGCTTAGCTAAATATTCGAGGAATATCGTGAAGTTTTGCAACACATGTTCATTTTCACCTGCAGGTCCACCAAAGACAGAAGCGCAGCTGAAAAAGGAAGCAAAGAAGAGAGAAAAACTGGAAAAGTTTCAACAGAAGAAGGAAATGGAGGCAAAGAAAAAGACACAACCTCCAGCAGAGGTACATTTAAAAAAAGATGTTTCTAAGAGATGTGTGTGACTCTCATCACACACATGATTTGATAAGCAGTTTGTCTTTTGTCTTTGTCTGCATTTATCTTGCAGAAAAAGGCAAAACCTGAAAAAAAGGAGCTCGGAGTGATTACATACAACATTCCTACACCCCCCGGAGAAAAAAAAGGTAGTTTGAACATCACGGGACTGGGGATCCTTCATTTATTTTATTTTTTTAATTAATTGACGCACCGATTATCGTTTTAAAGACTTTTCTGTTTGCATTGAAGATAGAAATGGGAACACTGAGGGTTCAAGACTTCAAAAAATGCTTGTTGAACTTTACCTCCTTCACTTTGGTTTAACCAAACTGAATGCAGTTTATGTAGTGAACTAAACACTAAACGTTTGTTTAGGTATCTTTCTTGTAGTAGGGGTCAATAGCCATCCTGCAACAAGAACCCAAAATGTGTTCCTTCTTCAGTCATCATATTTGTCGTTATACGTTTGTACACCCATTATGGCCCGATGTCATATTCATTTTGGGCTCCTATTGATGCATTTGAATCTGGAAATTATGATGCAACAAAAAAACTTAAAGTTTAAAAAATTGGAAATTGGAAAAATTGGATTAAAAGAATTTGGAGGTGGCATCTCTATCAGCTAAACAACCCCACAGCATGATGCTGCCAGAATATAATCTGCAGTCCTCTCCTTAGGAGGCAAATTACCTTTGAGACTTTTGACTTTATTCTGTAATTTTATATGCTCTGATTCCCAGCCAGTATCTGCCAATAAAACCTTTATTATGGAGGGTGCTGTGTGTTATATACACGATCCTCACTTGTTCCTCTTTGTTTTGCAGGAGTAATGAGTTTTCAGTCTATACAATATGAGTATGTTTACACCAAACCTTGCTGCAGTCCTAACACAAAGTTTCTCTGTGTTCTCTGGTTTTAGACGTCATCGGTGCGCTTCCCGACTCGTACAGCCCTCAGTATGTGGAGGCTGCCTGGTATCCATGGTGGGAGAAGCAGGGCTTCTTCAAACCCGAGTATGGTGTAAGTGTACCCCCCTCCTTAGCTTAAACTAACTCTGGATCAGAACATTTAAGGAATAATTCTAATCTCTAACTGCATTTTTTTAGAGGAAGACCATCAGTGAGCCAAACCCTCATGGCATCTTCATGATGTGCATCCCTCCTCCAAACGTGACTGGATCTCTTCACCTGGGTCATGCCCTCACCAACGCCATTCAGGATTGTCTGACCAGATGGTAATTTACTCTTCACTGCTCAGTAACCGAAAATCCAAAGCAATATTCCTGTGAGGTTTAAATGTAATTTGGGAATTTTAAGTTCATGTGAGCTGATGAAGTTCCTCTTGTGTTTCAGGCACAGGATGCGAGGGGAAACCACCCTGTGGAACCCGGGCTGTGACCACGCCGGCATCGCGACACAAGTGGTGGTGGAGAAGAAGCTGAAGAGAGAGAGAGGTCTGACCCGCCATGATCTGGGCAGGGAGAACTTCATCCAGGAAGTTTGGAAATGGAAGAATGAGTGAGTCTAAAGACTGAAAGCCGATCAAAAACAACTTTTAACAGGAGATGCTAATGAACTTTCTCCTTTCTAGGAAGGGAGACCGTATTTACCACCAGCTGAAGAAACTGGGGTCCTCTCTGGACTGGGATAGAGCGTGCTTCACTATGGACCAGAAACTGTCCTATGCGGTGCAGGAGGCCTTCATCCGGTTGCACGATGAGGGGGTGATTTACAGAAGCAAGAGGCTCGTCAACTGGTCCTGCACACTGAACTCCGCCATCTCTGACATAGAGGCAAGTCTGAACATTGTCCTCATTTCTCTTACCTTTAAACTGTTTGTGGTTCTGACCCAAAGCTGATCTGTGCTGATCAAAGTTTGATGACCCTGAACAGCGAGAAGGCTTAGAAATAAAGTTAAAAGTAGATGTTTATGTGCATACAGTATCATTTTACTGTATAAAAATGATAAATAAGCTTTTGTTTTTCCTCACTGTGACATGCTTTCTTCAAACTCAGGAGATTTGTAATCACTAGCATGCCTTTGAATAATTTCAATGCCTAGATGTGGATTTCATCGCTTTGTAGGCTTCTGATAGGTTAATGAACCACACAGTTAAATAATGTGGATGTTTTTTTAAGTAAGGGTGCACCAATCAATTGGCCTCGATTTCCTTAATTCGGCGATCTGCCGATACTTACATGTCAAACCAATCTTTTTCACCGATCTTATCCACTTTTCTAACCTGTTGTGCAAGTTTTGTTTAATTTAAAATTTTGAAAAATGAAAGGCTAAAGGAACTGCAGTGCTCTAAACTTAATTTATATTTCGGAGCACAACCTCATGTGCTGCTAAAACAAGTTTGTATCGTTTCATAGGTAGTGTTCCGTGTTTCTCAATAAAATAAGATTGGAACTTTGAAGGTGTATTGTGACCTCATAACACCTGACAGTGTCAGTTATAAAAATAATCTGGATCTGGAATGTGGTGGAAATTCAATACAATCAAAAACATGCATTTGTGATTATATTTAGGTTTAAAACCATTAGTCGGTTCTTTATCATTTTAAGAGTCATTCTGGAAGCTCCAAAAGTCACCTGTGGCTCCAGAGCTGCTGGTTGCTTTAAAGCAGCAGTTTAATGTTATAGTGGATTGTCTCCGAGAAATGTTGAATTATTAATGTCATTGATATTTACTGTTATACTGTTTAATAAAATAAGAAAAACGGCATTAGACATTTTGTACCATCATGGAAGCCAAATATTACAGTTATTATAACACAAACACATTAATGTGAGGAAAAGTTGAAAGAATTTCTACCCCTGAAGGCCAGGAAATTAGAGGCAGCATTTCCAGTTTTCTCTGCTGTCGGCGTGTAATTATTATAAAATTAAATGAAATTTTTTTTGGATTTTTGGAGGGAAATTAGTCACTCACATTAAGATAAAGTTGCAGCTCTAAATTGATTTGGGGGTTTGTGACGGGAGGGAAACCACCACCGTAACACATACATACATACATACATACATGAAGCAGGGCGCAAAAACAAATCTTTATTTAGTTAAATGTGATTTGTGTGAAATAAACACACTAGTTGAAAATGTTATTTTGGTCTCCTATTAATGCGCCTGCCTTTTTTGTTGCTCAATTTCTGGGGTTTTAATCTAATAGTCTTGTACAGTTAAAAAACTTTTGTTTCCTATATATTTACCTCATAATCCGTACTTTTAATTAACTTGAAAACCTTTGGACAACCTCAGAAATTGTGTTTTGTTCTCTAAAGATATATCGGATTATATTGAAAAAGCTTTTTTGGGTTCAATATTTGTTGCAGGCTATTTTTTTATGCTGCCACTGTTACAGTTGAAACTAAGGTTTGATTATTTTCTATTTTACATTTTATGTTTACATATACACACAGATAATAACAACAGATCCAGACATTAAGACCTAGTCCACACGGAGACAAACACGGTATCGGGTCAAAAACGATTTAGAAAAAATGTGCGTCCACACAAGTTATGGTGGTGAACCCTGGCTTTTAAACATATTTAATTTTCTGTCAGATGTTTCACCAAATACCTTTTAGTGTAGGGGGGGTTCCTTAAAACTGGTGGTCTCATGGTACTGTGCTTGTTTTAGAAGCTTAATGTTGGTCTGTTTTAATATTTTCTTCAACAACAGTAACTTCAATTCAATTAAATTCAGTTTATTTATATAGCGCCAATTCACAACACATGTCGTCTCAAGGCACTTCACAAAGTCAGGTACATACATTCCAATTAATCCTAATCATTGAACAGTGCAGTCAGATTCAGTTATTTATTCAAATTGGATAAAAAGTTTTTCTGTCTGAGGAAACCCAACAGATTGCATCGAGTCAGACACTTGCAGCATTCACTCCTCCTGGATGAGCATGTAGAGACAGTGGACAGTCACTGGCGTTGACTTTGCAGCAATCCCTCATACTGAGCATGCATGTAGCGACAGTGGAGAGGAAAAACTCCCTTTTAACAGGAAGAAACCTCCAGCAGAACCAGGCTCAGTGTGAGCGGCCATCTGCCACGACCGACTGGGGGTTAGAGAGAACAGAGCAGAGACACAAAGAGAACAAAGAAGCACTGATCAGGAGTACTTTCTATGGGAAGGAAAAGGTAAATGTTAATGGATGTAGCTCCTTTAGTCGTTTCACCTAGAAAGAAAGAACAGATAAACTCTGAGCCAGTTTTCAAGGTTAGAGTCTGAAAGAGAGCACATAGAGTTAGTCACAGTAAAAGCTCAGTCAATTGCCATGTCTAGGAGAGAGAAAGGGTTAAACACTGAAAGACAGGGCCATGTGGATCATCGGTAGAGGGTGAGCATTAAGTTGTTGCCAGCAGAAGTTTGGACGATGCCCCTCTCCAGAAAGGTGTCACAGGTAGACACAGAGTCAGGCCAAGTGTAGCTTCTAGGAAGAGAAAAGAGAGAGAACAAAGTTAAAAGCTGAAATAACAGCAAATAATACAAAATTGAAGAGTAGTGTGAGAAAGTAGCGAAGAGGGTGAGAGTGGTCATTATGTCCTCCAGCAGCCTAAGCCTATAGCAGCATAACTACAGAGATAGCTCAGGATAACCTAAGCCACTCTAACTATAAGCTTTATCAAAAAGGAAAGTTTTAAACCTAACCTTAAAAGTAGACAGTTTGTCCATCTAGAGCCCACTGATGGCCATTGTTATACTAAAAACCTCAACGATTGGGATACCTCTCTCTGTCAGATTGACCATAACCATTGGAAAAGAGAGGGGGTCATACAGGCAGCAGTATTGATGTATCTTCTTGATCAACAGGTTGTGTCCAAGCTTCAAGCCTCTCGCTGTTGATTTAGGGTGAAGGTGGAGATGCAACTGTCCTGCAATGATGTTGCCATCACCATGCTTGACAGCTGGCAAAGTGTTGCTAGGTGTCGCTGTGGATAAATAGTTACAATTTTGTTTGGTCTGAGCATAAAGCTGTTCTCCAGAAGACGGCTGCAAATGTCAGTTGAGATTAGGGCTGAAACAATTAATCGGATTAATAGATTATTCAAGTAGTCGTCAACTAATTTAGTATTTGAATAATCGTTAAATGGAACATACAGACTCTAAAACAGGTCATTTGCTGCATGAACAACCCGCTGAGAGCAGTAATTAGGCAAACATTTAACAAAAAATATTTACATTTTGTATTTAAGATGAAAAACCTTTATCTGTAAATATGCTCTACCCAGAAGTCCTCAAGTGGCATAGCTGTAGCTTCACTTTGTCCAAATTCTGTAAAAAAATTCCTATGAAGCACTTTTGCTCTCCGATTAATAATCGATTAATCGAAAAAATAGTCGACAGATTAATCGATTAGCAAAATGATTGTTAGCTGCAGCCCTAAGTGAGATTGAAGGGGTGCAGTTCTTGATCGGCACCCTTTTAGTCTGTGTTGATGTAACGTTTGCTTCACTGCAGACAGTCATACTGCTGGTCCAGCATCTCTCTTCGTCCTTCCTGGTTGTTTCTGAGCATCTTAACCACTTTGCTTCTTTCTGAAACCAGTAGTTCAGATAATTTGGGTGTTTCAACAGGACACTGGTTCCAAACACACATCAATACCGGTTTTTAAATGACAAAGCAGAAGAACATGAAGCTTCTAGAATGGCCTTACCTCAAGCATATTGAACATTTCCAGATTATGTTTAAATGCAGGTTTGTGCCAAGAAACCAACAACTTTAAATGAACTCTACCATGTCTGAAGAGACAAGTGGCTAAATGTCCAGGCTACAAAAAGTAGTTGGTCCAGGTTAGATTAACCAAATAATACCTGACCCTGTGTGGATTAGAGAAAAACCACAATAAATTCAAACTTGTGCGCCTATTTTTAGTTTTAAAATGAGTTGAAGTTGTAGAAAAAGCCGAAAGTCATTCTCACATTCATGCCTATGATGAGTGTAAATGTGCAGATACAGACAAATGGAAACTTAACACCAGCCGACCCTTTTTTGTCAGGTCTGGTCACAGTGTTCTTCTCTTTAATAAATCTTTGATTTTTGTCCTCCAGGTGGATAAAAAGGAGCTCACCTGCAGAACTCTGCTCCCTGTGCCCGGCTACAAGGAGAAAGTAGAGTTCGGGGTCTTGGTGTCTTTTGCTTACAAGGTGGAGGGATCAGGTATATAAAGTGGAGCAGAACAGATGATTTTAGCAAAGACAATGTGTCCTACATTAAGTAAGTTCCCTGAACTTGGTGTTCTTCAGATGAGGAGGTGATCGTGGCCACAACCCGTATTGAGACGATGTTAGGAGACACGGCCGTGGCTGTCCACCCGGCTGACCCCAGATACCAGCATCTGAAGGGAAAAACGGTGCTGCATCCCTTCTGTGAGCGCAAGATGCCAATAGTCTTCGACGACTTTGTGGACATGAATTTTGGAACAGGTAAGTTTTGCCACAAGAAGAAGAAAAGAAGTAATCACGAAGTTGTTCAGCCAGGCCTCTCTGCTCATTACAGTTGTCCTTTTCTGTCCCTCTCCACCCTCTGTGTTCAGGTGCTGTCAAAATCACCCCGGCTCACGACCATAATGACTACGAGGTCGGAGAGAGACACAATCTGGCCTTCATCAACATCTTAGATGAAAATGGCCTTCTCATTAACGTGCCTCCTCCCTTCCTGGTAAGTGTCTCATTAGCTCCTTTCCTCCTGCAGTGAGGGCATTTTCACTGTGACACTCAGTCAGTTTTGCTCAGAGAGGCCATTTTATCTCAGACTTGTTCATTTTCACCACCTCCGTCTGTCCCAAAGGGCATGAAGCGATTCGAGGCCAGAACAGCCGTCCTTCAGGCGCTCAAGGACAGAGGCCAGTTTAAGGAGATCAAAGACAACCCCATGGTTGTGCCGGTCTGCAGGTAAACCCAAGTGTTCTGAGCGCAGGGTATTTGTTTAGAGATTTATTTCTCCCATTTCGGATTATTTTCTGAGCCTTGCTGTGTTCCCTCTCCATCAGTCGTTCAAAGGACATCGTGGAGCCGCTGCTGAAGCCTCAGTGGTACGTGAACTGCACAGATATGGGCAAACAGGCTGCAGACGCTGTGAGAGAAGGCCGGCTCAAGATCATCCCCGATCACCACCTGAAGACGTGGTTCAACTGGATGGACAACATTAGGTAAATCTCTCATCGTTAAAACTCCAACATAAAAAAAAAGGTTTCAGTGGATATCAAAAGCAAGCAAAACTCTGCAAAAATTCCAGATTTTTGTGATTTGTGAAAGATAAATCATTTCAGAAACTTTTCCACATTGAATGGGACCTGCAACCTATGCAACACAATTAAGAAACAAGCTGATAGAGAGTGAGAAAAATAAACTTAAACAATGTGGTCTTGTATGTTTGCCCCCCCTTTAAACTAGTACTTTGCTGAACAACCTTTTGATTTTATGACAGCTTTGTGTCTTTTCGGACAGGAGTCTATCAGCTCTTCTTCACTTGGCAATATTTACCCACTCTTTTTTTTTTTTGCTCCAGATCTGTCAGATAGGAAGAGCATCTTCTGTGAAAATCAGGTGTGAGCGCTTCATTAAATTGGATGCATGCTTTAGATTCTCATGCTAAAAACTAAAGTTCATCTTCAGCCTTCTAGCAGATGCCTGAAGGTTTTGTGCCAAAACTGGACTGGTATTAGAAAAAGTTCATAATGTTCACCAACCTGACTTATCCCAGTTGTAGCTGATGAAAAACAACCCCAAACCATGATGCTTCTACCGATCCAATTTAATTTATTCTGTCGCGCCAGTTTGCAACGTCATCTCAAGGAACTTCACAAGACAAGCATAATATATATATATATATATATATATATATATATTATATATATATTATATATATATATATATATATATATATATATAATATATATATATATATATATATATATATATATATATATATATATATATATATATATATATATATATCTATATATATATATATAGATCAGTCCCATCATGTCGACAGATTTAAACTCAAATACATACACTCCAATTTGAACATTGCAGGTTGAATCGAGTCGTTAGCTTTGCAGCCTTCCCTTCTATGAAGAGAGAACCAGCAATTAGTACAAGGAGAGTAGTAGGAGAAAGTGGTAACGAGAGGAAAGCTTTTTAGTGTGTGCTCCAGCAGCGCAACTACAGACAGCTCAGGATAACCTAAGCCACTCTAACCACGAGCTTTATCAAAAAGGAAAGTTTTAAGCCTAGCCCTAAAAGTAGGCAGGGTGTCTGCCTCACGGACTAAAACTGGGAGCTGGTTCCACAGGAGAGGATCTGCCTCGTATTTTACTTTTGAAGACTCCAGGAACGAACCAGAAACCTGCAGTCTGTTGGAAACACACAGAACAATCAGGTCTCTGATGAATGATGGAGCTTGATTTTTAAGAGCTTTATGTGTAGAAGAAGAATTTTAACTCAAACATTTGTAATTTTGAGAATTCACTGAATTTTGAGTCTGGAAACAGGAAATGTTTGCTAACTTTTACATGAAAAAAAGATGCAGATTTTTTTTTTCCCTGTTACTCTTGCTTAAAAAAATTGCCCACAAATTGTTTACATTTATTTTCGAAATTAATAATTTAAGGGAGCTGTTTTAATTTTCATGCATTCCTTGTTTTGTTTTTTGTTTTTTTTAGAGACTGGTGTATTTCCCGGCAGCTGTGGTGGGGTCACCGTATTCCTGCTTATTTCGTCACTGTAAACGATCCTGCTGTGAAACCCGGCGAGGTGAGCTGACATCTATCACTTCTTCCCACTCTGGAGGGCTTTAGATGACATAAAAGTAATTTGCATCAGTATTGCTCATATCTTGCGTTTTTCTTCCCCATCTCCAGGACATGGATGGTCATTACTGGGTGAGTGGCAGATCAGAGGAGGAGGCCAAAGACAAAGCAGCAAAACGCTTCAACGTGTCTGTGGAGAAAATTTCCCTGAGACAGGGTGAGATTTACTTGTCTAGCACATTTATCTGGTCTGTAATCAGTCTGATGATTTCAGGCTATGCGAGCACAGAGTTTTGCTTAATTGAATCTATTTAACCACTGATTTGAACAGATGAGGTAACCCTTTTTTGTTGCTGTGTTTCAGATGAGGATGTTCTGGACACTTGGTTCTCGTCTGGCATTTTCCCCTTCTCTATTTTTGGATGGCCTAATGAGGTAAGACAATGAAGCCGGCTGACTTTTTACCGATGCAAAGGTCACAAGCACTCCAGTCTCTACCGCCGAAGATAAAGAGCTGTAAATCAAAGCTTATAAACTGGGAATGCCTTCACTTTAGTTCTGAGTTCACCTGTAACTTTTATGAAGATAATAAACTGGTTCATTTTCACTTCATGAACCTCCCAGAGTAAACCTTATAAAATATGACTTTGAAACAGTTGTTTTTTTTCATCGTGCTGATTTCAGACCCAGGACCTGAACGTGTTCTACCCTGGCACCTTGCTGGAGACGGGTCACGACATCCTGTTCTTCTGGGTGGCCCGCATGGTGATGATGGGCCTCAAACTGACGGGCAGACTGCCTTTCAAAGAGGTGAGGCCAGCACCGATTGTTGGCCTTTAAATCATCAATAATGGCATCAACCCCATTGATGGCGTCATTTCTCAACAGGTTTATTTGCACGCCGTGGTGCGGGACGCTCATGGGAGGAAGATGAGCAAGTCCCTCGGGAACGTCATCGACCCGCTGGACGTCATTACAGGGATCTCCCTGGAGGTAACACCTGAACACCCGCTTCAGTTCAGCAGATGGTTCAAATATCCTGATGGGATGTATCGGGTTCCCACTCAGTCTGGAAGTTGATTTTTTAGTATTTACACAATATTCACCAACATTACCGCAAGATTTTATAATTCCATCCATCCATGTGCTACCTTTTATCCATTTGTCCATCTTTTCATTGTTTTTCCATCATCCATCCATTATCCTTCATCTATCCGTCTCTGCCCATCCCATCCATCCGTCCATTGGTCCATCTATCCATTAGTTTGTCTTTCCATCATCCATCCATAATTGTTCTATCAGTCCATCTTTTCCGCCACCCATCCACCGTTCCATCCATCTGCCCCTTTCACCCCTTTAATCCGTCTTTCCATCCATCTCTCCATCTCTCCGTTTGTCCAGCATCTCATCCATGTCTTTTAATCCACCCATCTTTCTCCTCCATGTTTCCATCTCTTTTCATCCAGTCATCTTAGTTTAGTATTCACCCATCTGTCTTTCTGTCTGTCCATCTGTCCTGCCACCTGCACATCTATGTTTTATCTGTGTTTCCATCCAACATTTATCCATCCATTCATCCTTCCTTCCTTACAGTTTGTGTTTTCTGCAGGTTTCACATTTATCGCCTGACTGCGGTAGAAAAATCAGCCAAAAAAATCCAGTGACGTTTGGTATTTATACTTTAGAAAGTGGCTGAATAGGACTCTAATAACTTGAGTCTGGAAAAGTCTGGAGTTTTGTCCATGAAAAACATGTTGAAATTCCCGCAGATAGACACAGTCACAGCCAGACAAACTCCTTGTCTTTGCCTCCCAGTTGGTTTTTTATTTTTACATGTTCACTACAAGCTCCTTGGCCCCTCGAAGCCCATATTCTTTATTAACCACCTCCTCCTGCTTCCAACAAGCTTTTATTGAACCCATCAATCTCTCCAGCAGTTATTCAGTCAGCCGAAAACAGAACTGTCCTCTAGAGGGCGCTGCACGACTTGCAGTAAATTGAACTTCACCCTGAATGCTTTTTTATTAAGGCTTACTCGTAGTCGTCAGGTTAGAGTTTTCAACCGATTTGTAGCATTACAAGCACAAACGTTAATACATTTGTTGGGATTTTATGAGATAGACCAACAGAAGGAGGTGAAGGGGAAGCAAATGAAACTTCCTTTTTAAAACCTCTTTCTAACATAGTGAGTGAATCTCTGTCTGCTGAAGGCGGTGGTTATAATGAGTTTTATTCAGGGGTGTCGGAGTAAGGAGGGGGCTGAACACAAATACACGCAAAATATTTCAGATTGTTTTGTAAAGAATTTAAAAACCAATTCATCCTTTTCTGTCCACCACAGTCTTGCCGTACTTTGTGTTGGTCTATCACGGGGTCTGCAGCCTGCGGCTCTTTGGACTTTCCACAACAGCTCTGAATAACTTCGGCTAGAAATGATAAAGAACCAACTAATGTTTTAAATATAGACAATACATTATAAAACAAGGTATTAGCAGTTTTTTAGATCTGTTTTTCTCATCATTGGGTTGGAAACTATCTGCTTATTTTATTTTATTTTTACAACTTTTTCCACATTTATCAACATGCCATAGAAGAAAATGTATCTATCCTCTTTTTGCTAAAGTTTGATGTTTTTCTTCATTTAAACCTTGGAAAAAGAATGAATATAGTTATTCTTTGAAAATGACAACAAATATCCTTTAGAACTTATTTATCAAAAATTCTTTTTTCCAACGTCATGTAACATTGGAGGCTCTAAATGAGTTTTATTTAGCTGGACTGAGGGTAAAAATGGCTCTTTGGATTATAAAGGTTGCAGTGAAATTACAGTAGTTGTTGTTAGAGGACAGAAGGTAAAAACTGCAAGGGACTGCAACTTGAGGTAGAGTTTGATTTTATTTTCATATCCATTTTGCAAAAAGAAAATATTAATTTCTCTGCTTTGTTTGACTTTTAGAAAAGGCCTTAATTTATGTATTTAAAGGTTTAGAGGCGTGAAGCCTGTTTTTTTTTATTTTGTTATATTTTTAAGAGTGTGTATTTATCTGGAGGTTAACAGTAACTGAAAAAACAAAATACTGGTGGTTAAAATGTTAACCCTAGTGTGGTAAATTAAATGTCCCAGTTAGAAATCTATGTAAAGATCACTTTTTAAGTACACATTTTTATATGGAAAATCAAACATTTTTCCATATGCTGTTTATTTTTTTCCATACTTCTCTAGACGAGGAAAATTAGAAAACTAATTTTCAGACAGTGTAGGAACCCCTAAAAATGGATTTATTTTATTAAAAGGAAACTGCTACACCTTATTCCTCCTCCTGTAGGGTCTCCACGCCCAGCTGATGGACAGTAACTTGGATCCTGTGGAGGTGGAGAAGGCGAAGCAAGGCCAGAAGTCCGATTATCCCAACGGCATCCCGGAGTGTGGGACAGATGCTCTTCGGTTTGCGCTGTGCGCCTACACCAGCCAAGGTGAAATCCTTGTTCTCCCTATATTACCAACCAGTTTGTATCTTTGTTACAAAAACCAAACAGATACAATAACATCATTGCTGCATTGCTGTTAGAATAGATATATTTATAAAGTCTTACGTTAAAAATCATCATCTTTTTGCTTCTCTCAGGAAGGGACATAAACCTGGATGTCAACCGCATCCTGGGGTACCGTCACTTCTGCAACAAACTGTGGAACGCTGTGAAGTTCGCAATGAAAACACTTGGAGATGGCTTTGTTCCATCAGAAAAAGCCCAGGTGAGATCATGAGACGGAGAGCTTGAAGACAGGTGGCAGGCGGTGAATATAAATAAGTTTGACTGTTTATTATTACAGCGGTAGATCTTCTGGATGGTTTGTTTGTCTGTTGGCTCCTCGTAGATTTCTCCCCGCTAAAGAATTCATGCTGACGGTTTTTAAATCATTTCCATCTTCTCAGCTGTCTGGAGAGGAGAGTGCGTCAGACAGGTGGATCCTGTCCAGACTGAGTGCAGCGGTGGCCCTCTGTGACGCTGGCTTCAAGGCCTACGATTTCCCAGCCATCACCACCTCCGTCTACAACTTCTGGCTCTATGAGCTCTGTGACGTCTACCTGGTAGGAAAGTGTAAAAAGTGTTAAAATACATTCAACTTTAGCCACAGTAGCATAATCTTAATAAAAAAATGAGAAAAATCGAACCTTTCATTTGTTGCACCCATTGTCTGTACTCTCTTATCCTTGCAGGGAAGAGTAAAAGGTTGATTCTGTGTGTTTTGAGCCATTTCTGTGTTGAATTCTTTAAATGTTCTGATTATTATCCTGTTAAAGGACCCAAAGATGACCCATTTCCAGTTTTTTTTGGCCAGAGTCCACCAGTTTTTTTCCTTTATAATGTCCTGGTATATTTCATAGTACCGTGCACTCTGACAAGGTTCCCGGGGCCTTTGGAAGAGAAACAAGCCCACAGCTTCACAGATCCTCTACCGTATTTAACATTAAGGATTAAGTGCTTTTCCACATATTCATCCTCTGTTTTAAGCCAAAACCACCTGGAGAGTTTTGTTGGTGACAAGCTCAACCTTAGCCTCATCTGATCAACGTACCGTTTCCATGACAATGGTGATGGACAGAAAAAGCATTTCTTTTCTTGGCATCACTCTCAGTTGATTGGCATCTATATAGCATTTAATGGTTGTCATGGAGATTTGGTCACTCCAGGATGTCGCGCTTTGCTGCAGTTCTCTAACATCAATCTTTTTTTTTTTTTGTTGGATGCTGTCAGGATAAATATGGTTCCTCGTCTAGCCTTGTTCATCACAGCTTTATTACTTTTTAATTATCTTTCTGACTGTAGAAATTAGCTAATTGGAACAAAGAGCTGTTTTCTTTGACTATTTCCTGAGTTATGGAGATCTGCCTTAATCACATTGCAAGTTATCTTGTCTTTCCCGTTTTGAAGAGTGGCTTAAAGAAACAACCTGTTGTGTCAAAACAACTACAGGAAAACAAGGATTACTAATTAAAGGTTGTTAGACACTAGTCGGCTTTAAAAATGTACAGTCAAAAACATTAAAAAGCTCAAGGAACATTTGCTTAAAGGGATTGTGAGGGGTGTCAGTTTTTGTGCCCCTAATGATTTAGTTTTTTTCCCCACTACTGAATCTTTGATTATAAAAACACAGTTTATTAATTTTTTGTGAGAGACTAAGGTGCTGAAATAAAAGCTGAATTTATTTTCTTACTAATATCATGAAGTATGAGAAGGTGGTTGGACCAAACAGGGTTGCATTCACTGAATGATCTTTACCTGTGCAGAAACTTAAATACAGATGCAGTGGGGAGAATAAGTATTTGATACACTGCAGATTCTGTAGGTTTTCCCACTTGCAAAGCATGTAGAAGTCTTCTATTTGTATCATAGGTGCTCTTCAACTGTGAGTGACGGAATCTAATACAAAAATCCAACAATTCCTGTAAAATAAATGAAACATTTTTTTTAAAAGTGAATCTAAGTTCCTTGTCCAATATGTGTTTTTAAAATGTTTTGACAGCAAGGATTGTGTTTTAAATAATTATTTCCTAACATGGGAGTTTTTTCCCCCCTTGTGAAAATTAAAGGTTGGATTTTTCTAGATGCTTCCGGAGCATATTATGCTTGTGCTATAAGGCAAGGATGTATTTACTAGGGATGCTAATACCAAATGGGTTTTCAATGTATATTATGGGCCATAACATCTCTTTCCTGTTCCTCAGGAAAGCGTGAAACCAGTGTTTATTAAAGCAGATGAAGACGGCGCCACCCAGAGGCAAGCCGAAGTGTGCAGGCAGACCCTTTACACCTGTTTAGACGTCGGTTTGCGGCTCCTTTCTCCATTGATGCCGTTCGTCACTGAAGAACTCTACCAGAGGTTACCTCGACGAAAACCTGCTGATCCACCCAGCATCTGTGTCACGTCCTACCCTGACACCACGGAGGTCAGATCAGGAATTAGAGGAATTAAATTAATGACACTGCGATTTTCCTTAATCTCAGATTAGCCGGAAACCTCCAGATCTTGCAGTTTGTTTGTTAGTGATGCGCTTCTCTTTGCATTTTGAGCTAAAATTGTTCCTGTGATGCCCTTTCTGTAGTTTTGCTGGAACAGCGAGGAGGTGGACCGTGAAATGGAGTTCATCATGACTGTGGTCAAGACGATCCGATCTCTCAGGGCCGACTACAACCTGACTAAGACCAGAGCTGACTGTAAGACAGCAGAGACTCTTAAAACGTCTTTGTATTTAATTTTACTTTCAAGCTGTCACATTTTTTGCCCACAATCACCTTTGCCATGCTGGGTGGCTCTCTCAACCTCCGCTGACATGAATAGAGGTGGTGGGAAATAATTGCACAGTTCAAGTACGGCACTTAAATAAAGCTGAGGCACTTAACATTATTACTTCTAGTTTATATATTTCTTAATTTCTGTCACTCCCCCACATTTTTAACACAAATGTAGCTGAAAACATTACATCATATGCATAGCTTGTGAATAATGCTGCATTAAATATAGCTTAACTTAATGTGATGTCTAAACGTTGCCTTGTGTATTTCCCTCTCCTAGGCTACCTCCACTGCATAGATGCTGCAACCGTGTCACTGGTGCAGAAATACAGCCTGCAGATTCAGACCTTGTCTTACTCTCAGGCCGTCATCCCTCTGACAGCCAACCAGCTGGTCCCAGACGGCTGCGCTGTGGCTATTGCTTCTGACAGATGTACCGTCAACCTTATGCTCAAGGTGAGAGCACAGTAATCTGCCTCCTCGTTTGTGCTGAAAATGGGATTTTTAACTGCTTAAAATACTTTGAATCTGCACATAGGTTTGACCGACTAGACATTAGGTATACAATCCTGCACAGGGCTGTTAAAATGCCAGGATTCTGTGATGGGAAAAAAAACAAGTTGAATTCCTGGACATGGGGTATAAACCGTCCAACTCAACAGAAAATACAAAAGGAAATCTTTCAGAGGGGAACCTGAAAAATAAAACACCCCCAAACTTTCATTACTCCACTCTCAGTGTGATTCAGCTAGACTGATTTTCAATCAGATTCTGGTTGGTTCTGTGGGCGACCCATTCAGAAACCTTAATCATCTTCTTCTTTTGTTGATTAGGAGGTATGCTTTGGGTGGATGTCGAAGTGAAAGAGGAAGGTCCTCCTCTGCAGCTTTCTAGCAGAGGCTTAAAGGTTTTGTTCCAGCTAAAGAAACAAACCATGATGCTGCCACCACCATGCTTCACTGTGAATATAGTGTTTAGATTTATGTCTGTAGGGTTAGTCAGGGGAGACAGAATTTAGCAAGGCTTGGCTTTTCTTGTTTTTCTTTGTCGGAAACGGTTTCCTACTCTAATCTGTAGCACAGAAGTGTGAAGAGTACTGGAGATTGTTGTCACATTTATAGCATATCCAGAACTTTCCAGAAAGTCCTGCAGCTCCTTTAATTAGTTCCTGTTTTCCCCTTGGCAGCCTCCCTCACCAGTTTTCTTCTTGTCTTTTCATCAATTTTGAAGGGATTTCCAGTTCTTAGGAATGCTAGTGTTGTGCCATATCTCTATATAATGAAATTCTTCACTGTGTTGCATATCTAAAGCCTTGGAAATGATTTGTTCTCCTCTCTGGACTGATTCCTGTGACAGTGAGATCCCTCTGATGGCGTCTCTGCGGATCGTGGCTTTCGCTGTAAGATGCAAATAAGAAAACGTCTGGAAAAACCTCCTAGAACAGCTAAATGTTATTCTGGGGTTAATGAGGCGCTTTCAGTGTTGGGATGGTACACAGCCACATTATTTTAGCTTCTCTTTCTCTGTCCCCCTAAAAGATTTCAGTTTGTTTTTCAGTTGAGCTGTACAGGTTATAGATCCGTCTCAGGTTGTAGCTCAAAAATAGCTGGTATTTTATCAGAGGTGTGTAGGTTGTTTTTATAACACAGAATTACAAGAAGCATAGAGAGCCGTTGTATAAAAAGCTTTAAAATAGATACATTATCTTGAAGCAGCAGCTTAACCTTAATCTGAAATACATCCCACCCATCATTTAAGAACAATGTTCCCTATGAAATTTTTACAATAAAGGTAAGAAACTGATGTTTTTTACTGCTCAGGGTGTCGACTTACATTTAGTTAGTAATTTATGACTCCTTGTTTCTTTGGAGTTAATGTGTTTTAGCCTGTTTCTGTTATCCACTCTTCAAAAACAGAAAGACAGGAGGTCACACCTTTCAACCAAGGCCGTTGTGTTGAGCTTCATAAGTCAGGAAGTGGTTACAAGGAAACAGCTAGTGCCCAAAACCTTTCCACATCTGCAGACAGAGCAGTAAATTAAAAAAAAAAAAGTTTTAAAATACTGGGATAGTGAGTTGAAAAGCTGGCGGAGGACCTGATTTGATCTTCCCATCACGCATAATGAGGAGCGTGGTAAGGAAGGGGAGGAAAATCCTCAACACATGCTGTGAAAGAACCACAGCAACTTCTTTCAGTCTGAGATGACGCTGCTGCAGTAGAAGAAACTTTTTAAGGCTTTCTACGCCCACAGGAAGGAGTGGTATCCAGGGGGTCACCTAGTCTCCATAGCAACCATTTATTTTCATGTTTTTGTGCACATCTTTACCATTTTTAAACATAAGGCAAGTAAATTACATTCATAACCTCCTAATTATGGCACCTGTTGGTGGGTGGGATACATTAGGCAGCAAGGGAACATTTTAGATTAAGTGTAAAAATTTGAGTTAGTGTGACACGGACCGGATTCTGATGGCTAGACGACTGGGTCAGAAAACTGCTGCTCTTGTTGTTCCCAGTCTGCAGTGGTCAGCATCGATCAAATGTGGTTCAGGAGAGGAGCAGTGGGTCAGGGTCCCATGCAGCTAAGACTCATCCATGCATGTAGGAAGGGAAGGTGGGCTCATTTGGTCCGATCCAACAGACAAGCTACTGTAGATCAAATGCCTGAGGAAGTAATGCTGGTTCTGATAGGTGTCGGAATACTAAGGCATCAGTTTTTATCACATGGTTCTACATAGACGGAGACCAGTCAGGCTGGCAATGTTGTTCCCTAATCACTGTTGCCTCTTTCAGCACAATATTGTGCCCTACCACGAAGGGAACATGGTTTAGGAAAGGTCTGAGGTGTTGATTTCTCTCCAGTTTCCCAGATCTCAGTGCAACCAGCATCTATGGGATGTGGTGGACGAACCAGTCTGATCCACGGTGGCCCAATGGAGGCTTCAGTGCAATTCAAAAATACGCTATTAATTCCTCTTAAGAGCAATTAAACGTTTCTTGAGAAAGTCATTGTAGATAGCTTTAGCAGTCTGTATCACAGCAGATCTGAAGAAGCCTCTGACTGAAGACAACGTTGTGGAAATGATGCTCAGGGTGGCCTGTTATGTTTATTATTTGAAGCATTGTTCTTTGTTCAGTCATCAGTAAAGCCTCGCCAGAACAGAACCAGCCTGTTCAGCTTCTTTAAGTCCCTGACTCTGATGCTGGTACCCCAACAGATGATGGCAGGAGAGATCGCACTCTCCACAACAGACCTGTAGAAGATCTGCAGCATCTTGCTGCGAACACTGGACCTTAACAGCCTTCCCTGTCCCTTCTTGTAGACGGGTTCACTGTTGCATCTCCAGTCCAGTCTGTTGTCCAGGTGAACACCGAGATATTCATAAGACAGCATAGATGTTTTAGCTAACAGAACTTGCACCAAAATGGGGACCAGAACACTATTAGAGATGTGGCCATAATGTTTTGCCTGGAAAGCATGAAAAAAAATCCCTGTAAGGTTTTAAGACTACTTGAACTCCACCTGTTGGTAAACTGTATTTGAATCTGCTGCATCGTCGTCTTATATTTGTTAGGCTGAATATGCAACAGATGGGGAGACGTTTTCTATACGTTTCTGTCGTTAATCAGCTGAATGCTTCATTTCAGCTCCGACAATTTACATTACAGCATGACACGGCCCTAAAAGCATAAACACACATCATCTGTATGCTAATCAAGGCATACATTCCTCAGATCGCCGCTTTAGTTTATTCTCGCCTTCGGAGCTGGAATTACAAGATGATTTAAATGTGTTGTCCTCCTCCCCCCCGCAGGGTCTAATTGATGTGGAGAAGGAAGTGACTAAGCTGATGACAAAGAAAGGTGACTTGGAGAAACAGATGGAGAAACTGAGAGAGAGGATGGCGAAGAATGATTACAAGGAGAAGGTGCCGACGAAGGTCCAGGAGCAGGATGCTGAGAAGGTGACAAAAAGAAATTGACTTGCAGGGTTCCTGAAGCTGTAAGACATGTGAATGCTGGTAAATACCTTCTACTTTTCTCCTCTTTCCTCCACAGCTACGCCAGAGCCAGACCGAGCTGGAGAAAGTGAACGAAGCCATTAAAAACTTCAGGAAAATGATGTAACTTTTCGCTTTTTGTGAATCAGGATTCAGTTTTTTTTTTTCATGTCATCGTGTTGATTTTTCAAGCTGATTAAAGTATGAAAGGATTAAATAAAGCTCTTATTGAACACAGCTGGATTCAGGTAAATACTGGTTATTTTTAATTAGACCTTTATATCTCATACTAGCTACAGCATTCCTACACACGGTTCATTTAAAAAATATGCTTATAGTTTTACACATTTGATTAAGGCCATTTTAAACCTTAAAACACAAATATTGGCGCAGTGCTGATGGTGTAGGGGTTAAGCGCGCGACCATATGCAGAGGCTATAGTCCTCGAAGCAGCTGTCCCGGGTTCGAGTCCTGGACCCAGCGACATTTGCCGAATGTCTCCCCCTCTCTCCTGTCTGCCAACTGTCAAAAAATAAATAAAAAGACCACTAGTGCCGAAAAAAAACATTTAAAACACAAATATTCAAAGTGAATTGTGGGCTTGCTTTAAATATGGAGCCTGTAAATATACACAGAAGGAAGTTTAGGCAGAAAGAAGGAAAGAAAATGAGAAGGGCAGATGTGAGGACAGGAGAAGGAAAGGAAAGATGGGAAAGAACTGAGGAAGAATGCAAGGAAGTGAGGTAGGGAAAACATGAAGGGAAGGGAGGACAAAGCAGGTAGAGAGAAAATAAGGTAAGGACGAGAAAGAAAGGCTACGAGGCTGGAAGGATGGACATGAGGAAGGAAAGAGGTCACAAGGGTGGGAGGGCTGATTTAAACAAGGGAGAAAAGGACATTAAGGGGGAAGAAAGAAAGAAAAATGACTTAAAAACATAACGTGGATAATAGGCTAGCGAAAAAAGTCTGGAAATGTTTTCCCATTATGCTTACAAACCTGGAAAACACTGAAAAGTCTAGTATTTTCCAGATTTACTAGGAATCCTGTAGGTACGGACGCCTGTGATGTGGCACAGAAATATTAAATCCATCATCTCAAAATTTTATTCAGCATATTTAATGGAACACTTAAGAGCATCATTTTATGGTTCAGCTTAATTCGTACAGACAGTTCCCACAAAAGGAAAAAAAAAAACCTGAAAAGCCTAAAACACTTTGGATGCATTTCCACAGATGGAAATCCTCTAAAAACGACAAAGATTAGTTTTTATTCAATAAATCGGAGCAATACATGTCTCATTTACATTTGCTTTACAAACCCAGCCAAAGAGAGAACAACGGAAAGAGTAACTGCTTGTGCATTTATTTAAAATGCATCCTTTCTTTAAAAAAAAAAAAGAACAAAACAGAATGGCTAAACACCATAAAAGAAATATGTGCCATATTTTCCATGTTCTTGGCTATGTGAGTGTGGAGGAGAGCTAGAACCAAAAAAAGAAAAAACCCAAACAGTAGGAACACAGTTCACCACAGGCGATCGACCTCGTTTTCCTTCTTCCCATCATCAATCCTTTTTTTTTTTTTGCTTTTTCTTAAAGTGTCCAGGGCGAGTGGAAGTCGGTGGCAGGAAGAGGGGTGCAATGTGTCGATTCAAAGTTTCGCATGTACTTCCGAGCCTTAGAGAGGGAGAGAGAGAGAGAGACGACAGCGGGGATGGAGGAGGAATGGAGAATTAGATGTGTGGGTGGGCGACGAACAAAAAATAAAAAAAGTGCAGAGGCTTGATTATATTAGGTTTATTCTATCTGGCTCAGTGCCTTACAGATCTCTCCCATCTCTTAAGGGCTTTACGCAGGAGGTGCATGGAGCCTAATTTAGAAGGCATCACCAGGGGAGAAAAAGCATAGCATTAGCTGTAATGGATGGCACTCCTCTTGTTTGATGTTAAATGACTTCAATAAGCTGCAGCGTGCTGAAATATATTACACCAGTCAACCTGAGAGCACAGGTGAGACGGTTGCCATGGCCACCGGAACAGTGTTCCTTAGCGGTAATGATGTCTGAGGAGCCGAGTGTTTGATTTGTAAGGAGGAAGGTAAGCAAACCAAATATATATATATATATATGTATATATATATAAAGATAGGGAGGTGAGGGGGCTTATTTGAGGTAAAGAAAATAAATTAGATTGTAAAAAAGCCTTCCTGGAGAGACGCAATAAAGGCAACAAGTGGCCGCCCCGTTCACAAGGAGGAAGTAGAACCGACATTCAAAGGGTAGATTAACACAGATTCCTCACCAGGAAAAGAGCAAGCTGACGCCTTCCTTCTAGGGTCATGTCTTCACCTGTTAACATTAAGGGTATGAACACACTGTGAGACAACATTCGTTTGTTTTTAATTCTGCGTGGAGCTAATCGCCTCTAGTGAATGTGGAAGCTTACCAACGCTCCATGGAAACGAGACATCTCTGTCCGTCTGATAGGACTGCAGCACAGACACACACCAGTCGTCGTCCACTTCGTAACCACTGTACACAGATGCTGCAGAGACACAAAAAGATGGGGTGATGTAGCTGAAGGCTTCCTGCACGTTTTCCAGGTCAAAGTTACTTCTTTTCTGTCTTAAAATTAGGGTTTTGGCATATTTTTCCATACTTTCTCAGACTCGGCCTTCCTTTCCAGAGCACTCAATCTGGTATGTGCATTTGATGACATAATAAAGTTCACTCTGGGTGTTTGAAAAATAGTTGAACAGTGGGCAGGCTTCACAATAAAGCTCGTCAGCAGAAGGGTTCATGAAGCGGTCCTGCCAGACATGGTGGCTCTTAAAGCTCTGACTCCATCTGCACTCTCTCCCAAACTCTAGAATGGGCTTTAACAATCCTCTCAAGCTGCAGTTAATGTTTTTTTCCTTCCACTCAACCTTCCATAAATATGCTTGGATACAGCCCTCTGAAAAGCCAGCTTCTTTAGCAATGACCTTCTGGGGCTCACCCTCCACTGACTGTCTGCTGGACATCTGTCAAGTCAACAATCTTCCACATAAATCTGGTGGCCATGAAATAGCAATTCTGTATGAAAAAATAATTTTATTGTTCATAATCAAACAGAAATGAGCAGAAATAAATGCTTGAAAAATATCACCCTTTTTTTAATTAATCTGAGTTTCACTTTTTGACTTTAATTATTGAAATATGTCATCTGGATCAGATTTCCCTATACTAAATACAGATTCTTTAAATTAGTTTGTCTTAAGTGACACGTTACTGGTTTTTTAAAAGGAATTTCCGTGTTTGTTGGGCATCTAAAGCAGACACAGTCAGAAACCTTGATATTGGAGGACAAAAAAAGATGTGAAGTGCAAAGCAATATAAACAATTCAACGTAACAAATTCATCCCCTTACCTTCTTCTAATGGACTCGACGCTCCAAGCCACTGTCTGACAACCCTGATCCCGTCATCTGTCATTATTTTGGGGTACCTGACAAGGAGAATTTGACGAGTCAGTTAATGGGTCTGAAAACACCAGGTATCTCCAACGGAAGCTGGATGTGAGAGAGAGAGAGAGAGAGAGCTGACCTGAACTGAAGCAGTCTGAGCAACAGGTCGTTTCCTCTGTTGGACATGATGTCCTCTGGACCCCTGTAACATATCTACAGTTAATGTAGGGCCGCTTCCACTGATTCTCTTTGAGTGCTAAAATACTACTTTAAGTCTGTTAAACTGTTTTTTATATGGTATTTTTCGTAGATTCGGCTAAAGAACCGGGAATGTGTGTCTTTAAGACAGGCAGCTGGTAAAACAGCTCCTAAAGATCCCAATTTATAACAGGTTAAACTGTCTGATAACGGTCAGGTCCAGTCTGAAAATGAGTGGGAAAAGCAAAATTGTTTGATTTCTTTAATAATTTTCTTCAAATAAAAATCTGAAATAGACATTTTTCGGCACTTCGGCCAACTTTATTATGACATTTAGAAAAGATTTTATGACTGGCTGTTTCTGCAACGCTTATATTTTGTCTTTCAGACTCTCAGGAGGATTGCGGCTGAAATGTTTCATTCTAAATTTCTTAAAACATATCTTCATGGTTTTTGGATGAAAAAGCAAACATTTCATTTTTGGACAGTGAGGAACTTACGTTGTAGTGATGATTTCATCTCTAGTCCTCCTGACCAGCAGGACTGGTCCCTGATATCTGCAAAGGAGCTGTGTTAATCATCAGCTACACGATCAACATGTTTCACTCCTGCTCAGCAGTGCCTTGTGACGTCCAATGACTCATACTTTAACCTTTCATGATTATTTTCACCATAATCAGACCGTTCGACTCACTTGAGAAGCTGCTCTGCATTGTTGAGGTTCATGTATTGCCTCACTGTGTGCTGCACCAAAGGCCCTAGAAAAAAAAAAAAAAAAACAGAGCAATGTTAATGTTTTAATGAAAAGAAGATATTATTTGTTAAATGAGTGTGTATTCTTCTACAGGTTTCACTCACTCCAGCTTTCAGGCATCACTTTAAGGGCTAGAGGCAGAAGGTCATCAAAGGAGGCATCCAGCACAACGGACTGGATCTCTGGGTATGACATTACTGCCCAACTGGCTAAGAAATCAGGAAAAACGAAAGAAAATGCTTAAAATTCCCACTGAAATTAAAGACAATCGTAAATTGCTTGCGTCTTTATGTACCTGTGAATCCTCCTATGGACCAGGCATAAATCACAATATCGCTCAGTTGAAAACCAAGCTTATGTACTGCAAACTGTATAACCACATCCATGGCGTTGGCCTCATTCTGGGGAAAAGGGACTCCCTGGCAGAAAGAAAATACCACAAGGACATTTCTATGCATGAATAAAACAATACTAATCATGCAAACGTTCAATCCCTTAAACATTAAAGCTGTTAAAACATTCATAACCTCCCATCTGATTTTAATCTATCGTGGGAGACTTTGTGCCTCTTGTGCAATGCTGGCAAACTGAAACCAGAATCTCCACATGCTGTTCTTATCCTCTGCACGACCTGTTTGGATTAGATGACGCACTGCGAACATAAAACACCAGCTGACTTATCTTTAATAGCTGAGAACAGGGCGACCCTGCTTACCGTGCTGCCTCCAAACCCAGGGTGGTTCCAGCCCAGAACAGAGTAACCGCCTGTTGGGATCAACATGAGAATCAGAATGCCTTCCAGAAGTATTCGTGCACCTCGAACTTTTACACACTCTCACTACACACTGCAATGGATATTATTAGCATTTTTGTGACAAAGAGTAGTGCATAACTGTAAAGTGGAAGGAAAATGAAGTGATTTAGTTCTGTACTTCGACTAGGCCATCCTAGTGCATGACATTACAGGGTATCAGAATAAATGGGCGGCTTCTCTGGTTTTTATTTTAAAAGAAAGCAAAAAATTGTGTATTTTTTCCTTCCACTTCATTATTATCCACTACTTGGTGATGTACATTAAAGTTTGTGGGTGTAAGGTGACAAAACGTGAAAAATGTTCAATGGGCTTTTTATATTTTTCAAGGCGCTGTACTATAAAACACCTGAACCGCAATTAAGTAGAACATTTCTCACCCTCCAGTGGTGTGTTCATGCAGCCCACCTCGTAAAAGCCTGCATTCCCCTCACAGCAGATGACCTGTGGCACATATCAACAACCATCAGTTATATGACAGGAGCTTTGCTGGACCCAGGACCAAGCCTAGGGGAACAACAACAAATCATTTGACATTTACCAGAGTCTCGCCATTCGGCCCACCAGCTTTTCTACGATCCACAAACATGGTGTCAATCTCGTTTCCGTCGCAGGCCACCAGCTTGTTTCTTTGACCATCATGCTGTGACCGAGTGGAAGAAGGAAAACAAAAAAGGCAGGCTGTGAAACTTGATACTTTAACTGTCAATGTGAGCTGGGATCTTTCTTCCTTTACCTCTTCTATTAATTTAGCCAGGCCTTGCTGCAACATCGGTCTCATTGCTTTCTGCAGTAAACCCACAGAGCCAGGGTACAACATCCGCCTCCCAAACGTGTGAGCAATGAGAAAACTGGAAGACAAGAAAACAGCAATCACTGTGGTAAAACTACTACTACTACTCTAAACGTTAAAGCATCATCCTGCACTCATACATACCCGATGACGTGGCATGGTAACGTGCGTACAGAGTTGAGGAAACTGTCTGCTGTCCCTCTCAGTCGGGGCTCTGGCTTCAGCAGAGAAACACCACCTTTGGACTGTTTCCTTTCACAGGAAAATTCACCAAGTGTAGATTAATAACAATAATAATACACATCAATATAGTGGTTTGCAAAAATATTCATCACCTTTAAACATTTCCGCATTTTGTGACTTTACACACCAGAATTTTATTGGAAGAATACAACTTCTTAGGCTTTCTTTCAACAATGAAGGTTTTCTTGCAATTTAAGCACTCCCGCCAATAGTCCTGTCAGCATATCGTCCCACCTGAGCTGTAAATTTCATCAGCTCCTCCAGAGTTATCAGGAGCCTTTCGGATGCTTCTCTGATTTATGTTCTCCCAGCGCGGTCTGTCAGTTTAGCTGACTGGCCATGTCTCATTAGGATTGTGGTTGTGTTGTATTCTTACCCACCGCAATTTTATTTGAGAACATTTCAAAAAAAAAATATATATATATATGTATATATTTACCATTATGTATTACAAACTCCTTGTGTAATATAAAAAAAAAAAACAAACAGATTGAAGTCCTTAGTAGTATTTGTGACAAAATGCGAAAAAAGGACAATGAATATATTTGCAGGGTCATATTTATACGATTTATTTAACCAGTGTTACTCTACCTCAGTTGGAAGCATGTAAATATTACAAACTGATCCTGGTGGAAACGCATCGAATAATAACTTACGGACTGCTGACTTCCGTCCAGCTGAAATCTGACGGCCAGTGTGAGAAGTCAAAGTCATAACACCTCAGCTTTTTCTAGAAGAAAAACACAAAATATATAAACTTTTATCATTACTTCCTTGTAATGGAGTAATTGAGAATCATAAAACGAGGGCATAATTTATTTCTGTCATTTTAAACGTTTACACTGAGCCCCTCCTTCAAGTCTGTATAATCTTACCTTGTTTGCCGGAGTGTGATTCTTCTTGGTTTCCTCCAGAACTGAGATAAACTGAACATAGTCCGAGTTTTTCCATCTCCCCCATCCTTAGGGAAAAGCAGGGGGGGACAAAGACGGATAAGTCTCTATGCGAAACAAACAAACATTTTGTTGCAAAACCTCAAGGGTGTGTTTAGTATGCTTCCTGGGCAAAAGCCTTGCTCAACACTCTAAATAGTAATGAAATCTTAATGGCGGGCAGAACCACAATCTATATCTAAAGATGAACGGACTGAATTAGTTATTGCCTTGCAGGAGGTTAAAAGAAAACTCAGTAGTCTCACCTCTAAGACATGCAACTCCTAGAAGACACACGAGCACGGTTCCCACGTACTGACTCACTGGAACCAACTTACTGCTGCAGATGTAGCCTGAGAACGAGCAACAAAACACGCTTAACAAGAGGCTAAATATCAGGCACCAATAAAAAGATGAACAATCTGACAACGAGCCTTTAGCCATGTGCATAAATCAATTTTAGAAGACCAATAGTACATTAAGGAGTGACACACAACCTTGAGCAATTAATTTCTCAGCCTCCCTGGATGAGTCAGTTGATTACATTTGTATTAATTCCACTTGTAGGACATCAGCCATTTACAAGGACACGTCAATTAATAGTTTTAGTCCTTAGGGGAGAATTTGTATTCAGAAAGAAAAGATGGTCAGACAGCTACCGGAATGGCCTGAGAGGAAAATATTTACAATACATCTCAGGTTTTTTATTTTATTTAGGAGCAACCAGGCAATTACCTAAAGGGGAGAAAAATAACCTCTCACCTCCAGCTCTTTTCACAAAGGAGACACTGTTACCAAGAGTGAAGAACACAGCACTGACCCTGATATCATTTGGTTATTTTACAGCTCATAGAACAGGCACACAGATGATCCAAAAATCAATGTTTGGTAAATACAAGTCATTTTATGATTTTTGTTTTTACTCATTTACAAGCAAACAGTGATGGCTGGAGTTTCTGAATGCAGCGCCTGAAGAACTGTCCACTAAATCCCACTCATGTCATTTATGAAACTACTGTTTATTTTTCTTTTATTCGCTGGATGAAAACCAACTTTTAATGAAATAAAAAACAAAATATTCAAAGCAACAATGGTTCAAATATCACTTCACTGTTAATTTAAATCAAGTTTAATAATAAATTTTAACCCATTTGTTTAGAGTTTCTTTTGATTGCTCTATTTAAACTATTACCTGAAACACCAATCATTTTCAGCCTGTAGTCCAATTTCTCCTTACTATGCCTCTGCCATTTACTTTTTTATGTTTTTTCCCCATTTTATTATGTTTTCATCATGTAAAGCACTGTGAATCGTCTCGTTCCCGTTGTGCTATACAAATAAACTTGCCCTGCCTTCACTTTACCTCATTCTGAGGTAAATACTGTAAAGGTTGGTGAAAAAAGGAGAACTAGAAGTTGACCTGTGTCAGTTTTTCCTAGGTCGATACAGACACGGCCAATTAAAAATCTATGCTGAATATCTTCACCGCCCCCCATCTTTCATTTCCTTGATCTGGGATCAGTTTAACGTACTGTGTTTGTCATTAATTAGCAGGATGGAACAGTAGCTTTGTTTCCTTTAATGTAACTAGCAATCCGTTCATTGAGACATTTGAGGTGACTAACATGCATCAGGTTCACAGATTTGCACTTCCAGCCATTTTCCAAAAGTGACAGACTTTTCTGCACTGGTTATAACTTCCAAGGTTCTTGCAACCTCTGAAAGTAGTTGGAAATCATTGCTATAATAGTCCCCACATTGTATAAACCTTTTCTTTGAGACCTTAGTTAATACATTAATGAATTTTCTGTTAAGATATTTTCAATAACTACTATTATGGTGTTTTTTGAATAGCTGAAATGCTGTATTAATGTTTTTTTACTTTTATTTTCCCCATCGTTACATACAGGTACGGTTAAGATCAGGTTTCTTTAGTTGCATGTTTTTGATGCAAGTGGTTGATCGGGTGGTAAAGAGGGGCGGTTTGTTTCTATTCCTGCAATGCCTTTGTGCTAAATCTTTCTTTACATTGAAAGCGATATAGAAATAATGACTGACTGTTGAAAATTCCTCTAGTACTTATTTGACTGACAGAATGTTATAGTTTCACAGGCATTTATATTGCCATTTTCTATACAAAAACACTGTGCTTCTCTTAGACGCAACTCTTTGGTTTCTGGCTAAGCGAGTTTAGGTGTTGCCAATGGCTAACATTTCAAAAATTAGCCAGCTGATATAAGTCCTAATGCATATATTTGTCACCTACTATTAACATACAGCACAATGACTCGAAGTTCTTTAAATAGCAAGCAGATTTCCCAACATCAATTTGCATATTAGCTTTTTGGCCTGCAAACCACTTGCAGACAGTGGTTGTGCCTAATAATAAATCAAATTAATGTTACATTTATGTAAATGCAACACAGACAAAATCAGAAAAACACAGTAAAAGCAAAGAGCAAAAGTGTTTATGCTTCTGCATAAAAATCATCATATTGAAATTATGTTCTGACAAAAGCCCCCCCCCCCCAGTACTTCCAGTCAGCTTTAACTCATCAATCCTACCTTTTCTGTACAGATAGCAGAGAAGAAGAGGGGAGGTGTAGTAGGATAGGGACCATATTGCTGAAGCCTGGAAGAAAAGCATTTACACTTTAATTTAATAATCGTATATTTTCACCAAGAAGATTGCGCAAATACTGACCCAGCCAAGAATGCTGTCCGTGTGTTTTTCCAGACTCCTGGGTTGGTAGTTCCATCCCTGCGAGAAGTACAAGTAGCTTGTTAAGCTAACGTTAGCTTAGTTGGTAGCGTTTTTACCTAAAGGATCTGTTTAAATACTTTATTTTTTAACCCTAGACGTGGGTTTTACAGTGAATCACATGTAACTGATAACGATTCTTTTCACTGCCTTTTCTACTCGAAGTTCGGGTCGTTTGTTTATCTCCAAAGTTTCAACTGTTATCTTGTTAGCTAGCTACATTACGCGGACCCAGCTTCATGAAATCAAAGAAACAAGATACAGTCACAAGTTAGAGCTAGACCGGATGTTACAATGACGTTGAAACTGAAAACAGTAAAAAAAACACGAAGAAAAGAGCATCTTCCCCTTCATTCATTCATTCATTCATTCATTAGAGGCTGTCATTCTGAGCTACGCAGGGCAATGACAGCAATAACATCCGCCCACCGAAGCGATTAAAGTCAATATAGAAATCGGTGTCCACATCCAGATGCTCTAAAACGGCTCTAAACACGTCGACACTTACCCTCCTGGTCAACCTCCCCTCAGGTCGAGACTGGTCCGGTGATCGGTGAATTCGTTGCAGACGAGGCCCAAAAACACAGCGGTACAACATCCAAGAAGCCATTCTTCCGCCGCTGTGGCTACGGCAGCCTGCACTGACCAGAAACCTCAAACGCAAAAGAGGTCACATTAAGAGAATTGTTTTTTTAATCTACACTCAACGAGATATTGGTAGGCAAGTTTTGGTTATTAGATTTTCTAATCAGAAACCAGCAATGAAAAAGAAAAACAAGAGGACTTCCTTTTTAAAATACAAAATTTTGAATTAGCATTTTTTTATTTATTTTGTTTTCAGATTCAGACAACTTTATTAATCCCAATGGGAAATTCATGTGTAGCCTACCAGTCCAAACATTCACTTCTAACATGAATCCACTAATATTTAAAATGTTTAAAACACAAAAACTTAGTAAAGTAAAACAAAAAAACTGGCCTCCTTTTTTACACATTAATACCCTCTACACATCATTTTCCACTAGCAAAGTGTTACCTTCACCCCGTGACGTCACTACCCAAGTATGGTAATCGTTTTCAATGCTCACCTTTTTTTCTGGCTACTTAACTTCTTCCAGACCTAAAATTTAAAATGTGTTCAACAAATAACTTTCACTTTCAGCCTTACTATCTACTGATTAGGTTTCTGTATCATCACAAAGTTAGCCTTTTACCTGTGTTCTCAGTACCTCTTTGACTTCCCTCCCCTTTAAATCCTATTTTGGGGCCTCAGTCTGCTCTCCATACCTCGCACCACCTTTTGCTGATGAAACCTTAATATTTGCTGACATCTGTGATGTTTTATCCCTGGATTGAAAAAAGGCACTACTTATTTACCAACGTGGTAATCTCTAATCTGACTCTTTTTCATCCTCAATAAGAAAAACCTCCGGGATTTCCTGAAAGGTGCTCTGTGTATTTATTATGAATAAAAACATTTTGGCGGTCAGCCACGTGCATAAAAAAATGTTTTCATTTGTGCAATTCCTCCAATTTAGGGCTAAACTTCAAAACATTTTATATCTGAATTTTACAGCTGTTAAAGGAGACTAAAATGTTTTTTTAGACCTAAAAACATCTGTAGAGTTAACTAGAAGATACAGGAAAAAGTTTGTGTTGTGTTTTTACCACTTTTTTATTATGTAAACATTATGTATAACATATACATAATGTTAAAATGATTATTTAAACTTGAAGTATTTGTAAGTTTAATCAGTTAAAACCCAGATACCATCACTATGCAGATGAAAAAAAGATTTGAAATGTATGTTATGTGGGGGCTTTATATCATGAAAGATTTTGTTAAACATTTGAGAGATCATCAAAGGCTTTCACTTTGGAATCACAGATGAACATCCTGCATGTGTAAGATACAAAAGAACAGTTGAAGCTTTTTGTAAAGGTGCTCAATTTCTTATTCAAATATATTTAAATACTGCTAGGGAAGTTTGCAAGTATGCTGCGGCCACTTTTGTACTTGAAAATATCTCTATTGTAATTTATTTTCTTTTAATGGACACAATCATAAATTGTCAAAGTGCTTAGGGACAAAGGGCTGGGTGACAGAGCCACAAACCAAATCTAGTTTAAGTCATAAAAAACATACGACTGCTGCCTTTTTCCTCTTTGTATTCATATGCTGAATAACAACGCTTGCAGATAAAACAAGAGTGTGCTTTTGTTTTCAATTGCTTTTGTAGCAATCTTTCAGTTTGTTTAGTCCAGCTGCATGCCCTGGCTGTGGAGGTCGAAAAAATTCAGTGCAGGATATGAAACAATGGTTCTGCTTCAAGTCTTTATTGGTAGAACCTCACAATGAAATTAGAAAACTCTCAGCATTTAACTAGTAAACAATCTTGCAGTCTTACTTAATGGGTCCCGGAGATCACTTTCCACACCGTACAAGAATGTGTGCATGATCCTATCTGAGGGATGCTCATGATGCCTTTTAAAATAGTTTTCTACATCCAAACCCATAGAAATGGAAAACATGTACAAATTTTTTCGATGTGACTGATAGCTGAAAATATCTCTGAGCCCTCTCCACTTAGTAACAGCCTCTACACTGTGAGTTAGTGGTATATTTTTATTTGCTAAGGATTACAGGAGCCATTCCATTTAGATGAACAAAAGTGAGCTCATACTTTAAATTAGACTCAAACAGTTTTACAGATTAGCAGCTACGTCAAGCAGCTTAATCTGCAGAGTATTCAAAATGTATTAAGTAAAAAAAAAATGCAGCATATAATTTTAAATTAGCTACATTTGGGCGGTGTATTAATTTAGCCAAGGTGGCATGTCTATACAACTAATGCCTGGCAAAGCATTTTCAACACATACCAAAGATCAGTTTGGAATCACTTCCATCTAGTTGTCAGAGTTGTGTCTTGATTAATTTGGCTGATCTGCATACTAAATATCTAAATAAATATCTGCTATATGTGCCTCATTAAAATTAACAATCTCTACTTGTTTGGCAGGAAGATACAGCCAATTTAATTTGTACATGTACGTGAACAGTTACGTGTTAACATAAAAACGGTTTAAATTTAAAAATGTTTTCAAAAGAGAGTGCCCTTGGCAAAACAGGCAGCATCTTAAAACAATAATAATTGGCAATGCAAAAATTAGATGTTTACACCACAAAAAATTAAAACGAACATCAAAGTCATTAAATGTTCAAGCACATCAAACTGGAAAAACATCCGAATATGTTCTATTTAATAAGACAGCTGCCATAACTTAAACACTGATTGAATAGCATTTCAAATTTGTTTCATTTCAGTCAGTAAGACAATCATCCAGATTCATTATACCTTCATTCAAATCAAATAAACCAACACACAGATGCACATTGTATGCTCCATTGTCTTTATAATAAACATAAAGTATTGTAAGTATAACCAAAAAATCTCTTATTTTTGGTCGCCTTTTGACTAGATCTTTTTTAAAAATTGAAACAAGATCTTATATTTTACAGTGTAATATTAACAGCCACCCATTCTGGAGAGGTTTGTGAGCTTCTATAACGTCTAACGGGCGATAGCTTGTAAAGAAAAACCTAAATAGCATTTCTGTAAAGCTCAAAAGTTTTCTTTAAGTCCCCAACTCTGACATTGAGTAGTTACTCCTGTTTATAAAAGTCCTTTTGCTGCAGCTGTGAAGAGAGAGGATGTGACAGCTGGATGGGGATGAGATGCGGGTAGGTGATCAGCCCTGACACTGCTCGTATCTGAAAACAGAGAACAAAGACAAACTCGCTCAAAAAAAAGAAAATAGAAAAAAAACTCCAGTCCTCCAATCTCTTTCATTCCCCCTCTCTTTAAGCACAAACACAAGCAGCCCACGCAACAACAACACACAGGCGAAGGAGCGCTGCCTGTCAGCGCATGGCGTGATATCATGCCACAGTGTCAGAGTGATGTTCAGGCCAGTGTGATTGGGGAGTGTGACGAGCGGCCCACAAACACAAACAGCTCCACACACAGGTGATGCAAGCATTTTTCACTTACCGCTCCAATTCCTTATAGACATCATTGTCTCCTCTTGGCTTCAAATCCTGGCACAAAGAAGGAAAGAGAGGAGAGTGAGATGAGGACACAGACCCATTCTGAGGCCAAATTCATGTCCCTCCAGTGTGTAATAAGATTGATTTCTTAAAGCCACTAATGTCAGGGGCGACGCTGAAAGGTGATGAATTTATATGAAAGAGCCCTGACAGATTGGAGGACTCCAAGTGTGAAGGAAGACATATCTGCCGACATCTTAGGGAGGGTGATACAAAAAGAGTCAGGGACTTCTGTATGCATGTAATACTGCTAATCACACATCCAGGTGTATCTCAGTAAATTAAAATGTCATCAAAAGGTCAACTTATTTCAGTAATTTCCATAATAAGAGAAACTCCATAAAGAAATAACATAAAGAGACGCATTTCAAGCACTCATTTCTGTATATTTTGATGCATATTGTTTGTATGTAATTAAAACCAAACATTATATTTCTAATGAAATTAGAATATTGCATAAAGCTAATTAAAAAAGATTTTTAATACAAAAATGTTATGTTATTGCCTTCACAATCATCTCCAGTCATTGACACTTATCACAAAGAAGTCACCCAACAAAGGTTCATTGCTGAAGAAGCTGACAGTATACAGAGTGCTGCATCCACACATATTATTGGAAAGATTTAGTGGAAGAAACCGCATATAGACGTATCCAATACATGGGGTACAACTTCTGTATTTCTAGTGACTGGTGCTCAGTGGTTCAAATTTAATGGATTTCAGTATTTCAATTGAAATAGTAGCATTCACATATCATATAGTTCCATTACAGACAGAGCAATATATTTCCAGCCTTTATTTCTAATATTTATTTCTAAGGGTAAGCCCAAAAGGTCACATTGTATGCAGGTATGTTAATGGAAAGTTGAACTGTGAAAGAAAATACTGCAAAAGTCACGCGGGATAACCATAGCCTTTAAAGGATATATTGTAAAGCATGTCTATGTACTTTACAGTATATGCACTTAATTCATGATGTGGGCTCCTTTGTTTGAATTACTGCACCAATGCAGCATGGCATGGAGGTGATCATCCTGTGGTTCTGCTGAGGTGTGCACGAAGCCCAGGTTGCTTTAATAGCAGACTTTAGTCTGTCTGCACTGTTTAATTTGGTGTCTCTCATCTTCCTCTTGATGATACCTGATAGAGAATCTATAGGGTTTATGTCAGGCAATCAAGCACAGTGACATCATAGTCAATAAGCCAGGCATTGCTGCTTTTGGCAGTGTGGGTTCTGTTGGCACAGTAAATCAGCATCTTTATAATGCTTGTAAGCTAGTAGAAGACTGCACTGACAGTCGACCAACATCAGCAGAAGACATGACTTCTTAAATTATAACTGACTGTGGAGGCTTCAAACTAGACCTCAAGCTACTTTATTTCTGTCTCTCTCCCCTCTTCCCCCACATACTTTGAGTTTCAAATGAAATGTAAAACTTACTTAAATCTGAAAAAAAGTCTAGACCACTGGCCAGCAGTCAGGCACATTTTCTTGTTAGCCCAGGTAAAACACATCTGACATTGTTTCTGGTTCAGGAGTGGCTTAACACAAAGAGTGCAGCAATTGTAGCCCATAGGTATGTCTGTGAGTGGTGGCTATTGAAGTTCTGTAAGAAGTTAACACCTTTTGAATTTCCCTCAAACTCTTCAAAGGTCTTTGTTTCACAATCATCAACAGGTTGCGGTCACCCTTGTTACTTGTGCACCCTTTTTCTGACTACAGTTTTTCCTTCCGCTTAACCTTCCAAAAATATGCTAAGATACAACACTTGGATACAACACTAAATTGTACTTTAATTTATTAAGATGTACACTACCATCAAAAGTTTTAAACATTTTCTCATTTAATGGTTTTGTTTATGTTTATGACTATTTACATTGTACGTAGATTGTCTGGCCTACTGTCTGAATGGTTATGTTTTAAACTCAATAATACTGAGCTTGAATCTTGGACTGAGAGTGGAGGCGTTGTAAGGCGTATTCGTCACTTCCTGTTTGCACTTGGTGACTTGTTTGGTGTGTGAAGGCTCTCTTGTTTGATCTAATTTCTCTCTACTGTGATATCTCTTACTTGTTATAATACATAAGAACGTTAAAACACATACTTTCTGTTGCTGTATTTAACGTTTGGGGACTCTCCGTGTTTTACACGGTTTTCTAGTAGTGGTAAGGGGTGCTAGCTTAGCGTTAGCTCCACCATGGCTACCCGTTCTGCTGTTTCTCTCTCTGAGTCTCCTCTCTCCTGTTCTCTGTGTCAGATGTTCAGTTACTCCTCTGCCTCCTTTAGTGATAATGGTATGTGTAATAAATGTAGTATTTTTGTAGCTTTGGAGGCGAGGGTGTCGGATTTGGAGGCCCGGCTCCGCGCTGTTGAAAAACCAGCAGATAGCCGAGGCCCCTTAGCCAGCGCGGAGCCACCGAGGGTAGCTCCCCGTAGCAGTCCTTCAGCTGAGCCCGCGCAGCCGCGGCCTCAGGCCGGCTGGGTGACGGTACGTAGAAAGCATAGTCCTAGATCCCAGCCCACAGGTCACCACCAACCCATCTGCGTTTCTAACAGATTTTCCCCGCTGAGCGACACACCCGCTGAGAAGCCAACTCTGGTAATTGGCAGCTCCATAGTCAGAAACGTGGCACTAGAGACACCAGCGACCATAGTCAAATGTCTGCCAGGGGCCAGAACGGGCGACATTAAATCCTACCTGAAACTGCTGGCTAAGGATAAGTGTAAATACAGTAAGATTGTAATTCATGCTGGCGGTAATGACACCCGGTTACGTCAACTGGAGGTCACCAAAGTTAGTATTGCTTCGGTGTGTAACTTTGCCAAAACAATGTCGGACTCCGTAATTTTCTCTGGTCCCCTCCCTGATCTGACCAGTGACAACATGTTTAGCCACATGCTGTCATTCAACCGCTGGCTGTCTAGGTGGTGTCCAGAAAACGATGTGGGCTACATTGATAATTGGCGAACATTTTGGGGAAAACCTGGTCTGATCCGGAGAGACGGCATCCATCCCACTTTGGATGGAGCAGCTCTTCTTTCTAGGAATCTGGCCGAATTTATTAGTTCTCCAAACCTCTGACAACCCAGGGTTCAGACCAGGAAGCAGGGTCGTAGTTTAACACTCCTCTCTGCAGCTTCTGTACTGCTACCCACCCATTACCCTATTAAGACAGTGTCTCGCCCACAGCCAAAATCGAATAGATTAAAAAATTATCTAAAAAGAGGAAATCAGTAAAATCTAATAAAAATAAACACAACTCAGACTTAAAATAAAAATAAAACAATTAAATGTGGCTTACTGAACATAAGATCTCTCTCTTCAAAGACTTTGTTAGTTAGTGACCTGATCTGTGACAATCAGATTGATTTATTTTGCCTCACAGAAACTTGGCTGCAGCAAGAGGATTATGTTACTATAAATGAGTCAACTCCTACTAATTATTTAAATTTTCACATTCCTCGAAATACTGAGTGAGGAAGAGGAGTAGCAACCATCTTTCAGTCTGATTTCTTGACTAGTCCCAGACCAATCAATAGCTACAACTCTTTTGAATATTTAATCGTTAGTTTTCCTCATCCAAATTGCAAAGCACTAAATCCACTTCTGTTTGTTGTTTTGTACCGTCCACCAGGCCCTTACTCTCAGTTTTTAGATCAGTTTTCAGACCTTTTATCTGATTTAGTGTTAAATACAGATAAAGTTATTATAGTGGGGGATTTTAACATTCATGTTGACACTGAAAGTGATAGCTTAAATATAGTCTTTAATGATATCTTAGACTCAATTGGCTTTGCTCAAAACATTAACAAACCTACCCACGTTTGTCTTCATTCTCTGGACCTTGTGCTGACATATGGCATTGAGTGTAAAGACATAACAATATTTTCTCACAACCCTGTGCTGTCTGACCATTTTTTAATAACCTTTGAGTTTAATTTAACAGAGTACTCCACACCTGAAAGAAAATTTCATTATAGTAGATCATTATCAGACGGTGCTGTAACAACCTTTAAAGAATCTGTTCCACTTTTAATCTCCTCATTATTACTGAAAAACACAGTGGAAGGCAAAAATTCTGTTTCTGCCCCTTCACAAATTGATTCTCTTGTTCATAGTGTTACTTCATCATTGCGTGGTGCATTAGACAATGCAGCCCCCTTGAAAAAGAAGGTAAATATTCATAGGAGGCTAGCTCCCTGGTTTAATTCAGAGCTGTGTACTTTAAAGCACAATGTTAGAAAATTGGAGAGAAAATGGCGCTCTACACACCTAGAGGATTTCTACTTAATATGGAAAAATAGCCTACTGTTGTATAAAAAGACACTTCACCAAGCTAGAACAGCTTATTTCTCATCATTAATAGAAGACAACAAGAATAATCCTAGGTTTCTCTTTAGTACAGTTGCTAAACTTACACAGAGTCATAGCTCTGTTTAGCCATCCATTCCCTTAGCTCTCAGCAGTCATGACTTTATGGGATTCTTCCAAAATAAAATTGATTCTATTAAAAAGAAAATCTTTGACATACTCCCAAAGATGATTACTTCATCCTCAACAAGTGAGACAACATTGGAAGTAACTGTAGAACCTGATCTGTGTTTGGACTGTTTTGATCCTGTGGAGCTTCCTGCGTTATCAGAAATATTAACTTCATCTTAACCTTCAACTTGTATGTTAGACCCAATCCCAACCAAATTATTTAAGGAAGTGTTCCCTCTGATTACCAGCCCCATTTTAGATATGATTAATCTATCCTTAGTAAATGGATATGTACCACAAGCTTTTAAGGTAACTGTAATTTAACCTTTACTTAAGAAACCTTTGCTTGATCAAGATGACTTAATAAATTACAGACCTATATCCAATCTTCCATTATTATCTAAAATTCTCAAGAAAATAGTTGCTAATCAAATGTGTGAGCATTTAGACAGCAATGACCTGTTTGAAGAGTTTCAGTCAGGTTTCAGAGCTCATCATAGCACTGAAGCAACTCTGCTGAAAGTCACTAATGATATTCTTATTGCCTCAGATAATGGACTTGTGTCTGTACTTGTCCTGTTAGATCTCAGTGCTGCATTTGATACAGTAGATCATAATATTCTCTTAAAAAGGCTGGAATATGCTGTAGGGATCAGGGGAACAGCGCTAGGCTGGCTTAAATCTTATTTGTCTGACAGATTCCAGTTTGTACATGTAAATGATAAATCATCTTTAAACTCCAGGGTTAATTGTGGAGTACCACAGGGTTCAGTACTTGGGCCAATTCTTACTATATATATGCTTCCAATAGGTCAAATTAGCAGGCAGCATAGGATACATTTTCACTGGTACGCTGATGATACTCAGCTTTATTTATCCATAAATCCTGATGAGCCCAACCAGTAAGATAGACTACAAGCATGTCTTGAAGACATAAAAAATTGGATGACTTTAAATTTTCTGCTTCTAAATTCAGACAAGACAGAAGTTGTCTACTTTGGACTGGAGTCTTTAAAAAAGAAACTGCTTAGTCAATCACTTAACCTGGATGGCATTAAATTGACCTCCGGTAATAAAGAAAAAACCTTGGTGTTATTTTTGACCAGGACATGTCATTTAAATCCCATATTAAACAGGTTTCTAGGATTTCCTTCTTCACCTCCGGAACATTGCCAAAATTAGAAATATCCTATCCAGGAGTGACGCTGAAAACTAGTTCATGCATTTGTTACTTCAAGGCGGGACTATTGTAATTTTTTACTATCAGGATGTCCACAAAATGCAGTTAAAAGCCTTTAGCTGATTAAAAAATGCTGCAGCTATAGTTGATAAAAATTTAAAAAAGAGAGATCATATTTCTCTACTTTAGCTTCCCTTCATTGGCTCCCTGTTAAAAATCCAGAATAGAATTTAAAATTCTCCTCCTCACATATAAAGCCCTTAATAATCTAGCTCCATCATACATCAGAGATCTGATTGTTCCATACGTTCCTAACAGAGACTTCGGTCTCAGACTGCAGGTTTCTGGTGGTTCCCCTAGAGTCTCTAGAAGTAGGGGGAGGCAGATCCTTTTTAGTTATCAGGCTCCTTCTCCTTGGGAACCAGCTCCCATTTAGTCCGTGAGGCAGACACCCTATCTACTTTTAAGGCTAGGCTTAAAAAATTTTTCCTTTTTTGAAAGCTTATAGTTAGAGTGGCTTAAGTTATCCTGAGCTATCTCTATAGTTATGCTGCTATAGGCTTGGGCTGCTGAAGACATAATGACCACTTTCACTCTCTTTGCTACTTCTCATACTACTCCCCATTTCGTATTATTTGCTGTTATTTCAGCTTTCAACTTTATGTTCTCTCTCTTTTCCCTTTTTCCTAGAAGCTACACCTGGCGGACTCTGTGTCTACCTGTGACACCTTTTTCTGAGAGGGGCATCGTCCAAAAGCTTCTCCTGGCAACAACCTAATGCTCACCCTCTACAGATGATCCACATGGCCCTGTCTTTCGTTTTAACCCTTTGTCTCTCCTAGACATGGCTACTGACTGAGCTTTTACTGTAACTAACTCTATGTGCTCTCTTCAGACTCTAAAACTTGAAAACTGGCTCAGAGTTTATCTGTTCCTTCTTTCTAGGTGAAAGGATTAAAGGAGCTACATCCATTAACATTTACTTTTCCTTCCCATAGAAAGTACTCCTGGATCAGTCCTTCTTTGTTCTCTTTGTGTCTCTGCTCTGGTCTCTCAAACCCCCGTGGCAGATGGCCGCTCACACTGAGCCTGGTTCTGCTGGAAGTTTCTCAGTGAACCTCTGGGAAGTTCTCTCCAGACTACATCATGAAGCTCATGGAGAGCTCATGAATATGAATATGCTCATGAAGATAATAAAACAGTAATCAAAGCAAAGGATGGTTATTTTGAAGAATCTAAAATATGAAAATGTTTAGAGTTATTTCCCATTTTTGTTTACTACATAATTCCATGTGTGTTTATTCATAGCTTTGATGCCTTTGGTGAGAATCTACAATGTAAATAGTCATGAAAATAAAGAGACCCATTAGGTGAGAAAGTGTATCTAAAGTTTTTGACCTGTAGTGAACATTTATGCACAATGCTTGTGTGTGTTGGGGACAACTAAATAACTCACCATGTAGACTGAACCCTGGGGAGGGGCCTGTTGGGAAGGAGGAGAGAGCAGAAAACAGGTTTAATGAACAGCAAGTGACGAGAAAGGAAGAAAAACAGAAAAACAAGAGGAAAGCAAAGCATAAAAAGTGCACTTCAGAGAGCAGACGGTGAAAAGGAGGAGAGGGTGAGAGACAAAAGGGAGGGACTGGATAATTAAACACCAGCGGGGAAAGAATAGAAGAGAGGAGTGAAATTCATCAGAGGGCGTTTAGTTCTTGAAAATGTCTGGATTCATCACCTGTCTTATATCCTCTGGATTCTCATAGATGTTTTCCGCTTCACCAGACTGGACAGACAGTGACTGCTCAATACCTGAGTGCAAAGAGAAGCGACAGAACACACTCTCATGAAGTGGGGGCACATTCATTACAACAAGCCCAGAGGATGTCACGGCCCACATCACTCAGACGCAGGGCCGACAGGGGCCTCGGAGATGGACGAAACAACGCATAGGCTGTCAAGAAATAAATCGCCGGAAGACTCACCGCGATCAGAAATGTGTTTCTGTCTCCATAGCAACACGCCGACAGCTGCTGCAACCACGGGCACCAGGAGTAATAAAGCAGAGAGGGAAGGGTGCAGAGAGGAGGTGGAGGCACTCTCTGCAACAGAAAGAGGGGGGAGTAGAAAAGAAGAAGAATGTCTCAGAGTGATGCTAATATAAAACTCACAGAAGGGCGACTGGACGCCCTAGAACTTATCTGTGTTTGCCTTCCACTCTGCTACACGAGTCAAGAGGGGGCAACCTTCTTTTTCTTTTGTGATTTGAACACTTTTGCGTGAACATGTTTCATGCATTTGCATCATGCTGCTGTCAGTCACAGACAATGATTGCTGTGGAAGATGATGAGGAAATCTGAGGTGCTCTTAGGCAAAGAGAGTAGCCTGTGGAAATCCTTTTGGAGACATCAATCTGACATACCTCCAGTCTGGACTGCAAAGCCTGACAATTCAAAACTCACATGAAAGGAAGGACTGCAGAGGTGTCTTGGAGACCAGGTGTCAACAGATGCTTACACCACTTCCGCATAGAGTGGAGTTTACAACTGCTAATTATTCCATATCCTACTTCCAAAACATGCATGATCAAATCCAAATATTTCCTCCTTTTCTCATTTCCTCCCACATGATTTCTGCCTCGAGCTACTGCCTTCGGGCAAACATACAAACAAAACAAACAGCCAGCCCCATCAATGCAGCTTTGAAAAACAGGTGAACTAGAAAGGGATCACCGCAGACATTACATGAGCACACTATTATCTTACTGTGTACAATTCAAATTTCATGGGAAGAGCGCAGGTTTGTGAGGAAACTTGTTTGCATGTTGAGGATGACATCAGTGTTGCAAAACAGAGCCACAGGGAAGCTGGATTGTTCTGCAGCTGTCTGGTCAGCGTTCATAGAGTACAAACCAATTAGATATCTGCCAGGCGTTCTGAAAAGACTTATAATAAATGTTAAATTGCTTTTGAGCAAGTTGTTTTCTCACTGCGCCATTTACAGTGGCTTTAAAAAGTATTTACATGCCGTGAACTGTTTTTTCACATTGCAATCAGTAACTTTAATGTGTTTTTTGGGGATTTTGTGTGATAGAACAACATAAAGTAGACCATAATTGTGAAATGGAAGAAAAAGCATTTATTTTTCAGTAACAGCTGAGGGTTATACCAGCTTTGTACCTCTGAAAACTAAAATTCTTGTTTTGCAAAACATGTCACAAATTTCCCATTGGATTTAGATCTGGACTTTGATTGGGCCATTCTTACACATCTATATGCTTTGATCTAAACCCTTATATTGTAGCTCTGGCTGTATCTTTTGGTCATCGTTCTTCTGGAAGGTGAACCTCCACCCCAGTCTTACCTCACTTCGTGAAACAAAACTCAATCAGGTTGTCTTCCAGGATTTCCTTCAGGAAACAAAACATCATCATGATACTGCCACCCCCATGTTTCGCAGTGCGGCTTGTTTATTCAGAATGGGGTGGAATAGATGTTTTCTGCCACACATATTGTTTTGCATGTTGGTCAAAAATTTCAATTTTGTCCTCATCTTCCTCATCTGACCAGAGCACCTTCTTCCACATGATTGTGTTGTCCCCTATGGCTTGTAAAAAACATTGAGTGGGACTTTCATATATATATTTTTTAACCCCATTGGTTAGTTGTCCTGACAAATTCTTACACTTGAGCTGTGGATATCTGCAGCTCCTCCAGTGTTCCCACAGGGTTCTTCACAGTTTCTCTGATTATTGCTCTGCTTGCCTGGCCTGTCAGTTTAGGTGGACGGCCATGTCTTAGTATTTTTGCAGTCATGCCATACTCTTTCCATTTTCAGATAATGGATTAACCGGTGCTCTGTGACATACTCAAACTTGATCCCTGAGCCACTGTAGTATTCCTTGGTCTTCATGACTGTTCTCTAACAAAAACCTTGAATTTGAGTCTCAGATGGACTCAGATTTACCAGTGAAGTATACTTTTTAAGGCAGTTGAACTTGATTTCATTTAGGGCTATGAGAGTAATGGGGGCTGCATTCATATACAGACCATATGTAAAAATTTTCTTGTAAAAAAAACTGAAAACTATGTATTGTTTTTCTGTCTAACAAAAAAAAGAGAAAAAGTCCCGCTCTCAATTTTGTTGGACCCCTTTAGCTTTGATTATGGCACTCATTCTCTATGGCATTATTTCGACAAGCATCTACAGTGTCACAATATTTATTTCCATCCAGAATTGCATTATTTGTTGGAACCCTATGCACATTGTTCTCCAGCACATCCCAAAGATTCTCAATGGGGTTAAAGTCTGGGGCTCTGTGGTGGCCAATCCAAGTGTGAAAATGATATATCATGCTCCTTGAACCACCCTTCCACAATTTGAGCCTGATGAGTCCTGGCACTGCCATCTTGGAACATGCTCATGCCATCAGGGAAGAAGAAATTTACCTTTGCAATAACCTGTTCCTTCAGCCGACCTCATTCTTTGGGCACATAACCTTGATGAACCTGGACCTGACCAATGGCAGCAACCCCAGATCATAACACTGCCCCCACAGGCCTGTATGGTAGGGAGCATGGACTTGTCTTCCTTCCCTGATCTACCCATCACTCTGTAACAAGATAATTGTGGACCATATGACCTTCTTCCATTGCTCCACAGTCCAATCTTAATGCTTTCTGGCAAATTGAAGCCTTTTGTCTGATAAGCCTCACTGATCAGGGGTTTTCTTAAGGCCACACAGCTGCTTAGTCCTTATCCACTGAGTTCCTTTGCATTATATGTGTGGAAACGCTTTTACTTCTTGTATTGAACATAGTCATTAGTTCTTCTGTTGTTTTATTACGATTTGATTTCAGTAAATGTTTAATTGGTTGCTGAACGTAATAATTCAGGGTTTTTTGTATACATTTCATCTGGATGATGGTTCCCCATTATCCTTCCTTGTTTAACTCAATTTTGGAAAGTTTTGCTTTGATGCATGCCGATAATTTGACCCTTCTGTAACAGATTAACATCTTTTTACCTCAGGATGTTTCTTCAAAAAAGGTTGTTGAAGAAATGAGACGCTGCTCTTTGATACATCAGTTAGGATTAAAAAACGAAGCAATTATCCACTGGGACATTAGCTTTGTGAAATCTAGGTGGTGACATTGTTTTGGACAAAATCTCCAAATGAGAAAATGTTTCAGGGGTATGAAAACGTTTTAAAGCACTTAAAATAAAGTCCACTCCTGCATCAACTTTTCATTATTTAAATAAAAAAAAAATAAGTGACCCTTGAGTCTCACCTTAACTTCTGTGTCACAGCTTTTAACTGTTTTCCGAATGATCCATCAATTATGTGCTGCATGAGGTGTAATTGATTAGATAGTATGTGCAGAGGATGCTAATGGAATGCGGTAGTAATATCTGACCCCAGGACTGCCCTGCACAGCTCCCCAGGCCAGCCCTAATGCATGTATTATGTTAATGGAGTGCAGTGAAGTGAGGCCTATATCGGTAAATTTCCCAAGTCTCCTCCATGGCTCCTCTTTCTATCCTTCTGTCTTCACAATTGGCACTTTTCTCCTCTTCTTGCCTGTTTCATCTCAAATGAGGTGGGGGGTGATTTATATCACTGTAATTGTAGAGTGGAGTGGCGCAGAGGATGCAGACCGAAGAATTGCTTGAATGCTTAGCAAAGGATGAGTAAATTGAGGATATGGAAGAAAATCCCCCACATTTGAAGTATTTGGTGTGCAGCACAACGATTGCTTCAATTTTGTTTTTTCTGTACTTTGCCATCAGTAAAAGAAACTCTCTATTATCCTGTGTTGTTTCTTTAACATTTTGAATTCACACTTTATTTTAGGTTTTGGCTTATTGTGCATTAGATATCCCCAAACAAATAAATATGGTGCCCTGCTAGATTATTCATACCACTTTGAGCGACATTGTTTAGTCAGTGTATTTTATTGGGATGTTATGAAGGATGTTTGGGATGTTTAAAAGTCTATAATGTGTTGCCTTTGTTCTGATATCCCTAAATAAAATCCAGGGCTAGCCGTTGCCTTCAGAACCCACATAAATAGTAAAAAGAGCTCATCTGTATGTAATTTAATCTCATTATGAATACATCTCTTCTGTGAAGGCCTCAGAGGTTTGTTACAGAACATTAAAGAGCAAACAGCTTTGAGTAAAACAAGGAACAAAACAGACAGGTCAGGGATAAAGTTGCGGAGAAGCAGAAAAGCTGGGTTAGGAGGAGCAGGAAACACTGTGAGCTTTGGTGGGAGAATATGTTGGCAGGACAACTATTAATCAGGCATTCAGCAGGTCTTGTTTGCAGTTTGGTTCAGGCCATGTAGAGGACACCACACACAGGTGCAAGAGGATGCCATCTTTAGATAAGAACAAAATTATTGTTAAATATCACTTAAATGCAAATGTGAAAACTAATGCTTAAACATCATCCCCATTGGTAAACATAGTGGTGGCAGCATCATGCTGTGGGGATGCTTTTCTTTAATGGGGTCAGGGAAGCTGTCAGAGTTCATGGGAAAATTGGGGCTAATTACAGGGCAATACTGGAAGAAAGCTTCTTAGAGGCTGCAAAGGACATGAGACCGAGCCAGAGGTTCACCTTCCAGCAGGACAACAAAATAAACACACAGCTGGAGCTACAATAGGATGTGTAGATCACAGCATACTCATGAGGCAGAATGGCCCAGTCAACGTACAGAAGTTTGATTCAAGCCATGTAGAGAATCCTGTATTATATCCTTTCACTTCAAAACCATGCATCACCTATTATGGTGTGGGGTTAGAAATAGGGCCCAAACGCAGAAACAGACAGCGAAGGAGATACACTGTGTTTGAATAACAATATACGGGTAAAACACGAGAAGAACATGAGTTTAATATAGAGCAGCGAAATGGAAAACTCCAGAGAGGAACTATCAAAAACAAGCAGCTTAAACACTGAAAGGATGGGTGGAGAAAGACACGGAAACCAGGCGAGTCTAATCAATGGAATGCTGAACAGTTGTGGGAGAGTACTGTACAGCCGAACTGAGGGAAGCAGCGTAATTAACACTGATAACACAGAGGGAGCTGAGCTTAGACACAAATCAGAAAGGAAAAAGACAAACTCTAACATAACAGAATAAACCAAAACGCACAGAGGAAAGAACACAAGAAATTAGAAACTAAATACAAAGGAATAAACTTATATGAAAAGACCTTACTGACAATAATAAATGACCCAGAAATTATCAGAAAACAAACACGAAAGAAAGCCAAATGCATAAACATACATAGATCATGGCCCAGTCTTGTGCTGGACTACATAACATCCCAAAACAATCAAAGTCTGCAGTAGTTATGTTACAAAATATGAACCAAAAATTTAATGGGGTATGAATACTTTTTAAAGCACCACAGAACACATGGTATCTTTTGTTTCCTCCCTTTTTTCACAAAAACCTTGTGAAAAAAGTTATTTCCTTCTAGAAATATTATTTATATACAAGTAAATGTCACCACTTATTGTTACATTATTCATTATCACCCACAGATTTTTATGCCACCTTGCACATTTGCAGTTTTTGTGCAACCTGACACTTCAAACAGTGTTATGTAGGTCAAACAGCACCCTACTCATTTGAACATTCTTGTCTGCTCAGTCTAAATTTCCCATGACACAAGCCTAAATTGCAGCTAACTTGCCTTTCAGAATCGTTGAACATATAAGACACATATAGTTTGAAATTTCCAGTTATAGCTTTGTGATTAGTGGGCACCATAATCATCTCTGGGTCTCTTAGCCTAAGCGATGTACTGGATTATAGGGAGGTAACTAGTCTGTGCTAAGGGATCCATTTACCTGTCATATCCTCCTGTGCTACCCCACAGCCAGCAATACAATAAGCCTGAATAATTTAGTTTTTGTAAGAGGAGATTTCCCAAGGTCCTGTCTTATTATAGTCACATATTAGATGGGTAAGGGCGATGCAAAAAAAAAGATTGTCTTTATATATTGTATGTTTTATAGAAGAAAAATCTGCACACAGTGTTTTATTAAGTTTGGAAATCACATGCAATGACTTACCCTTCCTATGCCAAGCATATTATTTTTGATATGAGCATTTCTGAGACTTCTAGCTCTTTAACAAAGTCAGTACACTCCTTAAAAAGCTGTTGTAGCAAGTTGATAAAAGGTCTGATTTTAAAAATGATAGTTTGTTTTTCAAATTTTAATGTTTGAGATCATCAAACTGATTTTAATATCAGACAAAGAAAACGAGGATAAACACAAAATGCATACTTAAAATTTTGATATTATCTTTTAAAAAATAGCAAAGCTATCCAAACCAACCTGGCCCTACATTTGTGATTTAATTTCACTAGTCACAGCTAGGCCCAATTTCTGTCAGACCTGTAGGGTAAACAAAATTCTCTGAACAGAACTTGTCTGACAACATGAAGTAGGCTGAATGATCTCAAAAAGCAACACCTCATGAAACGATTTTAACGGAATTAATTTTTCAATTCATTGATATCTATCAGTCTGGAAAGAGTTACAAAAACATTTTCTAAGGCTTTGGGAATCCAGCAAACAACAGAGGGAACCGTTATCCACAAATGGAGAAAACATGGAACAAAGGTAAACCTCCCCAGGCATGGCTGGACTACCAGAATTATTCCAAGAACACATCAACAGCTTATTCAGGAGGTCATAATATCTAAAGAACTGAGAACAATATCCAAAGAAGTGCAGGCCTTAGTTGGCTGAGTTGAGATCAGTGTTGAAGATTCAACAAGATAGACACTGGGCAAGAACTACCTTCATGGGAGAGCTCCAGGACAAAAACAACAGCTGACCGAAAAGAACAATAAGAAACGTTTCTTATTTTGCAAAACAAAGACATCTTGATTATCCTAAGATTTCAGGGACAATATTTTGTGACAAAAGTGGAACTTTTTGGAAATGTTGTGTCCCATTGCATCTGCTAGAAAGTCAAACCCAGTTTTTTAAGAAGAACAACATCATACCAACAGTCAAATATTGGTGGTGGTAGTGTGATGGCCTGGGGCTGCTTCTTTAACAAATTTCCATAATTGATGGAACCATGAATTCTGTTCGCCAGCATAAAATCCTGAAGAAGGAGGTCAGGCTATTATTTCATGACCTTGAGCTCAAGCGGACTTGGGTTATGCAACAGGACGGCGATCTGAAGAACACCAGCGGGTGCAACTCAGAGTAGCTGCAAAAAACACACTAAAACTAAACTAAAATCAGTGTCTTGGAGTGGCCTAGTCAAAGTCCAGACTTTAAGGTCATGCCACAGCATGACCTTAAAGTCTGGGCTTTAAACTGGCTGTTTATGTTAAAAAGCCCCCTAATGTGGCTGAATTAAAACAATTCAACAACAAAGATTGCGCCAAAATTCCTCTATAGTGATATAAACGACTCACTGCTGGTTTTACCAAACACTCTATGGAAGTTGTTGCCTCCAAAGTGGGCACAACCAGTTATTAGTTTTAAGGGCCCCATTACTTTTCGCATGGAGCCAGGTTGGTTTGGAATCACAAACTGAAAACTGCTTTTTGTATTTACTTAGGTTACCTTTGTCTGATTTTAAAAACTGTTTGATGAGCTGAAACATTTTGTGTGACCAGAAAATGAAATCTGTGAGGGAGCAAATACTTCACACCACTGTACATTTTACACAATCTCTGTAAAAACACAAAAAATTATAACAGAGTTTTAAAAACAGTAAAAATGATATATGATTTTTAATGGTGCCATGTACATTCACAAAACATACATAACCCAACAATGTTCCCAAAAATAATTTTGTTTCGTTAAGACCATCCAATAAACTGATCCATTTTTAAAAATCTGAATTTTCCAATATTTCTGTTTTGAACGAAGCCTGAAAAGGCTCATCTGCTGGTTATCACACCAACATTATGATCCAGAAAAGGTTTGGCCTTTACCCTGTGAGATCAATTTTAAAAGCTTAATATATGGTATCTGTCAGGGGCGTTCTCATTTTCAAACCACAGGATTTCTGGCAGATGAACTGACCTGAGGTTGTCTTTAATCCACAGCAGAACGCTTCACGGAACACATATCCTAAAATTTTCCACACTCATGGTTCATTATCTCTGAAGACCTGACAGGAAGTCCGTCAGGACTCTGTGATACTGATATAATACTCTTGATCTAAGAAAAACACTACATCAGAAAGTGGAGAAAACATCCTTGCAAGGCATGAACTCCTATCTTACCTGTTGGGGGCACTGTGACAGCTTGAGCTGCCCAGATGCTTTGGCCATTCTTCATCTGCAGGATGCAGGTGTAATTCCCTGCTGCATCAGAGCTGACGGGCAGCGGCAGGGTGGTGCTGATGCTGCCGGGGCCATTGCTTGACATCTGCAGCCGCCGACTCTTATTGTCATGTTTCCACACAACACTCTGAATCTCAGAGCGCTCCGAGTACAGGCACAACAGCTCCAGCTTTGAAGGATAATGGCTGGTTTTAACTGTAGAAGAGAACGTTCGAGAGAAGATAAGAGAGGAAAGAGAAACCAGAAAGAAAGATGAGTTGTTGAGGAAAACTATCAGGAGGGAAGAGAAAACAGAAAGAGTTGAAATGTTTTTCGTGAATATTTAAAAGGGCAAGGATGGTGAGAGAGTAATGAAGAAGGGGACTGTGATATGAGAAACAGAACAATTCAGAGAAGGGTCAAAATAATATATATTCATTAGAGTGATTTACTGCTAATGCATTGGTTGACTGAGACTGATGCTTGGTGTCTCATCAAACTGTAATGAGAATCCATCTGGGCGTAATCAAGCCCTGCAGATCCCCACCTCACACACACGCCTAAAAACACACACTTCAGCCTTGATTAGTGTGATCAGCGTGGGCCACCCATAGCCTCGGTGGGAGGGCAGCAGGTATAATCACACATAATGATACTTCTGACGACGGAGGGGTAAAAATAAATGCCTCACATGATTGGGGAGTGGGTGGAGGTGTGTATGTGTGCAACGGATGCAGATTTGTGAAGCGGGGTGACAGTGACAGTGACGGATCGACTGGTCATGTCTGGGCAGCTGTGATGGATGCTGGTGGGACTGTGATTAGTAAAGCCTTCCAAGGCCAGCGTGACAGGCTGTTGTAACTGTAAGAATGCATGTTGGATTTGTGTATGTGTGCAAAAAAAAAGGGGGGAAATCTCCTTGAGGCACACTCATAAAAATCAACAGGTGCTCAGTAGAATTTTTTTGTCTTTAAATGTATGAATAAAGAATATTTCTCTTTCAGAGGCAAAATAGTTAATGTTTTCATTTATTAATGCAACATTCTGATAATGGCTCCAGGAAACTTACATTTCTTTTTTTACCTCAGTCTGAGTCAATGAATAAAGCCCTGAAACGAGTGAAAATTTAATGTCTCTCTCAAGGACTCTTTAGCGGGGGAGATGAGTGCTAAAATACCTCAGGAGACAGGTGCTCAGGTGGGGGGTTGTCTCTCTGAACACTGCCACATATTACCTCAGTGGTTGTTGTTTAACAGCTCTGCACATAATTCAGTCTAACTGAATAGTTTGACATTTTGAAAATCGTTTGGCTTTCATGTTCCTCCAAAAAGTCACTGAGTGCATAAATACAGGTGCAGTAAAACGTTTACATCATCTGATCAGTGGAAATGAAGGTCACTTTTATTTAGGGCCTTCAAGGACGCAGTTGAACCGTTTAAACAACTTCAGTGGGTTACAAAAGATCTGGGTACAATAATGCATACCTCACCCTAACCTTAAACCTAACCTAAACTTAATTTACAACTTAGTCCTAAACCTAACCCCTGACCCAATAACAGCGTTTTTCCCCATGGGGACCAGGCTTTGGTCCCCCACAAGGAGTAGTGGGTTCTCACAACAAAGTGGCTTTTCAGAAAATGCGCCTCATCATGTAACACACACACACACACACACACAGAAACATTTCGATATATTACCCTCAGCAAGTTGCTCGTCGACCAATCTGTTTGCATAATCCGGGCTAGATATTTAACCAGTTGCAGAAATGCAATGGGGCTTGCTTTCAAGTATAGTCCACCAATTTTATACAGTGCACTAGTGCCACTTTAAGTGTAGTAGCCCCGTGTTATGATGGTTCCACCACCATGCTAGACAGCTGATGCAGTGTTCTTTGGTTTGAGTCCTCCAAACATTGCTCTTGTCATTGAAGTCAAACAGGTCAGTCTTTTAAGCATCTTAATTTGTTCCAAAATCTGTTTTGTTAAGTAAAATGGATCTTTTTCCAGCTGTAGAAATCATTTGTGTCCTATTTTCACTTACCTGGCCAAACCAGTCACTCAGATGTAAACCAGAACCACCAAGGCTCAAGCCTGATATGAAACATGAAACTGTTGGAGGTCCAGTCAATCCCCACAGTGAAGCCAGTTTTACATTGCTGTGGGCAGAGAGGGTATTAACCAATAGCAGAGTCTCTGCTACAAAATTAGTGTAGTCAAGCTCCATAGAAATTTGCAGTTCTCCCTCATGAACAAGGAAATGGCTTGTGAATAAAAGCTTTATCGTCATGGAGGTCACTACTTGGCCACAAAGAGAAGAACTTCTGGGGGAGTCAAGGTGAGGCTTGACTTATGAATAATGTACAGCATGGTGGTGGTAGTATCATGCGGTGGGTTTGTTTCACTGCCATTAGTACTGTGTACAGCACAAAGAGTGAAAAATGAAGAGGGAGGGCTGCCCCTAAGCTTCTGAACTTCACTTGAAATGAGCAAAGTTAGAGTGGTGAAACAAACTTAGCTGAGAGGGTATCAACCAGAAAAAAAGCCCTTGTCATACATTCACCACAACATAAATTTGCAGCTGAATCAAAACAACAGCTAGATAGTTGAAACAACATACACTGAAGGTGGTGAAAAAGAATGACCTCAGGCAAAACTTAAGTTTCCCGCACATGAAGATACAAAATGCCTTCAGGAGATAGATTCTCGACATTACAATTTGACCACAAGTATTAGGAAGAATATTTGGAGTTGTTAAAGTGATTCTGTCAAAAGCTGGGAACAAAGTCAAGCACGGTTCTGGTAGTATCATACTGCAAGGTTGTTTTTCTGCCTGGGGTCCTGGTGCATCAAACAAAGGAGACGCTGGAGGACTACCTCCAAGCCTAAGAAATTTACTTCACATTGACAGGTACTCAACATAAATTTAGAAGCTGCCTAAGAACGAAGCCCCTGCTCCAGTATCAACAAGAATAATTTTAGTTTGCAGCTGCCCACATAAACAAGCAAAATGCTATCTGTACAAAGGTTTTTGTTCAGATAGCTGAGTTTGGAGAAGTCAAAATGAGGCTTATAACTCTAAGAACAGTGTACCAATTGTCTAGCTAGGCGGTGGGAGCAACAGGCTGTCAGGCTGTTTCACCGCCAGTGGTATTTGTGCGTAGGATAAGATTTGCAAATGATTTTGCCTATTATCAAGCCAGAAGCTTGTTGGTGATTACCAGAAGCCCGTGATTGATGTGTAATTTCCTAAGGGATATCAGTGGGGTAGCAGGCATAATAAATTCAAACATGCATTCAATTCTTGGTTTTACTTGAAGTTAATTTTATGACTAAATGACAAAACACAAGTTAACTCATACAATACAAACCTGACCACAACTGATACAACTATGTCAGAATCATTGACCTTAATAAATCACCTAATTTGTATATTCCATGTAATTATCAAGCATACTCTGTGGAATGAGGCCATCTTAAAGAGGTGAGATGCTTTGCCATATAAAAGACCTATGTGAATGAAATTTAAACTACATCCCACGAGATGTCTGCCACCATTGTTCTATTCTTTCTCCAACTGCTGACAAAGACTTTCCTCATAATTTATGGCTTGCCAGTCACATTTTTAAAGGAACAATGAGATGAGAAAGAGGTTTTAGAGAAGGAAGATTCCTGTTGAAAACCCACTGTGGTCCCGGTTTCTTTTTGTTTCCATGAATGTTTCCACAACCATAAAGCATTGTGTTTTACATTTATGTAGAAACTACAGAACATTTCAGCGTTTCTGTGACTAATGATGTGGCAACCTGCAGAAGTTCTTGCTTTAAGCTTTATGAGCTTGTGTTTATCAACCATCCTCAAGTTGACGTGACACCATTATTTCAAAATTTAGTTCTCCCTGAGGCAAGAGTCGTCAATGTTTTACAAAACTGTCTTTATTCATTGACAGTTTTCACTCACTTTTCGGTTGACTAGAAGCAACAAAACAACAACAGCAAGAAAAAAAAAATGATCCTGGCTTGATGTAAGACAGAGATTTTACTAACTGTACATTCTTCACTAATCTCACCAGGTTTAAGCGACACTAAGGTGTCCTGAATGAGAGACATCAGCATCCGTTTTACACAATGTAGTTTAGAGAAGTTTAAAAAGCAGGAGTTTACTCCTTAATATACTTTCAGAGTTGTAAAACCTTCAGCACCTTTAGCTTCTCTTCCTCTTATAAGAAGTACGATTTACAGAACATCTTTTCCTTTTTTAATCTCTTTTATTTTGTTTTGTTTTATTATTATCTATTTATTTAGTATTTATTTTATTTTTTAACTTTTATTTTTATTGTTCTATTTTCTTTTTTGTTTGCAGGTGGTGCAAATATTTTTTTGCCCTAGAAATAACAGAAGTATAGTTTGAAAAACTTCCTTTGATAGAACTAAACTAATCTGAAAAATAATATAATATATATAAAAAATATATATATAAAAAAATTATATATAATATAATTTTACTGTATGTTTGGACAAGAGTATTCAAATATTTTATGCAGCTTATCCAGTAACATTAATACACTCACCGGCCACTTTATTAGGTACACCTTGCTAGTACCGGGTTGGACCCCCTTTTGCCTTCAGAACTGCCTTAATCCTTCATGGCATAGATTCAACAAGGTACTGGAAACATTCCTCAGAGAGTTTGGTCCATATTGACACGATAGCATCACACAGATGCTGCAGATTAGTCAGCTGCACATCCATGATGTGAATCTCCCGTTCCACCACATCCCAAAGGTGCTCTATTGGATTGAGATCTGGTGACTATGGAGGCCATTTGAGTCCAGTGAACTCATTGTCATGTTCAAGAAACCAGTCTGAGTGATTCGTGCTTTATGACATGGCGCGTTATCCTGCTGGAAGTAACCATCAGAAGATGGGTACAATGTGGTCAGAAAGGGATGGACATGGTCAGCAACAATACTCCAGTAGGCTGTGATGTTGACACGATGCTCAATTGGTACTAAGGGGCCCAAAGTGTGCCAAGAAAATATGAGCCTGTATCGACAGCCTGAACCGTTGATACAAGGCAGGATGGACCAATGCTTTCATGTTGTTGACACCAAATTCTGACCCTACCATCCTAATGTCACAGCAGAAATCACGACTCATCAGACCAGGCAACATTTTTCCAATCTTCTATTGTCCAATTTTGGTGAGCCTGCGCGAATTGTAGCCTCAGTTTCCCGTTCTTAGCTGATAGGACTGGCACCCGGTTTGGTCTTCTGCTGCTGTAGCCCATCCGCCTCAAGGTTCGATGTGTTGTGCGTTCAGAGATGCTCTTCTGCATGCCTTGGTTGTAACGAGTGGTTATTTGAGTTACTGTTGCCTTTCTATCAGCTCGAACCAGTCTGGCCATTCTCCTCTGACCTCTGGCATCAACAAGGCATTTGTGCTCACAGAACTGCCGCTCACTGGATATTTTGTTTTTTCAGACCATTCTCTGTAAACCCTAGAGATGGTAGTGCGTGAAAATCCCAGTAGATCAGCAGTTTCTGAAATACTCAGACCAGCCCGTCTGGCACCAACAACCATGCCACGTTCAAAGTTACTTAAATAACGTTTCTTCCCCATTCTGATGCTCGGTTTGAACTGCAGCAGATCCTCTTGACCATGTCTACATGCCTAAATGCATTGAGCTACTGCCATGTGATTGGCTGATTAGAAATTTGCGTTAACGAGCAGTTGGACAGGTGTATCTAATAAATTGGCCGGTGAGTGTATATATAACTTCTTTGTAATCTTCTTTATTACTTAATACATTGTTAGACTAGAAGTTCTTTTCCAAAAAGTTTTTTCTGCATTTATTCTTTGTTTATCTTAGATCCAAACTGATGGCGAGTGTCATGTGAGGAAAACTGATTTAAAGTGTGCTGATGACATTAAAGCAGGCATGTTTTTCTGTTAATAAAATATAAATACAAAGGGATGTGGGTAATGACTTGAACAATAATTTAATTGAACAAACGCCTTGAGAATAAAGGATCAAACTTTATGAACTAATTAAATAAAATTACTTGGTTGATGAGGCTGCTTGCAGCTGATTTCGGGTTTAATTTGTAAAGAAATGTTTAAACAAGGATGGTTGGATGTATTTGGTTGTGTTAATAGTTAAGAAAGGAGCATGTTAGTTGCTCATTGTTTTACTAATGGATTATGTATAATTGTTTTTAAAAAATGTGCACTGAAGTAAATCTATGCATGAAGGGATGACGGTTCTCTGCATTTTTTACAGCAATAAAGGAAATAAAAGCTCCCAAAAATGATCATATCTGTCACATTTTTGGCATATACAGGTTTAAAATCCCACTCAATGCTTGCTATTTATGATTTAGGGACCAAACTAAATCATGTGTTTTGGAGGAATACAAATCAAGTTCTCCAGCAGCCTCAAATGGCCAGCCTCCGTTTTCCTGCTGGTACATCAATTCTTCCTTTTGTTTAACTTCTTCCAACCCCTCTCTTCCAACCGCCTCTTCCTGCTTACCTTTCAGTACGCTGAGTCTAGTCCTCTGGCTGAACGCGACGTCATTGAGGTACACTTCGCAGGCGTAGAGGCCTCCTTCTTTTAAATCAGGTGTGAGTAGGAAGGCGAAACTCCCAGCCTCTGGGTCGTAGGGCGGACCGGCTAGCTGAAGTTTGTTGCTGTGCTTTGAAGTGGAACCACTCCAACGATCGTACTGATATACCAACTTCATCATGCTGTGCTTCTTGGCATCTGGGGGAAGCCAGTAGAGCAGGACATAGTCGCCCTGGCAGCTGGGGCAGGTCAGGAGCAAGGATTTGTGAGTTTGAGTGGCAGTGGAGATCTCACTGCCTGCAGGCAAGGGATGGAAATAGAGGATAGTGCATTACTGCGGACAAAGACCTGCTGATTAGCAGTTCTGAGCAAAAAGATGATAACAAGGAGTGGGGTTAAGACAGGCAATAAACAGCCAAAGAGTACTGAAATGAAGGGAAAATTTTCACCAGCAATTAGGATTAAGTTTCTAAAGGCTGAGATTCACCTCTGACCTTCAGCTCCACCTGATTAGCAGGCAGCTGACACAGGACTTTCAGGCTGCTTCTGATGGAGTTACTTACTGTGTGAAATATTGGTGAATGAGGCCACTTTGTCGGCTGAGAAGATAGGAAGAGCAATAAAGAAAGGAGAGGAACAAAAAATGAATAATATATAAACATAGCAGTTCTAATATTCACAGTAAGACAAGCTGAATTCCAGCGTAGATCTACAGGATGCTTTTGAATCTCAAAACCCTTTTATTGAGGTAAAGCTATAGGATTCTTAAATAAATAATGCTTAGGGTTATTCCTCCAGCTTCTGGGCGTGATGCTTATTTTCGATAAAATAAACAACAATCAGTTGTGTGATTTCCTCAGTGCTTCTGCAGGTCTATTTCTCACCATCAACTGTCACGTCCACGTGTGCCTCCAGCACACCGTTGGAGTGACCCCAGGGGTAAATCGTACAGGTGTAAGTCCCAGCATCATTGTTCTGGACCTGCGGCACTTTTGTCACTGTGCCTGAGCTTGGCCACTTCTCTGTCTTCATGGGAAGGCCGCCAGGTGTCGTCCAGGTGATTTTGGAGACAGAAATGTCAGGATTGACTCGGGCGAAAAGCCGCAGGGTGCTGTACTGAGGGACAGGTGCAGCGGGGAAGAAGTCAACTACAGAGAAGGAAGAACAGAAAATCAGCATCAGAAAAGAAATACATCTAAGTGCAAAATATGATAACTTTTAATCCTTTTATTTAATTTTTGTTTGGTTAAAAGCACAGAGCTATTACCAAAAAAATCACACTGAAGCATCAAAAGTAGAGGAGATAAAAAAGCCTTCATCTTCTTGATTTCTTTTTGGATTAACCAAAGATAGGTTTAAGATATTCATCCTCCAAAGACATAAAGATCCACAAAAAATAGTCAAAAATCATGTATTTATAGGATTTTGGGAAGGAAAATATAAAAGAAATATAACTACCCCAATCTGCGATGAACAACTAGCATAAAATTATAATAATCTTTACACAGATTTATGCCTGTGGTAGAAATCATTTCTGACTGGTTGGAAATGTTTTATAAGGTCAGTGTTTCTAAACTGCAACCAGAAATGTGTATGTTTGATCCAAAGCACCAAAGTAAAAAGCACATTAACGCCACCACCAAAAGAAACCACATTTCAACTAAGAAATGTATTACAGCAGCAGCATTTCAATTTGTTGCACCTGATTCAAAATAGGTTTAAAATATTTAGATTGAAGAGGAGGATTCTGTTGTCATATATCTGTCTGAAATATTGAGTCAAATTTAAAAGTAGTAGAAAAATAACTAAAATACCACAATAAATAACCTTACAAATACCTTGTTAATTTTACTCTTTAACACAGTGTGTCTACTTCAACTTACCATTCCTTGCTGGGATTCATACTTTGTCTCTTCACAACCACAACCTTCAATGTATTTTGTTGATATTTTGCAATGGACCAACTTAAAGTAGCAAATAATGGTCAATGGAAGGAAAAAGACTTTTGGCTTTTAGATATTTAAAAAAAATATGCATTTATGTGCATTTGTATTCAACCATCTTTAATACCCCTAAATAAAATCCAGTTCATACAACTGCCTTCACAAGTTACTTAACTAACCCAATCCATCTGTGTGATTCAATCTCAGTATGAATACAGCTGTTCAGTGAAAGGAACATTAGTGAACAAACAACACCATGACGACCAAAGAACACAGCAGGCAGGTCAGGGAGGAAGTTCTGGAGAAGTTTAAAGCACGTTTAGGTTATAAAACAACATACCAGGCTTTAAAAAACTCACATTATGCAGCATTATCTGAGAATGCAACAGCAGGCCAAGCATGACAATGTCAACCAGCTAAACTGCTAGGCAAGAAGAGCATTGATCAGAGGGACCAGCAACGGTGGGTTCCCAGCCCAGGTGAGGAAATCTGCTTACAAGACAGCTGTAAATTGTGCCCTCCACTAATGAAAGACTGGCCAGAAGAAAGCCAGAAGTCCAGAGTGCCACAAGCCATGTAAGAGACACAGCAAACATTTAGAAGAAGGTGCTCTGGTAAATTGAACTGTTTCTAAACCAGCCTAAGCACACCATGTCCACTGTGGGATGGAGATGGAAACACTCTAGGACAACAATCCTAAACATAGAACTGTAAGGGTTTAGCCTAAAGCTTCTTCATGTGTTAGAATGGCCCAGTTAAAGTCCAGATCGAAATCTAATTGAGCATCTGTGGTAAGACTCAAAATTCACTGTTCACATCCATCCAATCTGACTGACATGAAACTCTTTTGTAATTAAAAATAGGCTAAAAGTTTGGTCTCTAAACGTGCAAAGCTCAATTATCCGCTAAAGACCTGCAGCTGTGATTACACTAAAAGGCCATTCTACAAAGTATTCTCATTTTTATTTGTGAAATCTTTTGATAACCATCTTTCATTTGCCTTCCACTTCACAATAGTGCACTACTTTGTGTTGGTCTTTCACATAAAATCCCAGTAAACTACAAACAGGTTTGAGGCTGTAATGGGACAAAATGTAAAAAACTTCTAAGAGCTATCAATACCTTTGCAAAACTGTAGTTACATAGAGACTTTGTAGAAGCAAAGACCACATTTGTACTTCATCATTATTTTAAAAAAGTAAATAAGCAGCTATTGGTCAAACACACTTTTAAAATTATAATAATAAACAAAGTTAATGGCAAGAAAAAAAGTAAAAAGTACAAACAAAATCAAGATCCGAAGTTAAAGCAAGGGCTGCTTGTGTTTTTTTCAGAAAACACAATAAAATTAAAACATGTTCCAGGACAATAAACGGTTTTCCTAGCTGGAGGTTTCTTTTAGCTCCCCTTAAATATGATATTAAGTGTGTATGTTCATTCAAAGAAAAGTGATTTTTCTTCTATGTGCTTTATTAATCTGAAGACCTGTGATTTAGGAAATTATGCAGTTTCTTTTGACAGCAGGCTATATAAGCTGTAATTTTTTTACCTTTGAGGACTGCTAAAAGGAAAATCCTCTCCTTCACTTTCCTCTCCTGTTTCTTTATAAGGCACGAGTAGAGTCCTCCGTCCTCCACTTCAGGCAAAACATCCAGCGAGAAATCTCCCGTGTCTCGAAAGTTGTCGTCAGTCAATCGCATGGATGCCTTCGAGGCACCTCCAGAAAACTTCTTCTTCTCACTGGCTGAGAGAATCAGTTTCCATTCATCCGCGGCCACCGACTTCACCTTCCAGTTAATGGATATGTCACCTTGCAGTCTGGCACCATTACAGACCAAAGTGGTGGATGTGTTCTCTTTAACCATCACAACTTCATCCCAGGCTGAGGAGGAGAAGGCAAATTTCACACAGTGAATCTCCAAACAAGTTCAACAATTTTGTTGCTGTACTTTTTTGCATTTTGTCTGATTACAATTAAAAACTTCTATGTACAGGGGTTGGACAATGAAACTGAAACACCTGTCATTTTAGTGTGGGAGGTTTCATGGCTAAACTGGACCAGCCTGGTAGCCATTCTTCATTGATTGCACATTGCACCAGTAAGAGCAGAGTGTGAAGGTTCAATTAGCAGGGTAAGAACACAGTTTTGCTCAAAATATTGAAATGCACACAACATTATGGGTGACATACCAGAGTTCAAAAGAGGACAAATCTGAACCCGCGAAAGGAGACCCTACACCATACTAATAAATTATTGTGGTCTAAAACCAGGTGTTTCAGTTTCATTGTCCAACCCCTGTATTTTGTTGGGACTTTATGTGAAAGACCAACATAAAGTAGCACATAGTCAATAGTTAAGAAAAAGGTACTTGGTTTTTGAAGTTTAAAAAAAAAACTAATCAGAAGTGTAGTGTGCATTTGTATTTTGCCCCTTTTAGTTTCATATTTGTAAATAAAATCCAGTGCAACCTATTTGGAAGAAGGTGCTCTGTTCATATGACACCAAAATTGAACTCTAGGGCCCTCGTGCAAAATGCTATGTATAAAGAGAAACTAGCTCTGCACATCACTCTAAAATCACCCCCCAGTGAATCATGGCGGTGGCAGCATCATGGTGTGGGGATGCTTTCTTTCCTTGTAGTTGTAGATGTTGCCCAGGTTCAGAACACCTGAATCAAATGAATGGTTCTTTAGAAGGCCTCTGCAGAGCTACATGAGCTGCTGAGGATATAATTCAGCCATTTGAATCAGTTGTGTTGGAGCAAAAACACACATGCAGGGCACCAGTCCTTGAGAACTAGAGTTGGACACTGCTACAAGAACAATGAGAAACAATGTCAGTCTCTAGATGTCCAAAGCTGGTCAAAACCCCAAAAGCTTTGCAGCTGTAACTGCAGCTACACTATAGGTGGTTCTACAAAGTACTGACTTGGGCTGAATGCATATTCACACTATGCTTTACAAATTATGTATTCGTAAAAAAAAAGAGAAGACCATTTACCATTTTTCTTCCACTTCAAAATTATACTTTACTTTGTGTTGGTCTACCACAATGCATCCTAAGGAGATACATGGAAGGTTGTTGTATCGCTATGTGAAAAGACTATAAAGACATTTCCAGGGCACCGAAACAACTTTGAGTCAAATTGTTCTAGAAAATGAACATTCAGGATAAAAAAGGTTCAAACTAGAAATTTGCTGAAGATAAAACAAGGCTTCTGCAATTAAAGGTCAAAAATAACAGTGAAAGGCAAAAGATTACCCTCCTTTTCCCTTGTCATGTGTATTGCTTGGCAATAAAACGTTGGGTGTACAAAGAAGACTGCACCTTTAGGCAGAACCTTCGGATTTACCATTAACATCGAGTTGTATCAAACTGAAATACATTAAAACATTCAAATTACTTTTCAGTTTTTTGCTCTCTTTTTCGCTGATACGTCATTTATTGTAAGTATAAGGACACTCTTACATGACTGCCCAATCAGGTTTAAATAAGAAACTGGACAAAATGACACACAAATTCAAAAAGTTGTCCTTGAGCTCTTCCTGAGCTCCTGTAACTTATCTAAACAGTATAAAATTTATCCACTGGCACATGTGCGCTCTCCATTCATGGCTCGTCAATTAGATTAAGCCTGTTCTGGTAAAACGTGGATGTTTCAAGTTTAATGCGCGAGAAAAGTTTCAACTGCAGGAAACGTACCTTTGTGTGAGCTGGCAGTGTGAGAGTTAAGAACCATAAAGCAAGATGCAAGGATATAGCAGAAAACCCCAGACTCCATCACACACTGGAAAAAAGCAGAATGCAGCTGCTGTTTCTCCAAAACGATGACCTTTCTTAGTTTCCCCTCTCAACACAGAGTTTTTTTTTTTAAGATCCTGCTGTAACACTGGGATCCATGACTGACTTGGTAGAAAAATTTAGCCGTGCATCTTACAGCCCCACAGGATATGAGGCATCTAACGCTGACATAATCAGCAGGAAAAGAACGTCGCAATTCCACTTATGTGTCTGTGTGTTTGAGACTGATAAACCAGAGTTCCAGTTAGATGTGTACATACAGACATTAAAAACAGAGAGACATTTGGACTGCATTGCCTTTACGCATACTGAAAGAGAATAAAAACCAAGAATTTGGTAGCAGATTCTGGTATCATTTGGAGGTCTGTTTTTTTAGCAACCTGCACCCTGACCTTGATGTTTTTGGTGTTCAGCAGAAAGCATCAGGTTGAATTCTGTAATTTTAGGCTATTTCATCAGCCCTGTTGATGGAGTTTAATGACATCTTCCAAATATTTTCAACCAGCTGCAGGTCAGGACCCTCAGAAGACTAGTTTAATAAAAGTTTAATAATACCCTGCTTTAATCATTCATCAGCAAACTCTGAAGAACATTTAAGGTCAAACTTTCCAACCTTCTAACTTACAGAAAAACATTGTTTGTACTGTGATCATTTTTAATAATAGCTACAATCCTCTTAAGGCTGAATGCCTCACATTTACTCCCACAAACATAACTTCGCCCATGATGGCCAAACAGCTCAATATTTCTCTGATCTGATTATTAAACCTTCATCAAGATGGGTTACCCTTGGTTGTTTGGGGAGCTGCAAACCTTTGAAGGAGCAAATGCAGGAGCAGGTGTGTCTTTCCTGCACAGAAGTGATGTGAAACATTCCAGCAGGGGGATATTAGCAATCATGTTTTACCATCAGTTCCCTTTGGTGGTTCTTTGGCCACTCCTGGACATCTGAACCAGTGCACTGGCTGCAAAAAAGCAACAACTGATAAATGCAACATACAGTATTTTATCTAAATGTTAATACAAGTCAGAAAAATTAGACAACTGTATCTGCAGATGGTAGTGCCATTAAAACAGCTATAAGCAGATGGCAGGGCAGTGAAAAATAGCATGCAGATGGTGGTGTAATGATGACTGTTGGAAATTTACAATAAGAAGTAACTGAGTTTTCTGTTGGAGTTGGCACATCCATTAAATGCTGTCTGAAGAGTCTTTTGTGTAAGTTCACACTAGGGTTAAGAGACTTTAACGCCAAAAGACAAAAACTTTGCATGTAAAAACACTAGCTCTGTTCAAAAGTTTACGTTCACTCATAATCGGCATGAATATCGTAACAATTTTAGCTTTTAATAATGTATGTGAACCCTTCTTTTTCAAGGTGGAATGGTTACGATTTTTAAAACAACAACTCCTACACATGTTTGCATTTAATGATGATTGTTTTCTGTAATCTGTAAATGCTCAGATTTTTACATAAAGGATCAAACACCTTCATACACCCCCACTAATATTTTTATTAATGTCTCTTATCAAGCTGCAGAGAAGCCACAAGCTTTTTGTACCACTCAACAACATCCTAGCATAACTGACTGGATATTTGACTACTACAAGTATAAAATTGCAGTGATTGCAGTGATAAGTTCCTACTTTTGGTAATTTAGTTTTAATTTGATATTACCATTAAAACCATGTTTAAAAATCTTGAAATTTCAACCACAGTTGAGCACAACGCTATAGTTTGAACTTTATAACTAGGTAACAAATGCATATGCTTTGGTCTTCACTGGAGACAGAAGGAAACAGCATGACTGTTACGACCCCAGGCCTAGGGGATCAGGGGTGGTAACATAAAAAATGTGTCCAGAGGAAAAACAAATGAAAAGGGGTGGAGTTTTAAAGGATTTATTACAAAGAAAAGGGTTCCATACAAAACAGCAAATGCTTTACCCAATTAATAACCAAACTGGGGTTAACATAACCAAACTAGAGAACAAATCCAGCTTCAGCAATTAAAAGATCAAATCAAAAGGAGAAAAACAACCAAGTTAACCTAAACCAAACTCAAAACACTCCAAGACAAAGGGACTTAAAAAAAGGTTGCCAAACCCAGGCTGCTAGGGTGAACTACTATGAGCAAAACCTCTAAAGGCCAGGGGCCGTAACAATGACTAATCCTCTGCTTGCTAACTTTAAGTTGGATGTGGATGATTATTATATTGTTTATGGCTGGACCCCTCTTCTTATCAGAAATGGTGGAGCTCATTAAAACTGGTTGGTTTCCTGGTCGCGACATGGCTTTGAAGAATGGTCTATGCCCAAGAGGATAGAGGTCGGCGCCAATTCAAAAGCTTAACTCCAGACTTGTTCACCCCTTTCAAAACGTATTTGATGTTTTGCTTATTTGATGCACATTCGGATGAGTTCCCCCAGATGTTACCCAATTGTGTCTATATTTGAAGTTTCAGACCTAAACTGTCCCTCACAGAAGAAAAACAGGGGGTTAAAGATATTCAGCAACAATCTAGGAACCTGTACAGGTTCCTAGATTATTGCGCTAGAAACTGGTTTAACACAAGCGTCAATGTTTCATAGTCAAAAGAGACAACGATTGAGCTATTTGCTGCACTGACAAGAGATATGTTTGAAGGAGTCAAGGTAAGCCTTGACACCAGGAACCAATTCGGTTCATGCAACTAGTGGAACACAAGTTTCTAGTGGAGTCTCTTCCTTGACTCCTAAGAATACTGCATCAACTGTCTCAACTGTCAAGCATGGCGGTGGCAGCGTCATGATTAGAGTCTGTTTCCTGGGTATACGACACAAAGTGGTTAGTATGAGGAAGATGGAGGGCTACTTCAAAACTCATCACCATCACCTTGAATCAGCGGTTAGATGGTTGAATCTTGGACACAAGTGGGCATTCAATTCAATTCAGTTTTATTTATACATGGCCAATTCACAACACATGTCATCTCATGCTATCAAATTATTGCCAGAGGATTGATTGGCTACAATAAGCAACTGGTTTCTCTGCAACTCTCTAAGGGATATTTAACCTAATTTAGGTGTATAAATGTGCTTGAATGTACAACTTTGACTCTGTGTGGTTTATGGAACAACTTCAATAGGTTCTGATCTGCACACCTAAATATTGTTGTTAAAAACCAGTGAAATTGCATGCTGTATAATAATTTCACCCAGAAAATAAAACAGCTCAAATGCCTCATCAAAGCCTTAAACAGTTATGACATCCATGCCCATTATAAGTGCATCTAAACTTCTCACATCAACCAAATGCATGTATGTATTTTTTGCTGTGTGTGAAATTTCGAACTGTTTTCTCTTTCTATTTTTTCAATTTGCACAATACTTTGAAGCCTCAGAAGTCCAAAAATAATTTTTAACCCTATCAGTGAGCTTGAAGAAAGCCATAAGGCATGTCATGTGTGTATCACCAAGCATGTGTGAAACAGAGGAGATGATAAGTGCAACAGAAAGTGAGAACCTGAGAGATGAAAAAGCAAAGACATAAAAAATAATGGTACGGGTACACAGCAGCCCCTGGGCAACATGTCTTTACATCCCGTAATTCTCTTTAATTAGGCTAAAGGTGTTATCAGCTCCTCTGAGCACCATTACAGATTTTTTCATAATTACCACTGGGGATGTGGGGGCAGTATGAAGAGATTGAAAAAGAAGGAAAGTAGATATGTATTGTGGGTGTATAATGACAGTGAAAGAGACAAAAAAGGAAAAGTATGAGGAAGAAAAAACTTGCAAAAACGGGTGCTGATGCAAAATGAGAAACAGTGGGCAGAGGAAAAGTGTGAGAGGTCGTTTGAGGGGATGAGTTTGACTTCAAAAGAGTCAGAGCAGGGAACTGATCCTGTGCCTCCTCCTCCTCCTCCTCCAATATGGGTAAATAATCACCATAAGCCCGGGTTCTGTCTAATGAATCCACCACCAATGAGCTAATATCTGTTAACTATGCGCTTCATTATCACTGCCACAGACCCCCGGAGAGCACAAAGATGGAGCATTGCGTGAACAGCAGGAGGAAGAGAAGGACGAGTGGACAGGGGAAATTGAATGACACGGGTTGAAGGAGAGGAAGGAAGGAAGTGCGAATGAAGGGACAGTGTGTGTCTGTGTGTGTGTGTGGGGGGGGGGTGCATGGAGTACAGTAAAATGGACAGTGGGAAAATAGAAAGTGTGAAGGTCAATTTGGTATGGGTATGAAAAATGGATGAATGTGTGGAGGAAAAGAAATGAAATCCTCCATTTGGTGGCCACACTCTTTAGAGCTCGTTATTCTACCATGAATACATACAATTTAGCATTAACAGTGGTGAAATAGGGAGGTTGGGGAAGGGGGAAGGTTCTTTGCAAGCAGCAGTGCCAGAAGGATGTTGCAAATTTTATCATTTTCAAAGCAAAGTGTCTTTGCCAATTAAAACACACAACTGTTTGTCTGAATGACAGTTGCTTCACACTCCATGGGTGGGCGAGGAGAGGCGAGCAAACACAATTTCAGCTCCTTTTTCTCAGGCACATGGGCTTATAGAAGCAGAAAATATCAACTCTAAATTTGGTGTATTGGTGTGCAGAACATTGGGTGACCTCTGATTATTATCAGAGCCTTTTCAAATTTGCACCTTAGGAACACCCTCTGGAAACAAGCTGCAGAGGAAGTGGGAAAAAGGAACAGAACAGAGGGAGGCAGACAGACAGACAGAGCCGTTTAAACAACGGGACTTACAGAGATGTAATTACATTGGCTGTAAAACACTTGGGTATAGGGATTAGACCTAAACTAGATAATGCTTTACCATGCTACACTACAGAAAAGGAATGTTTCAGTGTAGTAAATATTAGGCAGTAAAATTATCCTAAATTACAGTTAATTAGTAAAATATGGTGTTCAATGACACATTTTAAAATTAGATATTTAATTTGGTGACTAATACTTAATATTTAGATTAGTATCTGAGGATGTTGTTTTAGTTCAGGGTTAGCAACTCAACTGTTGTGTCTAACAAGGCAGACATGTTTATATGAGATCCATTATGAATAAAAATATGAACTAAGTAAAAGTTTGTAGCTGGGAATTTTAGTTTGCATATATCTTTAGCTAGTTTTGTGTAAGACACTCATGCTAAAGTCAAACTTGCTAGCAAGTGGTGCTTCTTAACTCTGAAGCAGTCATTGCCAATGAGCGAACCATCTTAGCCATGGTTGTCAAGAAAAAATGTTTGCATGCCACGTTGTTGGGATAAACTTTAAAAGTTTGTGTCCAGCTTTAACTAGTTTTCCAACAATGCTAATTATATAGTGGCCCAAGTGTAAACCGGAACATGGGATGAGCAGGGTGAAGATTTACTAATAAAATGGAAAACTTACAGAAAATATCACAAGGAGAACAAGACATGGAGCACAGGTCGAATAACAGGCAGAACACTGGGAGCAATGGAGAAAGAGGCAGGGAAATTGATAATAATGGAAGGATCCAGCAATGAGGACCAGTGAGCTGATATACTGAGGGAAGAGAGAAGAATGACATTGAATGCAGGGGAGGTAATCAGGGGATAGTGTGGAGCAGCTGAGGCAGAAGAAAGCAGTGAGACTGGGCAGGGGGGGACACTAATTAACGCAGAGGGAGCTGAAGTAAGACATAAAGAGACTTCTAGCCAAGATAAAAACACTAACACTGAACTGAGAGAAATAAATTCAAATTCCCAAACAACAGAACACCAGAAAAACCAGAAACGAAACACAAAGGAATTAGCTAATATGGAAACAGATTACTGACATTAATGAACACAGAGAAATTAACTGAATATGGCAAGACCCAAAGAACAGAAATCAACAGCAAGGGAAGGAATGAAACACCAATTAAACCAAAACCTAACCCATAGACATATAGTTAAAGTTGCCAACAAGATGAATGTCATAACCCTGAGGAAGTCCTTCTAATGAATGTGAATGTAATGGAACAGGCAAACATGTCACCTTATTATTGTAGATTTAAAATGGAATACCTAACTTCACTAGTTTAGCAACAGCGATTGTAACATAGACTGAAAATAGACTGTAAAAAAGACTTTCTATACTAAGTCAAACTTACTTCTCAACTCTGAAATAGTATTTGTGAATGAGGGACACATTCAGCTGTGTTTCTAAGAGAAAAGATTTACATGCCACCTTGTTAGAATAGATGATTTTTACATTTTTAATTCAGCTTAGAAAATTAATCTTAAAATTTGTTAGACTTAATTAAATTGGGTAAAAACTTTTAAAATCTTGGTTGGAATTAAATGTCTTTTAGGTGTAAAACTTGCATAATTTCAACCATGATAAATTAAAAAGTTAAATTAAATTAAATCACTCTTACATGAATTTTCTTGCTTAAATTCTAATAGTCTGTTTTTATCAGTGAAATTATCCTGCTAATTCCCAAAGTTAAAAAGAAAATAAAACGCCTGCTGTACATAATCATTATAACTTTAAGCATTTGATGCACATTAGGCAGGCATGTTTATTGGTTGTTTTATGAAGAATATATCATATTAGTAAACAAACTGTCATGCGTGTTGTGGTTGAGAAAGTTTCAGTGTTGGAGGCATAATTTAGGTTTGTATCCAGCTTTAGCTTGCTTAGCAGTGGTGCTAATGCTAAATTCAAAAGCGACAGCAAGCTGAGCTTCTTAACCTGAAGAGAGGTGTTGCCAGTGAATGGCACATTTCAGCTGAGTGTCACAGAAACCTTTTCATGCCCCTGTGGTAGAGTAGGTTTGAAAGGTTTCTTCCTATTTCAATAACTTCTTATGCCTCAGTCCCTTTTACTGTCATAAAAGGAGCTTGTTTGTTATGATTCTGCCAAGGAGGACTCAGCAGAGGTGTCTGTCATGACAGCAGGGATCCTTTGGATTCATTAACCTTGTTTGTGCACACTAATGACTGTAGCTGTGAAACTATCGCTATTTGTCAGGTGTATTTGGAGTCAACTAATGTGAATTTGTAGCTATTGCATATATATTACGATAGATGATCCTGGATTGAGGATTTTTAAATAGATGCTATTTAAAACAATAAAACATTTTTTATACCTGCATGAGTGTGTAATAGGTGTTTAAGATAAATATGGCTAAAAGGTAACAAAAGTCAATGATTCGGTTTCTCAGAAAATTTCATTATTACCTAAGACCCCCTCGACAAAGGGATTTTAATACAAAAATGTTGTGCTCATGTTATGCACTACACAATATATGGCTGACTTGACAGTTTGTCATAAGACATTATTGTAAAGAACTTGGCTGCTCATAGAGGGCTGTTTTCAAGCTTATAAATTTTAAGTTACAACACAGCGTCTAGGGAAACGAGGGGGAAGGCACACCTTTTAAATTTCTTGAAGTCCAGAGTGACATCAACAAAGTCAGTGATGATTTGGGAAGCTATGTCATCAGCTGGAGTTGGTCCACTGTGTTTAATGAAGTCCAACGTCAATGCGGTCGTCTACCAGAAAAGTTTACATCACTTCATACTTTCATCTGGTGGGAAGCTTCATGGAGATGCTGACCTGACTCCTGCCTACACAGTTAAAAGTACCAATACCAGGTTCACTGAGCTTGATTGGCCAGAAACCTGGACTGATCTAAACCCCGTCAAAAATCAATGCAGTCTTGCTATTAAACCAATCTGGGCTTCCATCACTCCTCAGTAGAGCCACACTCTGATTGCCTCCATACCAAGTTGCATTAATGCAGTAATTCATGTAAAAGGAGCTCAGATTTGTATTAGCTGCAACCTGTAATAATCAAAATTAACTGAAACAAACACTTGATATGAGTTTCAGTTTTTAAATTATATTACTGAAATAAAATAACTTTTCAAATAATTTATTGAGGTGTACCTTTTAATTTCGATGCAGAGATATTATTAAAAACATACATATGTGACAGTTGTAACACAGTATGTTTTATAAGTGTGGAGTCTGCAAATTATTTCTCCAGATTCGTCAATGGATGTTTGTTTCTAGATTTCTTTTTAGCACCAGCTGTCTATGAAATCAGAGGCAAATTGGTGCGTGAATGAAGAAACGACCAGCAGGAGGCGCAAGAATCATCTTTTTCAACGTGCCTCCACATCAAAGAATTGAATGGAAGTCAGTGTCCTTTTTTTAACCGACCGATGTGTTTAATAAAATTACATTGAAGGGAACATGAAGATTGGTTAAAAACTAGCCTGTTTAAGGAAAAAATGAGCACATCCAAATAAGAAAAAGGTTTAAATCCGTGTGAGATCTGTTTGATTTTCCTATTTGTTGTTTTGTTGAGTTCATTCTCATTTTATGTGCGCGTAACAGATTGCAAAGCCCCCATGAGGCCAATCTAAACCAAATTTGGCCGTATAAATAAATGCAACTCCACTTGGCTGAACACCTGCTGATCGGTTTAGGTGCCAATCCAGGTGGAAGCTGTGTCATCCAAGTTTAGGGAGGGGGGGAAATGCTGGTGGCAATTTCAACAAGTTCCTCTGCGCCTCCTTCCTCCTGAATTTGATCCTGCGGTCACTGAGACCTAATTGTTTTTTCTTTTTTTGGGACGGATGGCTGTGACGCCTCTCTGATGACATCACCCAGTCAGTCCCACATACACACACTCTGTGCGTTCCCACAGACTATTTGCGGGAGCGGAGACGTTGCGGAGCACCAGCTGCTGCTGTGAGGGGAAATATTCACCGGTGACGAACTCACAAGGATTAAAAAAATTAGTTTCAACCCACAGAAAAGGGACTTCCAGTACTCGGCTGCCCTCTAATTAAAAGTTTTATTTTTTTATTTGTCTTTAATGAGCCAGACTTTACCCCGACATTAAGTCTTTCCTAAAGGTTTTGCTCCTGTTTTGAAATCATTTCGGAGAGACTGTGCGCTTCTACAGAGCACCATGATGGCGAGGCTTGATGCCCGAAATGTGCCCGCAAAAAAGATTGGACTGCTCTTCTTTGCGGCGTCGATACTCATCCAACACGGTAAGAAACTGTGTCCATCATAGAAAATGCTGTTGTTCTTTCGGTACTTTGTTAGTTTTATATTACCCATCTGTCTTGGTGTTGACATGGGGAAACTAGGTGATTTTCAGGCGTTGTTTTCATTTTTATTACTTTTTTATGTCGGGAAGGTCCTTGTTTTTCTTTAAAGAAACTTCACGCACGCAGGTAAAGAGAGCTTGTTCCGGAGTTTTCGGTCATCGGTCTTTGACCTGAGTTTCGGTGGTGACTCAACGCCATGTTTTTAGTTTCCTCTAAGGTGTGGCTCATTTGTGAAACAGGTGATCTCAGTGTGCGCTCCGTACCTGTTGGTGGTTTCCTCGTCCTCCCATTTCCTCCTCAGCGTATCCCCCTTGCTGCTCCAACATGCTTCATCCCCCTCTCTTCTCGCACATTATCATCTGTTAGTTACAGTTCAGTAGAGTGAAAATGGACCGGAGACAAACCCCAAATTGAACATGGAGGGAGTTGCAGCTGAAAGTTGATGACAAATCGTTTCAGTCTCAGGAGCTGGATTTATACTGCAGGTTATAAGCAATATCACGGATTTAGGTGTGTTTGTGTGGGGGCCTCGGCTGTAAATTAGTAACTATTACTTTAAAGTGACAGGGCCACTATTGTTCCTTGGCTGACATATTAATAATTCAGGTGTTTTCCACTCTTGGGCTCAGGTAGCCCACAGCTACATTGTTAACGAATTTAAGCGCTAGATCTGAGTAGAAATGTCAGTTTATTAAATTACAACCAATTTTTAAGGTGTACTTATTGAATAAAATCTGTTGAATTCTGTATTTGTAATCACATTTTACCGAAATTAAACTTATTTTACTCAAAAACCTTACTATTTTGTTTTCTATTTAAACTTTAAAATCAGGAGAGAAAAACATTTTATTTTTCGTGATCAAATGGAATTACAACACATTCACTCAATCAACATTTCAGTTAGAGGAGAATTTAATTCATCAGCTCTTTATTAATCTGTTTGGTTTGCAGCAGATCTGTTTAAACATTCTCTGTTGTGAAAATTATTCTAAGGATCTTCAGATGATTTTTTCATGTTATGAAGCATCCTTCTAATCACAGCATGTATGCTTTTAATTTTTTCTTGACCTAAACTTATCTGCCTTAATTTATATTCAAAACTGCAAGCTCAGATGTATCATTAGTGTGTGTTCTTTTAAGAAATAATCTATTTAGGAAATAACTTTGTGACTAAAATAGGATATGTTCAAAGGTTTTTTTTTACCTGACAATCACAGCTAAGATGTGGCAGCCCTTACCTAACAGCTGACCTAGCCTGCTAGCATGTTCGACGAGCCTAGCTCTGTTGCTAAACTAGTTAAAGCGGGTTATAAACTGTACGTCTTAGCCCTGGTCGTCAGGAAAAATGTTTATATTCCACCTTATTGGAATAGATATTAAGTTTATTAGCAACTACTGCCTAAATAAGAAACTCAGCTTGGCACGGTGCGTAGCGGTAGAGCAGGCAAACCACGTGCAGAAGCTTCAGTCCTCGGTGCAGTCTCCCGGGTTCGAGTCCCAACCCGGGGGCCGGTGATGCACGTCTTTCCCCTCTCTCCACGCCATTTCCTGTCTGCCAACTTTCAAAAAATAACAAAAATAAGACCACTGGTGCAGTAAAAAAAAACTAAACTAAAAAAAAAAAGCTCAGCTTGCTTGAAACCTTAGCGCTAGTGAAATGCTAGCAAAAGCTGGAAGCTAGCTGAAATTGTTGCCTGCACATAGAAACCTTTTCATCCACATGTGACTGTACTTGAGTTGTACTAAATGTATATTAATAATCATAATATCCTTTATAAACACCAGCCTTACTTTTTTTTGCCGTACATCGCAAACAACGAACAACAGTTACCGTTAATGTTAGAATTCAACCTTTTATTGAACATTAAATTGACCAACAAGTATGCTTGATTAAGTTAACACATTGTTTATGGCTAATATTTACTAACCTCCAAAATTTTCTTTTTATTGGGTACAGGTACAAGAGCTCAGTCAACAAATAAAAAAGTCGGGTGGGAGTATGCCTGGTATGCAGCTTCATTAGCATATTTCTGTGTGGCATTAAACCAGTTCATCTTTTTTTCTTTTTTTGCTTTGCTTTGCTAGGCCATCTATTTGTTTTGTGATGTAATTGGGGCAAGAATGTAGGGCTAGATCTCACATCCTGGCACAGCTACTGAGCTCTGTCTGTTTCAGGGGTAGACTGCAGTGTGGTTGATTATGGCTGTTGCTTTTTTAATCAGGCTTCATAAGCACCATAACTTTTTTTTTATTTTTAGTTATTCAGGTATTCGTGATGTGGACTTGCTTGGTCCAATGTCATTTAACAGCTCATGAAGTGCTCTTAGATGAAGGGAGAAAAAAACTGGGGAAATCCGACACAAAAGGTTTTACATATTTATGAGCACAGAAGAATGCCTGGCTCAGCCGAGACTGCTTTTAGTTTTTCTTCACTGAAAACATTTTATTCTTTTCTATGTGAAGCTCTTACCTCCATTTTTATTTTATAGTGAAGTTATGCAACTTGAACCGCAACAACTATGGAAATAAAGTTTCCACTAGTCTGTTTTGCATTTTTTCTTTTTCTGCTCAGGCTTTAACAGGAACCACTTGCATCCACCTTAAATCAGCAAGCGAGGGATGTGATTGAATTCAGTTTGTGGTTTAATATGGTTTGGATTCTAATGAAAAATCCAATATAGAGTTTATAGGATTTTTAATTAAAGTTGGCTTCTGTAATATTTCTGTTGATATAAATGCAGAATGCATACCCTAATCAAAGCAGGCAGGTGGGCTTCCAGCTTAAGCTCTGAAATGACTCTGTAATGCCCACTCCCCACCCCCTTACTCCCAAACATTTGAAGGACTCATGGATGTGGGTCAGAAAAGCTTGCCCCATTGCCATGGCGATGTTTTTATTGGAAGAAGAGTGGGCTTGTGGGTGACGCTATAGCAGCATTGTCTTTATGGCTGAGTAAGCTGCATGTGTGCAAGGGTGGGCTGGCTGAATGGTATGTCGAGCTGCCTAAGAAACCAATGTGCATGCAGGGTCTGGTGGAGAGGGGGGAAAGGAGGAGGCTGGGGTGTTGTTTTTTCCTTAAAATTATTTTTTCATTGTTTACCTGAGAGCTTGCTGCAAAGCTCGTTCATATGCAGAACGACTCCTAATGGCTCTTTTCAGTTTGGAGGAAACAGGTGGATTTTCAGCCCCCTGCTGCTTTGCTTTGCAGAGGCTGAGTTTCTGGATTGGCTTTAAAACTCAACAGGCAGAAACTGATTAAGACAGGAGACCCCCACCCGACACTTGAAACCATCCTCTCTCCCGCCAAACCCGCTCACCCCTCCCCCCCCCCTCACCTCTGCCGTCAACACATTAGGCGCCTTGTTCTCTTCTTCTCTCCCTCCTCTTTATCTTTGGTTCTCTCCTGTCCAGTGCTTTTGTCTGAGTGATGGTAGACATTGGCTCATTCAAATAGCCCACCCGGCCCCACCCCGCCTTTCTCTCTGGACTCAAGGCTGGCCTGTTTATGACAGGAACAAAATGCACCGCAGACAGGAAAAATAAACCACATGTGACCTCACCCTGGTCTGTCGCCACCACTGTTGGATTTATTGTTCCCTGCTAAAACTTTTTGTTTTTCTTCTATCATGCAGTCATACCCAGTGATATTGTAGTATTTATAAATGATCTGAATTTCCAAGCATTTCAAGGTAATTCAGCATAACATACCCCCCCCCCCCCCCCCCCCCCACACACACACACACTCTCTATTTCTTTTGGCAGTTCTTTTTGTGCAATAGCTCAAACTATTACATCTAACTACTTCCCTCCACATGGTGTGAACAGTGCAGTCCTGCCAGGACTAGGACCATTCATCATCACAGCAGAGAAAGAGCGCTGCACTCTGTCTATTAAGATGAATCTAATTGATGGATCACGAGAGCAGCTTATTTTTCTTTTGCCTGCCTAAAAAAAGTCCTTAGTATCTCATTAGTCCCCGAGGGGTCTAGGTCTTGGTTTGGTTTTTAGCGTTAATGGCTGTCACGGTTTGGTCCTATCATTATGGAAATGAGCTGTCCGATCCCCCTCTGCACAGGGTCTGTAAATGTCAGAAGGATTCTGAAAAGGTCGGAAGTGTGTGTCCAAACGTGTGTAAGAGAGTCTCGTTCTGGACGTGACACCCTCTACTACACATATATGCAGGTATAAAAGGGGTTTTTATTGTTAAAATGACACTTCAGTGACCTTCTTCTCAATCTTAAAGCGACAATTAAGACTGTTGATTCAGACATGAAAGGCATGTGAGCTTATGGTTTAATCGAGATATGAGTGAGATATTGGGAGCATTTGTCTTTGAATAATGGATGCTCACTGGCAAACCCTGGATAGATAGATAGATAGATAGATAGATAGATAGATAGATAGATAGATAGATAGATAGATAGATACTAAGGCAGAGCTTTTCACCATTTTGAATAGTTTCCACATATTCTAAAAATTAAGTCACCATTTTACACATGAAATGCCTCCTTTACCAATTAGGTGTTGCTGAGGGGTTCAAAACATTTTATTAGCAGCCCTCTAAAAGCCTTTTTATATGGAAGCCCTGTTTGTTAAATTAAGGCTGACACTCAGCAACTTGCAGAATTACAGAGATATAGATATTTCCATAAATTAATTGTGGTTACTCTGCTCTGTAAACATTGCCCGTAGCTAGAAATGCAAACAATCCGTCAAGTTTATTGTTAACTTGGCAGATATTATTAGAGACTGGGTGGATGGATCTGAAAAGGGGGAGCGTCGATCAGCACGAGTCACTGCGTCTTTGTGCATTTTAGGCCACGTACTTGAGCAAAAATGCAATTCTTGCACACACAGTTGCACATGTAGCTTGTGGTGAACAAGGGCAGTAACCTAAGGCCATACTGGAAGTCAGCTGACATTCCAGTAATGGGAAGGAGGTGTCTCATCACAGGATGAGTTTTGCGTGCGTCTCTCTTTAGGACGTGCATCATTAGATCTACTCGTTCAATTGATTCTTAAAGTAGGTCCCCTACTTTTATTAAAGTTGCTTTCTTGCAGCAGGAGAGCTAAAGTTAGAGGCTGTGGGATGGATCTGTTTCTTTATCAGTACCCCCTGCCTGTACTTACATGCTGGGCGGATGGTGACCTGTGTTGAGGTCACACGGAGAGCCCCCCTCTGGGATGTTTGTGTTCGACTCCCTGGGTTGCCTGACCGCTGGAGCTGGTCCCATCTGATTAAAAAAGAAAAATGAACAGATATCCTCCTCTTGGGAGCAGTGCCAAATGTTATTAATATGGATGGGACGGCTGAGGGCTTTCCAAAAAAATGCAACTCTCTGGTCGATGCTTGTCTTGGCAGAGGTTGTTGGGTTAAACAGCGATTGCCGCTGAATCTGGGCGCTCGCACACTGATGGAGGTTGACTGCAACAGACCATTCCATAATGTACTCTAACCACCCACATGTTTGCAGAGAGTTTTAAGACTATAATATTTGCTGGTGTTGCATGCCAGAGCTTATCTTTGTGGTGCTATTATGCATGTGGCAGTTTTTTTTTATTTTTCAGTACCCAGACATTTCCACACCATTAGTCGAGAAACCTTCTGCCAAGTCTGCATTTTCCCTATCTGGATGTTTCTAACTATCTAACCCTAAATGGAATTTGGGGAGATGTGGGTCAAAGCCTTTCCAGCTCAACCAATGTGGAGAACAAGCAGTCATTTTCAACTAAAGATCCATTGAAAGGCAGCCAAACTCTTTTAAAGTAAAATCTTTGTAATTAACTAGACGTGGAGAGATTGGCGTCTCCGTGACCCCGCTGCAGCAAAATCTCCGAGGGGAATCAGTGGTGGGTGCCTTGGGATGGGGTGGGGTTGAGGATGTCGACAATGTCAGAGGGTTTCAGAGAACTCCAAGAAGGGAGTGAACTGAGCAGGCCAGGAATTACATGCCCATTTGTAATTTTAGTCGCACCTTCCCTCCCCTCGATTTCTCTCACTCTTAAAGATTTAGACCCGTATTTAATTGCCAAAGAGCCTTTCATGGAGATGGTAAACGACTGCTCGTGGTAACCTCTCTCTTCCTATCATTGTAACCTGGCATTTAGCCTCTTTCTGTCATCTTTTTCTTGTTTCTCTTTGTCACATTCTTTTATTTCTGAAATCCTCCCTTCAGAGCACTCGGCAGATCTGAATGCAGCTAAACACAGAAGCCCTTGACCGTGTCCTCGCTGGCTTTTCCACGCCGGCGCACACATACACACAGCTGCTCATTAGCAGTCACCTTAATGTATCTAAATGTAGTTTGCGAGGTGGAAGGTGGTTTGCGTTATTGATCTGGTATTGAATGGTGGATGATGCAGTGCCCTTATGTGATATTGAAAACATTTAGGGCTCATGACAGCAGCAAGAAACATCTCTCTTTACCTGCTCCTCCTCTGTTAATCCCTCTCAGCGTCCTCTCTGCCTCCACGGTTTGTGGAAATGTCCAGCCGGTTTTGCCATCACCTCCAGCTCCTGTGGCTCTTTTCACACTTTTTTTGGTCCTTTGCGTTACCTGTCGACACACCTTTGCATGGCACCATGAATGCAAGCAAACACGGATGCACCGCATCTCCTTCTCACCCGACTTTGACAAGGTCATGTCCAATTCACACTTATCTAGGGTATTGGACAGGTTGGCTACAGGAGAAAATTGAATTTGGTGAGACAGGTCTTGTCAGGGCTCAGGGAGCTGGGTAGTGAGCCTTGTGCTCCTCTAAAACCTCCAGGGTTCCTACACCCTCTTTAAAAAAAACATGGAAGCACAAAATTTGCTTTCTGCATTTTCCCAAGTTTGGAGAAATCTGGGGGAATTAAATGAGAATGTAGAAACATTTGTATTCAGACCATAAAAAATGTTGCTTTAAATAAAATAAGTTCCTCAAAAGTAAAGTAATTTTCCAACAGATTATTCATTAGACACATAGAAGCCTCAATCTTGGTACCTGCATTGATTTACTTTGACGTGATTATGTCTGAATCACTTGAAGATAATTGGCTCTCATTATTTTGGGACAGGTGGATTAATGTGTAAACGTTAGTCATTCCTGCATTAAACTAAGTTTAATTGTTCAGGGTTGGTCTCATGACACACTATATATGACCAAGCATGATTTGTTATGGTGTTCACACAAAATGAATTAAATCAATAATGTTTCTCTCTAACATGCCTTTTATTATGATGATAGTATTAGTTTAAGTATACATCAACGTCAGGGTTATGCGGTTGAAATGGATTAAGCCATTATTTCAAGAATTTGAATAAAACAAGCCTGGTTTGTCACAATAAAATTAAACCGAGATATCTTGAGCTCAAAATCTTTTCTAGCACTGAAAAAACTCTTGATTATCAAATGGTAAGGATAAACAACAAGCTGAAGATCTTGCTTTCTGGAGGTATTTGCATAAAAAAACAGTGATGATTATTTATCTTGTGATAAAATATATGGTTTTACTACAAAGTTGGCACTCTTGCTGTGCTGAGATAATGAAATTGCCATCACATGAAAGGAACAAGGTATATTGAATTAATTAGATGAAACTGGACTAAAGAGTTCGAACCCTCAGAGCAAGAAATTAACTGGTCCACTACAAAAACAAGCTTAGGATCAATTATCTCAAGATGAGACCAACTCAATATATCTCTAGATAATTGCTCGATGAAACCCTTTTGAATGACAAAACAAGCGTCAAATCTCTTTTCAAGATGACGAAAATATTTGACTGTTTTTACTAAACAAGTTTGTCACAATGACAGTTTAATAAATAACGAAAGTAACTTGAGATATTATGTTGACATAATGAGATAATGAAACTGATACAGATGAAAAGAAGTCTCCTGATGGAGGGTAAGGAGACAAAGAGGAAAGCTATGGCTAATAAAACTATCCAGCAGATTTCACAATAAAATATGTTGAAGATCTTCATATGCTAATGAAATGATTATCACAACAACAGAAGCTCAAGATCTTATCTCAAGATAGTCAGATTAAGTGTCTCTGGGTATTTACATGAAGATAACCATTTTCATTTTTTTTTTATTTGACTGAAAACACAATGAAATGGTTTAGCTGGTTTTCAGGTGAAAATGTTTCTTTTTACAGTTTTGCAGTATTGAATGCCGGAGCGCAAGGATACTAAGCCCCAAACGTTGTTAAAAATGAAACGGAAAACGGGTAGGGACCTTTTGATCTTGTCAGCACTGATAGGTTTCGGCATGGTTAGCTTTTCCAGTTATTCCAGGACTCTAAATTACACTCCTATAATGAATAATCCTCAGATGTTTGAGATAAGAAACTTGACCGGACAATTAAACAACAGGTTTTATGTGTTACAAAAGCGTGTAGGGAGTATTCTTGTTTCACAAGATGAGTAGCGTTGTTGTGATCCCATGGTTTGGTCTCACCGGTGACATCCTCTGCGTAACTTGTTGGTTTGAAAATCTGCTGTGAAGCTGATAAATAAGTGGCAGAGTCATCATTAGTCCCCGGAGCCCTTCAGTGGCAGCAGCGCTTAAATCCCCAACAGCCCATTAAGGTCAAACGGCGGCAGCAGGTTTTATTCGGTTATCAGCCTGGAGTTTTGTCAACATTTTGTGCCCGGGTTTGTTTGGGGAGGGAAGGTTCTCCTTCGTTGAAGTGATTTGTCTCATTTGCTCGACTGATTGCCTGCTCACTAATGGGCCACTTGTTCCCTTCTGCCACTCTCCCCTCGGTCACATTTGTGTCTTAGCTTCCAGTGCTTCATTTTAATTTATTCCTTCCTTACTTCTGTTTTTCTTTTTCTCCCTCTGTTTATGTGCTCTCGCAATGCTCCAGCTTCCTCTTCTCTCTAATTTGGTTCGCATAATTGATCCATCTGCTCAGTAAACTGCTGTATCTTATTTTCTGTTCTGCTTCTTCTTTTTACTTTTTAGTCGTCAATTCCTCGTTTCTTGCTCTGTAATTGGTATGTCTGTAACTCTCTGACCCTTCATCTCCCTCTCCTTCCCCTCTTCTCCCCCGTCCCAGTATCCAATTCCCCAGTTGTCTCTTCCACCTATATCAGTCCCAGAGTTTCTCTTTAAGCCCATTCAAACTGCCTTTGCTACTTTTAGTCTCCTACTCTCATTTTCTCCCCATCCTTCTGCTGGTAATGCCTACTCAACAGCCTCCAGCCTCCCTACAGACATGTGTTGCAGGCATCTGTACCTTCCTAACGAGGTTTTCTGTTTCTTTTCTCTTCTACTCATCAATCAGTGTTGTACACTTGTCCTCTTTCTATTTCTTTCCTAATGGGCAAAAACACCTCCTCCCAATCTGCCTTGGTGGGCATTTTTTTTTTAAAGGTTAACTTGTTTTGACGGCGTTGGACTCCTCTTCTGTCTCTCTTGCTTCCTCTGTCGTATGGTTCAGGCTACGGATCGACATCCAACACTTCAACCATGTCCTGCCCACACAAGTGTAACTGAAACATGCGCTTCGAATGTTTGCATGCAACACTTGAGGATGTCGAGTTGATTCAATGGCTGGAATGCTTGAGATAGAGAAAACTGAAGTGACGGAGCAAAGTCAAGTGACAAAGTGGGTAGAGAAAGTGGGCTAAGAAGAGAGGCAAATGGAAGCAGAGGCAGGATTTATTTGGTTTCAGCAAAGCTAACCTGTCACGCAGTATTGGGATCTGGCTGACAATGTCCACTCCCCTGCTGCTGGATGTATTCACACACTGCTCTTCCGCTGCAGGCAGTGGCTGAACCGGTAGCTTGACTCATCAAACAAGAATCTCACTCTAAAGGAGAAACGGGAATTACATCTGAAAGTTAAATCCTGCTGTGAAGAGTAATGCTGACGAGGACTTGAACAGAATAAGTCTTTGTACAGCTTTTGTGGTGGGAGATAAAAAGTCAAACGAATAATAAATCTACATTCATCTGTAGAGCTATATTGTACTATATACATTCATTGGCACTTCTGGTAAAATGTATAAAAAGCCTTTGAATTAAGCCACCTTTATATTGCAGTTACATCTCACAGTGAAATATTTGCTGCAGTTTCCCACTAGCAAGCTTTAATTATTCTCTTTTTATAAGGCTTTTATAAGTTTTTCTCAAAACCACAAATCTGCTTTATTTAAAGCAGGTTTTCGTATTTTTCCCATTTTCCCGTCATATCCCAAAATAACAAAATGTCATGGAAGTAGCTAACTTCTCGTAGACATTTCCTGACTTATGATCGATGCACATGTGCCCTAGTTGAATGGCATGTTCTCTTTCCTGTTAGTAGCTCAGAGAAACAAGCTTTTGTCAGTCATATTTTTATCCTAGGAAAAGGGAAGTAATAGATGAATTAATTAATTCTTGCTGGAGACTCTGATCAACGTTAAAGTAAGTTATGTAGATACATTTTTAGTGATGTTAAGCCATTATTTCTAAACTTGTTTTACGCAATCGCTGAAATGGGTTGGATTTGTCAGCTTGTAATCTTAGACTCAAACATTTTTGAGTGTAAGATTATGAATAAGATTATGCTGCTGGAACACAAAAATACTTCCCTTTTGTACTTGCACAGAAGGGAAGTACTCATTTATAGTTTAAAAAATCTTCTGTTCACATTGAATCAGCATAGAGCGTTATAGCGCTGATACAAATAAATGAACAAGTTATTTCCCCATGTTGTGGGAACCGCTGTGAAGCACTGCCAATAAAACATTTTTTTGGGTGTTTTCCTTCACTGGTGGCTCATAATGCTGCACTTACATGGTTGATCTCATTCTTCTTTGACCAAACAAAACCTAATATGGTCATTTAGGATTGTATGCAACCCTAGTACGATAAATGCTTTCAGTTTTACAATGCGCCAGCGTATTTAATTGCTCTAACTTACTACAGTAGAAATGAAATCTTTTTTAAAGTACAATGTGATAAAAAATTTCACTTCATTAACCTTCTCACAAAAAAATTATAGGACAGCTGTAATGAGTAATGTTTGAGCAACTTTTACAGAGATAGCACCAGATTATTAGTAATATGAGTAATTTATTCCCGACCAAATATTGTGATTATTGGGAGACATTTGCTGCAGTAAAAATAACAATACAATCGCTAAGACTAACGATACAAATGCTTTTATTACTAAAGCTTGGGCCAAGGCTTTCACTGACTAAAACTAAAGACATAAAACAAATAGGTTAATAAATGTTTATGGAATCCCTGTTGTTTCACTCTTTGAATATTTATAACACTGTGATTTATTAGGAAAACACTGAGACATTAATATTTAATACTAAGGGTAACATTATTTATACTTGCATTTGTGAGGCCTAAGAAGCCCCTCACAGCTGAGGCTAAGGCTAATGCTAACACTAATGCTAAAGACATAGTGTTTACATAACCATTTTGGTTTAGAATTTTTAAACCACTGGAAAAATTGGGTAATAATTGTGGTGATGATATTAGTAAGACTAAAAGTAACATTAGTAATGGTAAGATTCATGAGGCTAAATCTCAGGCTAAGGCTAATGCTAACTCTAAAATTAAACAATTAATGCCTAGTTTGGTTTAGTCAGTGGAGTATGCAATAAATTCTTAAAGAGACAGCATGACTTTGGGCATGATAAATATGTGTTTTATAGAGATATTTTTATATTTGAGGCTTTAAAACATTGATTGTTAGGAGAAAATTCTAATAATACAAACATGATATTAACAATATATGAACGCTAGGACTAAAACTAACACTTATTTCAAAGATATAAAATCTCATGTTTGGTCCATTCGTAGGAAAATGCAATGCAATCGACAAATTTTCCTAGAGGTCAGTGGTCTGACCCCATAACAGTACATTTTAAACAGTAAGTCAATTATAAAGGGCAGAAAATACGCTTATTGTTAAAAAACAACCTTATGGGTTTGTTTTGTTCAGTCAACTGGCCTCTGCTGGACATAATGATGCACTCAGTGCAAGGCGAAACAGAGGCACCATTGTTTTTGGTCAAACTTGGAGACCATCCTCCTTCCTCATCCCTGCAAACTCTTAATGCTTTCTATTCCTTCTAATCAAGGTGAATAGAGTATGGCCCCTGAAAAGGCTGTCTATTGTCCTCTGTTCCTTTCCCGTCCCTCTGCTCTGCACCACACCCGTAACAACGCACCAGTCTGTCTTTGAGAGGTAACCCTGGAGGAGAAGTGGTCATGTAACAGGAGATGAGCTGACGGAAGGGTTTTTGTGCTTTCTTTACCCCACCAAAGTGTGTTATTGGTCCTGAAAATTGGATATTTACTGGCTGCTGTATGCATAAATATTTATTCTGTACAGTCCTGTATAACTCTGCAAAGTAAAGAATAAGGAAAAGAAGAGTCTTTTGGCTTGACACAAAGCTACTGTATGTGTCTGTTCATACCCTTGGGTTGCTGAGCCATCTCAATGTTCCTGCTTTGTAAAAGAAACACTTTACCCGCTGTCCTTTACCCTTCTTCCTATTTTGCCTTTTTTTTTAAAAACCCTGTGGCTGATTCGTGCTCTAGTGATTCATGAATTCTTCTCCAGCGCTACACAGTCATGCAGGACGCAATGCATGAGTGTGGAGTTTCAGAAGAAGTCTGATTGCTGGAAGGGAGGTGAGGGAAGCAGGGAGGGAATGTGCTTCGATGCCAGCCGTGATTAGAGCAGTGCCACTCGCCGCCTAAATACACATTTAAATAGATACAGCCTGAGGACTGTAAGGAGGAGTGGGGGCAGGAGAGAGGTGAGGAAAGGATGTGACTTCTCTGCTCATGTAAACTAACACAATTGTTCTGGTTTTAAATAGAAGTCCCTGAGGCTCCATCTACCAACTTCTAACTTTTGTAGCTAATTTTCTGCTTCATCCTTACACCGTCTTCCACTTTGCTTATGACACAGAATTGCTTTATCTGGCATAGATTATTAATGTCTCCGTTGACGTTATTTTTTCCATTATCCTCCTCGAAACCTCCTTGTCTGTCCACTCATTAGGCCACCATCCCTGTGCCAGTTTCTTCCACTCTCTTCCAATTTATCTCCCCTCCCCTCATTCCTTTGAGATGACTCTTCCTCCTTCCTCTCTTCATCACCTCACCTCATTGTGTCTTTGCTTCATGTCTCTCTCTTCCTCCTTATTCTTTACACTGCATGCATAATTTTTTTCTTCTCCTTGAACCTGACTTGTCATTTGTATCTCAGGTCTCCAGACATCGGGGTCAACTCAATCAAAAATCGTAGTATTTCCACACTTTCTTCCCTGTCCCATGGTCAACATGGTAAATATTGTACTTAAAAACGCTGCTCCAACCAACAAGTCTTTTCTTATGTTTTTTTTTAAAGTAAAAGGTTTATCCCTCCATCAATCCATCCATTCAACCGTCTATCCGACTGTTCATCATTTGGTCAACGTGTCCATTTATTGGTCTAAAGTGTTCATTCACCCTCTACACCTATTTACCCATATAATTGTCCATTGGTCAAAAACTATATATATCCATGAATCCATCCATTTGTTCCTCATCAGTTTCGTAGGTCTTCTATCAATGGACCAACTACCCTTTGATCTGCCCATTTAACAATTTCTCCTTATATCTGCCACCCAATAAGTCAGTTTGCCCAGCCATCCATCAATCTGTCCCTACACTGATCCATCGGTCAGTCTAAGAACTTGGGAACTTTGAGCCTGGGAAAGTATAAGATTTTGACTTTAAAAATGTGTCCATCCCCCTGATGTGGACCTCCTCATCTTTATTTCCAAGGCTGAGTCCAGTCACTCTAGGAAGGAAGCTCATTTCAACCACTTTACACCTGACCTTGTGTTTTTTTGTTTTGTTTTGGTAGTGATCCATATCCCTTTATCGTAAAGGATGGTTGGAATGCAGACAGACTGGTAGATTAAGAGCTTCTGTTTTTGGCTCAGCTCTTTTTTCACTGACGGGCTGGGGCAGCCACCACATAACTGCAGATGAGACCCCGATCCATCTAGCCATCTCCCACTCCACCCTTTAAACATTCATGAACGGTACATTATTTCCTCTTCATCAGGCGGAGACTGACCCCAGCCCTGAAGGAATAGTCATCCATTGTTTTGGCCTCAGACTTTGAGGAGCTTACTCTCATCATGGGCTGCTTCACACTCCTCTCCAAACCACTGAAGTGCACGCCGAAGGCCATGCCTTAAAGATGACAACAGAAAGATGAGACCCAAACCCAGGTTTCCAAACCAGAAACCATCCTGTCTCAAACTACACCTTGAGTCTGTCTGCTTTAAATACCCAACCTTGAGTTCCAGTCTTTGCTCTTTGCACCACTCGTCCCTTTTGCTCTTGTTTATTTACCCAGTGAGAGATGGAGGTACGGGGCTGTCAGGATGGATTGATGGATGACGGGAGGCCACGGGTAAGATGCTCTGGGCGTTTGATTGACGTTCATGTCACTCAGGATAATACTTACAGAATTGGCTGCTTTGTTACTGTGAAAAGGTTCCTCAGTGGATGCCTCACTGGCTCTATGAAGATGCCTTGCAGGGCTTTTCAGATCTAACGTAGTTTTTTATTCCGCAGCCTGAAAGCTCTCCCATCTGCTAATAGTAAAGCTTTCTTCAGACATGTATTGGCATTTTCAAACATCCCCCATCGACAGAGGCACTCTGCTGCGCTTACACGCCTGCCCTTTAAAAAGCTCGTCCCTTGAAGATGGCATAATTATGCAGTGTCAAGGTGCGACAAGCTGAGCAGAGTTGCATTAGCAGAATTAATATGCGCGGCAAAGGAGAGAGTCTATCCATGATCTTCTAATGCTTATAGCCTCCCAGTCCCCTCCACACCTTTAAAAGCCATCACACTCTGGAGCTAGTTATCTCAGCAGCCATCACAGCTAATGCACATAGGCCTTTGTGCACAGCAGTTGATTTTAGGAGTGGCGTAATTTTGCTATCGCTATTCGTTTGCCATACGAAATGTGCGTAAGAATAATTGTTAGCGACACTGGGGTTAATTGACCTTGAATATGATGCAGTATTGGCTATGATATTGTAGTTAAAACTGACTGATTGTATAGGATTTGATTTTTTTTTATTACGTTTTTTAATGGAAGATAGAAATCGTATTTAGTTCTTATGAGATTCCAGAAAATGGACACCAGATACCGAGTTATCAGATTTATTGTCTATTAAGATCAATTATCATTTGTAAAGCTGGTATTACGGTGTTTCTCTGTAAATCTTTCAAGACTGTTGACTTGCTAAAAGTCCTGCAGGAAAAATAACTTCTCATTTCTATTTTTGATCTTGTTTCTGCTCCAACCGCTGATGAAGTAATGTTACGGTTGACAGATTGGACCCAGAGTCCTGCAGTGCAGCTGCCTTCTGTGTCCTTTTTCTTATCTAAGGCAGGTCAGCACAGTGAGTTTTGAAGCTTGAGCTATCACACAGCTTATCACACGGCCATGCACTAGCTAAAAGTGTAAACTCGTATAATAAAATTACATTTTATTTAGCTCTCAAATGTTTAGATTAGGATTTTCTTAAAAATATGATTTTTAAGATACTATCTGTGCTGGTGAAACAAGAATCATGTGTAAAGTCGTGAGATTTTACTTGCATAAAAATGACTTGGTCAAATCGCTACATGAGGAGCTGTTAATTTGATAATTTGAGTTTAACATTAAAACACTGACATCCTTTGACTGGACTGAAGGCCTCAAAATTATATTTTTAGTTTATCTCCCAGATTTTCAAGATATTTGAAGTGAGATTCTCTAAAAAGGTTATACCTTAAGTAGGATAACTTATTTGGTACAAATCCAGAATGATTTGTTCAAGTGGCTGGAGCTAACAGCTAGTCTGAGAAGAGCCAAGTCCCTAGTGGAGTTCTACCATCTTAACTCAAAAGCAGTTTATGAGAACACTATTTTAAGAACCTACACATAAGAAAGAAAATTATTTATACAGGAAATGGAGGTTAGAGGCGGCGCACCACCAGTCATGTTCCTGTGTGAAACGCTCCCCAACAATGGAACGTGTAAAGTGTTCCTGCTTATTTGATGTATAAAACTAAAACGGTATAAAAAGAGAAAAATATATCTTTTAGTGTTTTTAGTGGACCCCAGAAGTCGTTGGCTTCAGAGCAATTTATCTACATATGCCTATAACCTTTTAACCAAACTTAACTTAAAAACGATCCTTAAAATATGTGGAGAGGAAACAGTGAATTCCTTGACGGCTACGAGGAAGCTGATGCAGGAGTGCAGGTCACTCTTTGTGCTGGACAAAATGGGGTCTATGTGAAGCTTAAAGGTTTGAAACCTAACTCGGTAAACATCTGAAGCACAATGTCAGGACATCCGGGCAGGCTTAAAGCCTTTTAGAACAATTGGTGTGGAAGTTGGAAATTAGCTCTTTAACAAAAGCTTGTTTAGAGAAACAACAGGTTGTGGACATCACACATTTACAGTTAAGTCAAGTCAAGTTTATTTATATAGTGCTTTTCAGCAACAAGGCACTCAAAGCGCTGTACATGAGGAAAAACATTACAATGATACAGAACACAGGAAAACAAATCAAATGACACTAATAACCCTTGGGAGTAATAATAATTAATAATCCTTCCGGGTTTACTGGTAAAAATTGGTTCCAAGCCACTCTTAATAATAAAGCATCTTATGCTAAAAGATGAATTCTAACTAGGGAAGCTGAGTCACTGGTACAAAACAGCTTTATTCCACATTTTCAGGTGCCAATAATATATTGCTTTCACTGATACTGAAGTTGAACTAAGTAATAACAGTCCATTGTAGTCTAACTAAGAAAGCTGGATCATTGGTGTCAGAGCAGCTATAGTCCAAATTTTCTATTAGTAAAAATGTTTGGTTTTCGCTGGTAATCCTTCTGATAAAACTAAAAATCTATGGTTTTCGGTGGCAGTTGATTTAGTTGTTGTGATTTTTAAATGAAGACTGTTTTTAGTTTACAGCAAGAGTTTTATTATCTTTATTGCTTTCAATATAAATAGGATGCCTGCTTTCTTCATTTGTGTGGAAAAAAAACCCATTTATTTTCCAGTTGATTTTTGTAATCCTTGAGTTAAAAAAAAACGTCTGCCCCCACTACGAAGCAAGTTCAACAAATCCAGGTTTTTCACTGAGATCTGCTTTAACATTTTGGATGAATCTGGTTTTCAACTCCATAGGTCGTATAACGGTTAATAACTTCGACAGGTGGAGTTAGAATAGGAAGAACGAGCAAAGTGAAGAGGCAGGATTAAAGCTAGCTGCAAAACAGAAAAAACGAATAAAAAGTGAATAAAATCTCAAAACCAAATTATTAAAGCATGTATTTCATTACTGCGAAAGGTATTGTATGGTGGCACATGTAAAACATCACAGGAAGGGTTTAAACTGAATCCCTTCAGAAATCCTAACAGTTTTTGATACTTTGATACTAAAATGTATATCTTTAGTGTTCTACACTTGTTAACAACAGCAACACTGAAGAGTATGGTATATTTCATTCTGAAAAGATTAAATTTCTGAGTTTCTGAAAACCGGTCACCTGTCGACGCTGATCAAGCTAAATATTAATGAATTTAGGTCTTCAGACATCGTCTCAGTGGAACATAAAATTTCACAGTAATCAGTCTGGTAGATAAGTACAAGATATCACTGATTTTCTCAGAAACAGGCGTTCATGCACTGCTGCCCTTTTTTAATTCATTTTATTGTTACATTTCTTTCATGGAATTGATTGGTTGGTATATCTGGTCTGTAACCTGCTCAGAAGAAGGTTAGACTAAGAATACTGTGGTGATATACCACAATATCACCATCTTAGTCTAATCTGCTCAGGAGCAGGTTAGACTAAGATGGTGATATACCAAAGTAAGAACTGAAAAGGTTCTTGATACTAATAATAACTGCACTGAAGCTGTAGTTATGGCGATAAGCCACCAATCCTGCTTCCTGGTACCGGCTCCAGATCATATATTCCCAACCTTTTCAGAGTTGAACTAATAAAAAGGTTTGTCTGTCTAAAATGATAAATAAGGGTAAAAAGGGGATCTTTGGGGTTTGAGCCGTTGGTGGTAAAGGTGAGTAGAGATTAATCAGTTGCAACCCTGCTATAATTTGTTTTCATAATGAAGGTATTGGAATCAGTTAATCAGTATAATATTTGCATAGTGCCCTGTGCCAAAGGTGGAAATGTTTGAACGAGTGAGAGGCTGCTTTCAGGGCTGGCTGATAAATTGAGGTCATGGGCTAGCATAGCACAAAATCATTAGATCACCTCACAGTTGACAAACCCCATTTGTGCTGAGTCTGTAATGGCAGAAATGGCTGGCGAAAAGGGGCTCCAGAGACTCCTGTGAATGCATGCAGCCGGATGGGAAAAGGGGAAAAGATGAGTGGAGGGTATGCAGTTGGAGGTAAATGTATGTTGGCAGTAGCCAAAGGCTGGAAAGGCGTGACGGCACAGTTGGGAAGGAAGAGAGGAGCCGGTTACTGGACCATCAGTGGCGGTAATGAGACACAGGTGCAGCTTGAGGTGCTGAGGCCTCCTCAGCAGAAAAGGATTGGGGTAAGCTTAGAGATAAGTAAAAGATACAAGAAGAAGAAGATGGAAGACTTTCCCTTTTGATGAAAATGATTGCTTATTAGCATGTGCAACCCCACAGGACGACTTGAACAATCACGCTGAAACAGTAGGTGCCCAGACGTGCCATTAATCAAAGCGCCATATCTTTATCTATTTTAGGCACATGGTTAGAAAACTCAAAATGGAACACATGGAAAAATGGCAATCACTGAAACAGTTAAAGTTCTCTTTGTATAATACATTATGAAAACGTTTCAACACTGGAACTGATTTAAGCCATTGACTCTTGCTAGCACTGGTAGGATGGTTACATGCATTTAATACGCTATATAATATGATCCTGTATATGACTCTCTCTTGTCTTCATTTGGTATAAATCCAGATTAGCTGGGAGACCGAAACTGAGGCTGAAGTTAATGGCTAATTTGGGGGTGTCCTGCGCACATTTAGATGTGTATCTGCTTAAATGAACTTGACCTGAAAAAATGTAGGTCATTACCTGGTAATTTGTCCATTGGATTCAGGTGTGTTGGAACAAGAATGCACCTAACAAATTGCAGCACTGCAACACTCACGGACAGGAGTTTAAGAAACCTGGCTAAAGGTTTAAAAAATTGCATTTGCGAGGACCGTAAAGTCCGTTTTAGGTCCTGGCCCCTCTTGGACTAGCTGTTAGCTTTAGCCTCCTGGGTCCGACTAATCTAAATTTACAGGGGTTGGACAATGAAACTGAAACACCTGGTTTTAGACCACAATAATTTATTGGTATGGTGTAGGGCCTCCTTTTTCGGCCAATACAGCGCCAATTCATCTTGGGAATGACATATACAAGTCCCACAGTGGTCAGAGGGATTTTAAGCCATTCTTCTTGCAGGATAGTGGCCAGGTCACTACGTGATACTGGTGGAGGAAACGTTTCCTGACTCGCTCCTCCAAAACACCCCAAAGTGGCTCAATAATATTTAGATCTGGTGACTGTGCAGGCCATGGGAGATGTTCAGCTTCACTTTCATGTTCATCAAACCAATCTTTCACCAGTCTTGCTGTGTGTATTGGTGCATTGTCATCCTGATACACGGCACCGTCCTTCAGGATACAATGTTTGAATCATTGGATCGACATGGTCCTCAAGAATGGTTCGGTAGTCCTTGGCAGTGGGAATTTGGTAAAAATAACATTTGTATTGGAGCACCAATAGTGACCACACCTTGTCAGGGTAAACATCCTCACATGTAGCACTATGATTTAAACAGTGTTTCAGCACCTTTTCCTGTGCAGTTTGTTTGCCCTTTTTCTTCTTTAGGGCCTCATCTTCTCTCCCTTTTCCCCATCTCAGTACAGCACCTTAGTCTTTCTTAACCTTTGCCCTCACTGACCTCTCTTTGCTGGCAGTAAAGAGAGGTCAGTTTGGGCTGCCATTTAACAGTACAGCACTGTTAAATGGCAGCCCAAACCATCACTGATCCACCCCCATGCTTCACTCTGGGCATGCAACAGTCTGGGTGGTACGCTTCTTTGGGGCTTCTCCACACCGTAACTCTCCCGGATGTGGGGAAAACAGTAAAGGTGGACTCATCAGAGAACAATACATGTTTCACATTGTCCACAGCCCAAGATTTGCGCTCCTTGCACCATTGAAACCGACGTTTGGCATTGGCATGAGTGACCAAAGGTTTGGCTATAGCAGCCCGGCCGTGTATATTGACCCTGTGGAGCTCCCGACGGACAGTTCTGTTGGAAACAGGAGAGTTGAGGTGCACATTTAATTCTGCCGTGATTTGGGCAGCCATGGTTTTATGTTTTTTGGATACAATCCGGGTTAGCACCCGAACATCCCTTTCAGACAGCTTCCTCTTGCGTCCACAGTTAATCCTGTTGGATGTGGTTCGTCCTTCTTGGTGGTATGCTGACATTACCCTGGATACCGTGGCTCTTGATACATCACAAAGACTTGCTGTCTTGGTCACAGATGCACCAGCAAGACGTGCACCAACAATTTGTCCTCTTTTGAACTCTGGTATGTCACCCATAATGTTGTGTGCATTTCAATATTTTGAGCAAAACTGTGCTCTTACCCTGCTAATTGAACCTTCACACTTGGCTCTTAATGGTGCAATGTGCAATCAATGAAGACTGGCTACCAGGCTGGTCCAATTTAGTCATGAAACCTCCCACACTAAAATGACAGGTGTTTCAGTTTCATTGTCCAACCCCTGTATATAAAATGATGCCAAGGAAGTTATCTACTGCAGAACATTAACATGTTCACTTATAACCTTACAACAGAACCTCTCAAAATTTCAGAATTATTAACTTTTTGTTGGTGCTTGCTTGATGGACAAGCTTGCGGACTTTGTGTGAACAGCGGCCAGCAAAGAGAGGTCAGTGAGGGCAAAGGTTAAGAAAGACTAAGGTGCTGTACTGAGATGGGGAAAAGGGAGAGAAGATGAGGCCCTGAAGAAGAAAAAGGGCAAACAAACTGCACAGGAAAAGGTGCTGAAACACTGTTTAAATCATAGTGCTGCATGTGAGGATGTTTACCCTGACAAGGTGTGGTCACTATTGGTGCTCCAATACAAATGTTATTTTTACCAAATTCCCATCTGTTAAAGGAATAAAATATGTTATGAGAGGAAGAATCTGAACAGCAAACAAACACAGGCTACATGTTGGGGAGGAAGGAAAGTGCAACCTAGAGCAGAAAGACTCAACAAGTGTGCCTCCATAGTTTGTTTGAGTTTTAGGCATCAGAGAGGGTGGTAGAATGGCTTTTGTATTCAGTGGGTAAATATTTTGGAAAGGCATGCTGTCAGGAGTTTGTTCTTTCAGGCGAAGGATGCACGGTAGATAGCAAGCTAGAGAGGAACCCTGGGGCAGCAGCTCCGTTTGTCTCACCACGAAGAGAGACACGAGTACAAACCAAGCTTTGTCCCGCAAACGGGCTTCATGAAATGTTAGAGCTAGCCGTGAGAGCTCAGAAAGACGCAGAAACTGCTTTTTTCTTTCCCCTTCATTTGCTGCCAAATGACATTGCTTACTCTTCTACGGGGTTGCCCGCACTACCAGAGGCTGGTATCATGAATGAACAATGCGTACTTCTCAGGGTCTCTACTTCATCTCGCGGAGGGGCTTCGCTGCAAGCCAAAGATGTACTATATTGTTTACTATACATATATTCCAGCAGCCACTGCCTTGTTAGTGATGTTTGTCTATTTTTCTTACATTGGAGCACAAATAAGTGGATGAATCATAAAGGCAAAGCGAACATGCACAATGATCTTCGTGCCCCGAGTAGTGGGTTATATCTTCTTCTTTTGCTATTGTGTTGTGGCAGGACGTCTCGAGCTGTGGGATAAGAGGGATCATTCATTCACCTCACACTCAGGATACTCTACGCCCCCTCCCTCGGCCTTTCATCTTTACTCTCACAAGCTCCTCTTGTTCTGTCAGTCTGGGTGAAGGGAAAGAAGACTGGTAGGAGGGGAGGAAGGGAGCAGGAGGAAGGATGTCAGGGAAAGGGTGAGAAGGTAAAAGATAGCAAGTGATCTGAGTTTCCTGTTGTATGCTGAACAATCCGACAACCTGACCCCCCAGCATGATTCCTTAACCTTCGTTGCAGCAAACGTTCGGAGGGGGATGTAACAAGTTACAAAATGTCAGCTCTTCTGCACTGCTTCCCTTTAATTGTATCATTCTCATCCCTCCCTCACAGTTCTGCCTTCCCATCGTTTGCTTCTAGCCTTCCTCCTCCGTCCATCCCTCTCTCTTTCCCCCCGGAGCTTGCCTCAATGGGTTGGTTCCAGTCTGTCTGTTTGCTGATGACTCCACTCGGAGCAGATGTGATGCTCAGCAGCTGTTGGTTTGCTTTGCAGCGCTCCCCTAAGATGACTCTCATGCTCTGTTTTATCTAAACACAGTTTCCCCACCCCTCCCTCATTCTCATTCTACTTTGCTACTCGGCCGCAAATTGGCGAGTTTAATTTCATTTTCAGATGCCTTTTTGTTTTCCGCTGACCAGACCCATCAGTTCATTCCACTTCCGAGTGTCCTCTGTGCAGCTGTTGATGTTTTTAAGGGTTTAGCAATTTTCTTTTGTATTAACAGTAAGTCAGGGAATTTGTTTGTATGCTACATGAATGCCAGCTGTCACACTGTGATTGTCTGATGCAAATGTCAGCCTTTGGTGATGGGTTTCAACAGCATGAAAAGAAGATCATTGTTCCCATGTGAAACCTGTTGAAGTAAAAGAGAAATATTGAATATTTTTTATTCTCCCAGTGACAGCGTTGTTGAAGAGCAGAGCTGGAGTTGAGGTTAGATATTCACTGGGAAATCTGCTGGTGACTGGAATAGGCAGATTTTTTAATTCATTTTTTTCTCATCAATGGTCCTGAATGGTGACGAGATGATCTCAAGATTAGAAAAAAGACCTTTTTTTCCCTGATTTTTCGAAATAAACAAATATAATTTAGAAAGGCTTAATTGTGAAGAACTAAAACAGTATTAATCAATCTGTGGATAGACTTTTCATTGTTTGACGAGCCTTTTCCAGTTGGGAAGATGTAATTTATCATGATCTAGTGTGCACCAGTGGTGTTCATAAGACCGCAGAAATATATCCCCATTCTCTAAATTTACCAGCTTAAAATGAACAGGTAATATTTAAATGAAACGAACAAAGTAATTTTTTTGTAGAAAAGAAATCTGTAAATTATTGCAACATTTAATTCAAACATTAAAAAGGTCTTGCCCTTTCTTTCATCACAAAGGCAAACAAACATACTCTTTTTGAACTAGAAAGGTTTTGTGAATTTTCACCAACATGATCAGGAAATGGCCTCCGTTTCTCTGAAAGCGATTGTTGTATTTAGCCAAGTTTAATTTTTACTATTGTTGGTTTGCTCAATGGCTCCACAAAATCATTCCAAGTGCAGCAAATGGCCCACCAGCCGCACTTTGGAGATCCTTGGTCTTGATAGATTTAATGGCTGGCAGGATTTCATCCCCTTTTCATGTCTTTGTTTCTCTTTTCTTTGGCTTCTTATTAATCATTTCTTCATCCTTATGTTGCTGTTTTGGTACATTTTCTGTGAACCTTTGTTAATAATATTTGTTAGGTTGAATGAAAAGATTCACACTTTTTGTCAGACTTGTTGACTCACCATACGAAGAGCTACCAGGTCGCACCGCCAAAACTCTTTGGTGTGAATGTTGTTACCGAGTGAAGAAGACTCAGTATTAGACATTTTTAGTATCAGGGAGGTGTTAAAGTCACAGGAAGCACAGAGATATAAATTTATAAATATAAATATTTAAAATGAAACTGCATTTGTGTGTGTGGCTTTTTCAGGCTAATAAAAGGAGAGGGCAGATAACGGGAAGGCGAAATGAAGAACGACAAAGCTGTTTTATATTTTTAAATGTTATGGACCATGCTAAATTTAGAAATATCAGCAGGTTAATGAAAATCTTACGTTTAAGAAAGTTGAGACAAGGAGCTAAATTCTCAAGGGAATACACATAAAGGCCGCTGTTTTAGTAGAGCTAGTCGTGTTAACCACGCTAATCACCATTATAAGGCGGTGTAGGTAAAAATGTCAACCCTGTAATCATTTTCCCTGATTTTATAATGATGAAACCCTGTTTTACACAGACTGCTCTCTCACTGTGGCGTGACATGGTCTCATTACATTAAATAAGGGCCGATCACAGCAGTGCTTTGTGTTGTTTTTACCTCTTAAAGAGAAATCTTAATATTTTAGCAGCAGGTCAAAGCTATAAAAAAATTGGTCACAAAATCCTGCTGCCTCTCTAGTTGAAATCTCCAAATTGGGGATGTTGTTTATATTGAGAGGGAAAAAAAATGAACTTGGACAGATGAAGGGTGAAGGAATAGATTTTATTAAAGCCAGAATCCCACAGCAGTCTGCCTTTTCACACGCCCTTATTACCTTTATTAGCTGTCTGTGTCTGAGAGCTGGCCAGTGAGCACATCATCTTCTGACAGGTGCTTTCTTGTTTGATGTCAGAGGGAGGAAAATTTAAAAAAAAATCCTGTCATTTGAGAAGGTGAGCGGTGCATTCTCTCTACTGTGATGACTTCAGCCTGGATAAATTTGTTTCCGGACAGTCTTCTGGTTGGATCTGAGAGTGTGCACGCACGTGGCACATCTGTAAATTGGTTTGCTCTGATCTCCTAGAAATCTAGGATCAGTGCGGCGGATCCGGCAGCTAATCAGCACTCGGAGCTTACACACAGGAACGTCAACCTGTGCTCCGTTGTGGCAGCTGGAATATTGCTGCGCTAGGGGTTTAATCGCTCCAGAAATCCCTTAATTGGAAAACGTTACATGCAGTCTAATTTAAAGACTCTGAGATAAAATATGGTTGTGAATGTGTGGGTGAGATGTGGCTGTTTGTGTTGCAGACACACAACCGAAACGCTGATAAGGGATATTGAGCGCCACTTTGCCCCATGCTTTCAGATGATAAGATTACAAGGCCAGAGGTGTCTCTCTTTGCACTTTAGCCTCTCTGGGCTCTCTCTTCACATGGTGGCATACGGCAGAGCATCAGTGGGAATTTCATAGCGGGGGAATCATCACTCATTCCCAGTTCCCCTTTGAGGACTGCGCTAATTAGCCGGCGTCTGTGATTAGTTGGCTCGCGTTTGATCTGCTCTGCCTGTCTCCCCCTCTGTCGAGAAGGCTGCGTCCCTGAGCTGTGATTTGACTGTGAGGTGCAGGAAACACACAGAAAACTAAAAGACAGATGCGCAGAGGTGTTCGCGGAGGCAGATTTTATTTTCCAAAGACACAGCAACCGACCTCAGAGACACAGGATCATACACCAGCAGACAGCTGCAAACAAACACTCCTACTGTGCTTCATGTAGGGAGATCAAGTCTGTTAATATTTCACCACTGCATACCATGAACTGTGTTTACTTTCTTTTTCAAGGTTTGAGCTTGTCAATGAAATTCCCCTGAAAATCCAGACAAAACATGGCAGCAAGTATGTGGGCGGCTGGCTGGAAAGTGGATTTCCTTTAACTCTGGGTGATTACAGCTAAAGATGGCTGAAATATGAATGTAATTAAATCTGTTCAAGTCTCTCCTCGCTCCCCTTTTGGGTTTAGTCTCGATAGCAAATCACAGCAGGGGGGATGCCCATGCTGCGTTTAATATAACACAAAAAGGAGAAAGTCTTTGGTGCGTGACACAGCACTGGTCCAATTACACAGAGACTGTGATATTGAAGGGCTCCTCTGTCCTTGAAGCCAGACGCTGGAGCATAGCAGGACCATCTCTCCATTTGTGCCTCCATACATCTATCCCTCACTTCCCCAATCCTCGGACTGTCACGCCGCCTTATGGCGCAGGTCATAAACAAAGGCAGCCTCAACCTGGTGCAATAACTACCTGACAGGAGATCGCTCCAGCACTAGTGGCGGCCCTCGAGTGTTTGTTGTGCTCCTCTTTATGATCCTTCACAAGGGACTTCAGTCTACTGAGAGGGCGATCACCTCTAGCCCCAGTGTATCCGCAAAGCAGTTTGAGGGGAAAAAATGTTAACCCTCTTCTGTTTAAAATATGAGAATATGGTTCTTAGACTGTGGTAAAAGTATCACTGGTAGTGCTTGGGCTGTGTGTATTGGAAGGTTAATTCTTGTGAAGGACGGCTAAACCAGGAGCAAGTGGTGGTTGCCATCCATGCTGTGTTCGGTGCAGCGCCGAAGTTGGAATGTGGATCTGGGAGTACACTCAACTAAATTATATTGCTGTTCAAAAACCAGTGGGATTTGCTAATTGACGTGCTAAGTGGCCAGGCTAACGGCTGTTAACAGTACCAACTGATAGCATACAGGCAGACGATACTTTATTAGGTTCAGATAAACAACATTTTAACAATACTGTTGACACAAGAATCTAGAGGAAGAATCACAGAGTAATTCAGTGCTGGCCCTCTACCACATGTCGCTGCACATTGCTGGTCAGCTGACTGCAGGAAGGCTTCTACTTTATGTTCCTTTGTTACCTTGAAACAGTCCTTTTAGCTGTGTGGAAACATGTGTAATAATAATTATTTCAGACGCCTTAGAGATTACCGAGATACCAGGCTTCGGTTGAGGAACTGGTTCAGGAATGGACAGATTTGTGACTGATTAACTTCTTTCTCTTTTTTATTTTTGCCTGATAGTCTACAGAGGTTTTTGGAGCTTAATTTACTGTAGTTAATCCCATTTTTGTTTTTGCTATTTTAACTGTAATTTTTTATGCAGTGTATCGTAACACTCAAGAAGCATTGTTGCTCTTTATGGTTCACTGGAAGACTTGGCCTCACTCTGTGTCAGGAGAAGATTAGTTTTTTATGGGTTTTGAACTGAAGATTTATTTTACTTGCATGCTGGAAATGTTTCAGTAAGATCTTTCAGGTGAAAGTGACTCACGGGTAACAGATTTTCTGTGTCCTAAGAGGAAAATGTCAAATTGAAAACAAAGGCACTTCAGTAACTGTTGATTAATAAAATAAATTGTCACCTCATTGCACAGGCCTTTGGTAGTTTATTTCCTATTTATTGATCAGCCAGGCTAAAGATAAAACTCTATTTGTAAGCCTGGCTGCATGGCTGGAGGATATATTGACCAGCACAGAGCTCCTGTCAAAGAAAGCAGTCAGTAAATGACATTAAAGGGATTTCACATTGTTTCTGCACAGACGCATCATGGTTGTACTTTGTCTCCGACTTCACATTTGCCAACATGTCACAAAAAGCCCATGTAATTAACCAGCCAGAACGCTAACCTGCTACGGTTACAGTGTGTGTCTAACGGGAAAACTTCACCGCAGTGAATGGGATCTAATTGGGCCAAAATTAATTCCAGTTAAGCAATCACTTATAGAGGGATAAAAGGAGCTTTAATGGTGAAGCGCTGCAGGTTTGTGCAGTTATTCTTTTCCCACTGTTGGAAATAATTTATGAAGGCTTTTTGACCTTGTCCCTTTTTATCTGCAGGTTTAATAGCTTATCAGTCCACGACAGAAACAGACAGAACGGTATTGTTCTCAACTTTATTCCTTTTATTAGATTCTTCTGTGGCTAACTAATTATGCGAGCGCTGCATCACTCGGTGGACTTAGAATTTTAACTTTCATCTTTTTTGTAGATTTTAATAATGTTACGGTTTTAAATGATAATTGAAGTTTTTTTGTCTGCTTTTCTGTATTTCCACAAATTCCCCCTCTATTATTTTACCTTAAGAGTTCCCATTCATCCATCCTGCCACATCTTTTTACTTTGTTCAGTATAATTGTGTTTAACATACTGGCTTCAGGGAAAATATCAGGTTATGATCTCCGTTTTGTTTGATCCGTCTCCTTGAGCTGCATTTTTGTCTATCGGTTGTTCATTCAGCCGTCTATCAGCTTCAAAACAATACACAATGTTCCCGAGGCAAGTTGTCATAGTGACTGCTCATCAGAGAATAATCAAAGTTGATCTAAACATTACGTACAAAGGGAGGAGACGGAGGCAGAGCCGGGAAGCAACCCTGAGCAGAAGTTCATCATGTTTCTTTGTGGCGTTAATAAAGCCTGAAACCTCTCTTCCTTTCCGCCTCAGTTTCATTCCCTCCCTCTGTGAGGAACGCCTTCCCCTCCCTCCATTATGCCAGCACTGATAGGTGGAGCGTGTTGGTTTCATCTAACCTGCCTTTTATTCTGACTCGAAGACAAAAGGCCGTTCCCCTCCAACCCCCCCGGCTCGTTGCAGACCTGCGGGAAGATAACTTTGACGCATACAATGCAGCTGCACTAATATACAAAGAATGCCTCCTTTTTAACTTTTTAATTGCTTCGGTTATCTTTTTTTGTCACTCACTCATGTCCTTTTGTTCTGTTCTTTAACATCCTGCATGTCTGATGTTTACTAATTGTTGCTATCTTCCTGCTTCATTGTGGCTCCGTTTGTTTTTCTGTAATTCACAGGGAGTCACGTGTTCTCATTGTGCTTTGAAAGTGCAGGTGGACTAATCAGATATTCATTTCTTTTTATTCTTTGAGCAATTAACTGCAGAGCTCCATTGAGATGAGTCACAATCACAAAGAATCATAATAACTCTGATGTTGTATTTTTTTTAATTGGCAGGGGTTGATATGAGATCCTCGCTGTATCACAACCTTGAGTAAAATCATCACGCCAATACCAGTTTTTAGCAGATTCTAATTACTCTTTAAGAACGATAAGGAAATCTAAGATCGGGTTAGAAAATAGTATTTCTGGCCTTTCTACTGTTTGCAGTCATTCATGTTAACAAAAGAGGCGACATCACACCATGTGTGAGAGCACAGTCACTGTGAAACAGGTTTACCATTTTATTCTGAAACAAAGACGAAATGATTTGGAGTGAATTGGCAATCATTGCAATTTGCAAGACTAGCATCACTAGGTCTCCTCACAGACCTCACAGATGCATAAAAAGGCTAACTTTGAACCTTCTTCTCTCGGTAACTACATACACACTGAAACGTTTTGAGGTTATTGTGACCTCGTAGTGCGGTGCATTCACTGATCCAAAACAAGACAAGATTTCTTTTATTATTTCCAACCGACCTATGTCCCAGGACGTTGCAACCAAGCTGAAAATTGGCTTCCTGTCGTTAATGGATTTCTTAGTGCATCTGTAAAAATATAAATAAGAATAAACCAAAAATTTATTCAGTGATCTAATTGCTTTTCTCTCAACAGAAAAGCAATACATTTACAGACATGGAGAGAAGGAAAACATGAGTGAGTGTTGATAGTATCTCTGTTTGAAAACAGAGATACTTATTAAATTTGATCAAACTATTTAGCTAAATATTTAGAAAATTCTTGGATTAAATTTAACATGCTTATTACACAGATTATTATCTCTTTCTGTTCTGATCTTTTATAGAGCAACACAGTGAGCATAGAAAATGATTATCTGATTATTTAGTCGGGCCGACTGCACTTTCAAAAGGTGTTGCCCTGATGAGTGATAGGTGGCGCTTCCAATCAGCCTTCTTTGTTTTTCTTGTAAGCAAAAGAGATGCGTAGACATGACAGGCTGTGCACAGCAACAGGTGAGGGATGGGGGAACCCGGGTGACTCTCAGGGTTTGGGATAAAAACTGTAGCCTTGATACTGATGACTAACCTATGCCTACTTTAGATCATTTTCTTCTTTGAGCCAGAAGTTATTGTGTGCCACTCCTTGCATACTTCCTTTCTGTGCTGCTAAAAACAAACCCTCAGACAGTAATGCAATCCAGCTGGTTGTTTCTGTCATATTATGGCCACAGTCATCAGTTAATCATAATATTGCTATACTCCTCCGTGTTTGTTTGCTTGTGGTGGCTGCCTGACCTTCTGCCTCCCATATGGCTGCCATTTATTCGATAACATGCTGCGTGATCCTCCTGACAGACAGACTGTGCGAACAGCGGCCTCCCTCATAACAAGTCTGCATTTTAATCCTTTAATGTGTGACATAAATTAGTCTGGCATCTTGCTCTCTCTGCTACAAATGAGCCAGGTCTTGTCGGCGTTGTTGACCAAGGCCCGCCGCAGTTGGAGGCAAAGCGGGTGCACAAACTCAAGGTGAAATAAAGGTGAACATGGGCAAGAAGAACCTGGCAATTACAGCTGTGTTCGGGTCCAAGGATTAGGCTGAGGAGGAACCCTTCTCACTTCAGTAGACGGCTTCGTTTTTAGTTTTTTTTTTTTTATTCGGAGAGAGAGAATGATCACACCTCGCCTGAAAATATCCTCTCTGGCACCTTAGTAGACTCCCACATCCAAGTGTTGTTAGGGAGGCGAAAATAGGACGCATAATCACATTATGTTGGAGGCTGACTGACATGTCGAAGGAAGGGTGTATACAGGCTGAAAAGATGAGGAGACAGACACATGCATGCATTTTAGGATTTTTGTGGAAGTACCTGGCGCTTTTTCTGATCAGTTAATTCATGGCTATTTTAGAGGCAAGATGCTTTCAGACTCTGGATGAGCTAGCATGAGGACAAAAGGATGCACTTGAAAGGAAGGCTTCAGAACGCAAGATAGGAAAAGTTAGAGGTATTTCCATGACACTGACCATAAACCAAAAGGAAAAAATCATTTTCAAATCCTCAGATTTACAATTTACGCCTGCACAATGACCGCTGATCTGCCACTATGTCAACCCAGCTCCAAAACTAGTATTGCATGCACAGCTAAAATAACATGCCCACTCCAATTACCATTAGGAGTGATGGCTAACACAGCCGGGCTGAAGAAATTAGGCAGAAAACGAACTAGCGGAGTAAAAAAAAAAACAACATATATATTCAGGGAAGAGCAGAATGAGCCAGAGGGATGAGAAGGATTTATTCCCAAATGAAAAGTCAGGACAGGGGAGGACAGCACTGAGGGAGGAGAGAGTGATGCAGAGAGAGGGCGGGATCTGTGGAGGTACAATGGTGTGCAGGGTCCAAAAACAGACAAAGCAGAACCAGGAGCCACAGGGGAGCTGGATGTCTGTCAGCCAGTAAGTTATTCAGTCACTTGTTCAGTGGGCTGTCGGCGTGGAGATAGCAGGATAGCACAGAAGCAGACGTTAGTTGTTTGTCACATGAGGTCTGTGTCCTTTCTGTCCACAGCAGACGACTTGTTACAAGCCGGATTCGACTGACCCTAAACGTGCAGCATAAAAGCATCACATGACAGTTGTGAAAGCCTTGTGGTTTTATGCTTTAATATACCTCTGCTACATTCTGCCACGAAGTCTCTTCTCCTTGACCACCTCTCCTCCTATCTCATTCACTCCCCTCTTTCTCTGAGTAAGGTACAGTGTGGATGTTGGTGTTTATTAATAATGAAGAGGTGAGTGGAGTGGAGGGGGAGACCTCTGCTTTCGTTCCTACTCTAGAATGAATTATTCACTTGTAGTGGAGAGGAGAACCTCTCCACCATGCGTGACCGTCTTCTGAGACCTGCACTGAATGTGGTTTTGCTTTCCCAGCAGTTGTACGTGTGGAAACATGTTTTGTCTGTGCATGACCATAAGTCACTTTTAATCCCCGGGGTGTTTTATTTGTGTTTCTCTTGGGTTGGGCCATGCTAAATCATTTAAGCGTTGTGAATGCTGTTGGTTGGTAGATTCATCCTCCTGTTGCAGTCTGCAACTGTTCATGCTGGATGGGTCTCTCCTGTTTTTCCCTGATTTTTAATTCCAGCTTTAGGTTTTCTGTTTTGGACTGGTTTGACAAGCTGCTGGCCTGTTGTGAATTATTTTCTCTGTTATGGACTGAGAGTTGAAGAGGCTGGATGTAAGTGGGAATACCACAGAGAAAGCTGTTTGGAGGAGCTTTTGGTGTTTAATTTTCATGTCAAGACCCACACAGCTGAATGTTTTGAAAGCCCCATTTTTATTCTTTCACTTTCACTCAACCATTGTGAACGTTCCTGATTTTATTGCCAGGATAATAATGAATACCCTGTGTTATTAGCAGGGTCCCTATGCTGTCTTAGAAAGTATGAAAATTGATTTTGACATATTTTTCAGGTCTGGATAAGAATGTAAAAACGTGTATTTCCAGATTTTATTCCGTCTCATTATCTAAATATTGTCTGTCCATCTATTGTCAATCATTCCTTCCATTCATTCAATCATCCACACGTTTGTCTATGCATCAATCATTCCATCCCTCGATTATCTGTTTCTTTGTCCATCTAGCCGTCCATTAATCTGCCTTTATTGAACTGTCCATCCATTGGTCTGTCAGTTCAGTTTAGTTATAAAGTGCCAATTCATAACAAATTACCAAATTAGGGCAAAATCTTTTGATTGCAATAATACAGATATATTTATTGCTATGACGATATCAGGTGTGATATTCCTATTTTCTTATGTCCTCTCCTCATCTGGGCTTCTAACACTCTGTCACTTTGAGAATTTTGGGCAGTTTCATTTGTGCTCGGAGTGAGAATCTGCTGCCATGAGATTCTATCCAGCTGGTTGACGATTTCATGATTGTGTAAAATGAAAGTTCATAACACTTGGAAGTAAATTATCCAACAAATATTGCTTGGACTCCTAACAGTCCTTTGTGATATGAGTATAGATACATATGGAAATCAACCAGTTTACATATAGAAATAATCAGTTCAATCCAGTCCCCCAGTTTCAAAGTTACATATATTCCAATCGGATCCCAGCTGTGAAACACTGCAGTTACATTTACTATGCCAACTGGAAAATAGTTGTCTATCTTGGTAAACCCAGACGAGTGCATTGACTTCCTGACTTTGCAGAAATCCCTCCTCCAAGGTGAAAACTTGTATTTATACATTTTGAAATTGGGTCAAAGATGGATTGACTGGAGAATGTGTTGCAGCCCTGTGTTACATCTTGTAACACAGGGCTGCAACACATTGCAACAGGGTTGTGGTCTAGCCAGGAATTCAGGGAGTTTTGAGGTTTTTTATTTTTCTTCAGTTGAAGTTTTTTGCAGTTTAGAGAGGAAAAAATTAGACCCTCGTTCAGATTTTCGTAAATATCCCCAGTGGGTCTCTCCTGACGTTGATACACTTAATTGAAAGAGCAAATTTTTATTTTTGCAAATGATATTCGCCCAAGTCCTCGGGCATGTTTGTTATAAACAGGCAGCATGTGCGGATGCATGTGAATATGTGCAGACACGCACACTCTCGTTAAACACACACTCGTGCCTCCTGGTGCAGATCTCTCCTCCAGCTGTTCGTTTCTCCTTGGCACTTTGAAGCCTGTTCATGTCTCCCAGTGTCCCTCCCCCTGATCCCCTCTTTCTCCTTCACTCCCCTTCTGTCACATTTCATGCATTTCTGCTTTCTTTCCATATTTCTGCCCAATCCCTCCCCTCTCCACTCTATCTCATCACACTTGCACTCAGTCTGTTATCAGATATTTCATCACTGTGAACAAAGTGAAATGTCATACTTTTTTCTTTTTTGTGTTATTTGTTCTTTCCCCAGCTTCTGTTGCATCACTAAGATTTTATACCTGCTGTTTACTGCATGCAACCTCACTGTAACACTAAACCTTTTATTTATACGCATTTTTCTCTACTGCTTTTCTTCATCGATGGGGCATCTGTGGTGATTTTAGTGTCAATCTCCTGTGGTAGCCGTGAAGCCTTTGAAGTGCGCCTCTGCTGCTTTGACTCTGCTGCTCTGTAGAGAAAAAAGCATATGGCATGAATGCGTTATTATGGGATGTCATCGGAGTAGTCTATAATGCTACTTCTAAATGTAGCTTTCCCATGTGTTATTGATTAGAAAAGGCCCCGTAGAAAGGTCAATGAGAAGACGAGACACATCTCAAGTCTTCATTTCCTGGTTTTATTTTTGGCTTGTCAAGCTACATCCAGAATCTGCTCTCTGCATACAAAACTATCCACCTCTAAGTGTGTGTATGCGCACACAGGCTGCGTATACGCTCGTTAATTTATTGTCGATTTTGTGTGTGAAAGTCAGAGGAAGTGCTGATGTCTGATGGGAGTGGCAGGCAGACAGGCGGACAGACAGAGAGGGTAGGTTCAGGCTGATGCATTTGCAGACTAGCAGCAGTTCTAACATGACACACAGCAGCTGCAGTATCTGCTTTTATTAATAACAAAGCAAACTTCGCACAGAAGTCGGTCATGCGGGCGGCTGCATTAGGTGGGAGGCATTGTGAACTGAAGTGTCAAAAAGCGCAGTTAGACCAACTTTACTGGTGAGCACTTTTGACTGTTTCAACTTCAAAGCTCAGTTAGATGAATGATCATCTCCCTAAACTACAGGGACACAAACTAACTGTACATCAGTCAGCCAGTGATGGAGGTAAGCAATGAATAAAGGGCAGAAATGTGGCATGAGCGGCTAGCATGAAACCTTCTAATAATAATAATTTAGACTTTGTTGATCTCACAATGGAGATCAATTCCCATCCCTTAGGATGCAGTGGGCTGCCATTGTGTGGCGCCCAGGGAGCATTCAAGGGCTCTTGCTCAGAGTGGCAGGCTGTGGGACTCAAACCAGGGTACTTGTGGCCTCTCCAGGATGCAAATGCTCTATCTAATCTTATGTCAGTATCTGTATCAAATCTGTTCGGAAACCTGGCAAAAATTGGAGATTTGAATCTATAGGTTTGGCTCAGATTTGCTATGGTTTTTAATCAAGATGAAACTAGTTCCAGTGAAACTAAATTGGTGTAAATTTTAGCAGGAGGGTTTTCCATCATGCATTTTAAAGACATTCACAAGATTACATTTAAAATTTGATTCAATCCTAATGCAGAGAAATATCAAGATGAAAATCAGTAACCAGTAGCAATCCATTATCTCCAGTCTTATTAAATGGGCTCCCTGCGGTCCTGACCTCCACTACATTGACACTTGGGTGAGCTGTTTGTGCCGGAGTGACCAAATCCACGTTGGCTGACCTGTGGGAGATGCTGGTTAAGCAAAGGGATGCCACCCCACAGCAGTGTGTGACCATACTGGTGACCAACCTGAGGAGGAGTTGCCAGGCTGTTCTGATTGTGTACAGTTCCTTCATGCACTACTGAGATCTAGGTTTTCTATTGATAATTGAAAAAAAAAAAAACAAGTCATTGGCAATTTAACCAGACTTAAGTAATCTAATCCAATGAAAAACACCAAACAAGTCTGTAGCAAAAGGAGCTGTTCTGTCATTGGCACAGAGGATTTGGCAAGTTTTCCATGGGCACAACCCACATGCTCAACTTTGCTGCTCAAACAAAAAAATAATTTTCTTTAGAAACGTGGCACCATCTAAGAGGAAATAAACAGGCTTTTCAACCGAATAAGATATGTTGCCAAGAAACGTCGTTACAACATAGAAATAATTAACGAAACAAGTTTTCTTTGTTTTGGTGCCAAGTATTATGCTCCATTCTTCTGTCCATCTATCCATCATTTCATCAGTCCATCTGAATGTCCATCATCTACTCGTCCATGTTCCTGACCACCTACATCAATCCTATTCCTGCCAGTTTGTAATTTTGCAGGTTACATATTTAAAGCCTAACAATTACAGAAACAGCTGCTATAAATGCAGGCTATAAACTTGGTTGTATACTTTAACCTGAAAAGGAGTGACGTCTCTCAAGATTTAAGTCTGGAAAAGTATGAACTTTTAAAGTGACAAATGTCTGAAATTTGCTGAATAAAATGAGAATAAAGAGAAACAATAAAAAAAGTCTGTGTTGGCCTGGTTATGTTAAAACAAGGTATGTCTACAGGATTTAGCCAATCTAAGGAGGTAAAAGATAAAAGGTCAAGTCTTTGCAGGTTAAAGCTAGGACCAGATGTGCAAATCTCAATTTATTTTTTGCTCTCCGAATATCCCAAAGATTACCTGAAATCATCAGGTTTAGCAGGGCATTGCCCTCGGGAAGGATGAGGGAGTCGATGTAAAATGTTTTTTAAACTTTTAAAGTAAGCTACACAATCTTAAAATCAATCCAGGATTGAATAAGAAGGCAGTGTAAAAAGACCAATCTGTTCCTGTTTGAGGGCGAGCAGCTGTTTTGTTCTGTGAGCACTTCAGACTTTTATAGAAAGGGTTATACTGACCTGGCTGTGATGTAATAAAAGCATAAACCTTTTTAGTCGGTTCTCCAACAAATTAGATTTGTCTTGGTTAAAAGTCTCAACTGTTAAAGGTAATTTGTGTTGATTTCAAAGACTGAATCTAAAATGTTCCCCATCCTAATTTAATTAAGATCCCAAATATAAGATTTAATGTCTCTTTAAGCAGTCACACTTAATTTCAGACTGTCTCGAAACAATTTAAGATGCTCCGTACAAAACTACAGCTTCTGTAATAATCTTGGATCTGAAACAGAATCTTGATGCCAGTTTCTCAAAAAGCACAAAATTGCACATTGGGAGCTTCTCGAATCTGTCTGGCGAAGCTCCTATTCAGAAACTACTCCTATTCAAGGCCGCTGCAGAGGCTGTTAGAATATAACCCAGACTATTGAACAATAAACAAAGTGATCTAGTGAATCACCCTTTGCCATTTCTCTTCAACACTTCAACTTATTTTTCGTAGACGTTCAAGGATGCATTGAGCCTGCCGTTGGCTTACTCTTAAACTATGCAGTAAATAAGTAATATGCATACTTTTTACAAGTTTGCAAGAGGCTACAAGTCATTATACAGTAACTTTTCCTTGAGAATATATTATCCTGCTTAAGCTGCTCTCCATACTGCCTGTATCAAAACATTCTGCTGGAGTGCAGAGGGTGAATGCTACAAAAAGAGGAATAAGAAAATAATGGAAATGGAGAAATTCACACAGACCTGTGAGAATAATGAAAAGTGCAGGATGCTTATTGAGACAGCTGTGTGCCGGAGAGGCCAAAGGAAAAACACACCCACATTTTTTCTCCGGCGCTCCGTCTTAGACACGCTCGCACTCTTGCACAATAGGCCGGTAGGAAGCAATCTTCAGGAACATGAAGAGCAGGGGGGTGCTTCATTGTAGCCCACCTGACATAGCCAGCTTGATGAAATGGCAGAGTCACTGAGCTCTGAAGGCCATTAGGTATTTTAGTTGATGGCCTGCACTCCCTGTCCCCCCTGAAGTTGGTGCTTTTCGTGGATCAGCAGAGGACGTGAATACCATTAGGCGTCAGAGTCGGGCAGCGAGGAAGGCGGACACAGACTGATAAGCGCATGTTTGGCTTTATAAGCCACGGCTTGCTCAAATAGGCTGCAAAACAAATTAGTTTTTTTTCTTATTAGCTTATTCTCACAGTTTCACTCTGTTCTTTTATATACCCTGTGATTTCTCCTAGGCGCTGCGTTTCCACTGCAGGAACTTTTTCTAGAAACCAGTGTGATTTTATGGAGTCATTGTTTCACCCCCATCTATTACACTACAAGAACCAAGACACATTTTGTTTTTTCAGAGAACCAGGGTAGAAATCTACCCCAGAAAACTGCTCTGGTAGGAAAGACGTACTTTTGCATCTACCAAACACTTCTGAATGGTTGGATATTCTCTGCATTTCCAAGTTTAAAGTCCTAGACAGTACACATTTTATGTTGGCCGTAAATTATGCAAAATGAGTAACTGACATTGTTTGTGAACACAATTTAAACCCAGTCACTCATGACGTATTCCAGTAAAAATATTCAATGAATGAAATAAAGCATGGACTTTAAAAAACCCTGTGAGTCCATAAAGAGTAAGTGCCGCCAAAGGCATTTTATAAGGATTTTAACCTGTCATGTTAGAAAGATGTGAAGATACATTTTCTGATACATTTGCATGTTTAGTGCTCCTTTGGGACTTGTTGCACATGCTTTAATAAAACTCGGAATGCCTTAAACATCTTCATATATAGAAGTGACTTTAATTCTGTTTCAGATTGTAACTGCTATGAAATAATCACTTTATAACCGTAGAACACCAGGTTGTAATCCCAAACAGAGCGCTCTCTGGAGGAGGGACCCTCTCTGCATCAGCGGTTTCCATTTACAGTCTGGTTTTGTACTTCATAGTCTAAACGCACGCAAGAATTGGCCTGGGTAAATGAAGGTTTTGGGAAATTAAGATGGGGGTTAGAAAAATGATCTTGATCATGCAGTGAAAATATATATATATATATATATATATATATAAGTTAACTTGTGAAGTCCTCCCTAAATCAATTTCTGTGCTCTGTTTCTCTCACACCCTCAACAACCATCACCTCTCCATTTTTAGTCGGTCTTTTCACTACTTTTTTTTCCCTCTCTGGCAGACATCTTTGTCCCTCAACTGTTTCATATTAACCTTGTTTACCGTTCACACCATCACCTCCTTCCCTCAACACATTCTCTTTTTGCTCCCTCTTTACATCCTCTATTCCTGGCACCAACGTTCTGTTCACACCCTCTCATCCTCACTTTCCTTGCAATCGTCCTCCGTCGCTTGTGCATTCCCAGGCGGTCTCTCTCTATCGTCTCATCATTTTATCCCTTCATCCTTCTAGCACACGCCCCTCTCAGATTCATTTTCCTCTTCACAGACGAACGGTGGGAAATATGGAAATGTCAGCGTGACCAGGCAGGAGATCAGAGTGAGAGGACTATGTTAATATGGCAGGGCTGTCACAGCGCCATTAGCATAAAAAGTCTGTGTGCACGCACATCATGTGGGTGTTAAAGACATGATGATAGGTGACAGTACTTAGGTTGCTGACATCCAACTACTTGAGAAGGTTGAAGAGTGCAGTTTTTGGATGTGGATGCATTTGCTTTTACATGATGGCGTTTATTTTACCTGCAGGCAGCAGAGCTTTTGTAAAGTAGAGCAGCAATGACACTTTGCTTCTGGTCTTACTCTCCCCCCTTCCAGTCTTTTTGTCTTTCTCTCTTGCTCTTCCTTTTCTTGTCCCTCTCTCTTTTACCCTTGAACTGTCTTTTATTCCCCATTTTCTTTAGTTTCTGCCAGCCCCTGCCTTCTGTTTAATGTGTCCACTTATTTCCAAACATTTATACTCGCAATTACTATTCTCAAACATGGCTTTGTTTCAACATTTCCCAAAGAGTTTTGTGTTCATATTAATGCATGCCTCAACGTTTCTTTCTTTGTGTCTGCTCCTTTAGGGACACATTAAGTTTTCAGGACTGTTGTTTTTTTGGGAGGGTGTTGTGAAGGTTGAGGCTGTATAATATTAATTTCTCCGGAGGCTGTAGAAGTCTAAGGCCAGCCTGTCTCTTGTCTCCACTCTGACGGGGACTGATCTGGGTTTTGTCTCCTCTCATTGCATCTGAATGACTGACACGAACCTGTCTCTGTCTTGACCCCACATTGCTTTCCGTTTGTGGATATTTGTGCTTCTTTATTGTGCACACTGGTATTTGCACAAAAGAAAAACATTCCAAAACTTGGAGTATTTTTACAGTTGTTATGTTCCAAATGTTTACTTTTTAACTTTGTTTTGCAGCAGTGTGGATAGGGGTAGCAACAGGGTGGGGTTTTAAACACTACTTGCAGGACCTGCAGGACCTCTCTTCTGATTAACAAATCAAAATCACCAAATCAAAATTATCAGTTAGGGAGAGATTAGGTCAGAGCAACATGAAACTATACAAGTGGACCACTGAAAGAGACAAAACCTAGTGTAAAACAAGTGGAGGTCAGTGCATGTTGTATCCTAACCATTGTTAAGTCAAGCCTAGTGTCTTCTACAAGTCTCCATCACATCACTGACTGGATACATAAAGTAGGAATACATCGGGAGTAGAAATCTGTTAACAGAACACTCCCTCCAGAACACATATTTTTTTGTAGTGTCATCAACTCTTACACATGGATGAACTAAAGTTGTGACTGTATCACAAACTTAAGTGTACAGCCAAGCCCAAAATTATTCATGAACCCCTGGGAGATTTAGATTTAAAGTTATTTTCATTAAACCAAGTTTGTTTCTGATGGGAAATGACAGGCATATGTTTAACAGGACATACAAGGACATACAAGGATAATGGCATATGAAATATTTTACCCTTAATAATCAGTGGAAAAATCTTATTTGCTGACAAACTATTTTCTTGTTTCCACTGGCATTTTTTTATTTTGGGAACAGCACTCCAAGTACTTTTTGAAAGTCCTGCTTGCCATGACCCTAATCTTTAGGTCTCTCCAAAGATTCTCAATTCAAGATTCAAGTCTGGACTCTAGCTGGGCCTCTCTGCAATGTTAATATTTAGAGTCAGAAACAACATGTTGGTTAAAATAAAAGATTATTTTAAATCTAAATCCTCGCTGTAGGCTATTGGGTTCACGGAGTTTCATTTTAATTGCCGTATCTGACAGCATGTACTGCGGATGCCCCTTATAAAGCCACTTCCAACCCAGAGACGGATTTAAACAAGGTTTGGTCATTTAACATCATCAATTTCACCCTTGTGTAGGTCTCATCAGGGGAAAAAAAAAGTCTAAAATGAATCAGTAAAGTTAGATATGATTTAATCAAATTAAACTTTTTTTGTAGAGCCGTTTTCATACAGCCGCCACACAAATTGATTTACAAAAGTTGGAAACAGAGTGACATTAACCTCTAAAACCATCATAGGCGCACACTAGAAATGATCAGAGTGAAAAATATCTTAAGATGAAGAAGAAAAATAAATCAAAAATATTATGGGGAATGAGGAACAGAAAAAGCAATGCAGTTGTATAGATTAAAGAAAAACATTGGATATATGCATATTTAATGAATAATAATGAATTTATAGAAACACTGAAATTAAAACAATCTTAAAACATGCATAGATGGTAAACGTACAAGGATCAAGTACTATATCAAAACATTTTAATAACTTAAACAATAAAAATGAATAGATGCCGTGCTAAAATTAATAACCAAAATTGAAATAAAATCGTAAAAAGATAGACCTATGAACTTTAACTGAAAACCAAGCTGAATAGCTGCAAAGTAGTGGTAAATCCTAAATGCTTAAATGCTAAAGCATAGGTTAGCATACTAAGTATTAGCTTTAGATACCATTAGCCTTAGCATACTAATATTAGCTTTTAAAAGCTAGTGTTAGCTTTAGCATGCTAGCATTAGCATACTGATTCATTGTCTGGAAAACTCAAACTGCTCTCTGAAACATGTAAATAAATCGTAAACTGTACAGCGAATAAAATGACGACAAGAAAACAACTCTGGAGTCATTTAGGAGACTTTGTCAAAACACCCAAACCACAGCGTAATAAAAGGTTTAATTTTAATCCAATTTTCTAATTTTCTGCTTCATTATGTTGGTGCAGCAGCTAATCATACAAGTTGATCTGAATATTTTTAGACAACTTCAGGTAGATTAATTTGAAAGATTGCATTCAAAAATCTATATGTTCTTGGGTTCCTCTGAGACATGTTGGTTGATGTGGACTTAAACAGTTTTTGTGTCCAGAGACAAGGGAAAAACGACAGTTTTTCACCCCAAAAAGGATCAGTGCTGCTCCCATGGGCGGCTTAGTGGCTGTCCAGAGGTTTCTCTGCGGCTTCAAGGGAGTTGTTTTGTGGTTGCAAATTGGGCTGGTGCTGTGAGAGCTGATGTTATTCTAGGAAAGTCTTGTTTTCCTCCACTTTCCCACTCAATCTGTCATTCCTTCAGCCCTCATCTCCTCCTCTGTATTGATATTTTATATCTCCCTTGAGATGGGAAGATGTGTTCAGCGCCTTATCTACTAGATCGTAGGTTTCATGTGTGCTCAGCTCCGCCTCAGTTGCTCGTTTCACATTAGTTTCAGTGCAAAAGCCAAAACTGGTGGAACTGGTCTTGCAGGTAATTGTGTTTCTCTCTTAGTGTTGCATATCTGTAGCTTGCTCGCAAACACACAAGCTGACATGCAATCGCTCCACAGCACTGGCTGCAGACATTTTGAAGTTGTGTAACTGCAGGTAATCCATTCTTCCTTAAAACTGGTGCCATCTTGCTGACATAAACTAATGTGGGCTTATTCACACAAGTAATTACATTTTCACAGAGACCTGCACACACAAACAAGCACACACTCGCACAGAAAGAGGAACAGCCTGTCGGCCTAAAACTCTCTCGCTCTGTGTTTCTCACACTGAGAAAAGCATATTTATTTTGACTCCGCTGTTACACAGGAATGTGTTGGCACAGCAAATGGCAGGCTATAGAGAGGCATATCCCATCCTGATGATTTATGACCTATGCTCAAAAGAAGACTGGTTTTCGTCTTTTTTTTCTTGCTGCACACTTGCCACCCCCCTCTTTTTTTCCCAGCTACTTCATCCAAACGAGCAGTCATGTAGAGATACCAGCCTCTTGGCCTACTTGCCTGGGTTCACTAATATTGTCCTCTGTTGTACCAGACATATCCACGCAGTCCTCATTTATCATCAGGCTTATTACCGACATGATTCCTGTGCTCCTGTTCTCCGTTTCCTTCCCCAGTGTAGGAAATGGCTGTGGTTAATGTTTTTCTCCCTCTTTGTTTCACGCAGGAACATCAGGTCAGCGGGTGAAGGTGGATGCAGAATTGTCCTCGTATCCTGGCCAGACTGTCAACCTGCGCTGCTCCTTCTTGGACCCAACGGGCATTCAGCTCACAATGGTCAGATTCACATTTCCAAGATGAAATTATCTGTCCTTTTCCCCTCTGTCTGTATTTGATTATCTGTAGTCACTAGAGTGCTTATATCAGCTCTACACCGTTTGTTCTGTGACATTTTCTCCATCCAAACATTACAGCTCATATTGCTGCCTTGTGATTCAGTAATTTTGTGAAATTGCTTGGAAATAGAAGAGGGTTTCTGCAGGGTCTAAAAATCTCATAAGCCTTCAATTTATTAACTTTCATTTTAAGCCTTAAAAAATCTTAAATAAGTGAGGGTTTGGGATCATTAAATAACATCTTATATTTGTATGTGCATCTTTTTTTTTAATTTTTTTTTAGAAAGGCACCAGCAACAATCATTTATTACATATGTTCACATAGATTGCACCTTACGATGCTGAGCGAGTCTTCCTCTGATGCTGTGATCTAGGGATACAGGTCAAATAAAATAAAACAAATATTTAATCAAAAGGAGCCAGTAAAATAATCACATATAAATATTTCAAAAACAGTCAGTCCGTCATTCTGAGATCAGGTCACTGGTGCAACAGGTCCTTGATGGAAACGGAGACATCCCTTTCTCCAGCGACATTCTTCAGCTCATTTTGGGGGATCCAAAGACATTCCCAGGCCAGACCGGTTATATTGTCCCTCCAGCAAGTTCCGGGTCTTTCCGGGGGTCTCCTCCCAGTGGGACGTGCGTGGCATCCAGGGGGGGCGTTCTAATCAGATGCCTGAACCACCCCAGCTGATTAGTTTCGGTGCGGAGGAGCAGCAGTTGTACTTTGAGGTCCCTTCGGACGACCAAACTCCTCACCCTATCTCTAAGCCTGAGTCCAGCACCCTTCAGATGAAGCTCATTCCAGCCACTTGTGTCCAGGATTTAGATTTTGGTCACGATCCATGTCCCATGGCCATAGGTGAGGGTTGGAGCATAGACAAACCAGTAAATCAAGAGCTTTGCTTTTTGGCTCATCTCTTTCTTCACCTCAACTGACTGAAGCAGCGCCCGCATTACTACAGATGAAGCCCAATCCATCTGCTCATCCCCTGTTCCATCCCATCATCAGTCGTGAACAAGACGCCAAGATACTTGAACTCCTCCACTTGAGGCAGAGACTGACCCCCAACCAAGAGGGGGCAGTCCACCTTTTTCCAGTCGAGAACCATGGGGTCAGACTTGAGGCTTAATCGCATTTTGAGCCAGAAGGAGAAAACACTCACCATTACCTTATAAGGAAAACAATGTTGTGGGAGGACAAAATGTTGCTAGCACACTGAGATGTATGTAGGGGTTATTTTTTTTTAGCTTTTTTCTTTTTTTTTTAGTTGAGATTTCACAAAACGTTGTGTGCACCCACCGATCACCATCTGTCACATCTACTGACCCAGCACCTCTCTGCTTTCATTGTCGGGTCTGTTTTAGCTCAGAGATGCCCCACAGATCCATGTCAAGCACACAAACTGCTACTAACACACTAATTTGCTATGTTATCCTTAAAACAAATATAAAGTAGGAAGGGGCATAGGGGCAAGAGACTTGGAGCTGCATTAGTAGAAAAAAATGCAGTGCTGTGCTCTAAACTGGCAGGCTAGTGGTTGTTTTACAATGAATTTATTTACAAATGCCTTATTCAGTCCTATTTTACTATTTTATAAGAAACAAAGGACAATAATCACTCTCAGCCCATTACTGTTGGATTTGTAGTCTTAAAGGACATTGTTTAAGAGCAAGCAGTAAAGGCCAACCCTGCTCTGGGTAACATTTGAGTTGGAAAAATTTATGAAAATAAAAATCGGGTCTCTAAACATAGACAACAAACAGAATGTAGTTCTTTTTTAAACAGCTGCAAAATGCTCCTTTCATCTTGCATAACGACTAAAATTACAACAAACAACAGCACATACCAATCTGGTTCTCCAGGCATACGCTCCTCATTCAGCTGCTAGGTAAGCTCAGTCTTCCTGGTTTTGTGGTTCATACACCCCGTCATGTCCCCGGACAACAGCACTAAAATCCTCTTAATTGCTTCCGAGATGTCTCCAAAAAAAATCCTTGCAGTTTCCTGGCTGTAGGCCGCCTCGTTTCTTACTTCTTTTTAGCAGAAACCCGTCATGCTGCAGTAGGAACAGCTGAGCTCTCTTCCACCCATTATGTCTTTCGGCTCCTTCCCTTTTCCTGTCATATTTGTTAGTGCACTGGTTTTGAAGAACAATTATCTGTTCAGCTAGTGTCAAAATCTTATTTGGTCAGAAATACGCAAAACATTGAAAGAGGTTCGTAGTGGTGAAAATAAGGCCTTTAATTGCAGCTGAAGCACTTGGCTGACCCAAAGATTACAATGATGTGTAGACAACGGGTGAGTTCAATTTGCTTTTAAATTCTTAAACTAAAGCTACTAGTACTTGCAGAAACTCTGTAGTAGTTGGCTGCTTTTTTTTGTGAAATAAATGATTTGCTTAAACTTTGAAGGTCCTTGGAGGTGGAGAAGAACAATTCACTGCAATCAAAGGAGCTTCAGTTCAGCTCCAAATGCCATTTTTGTTTTTAATTGGCTGAATTAAACCTTAATCTAACGATTGCTCGCAGAAATCATTCTTAGGCATGCAATAGGTTTTTATCACATTTGGGCTTAATGTTTTATTACTCTAAACAAACAACACTAAGCTTCATTTTGCTTCAGGGGATTGAATATGGTAATGGATGCCACTTCGTAGTTGCATTTAAATGAAGTGCACAACTTTAGCAGTTTCCCTGAGAACAGCTGAGAGAGTTTTGCTCCTGGAAATATTCCCATCCATATTCATACCTGCTCTACCTACCTGATTGTAATGCTGCACGTGTTGCTGGGTGTAGTTTACATTTAAATCTGGATGCCTTCAAAGGCTTTCCAGTGTTTATCAATACTGTGATAAATGAGACTTGCCTTTCTTCTCTGCTGCTATATGCTGACCCTGAACGTGCTTCATTGCAGGTCTCGTGGAGATACGAGGCAAATGATGGAAAGAGTATGAACATAGCTGTGTATCATCCTTCCTATGGCCCCAACTACCCCGCCTCGCCGCTGAAGGACAGAGTCAGCTTCAAACCCAATCCACCAGAACTGTCGAGCCCTTCCATCGAGATCACTGGCGTCAAGATGACAGACGAGGGCAAGTACATCTGCGAATACGCCACGTATCCTGATGGCAACGACCAGGGCACCACTAAGCTGGTCATGTTGGGTAGGTCAAAATCATAATCTGCTGTTTTCTTTAATGATTTTTGGGTTGGATTACTTTCAATTGTATAACTTATTTAAGCACATAGGATTGTAAAGGTTCTGATGAGGATGAAAATCAGCCTAATCATATGTTAGATCTAAGAATTACTTGTCGGGGTCTGTAGGTGGCACCTCATTAACCATCAAAAAGTTAATTTATTTCATTATTTCAATTTCAAAATACAAAAATGCTAATGTGGCCAAGTTTTGGTTTGCACAGAGACTGTGGAGTGTAAGCCACAGATGGTCATTGCTAATTAAGCTGGTTGTTCAAAGTGCCGTATCCAAACCTAATAATAGAAAATTGAGTGGAAGGAAAAAATGGGTTTAAAACAGGTGCAAAACTAACACGTATAACTGCTGCCTTAAGAGGACAGTGACAGGGTGTGGACTGGGTGTGGACTGCAGCTAGTTTCAAAAATTGACCACCACACACAGATGTATCTAGGACATGGGAGACAATTGTTTCAGTCCTTCTTTAAGGCCATTCTTGAATAAGTGAGAACGTCTAGAGTGCCTCACCTGGGCGAAGGAGAAGGACTGGACTGATGTTTAGTGCTTCAAAGTCCTCTGTTCCAGTGAAAGTAAATTTTCTGCAAATCAAGGTCTCGGTGGAAAGGCTCATAATCCAAGTTACTTGATATTCAGTGTGATGTTTCCGTGGTCAGTGATGGTGTGGGAAACAATATCATCTGCTGTTGTTCATGGTGTTTTTAATAAGTCCAAGGTAAAAGCATCAGTCTACCAAGAAACGTTAACCAACCTTATGATTGTTTCTGAAAGAATTTTACTATGACACTACCATTTTCTGCATTAATGGCCATGGTATCACTGTGTTTGATTGCCTGACCTAAACCCCATAGTGACGCTATGAAATGATGTCAAGCGGAAGATGAGAAACCAGATCCAACAATGCAAATGAGCTGAAGGCCACTCATAAAGCAGCCTGGGCTTCCATTACAGCTCAGCAGAACCAGCGACTGATCGCCTCCATGCCACACCGCAATGATGCAGTAATTTATGCAAAAGGAGCCCTGACCAAGTATTCAGTGCATATACTGTACAGTACAGGAAAATAATTTTCCATAGGCTAATATCACTGTATTAAACCAACATTTTTATTTGATCTAATGAACGTTTTAATTTTCAATAAAACTGACTTTTGAGTTTGCATTAGCTGTAAGTTTTCATTACAGTACCACAGAAAAGAAACACACATTTAGCATGTTGTAGGGCTAAAATTGTGAACTCACTGGGTCAGGTGCGGTACTTGCTTTATTTGCACCTTGGGTGAGCCCCTTCTTCTGCCCATCTCGTACAAAACTCACAACCACTCTTGGTCGAAGTGTGGGAGTATGAGCAGATTGTTTTTCGAAAATTCCAAAATAATTCTCCTTTTCAATAATCAGTCTAGAATAACATGGTACAGGTTTCAGCAGTCTATTTTATAGTGTTTTCCACATAAAACTCCCTCTAAGTTGGACCTTTGAATTGCATTAATAAAGCAAAAATAAATAATAAAGTTATCGACTTTGTTGAGATGTACCTGTATGTAAATAGGGGGAACATGGTCTACTTTTTAGTCTAGTGTAGTCCGTTTTCAAATGTTTTTGTAGATTTTGTCTAATTAAACTATAAAGTAACACTATCTGGAGCCTAAAAACTGAGCCTGCTCCAAGTTGGCCAACTATGTCAACACAGAGCTGGGAATTTTTCTGATGTTTAGCCCTGTTGTTGTTCCTGTCTGATGCGTTTGTTTTCTCTTTGAAACTCTACGGTAAAGTAAGCCTGACGGGTTTCAAAGTAAAACCAAAAGCTTGAAACTGCAACAGTGTCTCTATGCTTTCATGGTGTCAGCTTTAATCTAACTACACTGTACAAGGTGATGATCAACGCTTCACACTGGAGAGGATGCCTTTGTATTGGAGGTCTTACATTACAGTTGCATCTGAAATAATTCAACACCCACTGAAAATTAGGTTTAATGGCAAAATTAAAATTTTTTCAGAAGAGTTTAGATATTTATTCTTGAATTACAAATATTTTATCCTAATTCAACCCTAAATGCTACTTTTAATGACTTTAGCAGTCTGAGAAGCGCTTGTGGATCAGCGACATGTCGGAAGGAGGAGGAGGAAAGCATGGTGCTGTCTCAGTGATGCTCTGATGCTGCTTTGCTTCTTATGGCACTCCTCATTGGTCCGTCAAACATGACAATAACTCTAATCATTCTTAAAGTCTAACACTTGGTTTCAGACGAACTTATAGAAGATCCTAGAGTGGTCAGCATGGTTGCCTGACTTGTTCTCTATTGGAAAACCTCTGGTGAAATTTTAAAAATGTGGTTGTAGCAGACCCAAGAGCGTTAGTGAACTGGAGACCTTTTCCCATCAAAAGGTGAGCTAAGATTCCTCAGGAATACTGTTAGAACCTGGAGTCATGCCTATGAATCAGGTTTGGAGCAGAACAGCAAAAGGATGTTCCAAGTCACAAGTGTCAACCTGGGCTGGTGTTCTGCAACCTTTTAGATGCGTCTGTGATTCATCACACCTGAATCAAATAATTAGGTCATTAGCAGGACCCTGGAGAATTTGACAGCATAATTTAGCCATTTAATAGAGGTGTGTTGGACCAAGGACACTTCTAAAAGTTGCAGGAGACCTGCCCTCGACGACTGGAGTTTGACACACCAGCTAAATAATTTTAGGTGCACCTGTAAGTGATGTAAGTTGGATGAGAAAAATACAAAGAGCCATGATTTTCCCCAGATCAAACATAAAATAACACAAAAGCTCAGATATAAATATTGTTTCTTAGCCTGAGCCGTGGTTTGGCTACAAAGATTCACGACAATTGCAGTTGGTCTTCATCCCCAAAGTCTCTCCGGGGTCCCTCCAGAAAAAACTCTCACTTAGAACCCTGGGATCCAAATGGATTCATTCAGAAAAGCTCAAATAAAAATCCAAACTATCTATATTTTTATTTTAATAACATAGATCTTTTAATCAGAACAATTTTTCATTTTAAAATAGGTTTCACATTTTCATGCTATTTTGGTCATCTGAAAAAACACAAACTGTATGAAGTGAAATGTTTGGGAATTGTGTGATTTCTTTTTTGAATGCAATAATACAACAAAGCACAGCAGAGGCTCGGTTTGGATGCCATTCATTAGCTCTGCTCATTTAAATATTAGTAAATCATAAATGTAAAAAAAAATAATTCTGATTTCAACCCAGAAACTCAGATTGAAAAGTAGTACCAGGTAATTGCCTAATGTGATTACATGTGACTAAATTAATGGCTAAATTAAAGTAAATCCAAAAAAGGTTAAGTGATTGTCAGCAGGGGATCTAATTGACCTGAGGGTCCTATGTGTTCAGTGTATGTGTAACGCTCTGAAGGTGTGGCAGAAAGTGAGGTAGTGAATTCTAACCTTGATCCAAACATTTAATCTGTGGGAAATCTTATGTCATTAGGAATAATGTGGGCAAAATGTTGACGGTTAAAGATACAAAATATTAGCTAAATGGAACCAGTTGGTCCCCTGGAGGATTAAGGTGCTCAGTGTGACTACCATTACAAGTGGTTTCTTTAAATATAACACAAAGCGGCATTTTTAATTATTCACCCCCAAGTCTAGATTCGCTGGACCAACTGGACCACCTGTACAACGTTAACCTTCCTTATATTTTACTTAAGGAAACAATTTAAAAATATGTAAAACATATTAACATACTATTCCATGCATACACACCTGATATTAATTTGTAAACTTAAAGTAGTAGTACTAAAAGTGCATTAATGTGTAATTTCATCCTACTTCCTTTTGCGCATTTAAAGTTGTTGAATTCCTGTCTCTCATTTATTTAATCTTTGTTAATTTATTTTTAAATGTTTAAAACAAAAAGAATTCAAAGAAAGATTCAGGAGGAATATTTTTATGTTTAACCAATTATCAATGAATGAAGATATTGTTCCTGGGGATGCTTGTCTGTGCAGAGTAACCCAGCTGAAGATGGGTTGAACCATTTTACAGCTTTTTAGTATGAATTTTTATAGTTTTTACACACCAACAGATTGATTAGTAAGGTTTAAATGTAAAAGAAGTTGGCCAGCTGTTCTCAGTTTTCTTGCCAAAAACATTTAGTCATTTTCATTTTTCCAGACTTGCTGAATCTGAGCCAAACCCAAGCGAATCATTTTTTTTATTTAATTTTTTTGTGCAATGTGGTCACCCATCTGGTTATGGTTAGAAAATACTTACCTAGGGGGATAAATGCCAGGCATCTTGTGCTGGCTTTGTGCATTTTTTAAAGCCTGTTCTTTAATTCACATGTAGATTTTAAAAGTATTAAAAATCTCCGCCTTGTTGCTGTAATAAGAGGCATCAGAAGATCAGTTTTATTATTCCTAATGTAAGACAGATGAGGCTCTGCACCAGGGACTCTGCTGCCCCTCACCTCTCTAACTCGCAGTTCCTCTGTGTTTTCCCTCAGGCAGTGTATTGATCTGGCTGCTTGTCATGCCTGCTGTCAGTTCCTGTCTTCCTACTCTCCTCTGATCCCACAAAGCTTTCAGAGAGGGCAAATGAGAAGGGAGAAGGAGCAGAGGGAGAAATGACTGACATCATGTCGTAATTTAGAAACGGTGCATGGAAATGCAGCGGGCCAGTCGGCGAGCTGGTTTATCAGTGATTAGTGATGGGGATAGAGAGGAAGTAGATGGAGAAATGAAGGAAGCTCTGAGTTTAGCAGTCTTGCCTGTAATTGTTTGTCAATGAAATCTCAGGAGAGAGAAAAAAGATTAAGTGGACAGCAAGGGTTTGTGTGTTTGATTAGGGTTGGGAGGGCAGAGGATGTTTGCTTTTGTCAGGCAGGCTGACTTAAATTGTTTTTCAGTAAAAGATAATTGCTCACATTATCTTTTCCCTTAGCTATCTCATTTTCTGTTTATCTTTCAGTACATCCATTAATCCTCTGTGTCTCTCCTGCTTTCTTCCATCATCCACCTCTGCATCTTTTCCTTGACGCGTCCACCAGCTAAGCCTGTGAACTCCGCCACCGTCGTTACGGTGAACGCTGACACTCAGGAGGTCGTGGTGGCCCGCTGCGAGTCCAAAGATGGCCGCCCAGAAGCCAAGATCAGATGGGTTACCACAGCCAACGGCAACTCAACAGAAAAGTCTCAGAAGGGTGCTGATGACACAGTGACGGTGACAAGTGAGTACCGCTTGGCGCCAACATCCATGGACAACGGAAAGGACATTACCTGTCTGGTGGATCACAGGACCCAGCTCAAACCTGAGAGCTTTGCGATGAAACTGGCCATCCAGTGTAAGACACCCCCCCCACACACACACACACACACACACAGACCCTGCCCTCATGATTTCCCCTGGCATTCACACACTAATGTGATAGGCTTTGAAAATCTCAAACCTCAGAGTGAATAATTAAACTTATTTCCCTTCCTTTCCCAATTTCCCTCCTGTCATTCACCGTCCTCTTCCAGTTCCCCCCAAGGTTGAGATTAAGGGATATGACAATAATTGGTACGTGGGCCGTACAAACGTGGTGCTCATCTGCGAGGCTACAGGAAACCCAGTTCCTGTTTCTGTGATCTGGAGAACGTGAGTATTGGCTCATTATGGAATCTTTATTGTCTTGTCTTATTTGCCTTTTGAGGGCTTTTTCCTTACCCTTAACTCCTAGGTCTGCAGATGTTATAGAATTGTGATCAGTGTTTTTATTTTTGACTAATTGAGATATATTTTCTCATAAAGGATTTTGTAGCAAGATTTAATCCCTCCATAATGAGAGACGCAGCACAACTCTTTCTTCCTGTATTAATGGCCATTAATACAGCAATAAAAAGTACAGAAATAACACAAGGAAAAAAAGCTGGAGTTTTTAAGTCTAGATCCTCTTGCGCTGTCAACCTTCTGTCATGGAACATGCTGTGTTTGAAAAACTGTGTTTTAAAACAATTGCTCTCTAACACACATGGTTTAATGCTGCTTCTGCTCCTACTATAAATAAAAAATGACTTCTTGTGGCAGTAGATCAGCATCTACAATTATTATTTTCTTCTAGCCTTTCTTTCTTTTTATGCCCTAGTTCTTAAAAATAAATTGTAATTGGACAAAGTTGGCATCAGTATGTGAAAGATTTACACTATCTGCCTGAAAATTCTGATGTCTAGTTATCAGCCAATTAATGGAGCTGTAACAAGTACTAGAGAAACCTGTAGACATTATAGGGCTAAATTGGATTTTTCCCACATTTGATAATGGATTGAATGTTTTTGGAGAGTTGGACGCTGACTGGTTTCGCTCTGCCAATCAAGATTAGAAGGATTTATCGAGACTGGACAATGCAACACATTTCTAAAACTTCTCATCCATCTTTATCTTTCAGCCTCTCCTCCTCACTACTTTTCCTTTTTCTCTCTTATGTCGATTTGCTCGTTTTCCCACAGAATGTCGGGAGAGATGCCGGACACCGTGCAAGTCCAATCCAACGAGCTGAAGGTGTTGAAGGTGGACGATTCAGTCAACACCACTTTCATATGCGAGGTCAAAAACCGCATCGGGACCACCAGGGATCAGCTCGCCGTTTTTGTCAGAGGTAAGCTACATTCTGACCCAAGCAAGCTGTGCATCTTTAGTTTTTCAACACACAATAAGAGCATAAATCTTTTAGTGAGATTTAAAATGTGAGCGCCTCATCCAGTGGATTCTTCACTGGAAATAATTAATTGAAGTGTCCATTTCATGCACTTCTCTGCCATGTAATATATTGGCATCAAAACTCCACTCATCTGCAGCTCTAAATGGATTAAAAGCAGTGCTTGGTGTAATTTGCACAAGTTGGAAATGCTCATACATGCTGATGAATCTCACATAGTAAGTGCATTAATAAAGCTCTGAGAAAGCAAAATGCACTGCCTGCTGTTCATTCATCATGTAAACTTACCTCAGGCTTGTGTATGAAAATATTTATATCCTGAAAACTGATGAGCTGGAGCCAAGCGCTCTTTTATCACACAAGCCACACATTTCCCTGTGTTTTTATGCTGTTTTATGCACTTATTTCTTCCCCGGGGATACACCTTGTTTTGCCTCACATGCCACATAAACACCACACCAACATTTTCTCTATGCTGAGGATAATCTTTGGTGTCTAGCGTAAGGTTAGTGGGTCTAGCTGCTCTGTCCTTGGTGTGTATGTCTGAGGGGAGGTTAATGACTGAGTCAGTGTTTGAATCTTTTCAGTTCTTTCCTTCAATTTTATATCTTTGTTTTTCCGCTTTCTGTTAAGAGTGTATGCCACTTTTTCACATCTCTTTGCATGCTGTCAATACTTTCTATGCCTTAATAGTGTCCAAGGTTTCTGTTTGTGCATGTAAAGGCCATTTTACATGTTTTCTTCACAACGTGTTTTATGTTTGGCCACCATGATATTTTTACTTGTCTATTTCATTTTTTAATTGAGAATCCCCTCTCTATCCTGAAGTTATGCTTACAAAGACTTTATGGCTTCTCAACAATACTTATATGCATTAATGGTGAAAGGAAGACCTAAAGCAAAAATAATAAGCAGTATTTTTACTTACCAAGATACTTTGGACGACAACAACTGTAAGTGGTGCATTTGATTCAAAATGAATTGAAATGAAGTAGGTTTTATATCTCTGGTAAAGCTGATATGAAATCTGCTGTAAATGATGCATCCAGCTCGCAGGTCGATGCAGGACATTGAATTCCCATGAACGAATTGAGTGTAGCAATATTTTTGAGAAAACCAAGAATTTCTATTTTCACAAGCATTTTAAAGGTTTCTAAAATCAACTATTTTGTTTTAAATAGTGTAGTCAACGTAGAATAGCTGGCAGCGCGTGCATATTACAGTGTTTCTGATTGGAATCCCACACAGTGTAAAAGTTTGGGTTTTTTTTTGGTAAATTGACGAAAAAAATATCAAGAGTAGTTTTGTTGGGAATAAAATCAGATGCTGGAAAGTGTTTCGCGAAACAGACTGCACTTTGGCAGACTTAGCAGGACGTTAAATATTGCAAGATCTGGTCATACCCGTTGACTCGCACTTGTTTTTTGTGTGTGGGCTGTTATGTGTGCACCGCATCTATCTGTACAGACATGAATCCATGTGAATACGTCCCCGTCAGTAAGATTGGGAAAGAGGCCAGGCGGTCCCTGCCCCCCTCCGTTTTTCATAAGTTCAGCAAGGTTCACCCCTACATTTCATCTCATACAATATGCATCTCCTTCTACTCTTCTTTGGCATGATTGCACTTAATATGAAGTTATTTTCTGCTGACATGGGAGTTAACTGTGCCCATTTTGGGGGAGAAAGTATATATTTTCTGCTGCCTACATCTTAAAAGCCACCCAGGCTCTTAATGCTCCACTTTTCAGCTTTTTTCCTCACACTCTTCTAATTTTGCTTGTTCATTCTTAATATCCCTTTCGACTTCTTCATCTTGGAGTCCCTTGGCTTTTTATGGTGCCACAGCATGCGTCATTAAACCCTTGGGGGCCACTCTGCACTACTACATGTAGTAGTAGTGTAACTGCCCTTTTTAGCACAAAGGATTTTGCCATCTCCTGCTGTGTTTTACCATTGAGGAAGATACAAAGGTCCCAGGAGCAGGTGGAGAAAGATGGAGGAGACTTGCTTTCAGACTACAAAGCCAGAGAGTGTGCACCGAGATAAATCAGTGCCAGCATGCACTCCTTAGCCTGAGAGGGCAAAGACATGAGGGACGGAGGGAGAGGGAGCGATGCTGACAGCATTTAGAAGTCCTGTGGGAATCTTGTGCCACTGCATCCTATCTGCACAGCCATTGGCCTCCTCTATCGCTCAGCGTAGCGTGTGTCTCTGTCACTCTTCAAGCCTCTCAGAGTGGATCAGTCATCCTTTGCTGGTTCAGCTCTTCACTGCTTTTCTTCTCAACTCCACCATTCGTTCCTCTCCTGCTCTGTCCTTCATCCTGCATTTTTTCTTTGTACTTTACATTCTTATTTTTTTCGACCTCTTATTTTCTCCTATATCTTCCCTCCGCCCTGTGTTTCTCATTTCCAGAGGAGGAAGATAAGGTGCGAGCTAAATCTGCCAGCAGTTAAGAGGTGACTAAGGCAAGCAGCAAATGTGAGAGTAAAGTATGATTGTGGAAAGCAGCGACAAAAAGACAAAAAAGAACCTATGGTAGAGAGAGATGACTTCAGATGGGGGGTGTGAATCAGACCTGCATAGACTAATGTGGATCTGTGTAGACAAACAGGGCTAAGAGGGGCCGACAGGCGTGAAATGGTCAGCACCTGCTACATGGCCGGTCCTCCGCTCCTTGTGTTTTTAGTTTTTACCCCACAGCTGTATGACACACACAAACATGAGTGCTTTACTCGAATCCTCTGCCCTTAGTCATGCCCTGCGTACATGAAGCAAAGAGAGGGATGGATGTCCTCTCTTCTCCTTGCCTCTCCTCCTCTCATTTTTGATCCTGTTGCTTAGTCATATGCAAACATACCCTCTTCTTCCCTTTCTTTCCCTTTTATCTCCCCCTCGTCATCTCCTTGGCTCCAGTTGGCTCTTTCTGTTGCATCTTTCATCTTCTCGCTCAGTGTTTGCTCTCTTCTCATCCCACTTATCTTATTCTCAGGTTGTCTTTCAGCCTCCGCCTGCATGGTTGCTGATCTATCTGCTCGGAGAGGATGCTCTTTCCCCCTGCAGCATTCTTCTCCTCCTCCACTGCCCATGCAATCTCCTTCTCTCCAGCTTAACTCTTAAATAGCAGCAGTTCTTTCTTAATCACAGCTTAGTAGTCTCCATCCCTCTATCCATCCCTCCATTCTGGGTTTCCCTCAGGGGGGCTCTTGTGTGGCTATAACCTAGATTCCTTCCTTCTTATTTAGTCAGTCCAAGGAAAAAAAGGTGGTGATGAAGGGTGGGGGGTTTTGGGGGGTTGGGGCTCAGCTGAACATCCAACAAAAAAAAGTTGAATGCTCTGGATTGAATCCCCCATGTGGTCAGAGCGACTGCTCAGTTCAGCGGAAAAGAGATTTCCTTTCAATTCGGTGCAATCTCTCCCATTTTCTGACTCGTCTGAGGAGACGGTTCAAGGGCAAGGGGGCTTGGCTGTTTTTCTTGCGCTGGGTGAGGGGTTTTTCAGTGTGCATCTCAAGCCATGCGAGAAACGACCAGCGCTCAGGTCTGTAGGAGCCAAGTCCCCCCCTGCAGCCTGCAACTGGCCTTCCTCCCGACTCTCATTAGCGCACACATGCACAATCGGTTGCACCAGAAAACCCACATGGCTGTATTTGATAAGTTCAGCCTCTCCTTTACGCGAAGTCCAGCCCAACATCAGATCGCCGCAGACTGTAATGCTGTGGGAGGACCTCCAAGGCTGCATCTCTTTTATTTGAGAGGCTGCAATAAATGTTTACTTCCGCTCCATCTCCCTCATTACTCTCGCTTATTTGAAGCATACAGTCCTCTTGGACGAGACTTCACAAGAAGCAGACTGTGTTTTGGCATCCAGAAAATGATTTGTGTTGGGGGTGGGGGGGTTCTTGCTGTAGTTTAGTGATGGAAAAAAAAAATATTTTTTTTTACTGTCAAATCACAAACAGGAACTTATCACCGTTTTCTCATGTCATGTCAAAAAGTAAAGGATTTGAGACCAAACCGTTTTTGAACAGTTTTTATCTGTTTATGAAACGACTTGTGTCAAGTATTACTGAAATATACCATTTAAGATTAGGAGCACATTCTGCCTCAGACGTTTTAACCAGATTTAAAAACTGTGCTTTTATTCAAAAGGGTGAAACATAACCCTTGGGTAATGTGAGTTTTTTTTCTTCAGAAATTGTTTTATTAAGCTAAAAAGAGGAAACATAACCTAATGTGTGAAACAGCTATGGAAAGAAATAACCGTTTTAAAGTATTTTCTCTTCCTTTATGTTTAATGATTTTTTTTTTTTTTTACCTCCGTTAAGGCACAGCCTTTGATATAGCTAAAGGAGAAGTACATGAACATAGAAATATTTTTTTCTTTATGTGAAGGTTAGTATATGAGGCAGTTCAAGGTAAAACAACTTGTTGGACTTTTGCAATAGTTAAAATAAAATTAAAATTAATTAAAGCCTCGTGTCTATTGGTAGTCTCTAAGAAATATGTTTCACTTTGTCCTAAGTTCTTTTTTTCAAAAATGTACTTTTCAGAATTTAATGTTTTAACACATTTTGTACAAAATCAAATCATACAAAATGTCAATATTTCTATAGAAAAATAATGAAAATGCAATTATTTTAAGGCATTACTTTAATCATAAACTGTTTTTCTAGACAAGAAACAGCAAAAAATAAGCAGTAGCAGATTGTTATGAAAATAATATAATTTGCTTAGATATGAAGCTAAAATTGTCTGATGTTCTAATGGTTTTTTTTAAATTTATACGTTGAAGTCAGATTTTTCAGTTTTCCTTGTCAGACAAAAGATGTCCACTTACCTCAACTTCCAACTGGGGAAGTGGTGGTCGCAGGTCAGCCTGGAGTTCAGTATAATATATGGCAACTGCACATATGAAACTGAGTAAAAGTTGTAGGTATAAACTATTAACACTTCTGACATTTATTGTATTGACCCAGGCTTACACATAGTACTGTGCAACATCACTTTCTGAATGAATATTTTTGTCTTGTGTTGCTAATAGTCGTTAGCACCAGGGCTGCGTGATGTATCCTAAATTTAACGTCATTAATCGTATGGTATAATCACGGTATTATGGTACGCAAGAATGCTAAGAACTTGTTGGACTGCAATAACTGGACTGCTAACTGCTAAGTTAAGTCCGCTAATGAATTTGGTGATCCTTGTTTTTAAATTCAGCAGAAAATGTTGTAGCAAAGTCCCCAACAAGCTATAATTAAGTTGTTGCTTTGCCCAAACCACAGCTGTAGCCAGATGCAACGTTTTTATTAAAACCATGTTGTCGAGATTCAATAAATCACTTTTTTCCCCCAAAAGCCCAATATACTCGTCACAATATGGTCTATGTTTGTGAGAACCCAAAGCAGACAGACATGAACACTGCTTTGTTGAATTTTTTTTTTTATCGCAAGCCATATTATCACGTTTTCCTTATATTGTGCAGCCCTAGTTGGCACCATGACAGATGGCAAATTTCATTATTTCCTGACTTGCAAGCAGAATCTACTCAACTCAGTTGTGATGTTACTCTAAGCTCAGACTCCAAAACTCAAATCAAATGCAGCATAACTCAGAAACAAAGTTCTCAAAAGATTGGACAGCTCACATCATACAAACGAGGAGCAACAGCAGCTAAGATGGTCTCTGTTTCACCAGCTTTTACTTTGAGCAACAGTGCAAAGGGTGAAAAACACCTGGATTGTTTAGTGAAAATCCTGATTCGTTTAATGATGTCCACAATATTATGAGTTTTATTTGTTTATGGCCACAGTTCTGTCATTGTTTTCTCCAAAGGCAGAATCAGAGGACCCTGGTTGTACAGAATATCATAATCTCTCTGCTTTAGCAGATTGCATACATGTACTGATCCATCACAACTTAATAACCCCATAATACCCACCAGTATTGTAGCTGCTTTTTTCCCCTTCTGTTATCCACACAGCTTGCATGTTGCAAGCTTTCCGCTGGCTCATCTAGCAGCTTGTTTCTAAGACGTCCCCTTCTTTACCCACTTAAACAAACTTCAAGGCTTCCTTGTTGGATGTCTGGGCCTGCAGCGACGGCCTGGGGTGGCTCTTTTTACATCGCATTTTGTAAATCATTTAAGGGGTTATCTTCAGAACGGTAGAATAAAACCTGAATTATCCTCCACAAAAGGATTTCTCTGCGCAGACTGAAAAAAATGACTAGAGCGATGCATTAAAAATAATTGGATGAGTAGTGCTTGGGGAAAATTTGCATTTGAATTTAAGTGTAATTTCCTTTGATGTGATGGAAGTGTGTCGCAGCATCCGGCCCAAAGTTTTTCTGCATGTGATCGAGCTCCTCTGGGCCAGAGGTGATAATGCACTTCTTGTGTTCCTGTTACGAGTGGACAGAGAGTTCTAGCTTGCGCTTCCCGTGTGTGAATAGAAGTGTTTAGCGCAGAATGCAAGACGAGAGTTGGTGTGTTTTGGGATAAAGTGTACAAAGGCAGGGGAAAGTGTATCCATCATTATTAATTCTTTCCTCGGGCTTATAATGGCAAGAAAGGATCCAAAAAAAGTAGCATAAAACAGAAGTACAAATGTAAATTGGAGGCAGAGATGGAGGAACGGGAAAGCGAGAGAAGGACGAAGGAGAAGCGCACAGGTGTAGAAGCCAGCACACTTCAATATTCTCTCTTGACAAGAATCAGTGTTAGAAGAGTAATTCTGTCAGCCTTCTGTACACTTAACAAGAAGGGCTGCCTTCTTTGGGATTTCAAATGGGGAGTGACAATAAGAGTTAGGCTGATTTGTTGCTTTCAAATCTAGGCGGGGATTCCAACAGCAGTGTCCTGTGGTTAATGCTCTGCAGTGCCTGGTGAAAGTTCAGAGAGGAGAGCAGCAGACATGATATTCAGCACATCTAAGGGTTCTTGATCACTTTCAACCAAGGACTGGCATGAAAAATGTATTTGCATGGCGTGACTTTATTTGCTTATAAGCTCTTTCGCCCAAACCTTGGGGGGGGGGCCACAAATACGTTAGCGACAGAAGAACATTTTAAACGTGTTTACTTGTAGCTATAAAGTGCAAGGTCTTTGCTTTTAGCACAAATAGGTGTGAAGGAGCTGAGCGGCAGCCTGTCTTCACAAAGAAATCTATAATTGAACCTTCTGACTATTAAAGACTGAGAGGCTGCATCATGTAATGTGAACAAGCAGAGCAAGAATCCAAACATATTTGGTGAAAAGCAGACAGAGAGGATATAAACAGGAGGGAAGAAGGAGCACGCAAAGCAAAACACATTGGAAATAAATCAAACTGCTGTGCCTTGCAAACATATTCGGACCTCTTGAACATTTTCCCATTTTGTCACATTACAGCCAAAGGCTTTATTGCGTTTTATTGGAAAGTTATGATTGACCAACACAAAAAAGTGCATAGTTGCAGTGTAAGGCCACAGGTTTTCAGAATGCCAAAAAAAATCTATGAAGTTCTTCTCCCCTCATTTCTCAGTAGTGGTGTACAGAACCACCTATTTGTCTTGTAGAATATCTTTCTACCTACATGATACATCTACAGACTGGCATTATTGCCCATTTTCTTACAAACGTATCTCAGGGTCAGTGAGATTGAATAGTAATCATCAAGTCCTTCCACAGATTCTCGATTGAGTTTAGACCTGGACTTTGACTAGGTCGTTCTGACACATGAATTTGCTGTACATTTAGTGTCGTCGTTCTGGTTGAAGGTGAACCTCTGCCCCTACAGGTTTTCTTCTGGCATTGCCCTGTATTTATCTCCATCCATATTCCCATGAACTTTGACCAGCTTCCCTGTCCCTGCCAAAAAAAAGCAACTCCCACAGCATTATGCAGCCACCACAATGTTTTACCATTGCAAGGATGTGTTCAGGGTGTTCAGGGCATTTCCGCCACACACAGCCTTTTACACATAGGCCCAAAAATTGGATTTTGGTCTCTTCTGAATAGAGCAGCATCTTCCACATGGTTGCTATGTCCTCTAGGTGGCTTTTGGTAAACTGCAAATCCAACTTCTTATGGCTTTCTTTCAACTGTAGCTTTCTTCTCGCCACTCTTCATAAAGACCAGATTTGTAGAGTGCTTCTGTTACTTGTCAACAGATTCTCCCACATGAGCTATATATTTCTGCAGCCCCTCCAGAGTTACCATGCGTCTCTTGGCTGCTTCTCTGATTACTGTTCTCCATGCACAGCCAGTCGGATTAGATGGAAAGCCACGTGTTTCTTTTTAGGTTTGCACTCCCTCCAATTTAAGGATATGGGTCTCTGATAGGTGTTCAAACCTTGGGATTTGTTTTAGAAGTTAACCCTGCTTTAAAGGTTTCTAACACTTTCTCCTGTCTGTTCTGCTCCTTGGTCTTCATGATGCTGTTTGGTGGCTAATATTCTCTAACAACAGCTGAATTCATATTCACATTAAATTTCACACAGATGGACAGTATTTACCAATAAGCATTTGGAAACCCCGGACTTTATTTTTGGGGTATTGGTGTAATGGGGGCTGAATCCAAATGCACATCACGCTTTATTAAAAAAAAAAATCTGAAATTCATTTCTTCCCCCTGACAAATATGCGCTACTTTATGTTAGTCTGTCACATATAATCCAGGTTAAACACACAGAGGTTGTGTGACAAGACTGCATTGCAGAGCGTTTTAAACAAAACACCAGGAAAGCCCTGTGACGAGTGAAGCTGGCATGATTGAAACCACTCAAATAAACAACTTCTGGATCAGACGTTGCCTTCTGTCTCTTTTTTCCTGAAGATGCAAGAGTCCTATTTTCCAGATCCATAACAAGACGTTGCTCCATAACTTGATGTTCTATGACCTGTTGGAAGATTAACATGAAAGCATGTCAAATACAATGAAATTGTACAACAAGCATCACAAGAAGGCTAAAGAGAATAAATTTCCTCTCTAAAAGTAGGCTTACTCTTTATATCTCCAAAGATTATGTGTTGCTGTAGAAACGGCTTATGAAATAAAATCTAGCCTGCCTTTCTGATGTAGTCATCTTTTCTGTTCAAGTTAACTCTCTTGATGTGTTGTCTACATATTGTCACGCTGCAGAACCGAAGCTGGTTTAAGGGCTTCACACTGCGGTGGCTGCAAACAGCATTAATTCTAGCAGTGGCACTGCCAGAAAGCCCCAACCCGCTCGTTTATAGATGATGACCACACTGGGAGAAAACGGTCGCAGATTCTGTTTACTGGGAGTTGTCCGAGTCCCAGGAAGCATTTAAAATCCTGAAGTTGTGACCTAAAAAAGCCTTTGAAAGACTTATGTTTGTTGGGGCTTTATTGTTAGAGCCTTTATTACAAAAGAGATTGCATTTTAGATTCAATAACTTCTTTCTAGTAGACCACAAATTGTTACTTAGTTCAACTTAGGAGAAATATCTTTTTCTTTGTGGCTTAACTGTAGCATTGAAATAGGCTTCTGCAGGAAACGGTGTCTTATATTGTTTGAATAGTACATTATTAGGTATGAAGCCTTTTATTTCAACCATACATCAAAAATGTTTAAAGGATAATTGGGTTCTATGCTGGGTTGAGGTTGTTAGTGGTTCAATCACTAGATAAGCTTCTAGAAGACTACATGGTGAATAGGGGCAACAAGTTGTTCTGGAGAATTTTTGTTTATCACAGTAATAAGCTTTGCATGTTAGCATGAGGGTTGCTAGTGTTAGCATGGACATGCTCCGTTAACACTGCCTTTCACTGTGCCCTGTTACGACCGTTTCATGGACTATGTGGAAAACTGAATGAACATTTAATGTTGGCATTTTGAGCTGCACCATAAACTGGTTGTTTTACTATGTAGTGGGTTATACTGAGTAAGTGGCCATTTCCAACACAGCATTTGTCTATATTAGCACTTTCCTCACTTGCAGAAGCAATAACATGTATTTCAGCACAAAGATGTGCTTTAAAAAGGTTGAGATGAGTTAAAATACAACACTAATATCACTGGACATGGGTGTCCAGGGAGTGGTAGGAGCTATGCAGCTGACGAGTCATGTGGGACCTCATCAAAACCCTGATTTAGACTCGACTGCTCTATCCCATGAGTTTTTGCGTGCACAGATGCACAAGCAGCAATGGTGTTTGATATGGCAGAGCCCTACTTTTGCTCGTATTCTCTTAAGTTAGTTTGTACTCTAACAAAGCCATTAAATTAACTTTTTTTATGTGTATGTATGTGGAGCAAGGCTGTTGGGACCTTGAGTTGCTAAAGTAAAAACGGATCCACATCGGACTAATCTACACTTAAATAATTACAAAGCAGAGGGGGGTGCCCATTCTGTCCTCCCGCTGTTGATGCATCGCTTCAAGGAAGAGTTGTCATTCTGCTTTTCATGTTGTCGTCCATTCAATCTTCCTTCTCCATCTCTTCATCTGCTTCTTTGTTTCATTCTTGATAATCCACCTCCTCCTCTGCATGACCTCCACTTGTTCTGCTCCTGACCCGCCGTTCTCCACCTTATCAGAAACTGTGTGTGTTTGTGTGCGTGTGTTTGTGTGCGTGGCTTGAACCCCCAATCCCCCAGCCCTCCAAGCTCTGTGATTTGTGATGAGCCTTGTACAGACCCTGGCTGTCGAAGGGCAGCACACAGGGGAATGTGGCTGAGACGTTGTAAAGATGTGGCTGTGGTGAAGGGGACAGGAGCAGCCTAAAGGGAGGGGAGGATCTGTCAGTGTAGCTAAAGGCACAACACACATACAGAAATACACACATACACACACACACACCGTCATATAAAAGTATTTGCTTGCTTACAGATTTCTTCTTTTTTGTATTTGTCCACCTTAAAGGTGCCAAATAGTCAAAGATTTATATGAAATAAACCTAAGTAAATACAAAAAGCAGCTTTCAAATGCTGATTTCAAAGGAATAAAGCTGTTCCATCGAGGGTGGCAACAACTAGCAATTAGTTTTTAACATGGCTTTGGATACATGTTTTTTAAATTAAACACATTGGAGGGTCTTTGAGCATTAGCAGGTCGGACTTTTACTAGGCCGTTTCAAACCTTTTGTGGTTTTTTTTTTTTAGCAATTCAGAGGTCGACTTGCTAGTAGGATTTGGATCATTTTCCTGCTGCATAACCCAAAAGGGCTTGAGGATAAGGTCATGAACTGATGGCCGGACATCGTCCCTCAAGATATTTTAGCAAGAGCAGAATTCAGGGTTCTTTCAATTATTACAAGTGGTCCAGGTACTGTAGCAGCAAAACAGCTGAAGACCATCATGCTACAACACTAGTTTCAGATGTAATGAGACAAAACCTTCAGAAATGTTCCACTTTTGTCTTGTCAGTCCATAGAATATTTCCCAACATTCTTGGGGATCATTAAGATGTTTTTTTGCAAATGTGAACCATTCTTTTGTATTATTTTGGGGTCAGCATGGCTTTTGGTCTCTTTTATTTTTATTTTTTTTTTTTTTTACTGTTTTATAATGAGCCCTGTCAGGTTTAGAAGTTCTTATGGGTTTTTTTCTGACCTGGATGAGTTAGTGATTCACCACTGTTGAAATGGCTCGATAATAACTTTCTCATCTCTTCTTAAACTTCTGTAGATCAGGGTTTGTGTTGCCTTTTGAAAAACCTTTAGCCTACTTCATCTTATTAGACAGGTTCTAGTTGGGTGATTTCTGACTGTTCACGGTCTTGGATGTGGCTAGAAAAATTCAACTCAGCTCACCAAACAAAAAGTTTATCACAAGCGATTTCTGATTAAACAAGCAGGTTGGTTAGTTTTTCACAGCGGGATGGGTTTCTCTAGTAATAAAAGTCATCGTTTGTAAACAGTTTTTTTTATAATTTACTTGGGTTATATGTGTCTGATTTATTAAAATTGGTTTGTTTTGAAACTTAAGTTTGTAAAGGCAAAAACTGAGGAAATCTGTAAGCAAGCAAATACTTTTTCACAGCACTGCGTAAACACATTTAAATTTAAGCACATTTGACAGAGCGAAGTTCACACCACCACCACTGACATCTCCAAACCCTCACTTTTCCCTTTTTCTTTCCTTACTGCTCTTTTTTTATGCTATTTTTCCTCTTTCTGGTGTCTATCTCTCCTTCTACCTCAACAATTGTTCTTCTATTTTCTCCTCTCCTGCCTCTCCTCCCTCCCACAGAGCCTTCAAAGAGTGACTCCAATGCTGGCGTTGTGGCAGGAGCGGTTATAGGCTCCCTGCTGGCCCTCCTTTTGGTCGCCGCCCTCGTTACCGTGCTCATCACCCGTAGCCGCAGGCAGCAGCAGGGTTACCGGGCCAATGGGGGCAGCGACATGAAGACACGCATATTCGGTGGCGGTAAGAAGGCGAGCAAGAACGGAACAAGCGGAGGACCTGGGAGCGGAGGTGTCGCAGGTGGTAATAACAACGGACCTGTCTACATCGATCGCTCGCCCAACCAGGGTCTGGGAGAGAAAAACAACCACCACCAGCCCTTCACTATGGGTGCCCTGCCTGAGGTTGTCACCGGAACACCCACCGCCCAGGACATCCTGCTGCGCAACGAATTAGACGAAGCAGAGAGGAGGAAGTTCGACGAGATGGACGATGACGAGAGGTACGATCACTTCTCCGGAGAAGGCCCGATTCTGCAACTGCGCCCGCCTCCCGACCAGGACGACATGATTGGAGATTACATGGATGATGACATGGAGTCCCAGCGGGATGGCTCAGTCATCTCCCGGACTGCAGTTTACGTATAGAGGAAGAGGAGGAGAGCACATGGAGGAGGAGTATGAGAGAAATAAAAAGCAGGCTTGAGAATTCCTCTTGAGGATTGTATGGCTTTGGGGGTCTTGTCCCTGTCTGAGGAAAAAGAAAATGAGTACCACTTTTATTTTTGCTAATTGCTTTTAAATATAGCTGATTATTAATCACAGTGCATCCCCATAGTGAGTGGGACTGGAAAAGGGCATATGGAAAATACGTTTGAGGAAGCGTCAACAGAAAATCAAACTGAGAAAAGCACAACATCTCACTCACCGCTTCAGCTCATGCTCTCCCCATCGCTGGGATCTTGACTTTCAACTGACAGACTTAAAAGAGAAAATACACAGTGTGGGAGTAGGAAAATTGAATCATGATTCAAGCTTGACTATACAGGCTTTTCACTTGCATATTCACTCTTAACTTCACTTAAAAAAAGAAATACTGTTGTTGTCAAGCAGTTCCATGTTGCCTGCGACTCAGTCCTCCTGTGGGAAGCCTTTTTGTTTTGGTAATGTGTTGTGCTGTAACATCTGGTGTGTTGGTGTGTTTTAAAAAACAAGAGACAGAAACCATCAGGTGTATTAGAGATGTGAATGATGTATTTGCTCATGCTCACTCTGCTCTCTCTGCCTTATGCTGACAACTCTAAACACACAGGTCTGTAGATCATCAAGAGTTTTTGCTCCCTTTTTTAGTTCTTTATAAATAGAGAAGTTGAGAAAGTTATCATTTGCAACAACTTTTGAGGAAATTTAGTTTTTTTTCTATTCCTGGAGATTAGGTTCTGGATCAGTGAGGTGTGGCTGATGTGTTAGGGTTCGAGGGATGAAGAGAAGGATGAGGAGGAGCAGAAATGAGCTCGGCCCTTTCTTTTTCCTCACCCTCATCTCTGCGGAGCCCTCCCGACAGGAGGAGCTAGATTGGTAATGAGCCATGAAGTTGCTCGCCTAGCTGGGACCAACAGATTGCAGCCGCTTATCGTTTATGATGTGGCTTTCCCTCTCTCTATCCCTCCTCCAATCTCTATTTTGCCGTCAGCAAGCCCTTCTCTTCCCATTCTCTCCATCCTTTATGGGAAGCCTGGATTTATCCGGGGTGGTGTTGAGGTGAAGGCTACTTAAAACGGGGTATATTTTACCGCTCCTGACCAGTCAGATTTCCCACTTACTCGACTCCGGCCCGTCCTGACACATCAGGACTGTTAATCCACCTGGAGTGGCCACATCCACCACCCCCTCCTTCCACCCTTTACTAAATGGCCGGATGCAACAGAACCTCCGTAGTGCCGTGGCATTAGGTAAGACAGATTTCCAATGAGGATCATATATTACTTTCCATTAGTGTATATTAGATGTGGCATTGATTGGAAGACTTAAAAAGGTTTGTTATTGATGGGAAATGTGTGGTGAAATGGCCCTTTATGATGCAGGTGCAAGACTTATTGCCTAATCTCTGTGAATTCATCCTTTTAATGAGCCATCAGGGCTTTTTTCTATAAATTACACTCAATGGCTACTGTACACTGATGTCTTTGAGGCTCAGTGTACATTTGCATGCATCTGGAAAATTGTGATGAGAAACTCTTCTACTCATGGGTTTCCCATCGTTCTGATTGACTCCCCTTTGACCTCCTTGGAGGAAAATCCAGTAAGTGTAATCTCGATTGATGTCATTAGGTCCAGGTGAGATCTGGGTTGGCTTTCTTTTTTTTGAAGGTATCATGTGGTCAAAACCAGGTTGACCTGCCTCCAAGGGCATGGATTGGTGTGATTGCCTTCATTTGTCATCATGGCTGTTTAACCTCAACCTACTGATGCAGGGGAAATGCTTCAGTGCAGACTAGGCATGGACCGGTATAAGGTTCTCATGGTATAAGAACTACAGTATCAGAATATTTACACAAATGAAAATCTACAACATGATCAGAGTTTATTTAAAGCAAAAATATATTATTCCTAGTGCTGCTACTATACAAACATCCCCTATTAATTTTTAAAGTGACAAAATAAAAATGTAATATTCAAAATCAGATTATATTTTCCTTCAACTGTTTAAAATTTTGACATTTTACATTTAAGTTAATTTTTATCTTAAATAATAAAACTTTTAGAATTAAGTAAAAATTTAAACAGTTTTTTATAATTCAAGACATGTTTTATTTAAAGTAAAAAAAAAACACAACTTAAAATTAATATTTCAAACTATTATTTTATATTGAAAAAGAATATTTAAAACAATTGTGATACACTGATTATTACAGTCATAGCCTTTGTGGATAATCTTTATTTTGATACAGACCCAAGCAAAAGTAAAAAATAAAGGAGAAAACTCTAGCCCCTCTGACACTTTCTCCTTTATTCAAAGGACTTTAAATCTTAGAAATCCTATGAAGGGAGATTTTTGCAGATTTGAAACTGTAGGAATGTAAATAGTTATTTTTCTGATCTGGTCCATGCCTAGTACAGACCCTGCATTCATGCAAAAGGAAGATCAGTTTGGTGTTCTAATTGTTAACCTTCATGCTGGCAGAGAGAGAACAGGAGAGAGGCAGAAGGCAAAAAACAAAAAATGATGACAGCTTTTAGCGTTTGAGCACCGTCTGGCAGATTGTAAGCCAGCGTGTTCAATAGGATTATCATCTAATGGCCTTAGTTTCTGCATAAATGGGTGAAAAACAGATTTATTGAACACAGCTGACTTGACACAACCACTTAATAGAAAAATGTATTACGTTTTTTGCACTTGTGTTTGTCACATCTTTACTGAACAATATAAGTGTAAAACTTGGTTTCTGGTGGGGTTAAAAAAAATCAGTAGGGAGAATCAGAACACTTGTTATGTACATTTAGGTGTGAAGTATCTGTGTACTATATACGTAATCATCTTATTTTTCTTGTGAAAATGTACATATTTATGAAAGTGTAAATATGGGATTGATGGAGCCAGTTTTGCCAGGAGTGAGGAGGTTTGGGTTGACCTCGAGCTTAAATGTCTGAGCAGGCTTTCAGAATGTAGTTTGGTCTGACGGTATACTGAACTGTCCAACCTTATATCACCTGGGGTTGATTTTATACTGGCGTTTTCTTCCTAAAGTCGCCTGCATTTTCACATAAGCACACACTGTTTCCAGTGTCTTTGCACAAGACAAAAAAAAAATCCTAAATTTATCTGGGATAGCGCCACCACACAAGCAACAAACTAACGCGTGCGAGCCAGCTCTCTGTTTGTGTGCAGCAGTTAGTCTGTGTGTATTCTGGTGGGGCTTTTGGGAGCGGAGCTGTAACCCGAGTGGCCGTCCTCTGTCACCATTTAAGTGTCCAACTGCAGATATTGTGCATTTCAAAGGTGCACTGGCTTACACACACACACACACAGCTGCTGTAGGTATATAAATTGGCAGAATGTGGAGAAACAATTCGCCCACACACAAACACCCTTCAGTCGCTCTCATTATGCTCACTCCCACAGCCAAACTGGTGCAGCAGACACGTCTTACCTGACAAGTCTGCCATCTTCTGACATGAGCCCACACATAGATGCACAAAATAATAATGAAAACACACTAATACAGAGATGTTTCCTTCTCGTTTTCTTTCTCGATGGCCATGTCGGGAAGAAGCTGTGGCCAAATTGTGACCATGTAAATCATACCTTTCAAAAAGCATTTGTTCTGCTTTAGGAAATATGGCTTTCATGAAAAGGCCACCAGGATGACCTCTTGTTCATCCCAGATTCTCATTCAATGCTTTTAAAAGTCTCTCTTCCCACTCCTGTCTTTGTCCCCCCCCCCCCCCCGAATCGTCTTACCTCGGCAGCCTCAGCTTGCCGCCGCCACCATCCTCAGACGCAAACACGATGACATCCACCTCGACACTGAAGCAATGCTTGTCAGACAAAATGCTTTTAGTGAACCCTGCAATTCTGGCTCAGGTCTAGCATCAAGGTGATGCAGTCAGAATATCAGATATTTCCCCCCCGTATTCCAAAAAAGCGACGTCCCCTCTCTGTTTGTTTGGCTCCACACATCCGATGACAAATCAAAGCCTTAACATCTTGCAGCTCACTCGCATCACCGACAAGAAAAAAAAAAGAGAAGAAGAAACCTTCCTGTGTACATAGTATAAATATATAAATATGTAGCAGAGGAAAAGAATTACTAATTTATGGTGTCACATTTGTGTATTACTCAGTGACAGCGAGCATGAAGGATTTATTTTCTTCTATTACAGTCTCCTCTCTCTCTTATGTTATTTTGCAGTGCTTTATAATTTATGTTTTCTGAGTGCTTTATTCTTGACTGCTGCGCTGTGATTGCTGCCAAATCTGGTGAATTTGAAGTACACACACATACACACACACACACACGCACGCTACAAAACAGTCTTAACCCAAAATGTGCTTTTATTACTATCAATGCTCTGTGTGAACGTTGTTATCTTTGTTGTATTTTTTAATTTTTGAAATTTGTTTTGGTCTGAATTAGGATTGTTGTCACTACTTTGTCATGTCTTTCTATATATTTTTTTTTCGTATTGAGTTCGTATTAAAGACTTCCTGATTTTTGAACTGTTCCTGTGTTGCTGCTTTGTGTATTTGTGTGTGTTGGTCCTTTTAACAGTTCGGGTTTGCAGGATGACTTAGGACCCAGGTTGAAAAGAAGCGCTGCTCATTGATTCCCGCTGATTAGATTTATAGATAAATTTACAAAGATGGCCTCTCGGTCTCATGTCACACAGTCCTCAGAGGCCAGATCCACCCTCTATGTTTTTAACTCCAATTTCCTGGTCTGGCTGCTTGTCTCATTTCAGTTTCAATAAATCAGAGATGTGTCAGAGGTGTGATAACGTGCTTATGGGAAACGTTGAGCTCAAGTGTCAGAGAAACAGTTTTGCAGAATAAAAATTCTGTCTAGTGAACAAACTCCACCTTCCAGCCTCTCTGCTTTGCACATTAGTCCTGGCTGGTTGAAATCAACATGCTGCCTTGGTTACATGCAGAGTTTCTTCCAAAATACCTTCGGTGTATTTTATTGGGAGCTTTTTTTAACAGAACATTTCATACATTTTATAAATTTTTTACAAATGAAATCTGAAGTGTGAAATGCATTTCTGTGTATTTTTGCAGAACCAACTCTTTATGCCTCTTTGGCCACATTTCTTTGCAAAATAGCTCAAGTTCTGATTGGATGTGGAGAATCCGTGCGAACTGCAGTTTTCTCAGATTTAGGTGTAGAGGCCATTATAGCATATTAGGCTCCTCTAAACTCAACATTTGTCTTACAGCTCTGGCTGTTACCAAGGGCCTCTAGGCTGCTTCTCTGATTAATGCTCTCCTTGCCTGGCTTGTCAGTTTAGGTCGATGGCCATGTCTTGGTAGGTTGGAAGTTGTTCCATTTTTGGATGATTGATTGAACAGTGCTCCATAAGATGTCCAAAGCTTAGCATCATGTTTCTTAACCCGACGCTGCTTTAAACTTCTCCACACCTTTATCCCCGACCCATCTGCTCTGTTCCTTGGTCTTCATGATGCGGTTCTCTAACAAACATCTGAGGCCTTCACAGAACAGCTGGATTAATACTGAGATTAACATTACACGCGTGGAGTCTGTTTAGGTGACTTCTGTAGTCTAGTTGCACTGGGTTTCATTTTGAAGTTTAATATTAAAGGGGGCTGAACACAATAAATAGGAGCCCTGCTTTGTGTAGGTTTATCATAAAAACTCAAATCGAACACAGAAGTTTATGTAATTTGACACAATGTGTAAAAGTTCAAGGATTGTGGATTCTTTTACAAGGCAATGAATGTCCAAGATAGTGAAGCTGTTTTTAAAGAGTGCTTCTGTCAATATTAGAGATGCACCACATTAATCAGCCAGAGATGGTTGATCAGCAGCCCAGATGGTGAACCTTTTATTCATATTGATGAAATGCAGCAAAACTAAGAATTCTCCCAGTCCTTGAACACATCAACCAGCCAGCATTCTGATGCACTTTATTAAAACTCGGAAAGGGTTATATTTGTTTATGTATCAAAGAGAATATATATGCAATCCCTTCATGTTCTTCTGAATTCAAACTACCTCTGTCAAGGAACCTGCTGCACATTTTATTCATCATGAATACATGTTTTTGTACCCATCAGGAGTTCAAAGACAGCTCACCTACAAGAGGAAAGGAATTTGTTGGTGGATCTTCAGTGCTTTTCCTGCAGGGGGGGAGTGAAATGTGCAGGCCAAGCTGAAGCTCAGGGAAAGGAGAGCCTCTCAAAGGCTACATTGTTTAAATTCAGACTAAACCAAACTGGTTTGGTCAAATGTTAACAGAAGGAGAAGCATTGAAGAGTTCTGTGTCCCAGTGCTGGCATGCACTCACCTTCTTCTCCTTTGGTTTTAACTTTTCACACTCTCCACTGCACTGAGCTCTATTACATTCAGTCGGTAACATTCCTGTGAGGGTGACAGTTGGTAATGGGCGGTTATGGCAGCACGTTCACGGTATTTGCCCGGTGCTTTGATGCCATCGTGTAACCGCGTGTCGTTCTGGCTTCTTGTCACAGTTCATTTTTGTTGCAAGCTTCTTCTGTCAGTGCAGCTATTTACTGCAAGTCCAGCCCACCATCTGGCCACTCTAATTGCTTTGGATTTGAGGCTGGTGAGATGGAGAGGACATGCACACAGAGCACTCAGACTCTTTTGGATTTGTTTTTATTTAATATATATATAAAAAAAAAAAAAAAACTTGAGTGCAGCAGCAAAGCTTTTAAGCTGCGGCTTATTATAAAAGCCCCTACAGCCACTTGCCTTTTTTTTGTCTCTTTTCAACTGAATAGGTGTACACATCATGTGAAAGCTCTGACCGCATAGTGCCAGACCCATTTTATTTGAGCTTGGGGCTAATTAACCTGAATCAGAAGCCAAAGTGACAGCATCTACACTGCTATCAACATTAGCTTACAGTCGGGAGTCATGGTGTGGTGTCCCGAAGCAGTGGGGCCTTCTGGCTATAGCTATGCAGTGTGAATGCATGCAGAACAGTGTGTGGTACAGAAAGAGTGTAGTTGTGAGTGTGTGATTACTTCAGACAGGATGTTTGTGTGTTAATTGAAGTGCATGTGACTGTTTGACACATGCATGTTTGTGTAAGGCTTTATATTTGACTTTCAGCTCCGACGGCTACATCCGCAGTGCTGATTAAATGTCTGATCGTCCCTGTGTGTGTATGTGTGGATAAGCAAAGGCTCTTTCTGGTCCCCCTTTGCTGATAACTTCAAACACATTTCTCCTCGTTTAACCTCTCACCTTCTGGCTCTGGACCCGACTAATAAATCCCAGAGGTGGTGATGGATGGCCGGGCTTGTTGAGCAGATATCTTAAGCGATGGATGTGGTGACCCGACTCTCCAGGAAGATTAAACCGTGTCTACCTCTAACCTCAATTATGAAAGGTTTCTGCATATTTTTATTAGCTTTAAGGTGATGTTCTTTTCTTTGCCTCCGTTGAATTTTTTAAAGCTTCAGGTGTGTGTCTAATGCTAAGTAAGATGCTTGCAGTAGGCAGGTTGCTATCTTCGGGTCCTTGGCAGCTGTGGCTGCCCTAGTCTCTTGATTGGTGGTAAAGAAAGCATACCCAGAATATCACTGCTATATATTTTATTCCTTCTTGCTGACGACATAACCTGGGCTTTGTTTTGGCTTGATCCAACAAAACAGTTTGATTTACCTAAGGAAGGTATTTTAATCTTTTATCCAACCTAATTCTGTACAAATTTTTTTTATTTATACGCTAAAAATCAATTGATTCATTACGTGAGCACATGCTTAATTAGCCAGCGCAAGGTCTAGATTTCATGAGACATTGGAAATAGTTAATCTATATCTTAATGTCAGGATTTAACGTTTTCTTTGACAGATGTTTTTTTTTGTCTGTTTTTCAGCTTAAAAATATCCTATAGCAAGAAACATGACTGAGTTTTACATGCCAGTTATCTGACTTTTACTCTACAGAGAAAGCACCTAAAACCCTTTGTTTTGACATACAAATCTGTTGAAAATTTTAGTATGCTGAAGGATGCTCCTTAAGTGTAGGTGTGGTGATTCATCCAGCTCATGAGGCACGACGGTACGTGATTTTAAACGTTTATTTTTGGAAACTTTTTTACATCTTCAGGGATTACAGATAATTTGGACTAGTCCTTATACTGTGGTGGTTCTAAAGGCAAACATGAACCTCCCAAGATTTGTTCTCCGTCCCGGTGCTCCAAGAAGGAAATGACGTCCTGTTCTTGTAGCCTTGGTTTGGTAGTTAATGCAGCTTTTTCCTGACAGCATCCACTCACAGCCGTGTGATTCCTTCTTCTTTTTTACCCACCTGAAAAAAATAATAATTTAGACTCTGCAATTACACAAATGTAAAGCCCCAAATTCTAGAAAATAGAGTAAATGCCCTCTTTGTGGTTTAGATTGTGAAAGACGCAGACATACAGTGAGGAACCTCTTAAGGAAACGCTACCTCAGTGTTGAGCAGCAGACTGCAGGCTAGCCACTAGAGCAGGTAGCCTTACTATTTAACCTGCTTGTATATTACCTATTAATAAGTACAGCATCATGGCAGTAGGAATTGAAGTTTGCCTTAAAAGCAATTAGATTGTGTTCTAGATTTTCTGTTTTAAATTTTTATGTAAACGCTGTGATACCATGAAACTGTGGTATTTCTACTTAAGAAAATCATACAGAGAGGATCTCAAACCAGTACATGCCTATCCTGAACTGGCAGGTATTCGTAAAATAGTCATTTTCTTAACTAACCAATCCGACCACTTGACCTCAGCCCAAGAAAGCTCTGCCAGGGATTAGACTGAAAGAAGAAAATCTAAAAAAATCAAGCTACATAAATAAACCTCAGGTACTATTAAGTGTTTTCATTTTTTACAGGAAGAGTACAGCAATGAGTTAAATCTGTCAACCTGCACTGCTCTAGCAAAAGTTGGAAAGAGCTGCATGTTTTTTTTTTTTTTGGTCATCTGAGAAAAATGTGCAGCATTCTGAATAAATGTTCTTAGATTTTCTGTTTTTGTTTTTTTTTATCTGTGTAGCTGTATTTGAGATGAAAAGACTTGTCACTAGAGCGTCACAGTCTCTTTCCAGAGTAAACAAAACCAAAACTAATCTTAATCTAGCTAAGCCCGGGAAGCTTGCAGATCTTGAGGAAAACCATAGCACTGTGGACTCTGACCTTATCCTGCTCTCTGTGGGAGGCTTTTACAGCAAAGATATGGTTTATTCAGTAGAGGAACATCTGGAAGTTTGCCCACTTGAAATCTCTTGGTAAGGAATGACATGTTTTGCTGAGCTGGCTGCCACAACGAAAGACATTAAAAAAAAAAAAACAAACGCACAAATCAAAAGTAGTTCTCTGGGAACACACGCTGCTTTATCATTACATCACAGCTAATAACTTCTGCAATGAGCTTCAGCATCAGTAATGATTAAAAAAAAAACATTTTATAGAACAACATTTACTGGTTAAGACATGAAGTATGTATGTATTGGTGTTCTGAATATCCTAAACAGTCTCACATTGTTGGAAAAATATTTTCGCTCACATTTCCCCAGTTTTTGTAGGCATTTGTTTTTTTTAGCTCACATCTCAGCATTGTTGATCTGATTTTCTCCAAGCTCCGTCTGTCAGACACATGGCCTCATATTTGACTCTAAAAGACTTTGGTATACAAAGGAGTTCAGAGTTGAGTCTGTGCCTGCGAGGGGCCCAGGTCCCATAACTACAAAACAAAAGCAAATCCTCAGCCCTCCACCCCCACGCTCGACAGTTTTTAGTTTTTCACTACGCGAGTCACTTTACGATCTTGTCAAACATCTAAAATTTTGCCTTATTAATCCTAAAGACATTGACCTCAAGGTCATTTGCTTTGTAAGATTTCTGTTTTCCAAACTTTGGCTTTGTTGTTGAGTAGACGTCTCCTTTTAGCAACCTTTCAAAAATGACACACCTTTGAGGTACTTCTTGACTTTTATTGCAGTTTTACAGAACATAACATAAATTAAGATATTTGCAGGGACATCCCTTCCTTAGAACATTTAAAGCTGCCTTGAATATTTTACCCTTGCGAATCATCTTTCTCACTTTAACTCTCTAAAATGTTAGAAAATTGCCTCCAAAGATTGATTGACAGGAACAGTTGCTGCTTTAAGATCACTGCTGATATCTGTTCAACTAAGATCCAGCGTATTTGTCAGCAAACTGACAACTTATGCTTTAACGGAGTTACCCATGTGTATTTGATCAGCAGGATGTGGCAACATTCTTCCTATAATTGCAGTCTACAATTTAAATATTTCACATCTCTTAGCATTTTGGCGTAGAAATAATTAGATAACGATCTGAGAAATGTCTTATGATCCAGTGTCGTATTTATGTAAAGAGGATGTGAGAACCTAAATAAAGAGGGTGCAACAAAATTTCACTCACTGTATTCTTAAACTTTAATAACTTTAGGTTTAAAAGATGTATTTAACACCTTATTTAAGACAATGTGTCTGTTTTAGGGGGGGTAGTTTGTGTTAGTCTTTTAGCAATGAAAGCTGTAAAGTTCGTAGCTTCGTTTTTGGATGCTGAAGTCAACCTGGAGGTTTTTCCAACATGCATTTTTCTAAATCCAACAATGCAATTTGAGTCTACGGCATCAAACCACTAATATACATTTCATTGTTGAGCTGGAAGGTTTTATTTCAGCTCATTGTGTTACTGTTACTCATTCTAGTACTTTAGTGCAGTTTAATTCATCTACACAGACTGTTTTACTCATGATTGTGGGATCACTTTTTTTTCAGAATAGCTTGTTTAATTAGACTTAAATCACTGTTAAAAAAAGCAAAACAGATCTCTTCACTGGCATTCCTAATTTCACACAGTCTGAGTCAGTTTGTGACAAATTTGTAGATTGTTCATGGCTTGTGAGTCAGAATGAGAGAGTAATTTGTTTGCGTGACTACAGCAGATTGTAAACGGTGCTTTAGATGTCTTTTTGTAGTCGTTGCTTTATGGGTACAATAGAGAATTTGAAGATACATTTTAATCTTGGTTTTCTGATCATATTGATATTTTAGTGGTACTTATTTTTGTTCGACAGTACATAATTTCTGCTCTAGTTCTGACCAGCATTGTCACTCTGATTTGCTAAGGCCTCCCTTTTCTCCAAGCAAGTGTGCTATCAAAATAGTCTACAGTACTATCAGGTTTTGCAGTGATTGTGTCATACTCACAGTTCCCCATATAAACGGTTCATGTTTAGCTCTTGAGGTTTTAATTGCACTACAGTAATGCAGCTGAAAGGCATTATTACCAATATAGTCTGTCTGGCAACTCAAACTATGTCCATCTAGAGGTAGCTTTCCCACAGCATGTTGTTTGTCTTTAAAAAGTCACTTCAAGATAATACTAGACTTCACTGTTTTATCAGGCATGCCACATGGAGAAGCTGATTGCCTATATGTACCAGGACAGCTATGCTCTGCAGAAAGGACTTCTGGAGATGGTATCTTTATTGCTTGATTCACATCATTAAACTGGGGTACATCTGGCATCAAAGTAGTCAGTTTGCAATTAAGAAAATGAGAACCTTTGTTTGTATGACCTTCAACCTTTTGGATTGTTTGCTTGTGTGTGTGTGTGTGTTTAAGGAAGGTTAAAACACTCAGTCAGGATCTGCAGGCTAATTTTATCTTCATTTGCCCCAGCCATTAAAGTCCAAAGTAAGTTGCAGCTGAAGCTAATTACCATTGGGATCATTGGTGCAGGTGGAGCACTTGATGGGAGCAGTTACTGATTTAATACAATCTGCAGACGTTTTGTACTGACAGAGGACACATAAAAAGTAAAACCGCTGTCAAAGAAAACATTTTGTTACATGAGAAACGCCATGCTGACAAACGCCTACTGTTGCCTCAGTGGTCTGGCTGTTGATTCCCTGTTAGAGCAATCTCTAGTAGCTGTGGCATAAATCTGTGTTGCATCCTATTCCCTAATGTTTTGTTTTTTCTTTCTCTTAAATGCAATATTTTCCCATAAACCTCGGGCACAAATGTTTCCAACGTAGAAACTATGTTCAATCCTCTTCATGTGGTCTTACATGCGAAAAACTCTCCTGAGTTTCCTATATAGATGATCTTTGCAGCCAAATTTTTACTCTGTGTTTTTGGTAATTGTCCCCACATTCATTCAACATATTCCTGTTAAAAAGGTATTTTTTAAAAGCATCCATAGAAAATCCCAGGCTTCTTGATCGTGTGGTAGATGCTCCATTTTGACCTCTTTATGGCAGGGGATGTCTGATTTTTGAGGGCAACTCAAAATACTTTGTTTCAAGAAGTGCATTTGAAAACCATCCATTTGATTTGAAAGACTGTAGAATTGAGGATTTTTAGGTTTTCTGGCTCTAAAATATGTTTAGCATTTAAGCTATTCATGGTTGTATTATAACAATTTATTTTTGCTTTTCTGCCTTTCTTTTTATTTATATCAAGGGAAAAATGCCCTGAACCAGAACATGCATATTATGAGCAAGGTAAATGGAGAATGCAGGAGGATGTCATTTGTAAATATTTACAGGAAACTGGAAATCCTATAGTTCCTCTTCCTCAAGCTGTAAATGAACCTTCGCTTCTGGTCAGTGTTTTTTTTCCACGTGTATGTCCTCTGCACACACAGAAAAAATCCCAGGGCAGACGGAGATGGGGGGGAAGTCAGTCCTCTTGTTTCCCCTGGAGGCTCTGGGCGTTTACTCTTCCTGTCCTGTGCTGACAGGACTGGAGGTAAGGTGGTGGTTGCACTGCATCGTTGGGCGGGGTAATCTCCCTTGGGTAAAGCCAAGAACTGAGAGGGCAAGGAAGGGCAGAGAGAGGTGAATATATCGCACGAGGTGGTATTAAATGAGGGCAAAGAGGGCATGATGGTGTGAAGTGGGGGAATCCAAGACCCTTAGGAAAAAGCTGGAAAGCTTGTAAACGGTGCTTTAGATGTCTTTTTCTAGTCGTTGCTTTATGGGTACAATAGAGAATTTGAAGATACATTTTTATCTTGGTTTTCTGATCATATTGATATTTTAGTGGTACTTATTTTTGTTCGATAGTACATTACTGACCCCAGATATTAACATTGACTTCACATTTAGGATGTGAAAGCTCACCAGTGTATAAATTTAACAATGACTAATACAAGATTGAACAAAACAGGGAGGAGAGATGAAAGGAGGGACAGGGGAGTCTGCAAGGAGGGAGGGGACAAAAGGGCAAAAAGTAGAACGGAGTGTGAGGAGGAGCAGGCTGAAAAAAGATGGAGGGGAGATGGCTGAGCTGATCCAGCTGTGTTGATTTTAGCGTCTCGCAGCTCGGTTTGTGTACGTTTCTGGAAGCCTGCCTATCTCAGACGGCAGAGAAGAGAAGGCTGAACCTAGCGTCCTCAGACCTCCACACACCTGCACAAACACACGTCGCCACTGCCGTTCAGTGAGAACCACAGCTTTATGTGCTCGTTTTGTTGCTGTGAGTGAAATTTCACCCAAAAGGTCGTCATCCTGCGACTTACCTGGAACAAATCCTTTTCTTAAAAAATAAAGAGCATTATGTGAATGCAGCATGACCACAAGGGAGCATCGTTGTGAGCAAGGTGTGCATGTGTCTGAGGGGTGCTTTTGCGTGTAAGTGCATGACTGTGTGTGGGTATGAATAAAAAGATTATATCAGGGAAAAGAATGGTATGTTGCTGCTCCTAAGAATAGCTCCTGTGACGGAAATGATTTTGATTCTGTATGCAAGCCTGTGTGTGTGTGTGTGGTTGTCTCCCATTTTTTTTGTGTATTTGCCCTGGAGTGTTTAGCAGATCAAATGCTCTTGCTGTTTAATTCTCCGTCTCAACAGGCAGCTCTTACAAAGAACATACCCGTTCTGGCACGTGCACGTCTGCTCACACACACCAAGACACAAAAACCCTCAGAAAGAGAGATGAATTTTAAAGATAAAAACAAAATAAGCCTGCAAATATTTGATCTTGGGAATTTCAGACATTCTTCTGGGGACGACTGAGTTGGTAGTAAATGATGGATGATTAGGTTCACGTTCATTTGTGCATTTAACTGTGTTAGGGAGTTTATACCTCTTAAACATTTCCACATTTCGGTTCATTATAACCACAGACTTTAATGTGTGTTCTTTTTTTTTGTTTTTTTTTTATGTTTAATTATAAAAGTGGAAGTAAATAACATGTTAACTGTTTTGTGAAGGTCTCAGAGGTTTGTTAGAGGACATTACTGAACAAAGCTTCATGAAAAGTTTAAAGCTGGGTGCTGATATACCAAGAGATGACTGTCTACGTAAACAAAATGTAATTGTATTATTTTCCTTCCACTTCATTTATATGCTACGTTATGCTAGTCTGTCGAAGGAAAGCTTCTGCTGGCAACAACTTAATGCTCACCCTCTACCGATGATCCACATGGCCCTGTCTTTCAGTGTTTAACCCTTTCTTTCTCCTAGACATAGCTACTGACTGAGCTTTTACTGCTCTATGTGCTCTCTTTCAGACTCTAAACTTGAAAACTGGCTCAGTGTTTATATGTTCTTTCTTTCTAGATGAAACAACTAAAGGAGCTACATCCATTAACATTTACCTTTTCCTTCCCATAGAAAGTACTCCTGGATCAGTGCTTCTTTCTTCTCTTTGTGTCTCTGCTCTGTTCTCTCTAACCCCCAGTCGGTCGTGGCAGATGGCCGCTCACACTGAGCCTGGTTCTGCTGGAGGTTTCTTCCTGTTAAAAGGGAGTTTTTCCTCTCCACTGTCGCTACATGCATGCTCAGTATGAGGGATTGCTGCAAAGTCAACACCAGTGACTGTCCACTGTCTCTACATGCTCATCCGGGAGGAGTGAATGCTGCAAGTCACTGACTGGATGCAATCTGCTGGGTTTCCTTAGATAGAAAAACTTTTTATCCAATTTGAATAAATAACAGAATCTGACTGCACTGTTCAATGATTAAGATTAATTGGAATGCATTTACCTGACTTTTGTGAAGTGCCTTGAGACAACATGTGTTGTGAATTGGCGCTATATAAATAAACTGAATTGAATTGAAATCTTAAAATATACGCACGTTTGTGTTTTTAACGTGACAAAATGTCAAAGTTCATTGGGAATAAATTACCACTTGCAGTCAAGCAAATAAATCCAAATGTTGTACCAAAGATACTTTAGTTTAATTGTCAAAAACTGCAACCATTTTCTAACAGCTGTTCATCATCTGTTTTTTATTATTATTTGTTTTTCACTTTTTCTTTGTTTTATGGCAAGGCACCAAACTGGAAAAACAAACTTCAACCTTACCTAAATGCAAAGCCCATGTATTTTGACTTTTTCCATGAAGTACAAATTGCTTGCATGTGAGGCATTTAAACTGCGAAACTGTATTAATGAAGGGATACATTTAAGAAATATCCAGTGTTTTCTGACAAAAACCTTCTATTTAAAATCATAAGTTCATAAACATAATTTAAGGTTATGCATACCTGGCATATCACTTGAGATAGTAAAGTATATAAACTCTACAAAAATATACATTTTAAATTACTATGCATAACCACAGAGCTGCGTAATTTCCAACATTGTTAGTACAATAATTTATAGTTTACTAAAGTTGCACCCACTCGGTAATATCAGCTGCAGCTCTGAGTCATCTGCTAGTTCTGTATTTATCTACTGTGTGGGTTTACTGTGTACATTTGCTGGTATGTACAGTACAGTATGGTGAAGGTGTGGACTGTGAGCTGAGTCCAGTGATGTTATCTGCCAGCAAATCTGACATAAATTAAGCCTTTTTTTAGAGCAAAACTGTCACTTCACAAAATTGTGTCTGCATATGTGCATGTCTGTGTGTGAACATATGCATGTGAGCGCACCTCCCTTATAACCACAGACTCCCTCTTATTCATTTGTCAATCTTATCTTGACATTGGATTTCTTGTAATCACGTCTTCTGTCCCGGCTGCTTTTCTGCAGTTATCTTGCCTCCCGTGGACTAAATGTTGAAGAAAGAAATCTGTAGCTGAGTTTGCCTTTAGACTATGGGTTTACTCTGTATCTTTGCTCATTTATATTTCATAATTTGCAGCACATTTTTCAGCCAACACATCTTACTCACCCCTGCGCTCTTTTAGTCAAACGCAGCTTTTTTTGTAAATGGATTTTACCAACCTCTAAAAGAATCTGCTGTGACGAACATGTAACATAACATTTCTTTGGAAAATGCAACATTCAGCTTTATCATCAGTTATAAGCAATGATAACCCAAAATTACATCCATTCAACATCCCACTGCAGGCATGTGACATTGTTTGATGTGTTTGTGATGTTATGACATAATTTCCAAAATGGAGGTGCATCTGCTCAGCAGCTGTGACAGATCCAGGTGATTTTTACAAAAACATACATGCATATTTTTGGATTTTGTAACTAAAGGTAAAATGTCTATAATTGCATGTCCTCATTTACACATAATCTATTTAATCCTCACTTTTGAAGAAGTTTAAATTCAACAGGTTTGGGAAAAAATAAAATTGTGACATTGGCATAAACTTTAAACTAATCCTCTCACATTGGACTTTCTTTAGTCTTCTATTTTTTTTTGTGTTCTTAAATTTTAACATGTAAGCATCAATGCACATTATAATCCATTAAAAACATATCAAACTGTTCTAATTTCCGTAAAAGTATAGCCCCAATTCAGGTCTCGAGTTTCTCGTCCCAAAGTTAAGTGTTGAGTCTTTCTGTCACCCAAGGGTGACATTTCTGGTCATTCCTCTGGCCTTTATGCTGTCCTCGGTTGGGTCTCGGGTCTTCCTGGTGCCCCAGGTCAGGTCTTAGGTCTTTCTGGTGCCCTCGGTTGGGTCTCTTGCCTTTCTAGTGGCCCCAGTTGGGTCTTAAATCTTAGTAGTGGCCCTGATCAGGTCATTCTAGTGTTCCTGGTTGGGTCTCTGGTCTTTCTGGTGCCCCAGGTCGAGTCTTAGGTCTTTCTGGTGCCCTCGGTTGGGTCTCTGGCCTTTCTAGTGGCCCCAGTTGGGTCTTAAATCTTAGTAGTGGCCCTGATCAGGTCATTCTAGTGTTCCTGGTTGGGTCTCTGGTCTTTCTGGTGCCCCAGGTCGAGTCTTAGGTCTTTCTGGTGCCCTCGGTTGGGTCTCTGGCCTTTCTAGTGGCCCCAGTTGGGTCTTAAATCTTAGTAGTGGCCCTGATCAGGTCAATCTAGTGTTCCTGGTTGTGTCTCTGGCCTTTCTGCAGCCCCCTGTCGGGTCTCAAGTCTTTGTCACTTCAGTTTACATAAAACGCAGAAGGTTATGAATTTAAATAACACTCCAGTGTCTTCCAACGTCACCAGGTCTCAATCTGGTAGAGCACCTTTGGAATATGGTGGGACTAGTGGACTCTGCAGCAACTGTGTGATGCTATCATCTCAGCAAAGACCAAAATCTCCGAGGAATGTTAGTGGCGTCTTGTTGAATGTATGCATACAATAATTATGGTGGTTCTGATGACAAAACAGAGTGGCAGTTGATTGTATTAGATAAGTTTTAGTTTGTGTCTTTTATCTAATAATTACCTTGTACGGAGAAATTAGTTTGGCTTCTTATGGGTTACACTTTGCTCTGATGGCTGTCAGATATAATCTCTTCAGCACATGTCCTGTTTCCCCATGAAGAGCTGCTGCGCTGACCAGAGTGCCTCTCTTCCAGGGAATGTGCCGTATGTTTTTGTCCCCTTATTAACCCCTCCTCTCTTCTGGGAGCCAAAGCGATTTCAGCCGCATCGTGCACTCACTCAACGCCACAGCCAAAGCATTATGGGTAACTCTTGCAAGCCACTTCAGAGTTTAATGTGCAGAAGATAGAGCTATTTAGAGAATGGCTTAGCATTGCCATGCAAAGCACAGCCACCCTGCATCATCCCAGGTCCTTTTTAACTGTCGGCTTTGGGCAGCGATAGGAGGAATAGTCCTGAATGGACAAAAGGTCTTATCTTACTGAAGGAAATTAAATGGTATTCAAATGTGGCATTTGGCATCACAGGGGCTCTACGTGAAATGTTTACAAACACAGGATTATGGTCCTCAGTCTGGATTTGATCTTTGCTACCCTGACAGTAATAACGGGTTCATTGCAGCTTCTGATTCGACCAGCTTTCACTGGGAATTACATATGAACGCATGCACAGGGAGTTCTGTGTGTATGGTGTTTAGTAGCTGAAACATCTCAGTTTGAAGATAACAACACAGAGTAAAAACCAAAAGTAGACCCTACCGAGCACTCTTTGGGTTACATGAGCACAACGCTCACATTTTGATTAATTCATGTTTCAGTACATTTCAGTTTTCCTAAGTCATTACCCTCCCAAATGGTTTATCATTCCCAGTGGATCCAGACAAACAAAACTCTTATAAACAAGTGCCTGCTCCGGCCCAATCTTCATGCTTCCGGTCTGTTTATCGCCTCGTGTTTGTGCGTGGCCCTCTCTCCCTCCAGGAGTCCTCACGCCGTCATATCGCCTCCGGCTCCCAGTTATTTATCAGCGTATTACACACACTGTCCAGGTACCGCTTGCAGGTCGTTTATCTACCGTAGGTCCCCACCAAGCAGATATATGGAACGGTTGCATTTCTATATCACAGCCCTCCTGCCGGCACAGGAAACACACTTGTGCGCTTTGCTCTGGAGCACCTGTTTTGTCATGGTGTGTGTCTGAATGTGTGATAAAGGGCAAAGGTGTGTGTTGACTTTTAGCTTTTTCTCTGGTTATTTACCCTATTTTAAGATCCTCAGTTCTGCTGTCCTTTTTATAATACCCATTTTGGTCTGGTGCAGCTGAGTTTTCTGTCTTCCAATTGCTTTTCATTAGCGAGGATCGGTGGGAGAGGTATAATGCATTGCCGAAATATTCATACCTGATCACGCTTTTTAATTTTGTCAAAGTATTTTGTCATAGAGTAGTGTATAATTGTGAAGTGCAAGGTAAGAGATTCTTTTTTTAATGTATATATCTGAAAGGTGTATCATCCATTTGGGATGTTTCTACCAGCTTTCCACAGAAAGTTTTGCCCATTCTTTGCAGATTTTGATTTCACATAAATGATGTTTTACATTGTGTCGGTCTATCAAATAAAATCTCAATACAATATATCGAAGCTTGGTGTTGCTATGCCAGAATGTTTTTACAAGGCGCTGTAGAAAGGAGCTCAGGAAGTCTCTTTCGGTGTGTTTACATTGGCTTACAGCTGGAATATTTGCTGCACTAATAACACAGAGGGCTCCTACGGCCTATTAATCTGCAGCCTAGTTTTCAGTTGTCTGTGAACCATCAAAGAGAAGAAATTAAACTTTCCAAAAACCCAAAGGCGATGTGTTTATATTCCTCTGTTTCAATCTAAAACTAAAAAAGGCAAACATTTGGGAATGATTTCATCTTCAGATGGTTTAATCAACCATCTTTTCATCTGTTAAAATTGTGATTTCTTTCTTCAGGAAGAAAAGCCTTTGTCAGTTTGTTTTCCATACAGATTGAAATACTTTAATAACATGCACTATAAATGTGTTCTTTTGAAATCAGTACTGTAATAATTTATTGCCAGAATTTTAAATATGTCTCACGGATGAAAGTGGTGTGAATGAAAATAATTGTTTGCAAATTCAGCTACATTTTATAAACTTTTTAGATGATCTGTGTTGGTGGTTGCCCTCTGCGCGTGTATGTGTGTGCGGGAGGGGTTTTACTTGTCTTGGTGCAATGAGCCGGGCTTTGTATTAGGCAGGTTGAGCTGCAGGGAAAATTTTGTAACACTTGACCTATTTCACTGAGTCATTTGTGTGGATGAGAAAAAAAAAAGAGGAATGAGAGAAGGGGGGGGGGCCGCGGCTGTACAAGTGGTTAGGGGTGATGGGAGAGAGCTGAGCGGCAATGAAAACTTATCAAAAAGGGGGGAGAAGAAAACAGCAGCTGGGTGAGCCGGGGGAGGTTCGGCGAATTGTGATGACAGCGCCTTCATATTTCTTTTACTTTCTCCATCTCGATCCCTCACCCATCCCTCCATCTCTGTCCATCATTCAGCAGCCACAGAGGCCTGGCCCCGCTCCTCATTACTCACCCCTTCAACCTTAAAGGTCAGAAGCGCAAATATAGCACTTTGTATCTCAAGAATATCAAATTTCTCCATGACTGCTGCAGCCGCCTGGTATTGGAAGCGCATCTGTGCATGTGCGTATGTGTGCACATGCAAAAAGTCGCCATGTTTTTGAAGACACTCGAAGACGGCACTCGGCATACATATTCATGGTGTAGCCTTTCATTTGAGGAGCTCAGCTGGTGGTCTCCTGCCTTGGAGGAAGAGTTTAAGCTGTCTGTCTGCCTCACTGGGTGCTTATTCTGTGTTTCCTTTTCTTGCTGTTGTCCTCATATCCTCTGTGTGTGCTCAGTTCTGTTTGTGTGCTGTCTTTACTTTCTCTTCCCTTTGGGTGTAATGAGTATAATTTGAGTGATGTCAAAGAATTTCAGAAAATATGAAAGGGTCAGCTTGTAAATTTTCAAGCATTTCTTCATGTAATTTCTAACCGTGCAGCTAAGTTTGCATCAGATGTCATGTTCATTTTCTTTCAAATGCGTTATCTCGGGAACAGCGTGGAGGAAATTTCGTTTTTTGGTTCAGTTGTTCATTTAGCCTAAAATAACTAATTAGATTTAGTGGTGAAATGTTAGTCATGCAGCCTCAGAAAGCACATTTCTAACTCTGAGTCAGTGCCAAAAGTTAAGAGCAGAAGGGCAGATAATGAACACATTTTACATGGTCAAATACTCCACTTGAAACATTTGTGCTTCAAGGTTAAAGATTTGTGTTGGGATCGGAGTCTTCATACTTTGCAATCTGAGTGAACAGATGTCTGCAGATAAATCTGTTTGCACAGGACTTCTTGAGTGTGAGTGTTTTGTTCCTTGGTCAGAAAGGGTTTGACTACATTTGAGCTTTTTATTTTGTATGCAGGTAAAGAGCCAATCAAGAGCACAAACGATGCAAAATACATTCACAAAACATTTGCTTCCATCTGGAAAAAAGGCTTTTTTTATGGCTTTATAAGAATGCTTTACAAGCCACGCTAAAACAGCGAAGCTCATGCAGAGCAGGTGGTTCAAAGCACTGCCCTTTCCAGACCCGGCCTGAGGCATAACCAAACTTAGCAGATGCTAGGACCTCCAGGCCAGCTGGGGGTGTCCCTAACAGTGACTTAATTCTGACAAAGAATATAGAGGTCAGAACTTTCATATATAAAGCCTGACATGTAGACATGACCTGTAGAAATATCTGCAGTGAATTCACGGTGAATCTGTGTATTTATACTAATCATTCAGAACTGGAAATTAAGAAAGAACATCCTCCCTGGATTTGCCACATGTCTAAAATCTGTAAAATGTAAATTTGTGCAGACCTGATCTTGGTCCATAGGGAGGCAGAGCTCATCTGGAGATGATCAGACCAGGATGTAACTTCCCAGTATGGAGCTGAAATGACCACCAGCTTCTAATTATGGCTGTAAATATAAAGCAGTCTCTCACAATAGCTATTAAGGAAACAAAAATGTTTTCCTTGACCTGCTCTGGCAGCGACGCCCAACTCATCAACATTTTAAGATCAGAGGATAACTGTAGCAGAATAACACAAACTATCGTGCTCTAAATGTCGAAAAGCAATATGTGACATAAATGGAGAATCTGTGATCTTATATTCTGGAAAAATTATAACTCTAATGGGAAATCAAGCCTTTAATCTCTTTAACTTTGTTGTCCCATTTATATTAGCTGTGGATTCAGGCTTTGGTTAAACTCTCTTTCACAAATGTCACTTGAGATCCAAACGTCTCAAAGTAAATCCCAATATGTCAAGTTAAAGTTTCATTGCATGGATTTACATCATATAAATTGCATAAAAAGCAGTAGTGAGGCTTCTCCTGCGAAATGTTTTGAATGCTTGAACCCTTTTGGATGTATATATTTAGAAGCATTCTTCTATTTTCCTGTCGCCTGCCTCCTTTTTGTTTCACTTCCCCTCCGTCCTTCACATCTGTGCCCAGTCTGCCGCTGCTTCTGCCACAACTGTGCACAGTTCAGCTGTAGCCTCTCAGCTCTGGTGTGACGGGGCTGGCGTGGTGACTGCAGCCTGGCGGCAGGTCCTCCGGTGATTTGAGCCCCTGCCCTCAGTCGAACCAGACTCTGGTATTTGGTGACATTTGGCGTTTTATTTCAAAAATATTATGCATCAGTGTTGACATTCAGTTTGCATAAAATTCATGATGTATGTGGCACTTCCTGAAGGCGCTGCAGCAGAAAGAGACAAGGAGTTTGTGACAGCTGAGGCACAAACACACACAGACCTTCAGACTGAGCATGCAGCTCTATTGACTAATAGAAATAAATGCACACATACTTTGTTTTAAATCTAGGTCATCAAACTTTACAAGTGGTTGGATAAGGCATGGCTGTCCCCAGCTTGTATTCAGTTGGAATCCCTGCGTTCGTCTGCACAGGTTCACTTGTCCCTGAGGTGCTTCACTTTATTCATTCTCCGCAGACTAATTCAGGACGACACTTTTTAGGATCCCCAATTTATGTCACCAGTTGGACTCCCTTTTCACCGCCTTATCTTCTCGCCTCCTCTCTGTGTCTCTCAAGATGTGCCGCTCAGTGAAACACTGGTACTTTCCATTAACAATGAGTTTGTCAGGTTGTTCTCGAAAGAAAGCCTTGCATATTAAGGGAGGGAACAAGAGGATGTAAAGATAATAGGTTTCTGTAGCCATTAATATTCCGGCATGGTGCGTCAAAGTGTGGCTTTGTGTCTTTAGTGACGGCGGGATGAGCAGAGCTCTAGTCGGCTAATAAACACACCATGATGAATATGCGTCTTAAGTGTCTGAGAAATACCAGAGGTGGCTTTTCTCTCTTCGTCAATTGAGCTGAATCCACAAAATAAAACCAGCTTGACAAGCGAGTGAGCTGCTAGTCTCCTAGACAGCGAGTTGACTAACAGATCATTCGTTCTGTCACGTAGGATCGCCAGGTTTCTGGTGTGACACACCTGTCACCTGAAGCAAAAGCGATACCCAGCCAGCGTGGAGGTGTTCTTTTCTCCTTTTCCTTTTGTTTTGTTTTTACCAAAGCAGAAAATGATGCGAGGCAAGCCAGCGATCCACCGCACTGAGAAACAACATCATTCCTGTTGAGTGAATCCTGTTGACATACAGGCTTTAGTGGAGTGTTAGTAAATGGTTCGCACACAGCTGCAGGTCAAAGGCGCCGCTTCCATCATTATAGTAATTTAACAGCGTGTAAAACAAAATGCAACGCACTGAAGTTAAGAAATAGGATGGTTAGAAAACACAAATGCTCATTTTTCACAATCAGAGCATCTGGTTTACTGTAACTTGTATTAAAGAGAACCATTCAGCTAATCATTACATAAGTTAAATTTGTTTAAACGGTGCTAGTCAAATTCTGCTATAAAATCAGTCAAAATTATTTAGAATGCCGTTATTCGTCTATAAAACAAAATGCCACCATCGGTTTTCCCAGTTTGTGGTAGATTTATCTTACCCTCCAAAGAACCCAACTCTGTCATTAAGCCGACCAATTTCTTATAAATTCGGCCTTTCATTTGAGCTTGTTATATAAGACTCCAGAAGGAAATATCTGAGCCGTAAGTGGGAAAATTGCATGGATTTAAAAGCATGGAAGCATTTTGTGAAGCGACTGGAAGCAGACTGGATGAGACAGATTTCATCATTAAAGATCTACAGGGATCATTTAGAGGCAGGTTGTGACAAACCATGTGGCCCGGTTGGTTCTGTTGGAAGAGTTTCACTTGTCAGATTAATCAGCAGGTATCTGCCATTTTATGCTGCAAATATGTTCATGCATTCAGTAGTTTACTCAGTTTCTGTCTATCCTCGTCGACTAGTGTTGATCCTTACTCCAACCTGTGGTGTCACTGACCCAGGTGAGCAGTATCCAGTGCACGTCTTTAAACAACACTCAGCTTAAAACCAGAATTTATGATGCGGATTTGTTTTTATGACCGTTATAGAGTTGATATCAACAGGAAACACACCTCAGGCTAGTAGCTTTAAGTTGTCTTTTAAATGAAAACCCTGCATGAGCTCTTGGTCTTACTAAACTTGTTACTGGAAGATATATATGCTGGAGGTTGTGAGGGGTTCTTAGATGTAATGGGTAACAGCTTAACTAAGGAAATATCTTAGTAAAACATAAATTATTTATCGAAGTCTAATTCCTCACCCTCGATATGAATGCAGCAGCTTTACATAATCATTTTTAAAGAATAAACCGACTCAAGCAGGAACATTTTGTATTTGGCTTTTATACAGATAAAAAAAATCAACAAAGGGAAATAATGGTCTTGTTCCAGTGAAAAGAACAGAACTCTAATACATAAATCACACTAAACACTTTCTCTACTATCCTCGTGTTAAAATGGGAGCTTTATAGAGGTTGACTGCACTCGGAGGTAAACCTATAAACTTTAGCATTGATTTGTGTCATTTTGAGCTTCAAGAGGGCCTGACGTACAACTTTGCCCGAGGCTTTACCATCAATATTCCCTTCACCTCGCCTGCTTGGATATAGGCCACAACTGCCTAACTAATCAGCTAGTCTGTCTGGGTGTTTCTGGTGGATTTGGAGCCAAGATCTGGCTGATTTCTCCCCCCCCCACTTTCCTTTCCTGACTTTGATCCTAACATCTCATCCGCTCTCGGATCAAAATGTACAACCGCCTTTCCCCTGCTGTTTCTCTGGTGGCGCACACTCCGCCGCGCGCTCAGGTGTGCTTTGAAATCTAAGCAGAGCAGATGGGTTTTTGAGCTAAGTTAAGCCACGGATTAAGGAGAAATTTACAGCTCATCCAGGTGTGTGTAATAGTATTTATTTTTGACTTGGAGGAAAATGCCTGGATTTTCCTCTGGAAGGCATCAAAACCGTTTGCATCATCTCACAAGCACTTTTGCAACATCCACCCCACAGACTCGCTTTCTCTGTCTCTATTTGTTATCTGCAGACCTGGCTGTGCAGGATGTGTATGTATTATCCCTCTTCCTGTGTGCCTAACCAAATTTGACACATTTTTGACTTTTTCGGGCGAATCTGCACCATCGCCCAGAAAGTCATTGCAACAGACTCTGCTCACCTCACATTCCTTCCTCTCACTTCTTAGCCCGCCGTTTCCTCTTTCTGTTTGCCTCCCATTCTTTTTTTTCCCCCTCCCTACGTCTTGCCCAGAGCCCTTATTAAAAATGTAGTGAGTGTGTGCTGCATATTTAAAATGGTCATGGATGGATTTAAACGGCTGATGGTATTTAGTGTCTCCTCAGGGAGCTGCTATGAGCCCTTAAGCTGACTCCTCTGCCTGGAGCCTGACTGACTGGTGAGCACACACTAAACCTCTAATAATGGCTTGTGTACACGCAGTTAGCCATGGTGCGTGCACGTACGCGTGCACAGCCCCTATTACAGCCCACTCTAGTGGGAACGCTGGTCACGTTTGTTATTGGTGGAATGGGTGCATGCTCATCGGTCAATAACTCATTAGTTTGCCTGCTTTGATTCAGCAGTGTGTAAATGTTTCTAAATGTATCAGAAGACCCTGATTCAGAGTTCAAAGACATGCCAAAGTGTGTGTAAAGCAGTGTGTGTGTGTTTGTGTGTATGTGCACGCCTTGGTTTAAATGCTCTCTCTGCAGTCGGTGTCACACAGAGCCCCTTCAGGTCCAGCAGCAAGTGTTTCTGTCATGTTGTCTTTCATGCTGGCTTGAATTTGGGCCCCGATGCGCTGCTAAGTGTCCTTCGCTGAAACACTATTGATTACCCCACACAAACACGCACGGACATGGAGCACAAATAGTGTCGATGGGGAAACACAGACACACATACACGCACGGTGATAAACTGACACTCCTCACAGAAGAGGGAGAGCAGCAGCAAAATCTGAGCAGCCAAGACCAAGAGGAGGAAGAGATTGAGGAGTTTAGTTATGTCTCAGCATTGAGATGAATGGTGCATAACAGAGCACTTCCATTAGCGAACGTGCTCCTGCAGCCACTTTTAGTTTGGAACAATGAGATCAGCGGCATTGCCTTTGGTGCATGGTAATGTAGATTTATTCATTATGGATGCGGCAGGCAGTTTTAATAGCGGATACTCAGTGTAATGCCATTGGACGTGTGTAGAACAATTCAGTCTCTTTCATTCCTGACGTGAAGGTTTATGGTATGTCTGCGAATATTTGCATCACAGCATATTGATTCAGTTGTACTTCTTTTACGCAGGCCTCGACATGCAACTGACAGCATCCATGCTTCACATTTATATATCTGTGTTTGCATGTGCAACTTGCAAAAGCTTTTATTCTTTGAGCTTTTTTATATTCTTACATGCATTTTATTGGGATTTGATGTAATAGACCACCAAAAAGTAGTGGACAATGGTGAAGTGGAAGAATAAAGATGCATATTTTTTAGATTTTAAACATTTTTGCAATTATACATTTGAAGAGTGTGGTGTGCAGTTGTTTCCACCTCCCTTTACTCTCATTAAAATAAAACCCAGTGCAACCACCTCCTACAAAAGTCCCTTAACTGGTAAAAATAGTCCACATTTGAGTTATTTGATCCATTAGGTTCACTGTTCAATCATCTGAACATTGTGAGGGCATGGCACAACTTTAAACCTACCAAAACATCCTGTGGCTAAACTCTGAGTCCAAGTATTCTGAGCATTTAACAGAGATGATACTAAGAGAACCATTTTTATTCTTGAGGAGCTCTAAAGCTAGGTTAGACAAGTTTGATGATCAACTATTAGTTGTGCCCTCTGGGCACAAATTTGGCCTTTAATGGAAGAGTGGCAATAGGAAAGCCATTGCTGAAAGAAAACCATACGAAGTCTAAACAGCATTTTTTTTGCCTGTCCTAAAAATGCTACTGGAGCACACCATCCCCACGGTAAAACACGGTGGTGGCAGTTTCATGCTGTGGGGATGCTTTTCTTCAACAGGGACTAGACAGTCCTGAGCAAAACCTAGCTGAAGTTTCAAAAGGGCAGAGATTCGCTTTCTAGCTGGACAATTGGTTATGTCAAAGAAGATTCATGTGTAATAATTTGTGGTTAACGCCCTCTATTCAGTCTGATTGAGCTTACTATGTGGAAAAAAGGGCAAAGATTTCAGTGTGCAAAAATGTCACTTGCAGATTTAATTGTAAAAGTGAATTGACCCGAATACAAATGAATGCCACACTTTTCAGATTTTTATTTGGACAAAACAAATTAAAACCTTGTTCAAGGGGTATATGTAATTGAGCAAGGCAGTGTAAACCATACAGGGGAGGGAGGTACAGCAGCACAGTAATGTGTTGGATTGTTGACAGACACACATCGATGACCATTGGGAACACAAACATGCACAGCATTCTCAGAAATCAAAGGAGCCGAGACAGTTTTGTTTTTTGCCCAAACAAATACAGTTTAGATTTGCTTAGAGGCGAGTGTGTGCAAGTTGTTTTCCTGCAACATTATGGGAATCCAGAACATGAATCACCAGTAGTCCATGACAGTCAGCCAATCAAACACATTTAAACAATAATGAAACCATTCCTTGTATCCACACAGATAAATTGGACCTATAAATTCTTTCTTCTCCACCTTCCCATCTCCGCTGTTTGCTATTGTGTCCACACCGGCTCCCAGTGGCCCTGCATAACTAAATGGCAATAAAGGAAAATGTCTTTCCTAATGAGCGTTTGAATTCGGGCTCAGCGAGAGCGCAGTTTTCGGGTGTCTCGACAGCTCGCATTGTTGTGGTTTCTCTCCAGGGGTGTTGGATGAAGAGGAGAGTAAATGAATGTGGAGAGTACGCGGGGCCATTACTGCTCTGTGTGTCATTAATCAGTGGCTGATGAGAGGCCATTTGAGGGAGAGATGGGGCCTATTACAGCGATGGTGCTCTCAGGACTCTGTGTGAGGCTCTTTTTGTCTGCCTAGTTTGAGGTCAACAGTGCAGGAGGTACAAACAACACAAACAAGGCTAGAAGGGAAATGGCTGCAAAGAAAAACACCAGTAATTCTGCACATATCTAATTAGTTGTGTATGCACTCAAAAAGAGTAATAGTCAGGCATTTTGCCATTTCTCTTTTGCCACACATCTTTCTTCCTTTCCTCTCCTTCCAAGACATCTTCATCGTATTCTCCTTCGCTTTCCAGACTGAATCTCCTATTCTGTCAGTTCTCTCTGTTCCTTCCTATATGTTTGACACTCCTTTCCCTCCTTCTCCATCTCTCTCGTCCTCTGTGCCTCGTTTCTTTTCTGGCAGGCTTTGTGAGCAACTTGGTGGGAGGGCGACATGACGAGCGCTCTCACGAGTCGGTGTGAGTTGAAAGGAGCGAACGAACTGACTCTTCATGCTTGGAGAAAGAAAGGGAGGAAGAGCACAGTAGCCAAGTCCTCTGCGTTATTTTTTCCCTTCTCATTATATGTTAGATTGTAGCTCAGCAGGCTGCAGGAAAGAGAGTACACGGCTTCTTGTCTGTAGGGTAGAAATCTAAGAGGATATCAAAGTTTTTAAAGTGTGTGTATGTGTGAGGCTGCAGAGTGGTGGGCAATGAGGTGAGAGTTGCTTTTAGCCAGAGGTTAGCCGCGGTTAGCAGGGCAGGTAAACATCCCAGCTGCTCCTGACTGCTTGGCCTCAAGGCTGCAGTGACAGTCGCACAGGAGGGAGGAGTGGTGAGGGGGCGTGGGGAGCAGGAAAAGGATGCTGAGAAGATGGATGTAGAGCCCGAGGGCACGGAGGGCTAAAATAGGTTGCTGCGTATTCTTAAATTGCAACATTTACTGTAGGTTACAGTATTTGTTTAGGGTGAGAGGATTACCTGCCTGAAGTTGGCTTAAATTAGTTTCAGGGTTCCTACATGTTATTTAAAAATGTCAGACTTTTTTATGGATGGATGGAAATCCAAATATTTTTCCATGCTCTTTCTTTTTTCATGCTCCTCCAAACCTAAAATAAATACCTCATCTTGGTAAATGGACTGAACTTATATAGCGCTTTTCCAGTCATATAGACCGCTCAAAGAGCTTTACACTAGAGCCACATTCACCCAATCACACTCACTAACGCTCACACAGGCATACACCGATACGCAGATCGGTAGGCAACTTGAGGTTAAGTGCCTTGCCCAGGGGCACATCGACATATGGCAGGAGGAAGCTGGAATCGAACCCACAACTTTCTGATTGCAAGACGACTACTCTACCTACTGAGCCACAGTCGCCTCATCTTCCTCCCTTTTCAGCTAGACTTGTCTGTGTAGGAACCCTGTAGTCTCCTCTTTGTGGACCTTGTTTTGGTCACATATTTAGAAATTTCTTTATAATATATGGACACCCACAGATTTATTGGCTGCCGCCCCCGTACTCGCTGTGTAAGCAGTGAAGTCCAACTGCAATGCAATAAAAGATCCATGCAGACACATTAGTTTTAATTAAATATTATGAATAACTAAATTACAGTGTGAACTACTTGGCCGGGAGTGGTAACAATGTTGTCCAAGGGCTACTATGTGGTTAGGTGTCTGTTTATGCAAGCAGAGGTAATTATGATGGTAGATACAAATATCTAGCAGTGTCGCTTCCAACACGGAGTGTATTTGCGTCCTAAAAAAGCAGAGACAAAGAGTAATTTGATTTAAAACGTGATTCAACGCAGTGTTATATAATGAGGTGGGTAGATTTGTTTTTCCCCCCTGGAAACACTTTCTACTTTTTGTTGAGTGTGTTGAGGTGATTATCGCTGCTGTTGCTGTTAATAATGAACAACAAGGGAGAGCTGTAAATAAAAAATGAAAACAAATTGACACGTTGAAGAAAATGTTTTCATCTTCTTGTTGAAATAATTGTGATGATTCATCTCCTGTAAATCATGGACAGGTGAAAATTACTGCCAGCGGGCGATGATTTGGAGTTTCTGTTTCTGTCTGCGAAGGGTTGTGGCTTCAAGCGGTTCGCACGTGTGTTTCTTTCCTTTCTCTTCATTAGTCCTCTCCAGAGACTCCACACAGTCATGTGTACAGTTCAGAGAGACAGATCGGGCGTCACTCTCGGGAAGAATACAAAAAATAAATCTTTCTAGTTCTCTGGAGGATCAGGATCCTGCAGTGAAAATATGATCCTTTTTCATAATTCCCAACTTCATCAAAATGGAATATAACAGTTAATTTTTTTGTCATTGCAATGAAATAAAATCAGTTTCTGTCTGGCATCACAAATGGATGGAGAAATGTGAAAATGCAAATGGCACCTCACCTCATATCACTCCATTTTCTGTGGAGTGATATGAAGGGGTGCTAATCTAAATTCATCTGTTTGCTTTTGGAGAGACCTACAATGAAAGGTGTGTGTGCGTTGAGTGATGTACCTCCACATGGCCGTTACATAAAACGCGATAATTGCTCTGGCCCCGAACAAGGCTGTTTGAAGATGTGCTTAAACTGGACTGTGCCCCCCACAGATTCTGTTATATGAAAATGAGACACAAGCTCCATCATTTTGTTGGGGTTTTCTGTTAATTTATTTGTGTTTTAAACGTTACAATACAGCTTCCTGCTTTAATACTTGGAAGACAAATTCTATCCTAATCATAGGTTGATGAAAAACATTTAACAGAGCAGATAATTTGACTATTAGATGTGCCATTTGTTTCTAGATCTGTGGCTGGTTGAAGCGACACACTTCAAAGTTGTTAAAAAGACCCAGGTTTGCTCTTGTGTGAAAATTTGCCAGCTACCTAAACATTACTAGCCTTTGTTCTTTTAAGTACTCTAAATATAAAGAAAATGCATGCAGCTTTCATTGCTTTGCATGTGAAATGTGTAGGGGAACAACTTATTGCACCTGATAACTATATAGTTTATCAAGAACTTAAAGGGATGATTTTGACCTTTCAAAGAGCAGGTAGGGAAGTATTACACCTAGTTTTACCCACCTTTGTCTGTAGGAAGTATGTTCTGTCGCTCGGGAGGCTTTGCATATCCCCAGTTCTGTAGCTGTCTGCACACAGCATGCATTGTACTCAAACAGTAAAAGCAGCAAGGTAGAGTCTGAAAGCAAATGGATTTTTTTTTACAAGCCTTTACATGGTCAAATATAAACATGAAGAGGTTAGTTACTGCAGAATGCTGCATTGACCTCTAAAGGTGCTAAAATGTAACCCTTAAAAGGCAAAACTTTAGAAATGCACATCCTCTATAGATGCTTCGTCTGCTACCAATTATTGAAAACATGTAGATTTTATCTGCAGCGACATCAATTGTTTAAAACAGATACTGCAGTGAACAACGTGTGCCTCAAGTGAAGGTATAAAAGTGAGTGAAATTCTTAATTTCCAAATTCTCTCCAGATATCTGGTGCATGAACATATGCTCCACAGCCCTCCACTTAAACAAATCGATGTTATTACAGGTTTAGTTGCGGTGAGGTTTCAGGAGTGACCAATAGTTTCCACCAACCACCAGCAGTGTCTCATTCTGAGGAGTCAGAATCAAGCCGCCTCCGGTACAGAGCTTGCTCAACACTGGCAGCAGGAAGTACAAAGACTTAACTTGGATTGTGCAAAATCTGATGAATTCTTCTAAAGGTTTGGGTCATGCGAAAAATTTGTTTGGAGAAGAAAAGCTTGGATTCATCCTGATGCAAATCATGTGTTGGAAAATGATGTCCAAGAGCAACTGCTTACATTAATTCAGGTTCAATTTTATGATCCTCTACTTCCTAGCTTGATGGAGCACTGTGTCAGATGGCAAAAGGGATATAAATGCTCAAACATCGGAGCAAATATTTTTGATTTATAGTCAGATAACTCTCCAGAACTCAGCGCCATTATGATGTTTTTGTCAATTATATTTAAAATAGTGGGTTTATAAGCAGAAGCCAAAAACTTTATTGTGTTCCAAGACTGGGCCACCACACAATCTGTCAGGATTTGGCTCAGAAGGTCATCTCAAGCATGCAGGAGTGAACTGGAGAAGTAATGAAGTGTTAACCCTCAACTCTTTGTATAAAACCTAAACGCTGAATATTTCTGCTTGTTCTTCAGTATACCCTAGAAAAATGTACAAAAAAACCACCTTACAAGCCTTTTGTTTGTGGGAGGAACTTTCGTTTGTCCAAATATTGAAGGGTTAATGTTGGCTTTCTGTAGCAGTTTTGCATGTTAAAAGGGAATCGTTGCATCAAAGTTAAAGATTTTATGGTACAGTAAAATATCAGAGCTTATAATTAAAGATGGATGCTGAATAAATGGCTCGTTAAAGCCTCCACACGTTGGATTATAGTTGTTTCTTTACTATTTGATACGTTACAGCTCTGTGTAATTACTTTAATGCGCTGGAGTGCTAAAACTGTTTAGAAAAAAAATGTGCTCCTATAGCTGTAATGACAAACTGACCTGTGCTTTTAGAGCACTTGTCACTCTTGTGTAAAGTACCTTGCAGTCGGTTTCCAGCTCTACCTGGCGCCCTTCTGTGACGGTGCATGTGTTTGCAGAGAAGTAGAGTGTTTGTAGTACAACAGATCATTCATGTCCTGAGTGGACAGCCACATTTGGCTAATGCACCCCTGCTTTTCTCTGCTGGCTTCAGTCGACCACCTTCTTGCCAGTGTAAAGTGGACTGTAAATATTGACAGAGAAGACAGCAGGGGGGGGGGGGGTACAGCGACCTTGTCAGAAAGGGGAAGGAAAAAGTGGGAGATGGAAGGGGGACTGATGATGGAGGCATGCAGAGATGGAGGGAAGGGGGGGTGGAAGAGGAGAGCTCCTGTCTTCTCCCAAGGGAACTGAGTATGCTTTGATGCACTGTGGCAGGGAGCACACTGTCTACCCAGAGAGAGAGGAAGAGCAGCATCACTAAGTTCACACAGTATCCACCACAGAGCTTTTTCAAATACCGAAATGCACATGTGCACTTACACAAGATAGTATACTAAGTCAGGGACGTTAATTTAATCCTCAGACAGCTGAAATGTACAATGTTGATCTCTAGGATCACGGAAGATTAGAAAGGCCCAGCCTTCCTGATTTCCCCTGACCGAAGACCCTAACTAAACCATCTCTCTCTTTTACACACACACACAAAAAGCCGAGCAGTTCGGCTTTTTGCTTCAGTCAGATCATCTCAGCGCCTCCTCTTAGAGCCGTCCAGCCGGTTGTGTTTGTCTGAAGAAGCACAATCAATTTGATCTGATTTGTTTAGAGCTAAAATTAATTGTAATGGTGTTGTCGGTGTGGAGAATAATAAATGACACTTGCGGTTGTGGTTTGCAAAATTAAAGTGAGGGGTAGCTGCAGCTCCTGCATTATTGGTAAATAATTTAAGTGTGTGTGTGTGTGTGTTCAGGGGCAACAGTGTAGACTCGAGCTGCTACGGACTTCAGCTCTTTTTTTTCTCCACTTTTTCTGATCTTGGTCTTCTCATCACTGCAGACCATTCTACTTTTGTATTACAATTCCTTGCAAATAAATTCGTAACCCTTTACGTTTTCACTTTTTCTCATGTTACAACCACAAATTTCAAAATATTTTAATGAGACTTTATCTGATAGACCAACACAGAGAAGTGCATAATTAGTGGACGGAAAAAGATGTGCTCCTGCTTTCCTCTGGTACTCCTAAATAAGTTGCAGTGCAACCAATTATCTTCAGAAGCCACCTAATTGGTGAATGCAGTCCATTTGTGTGTGTAATTTTACCTCAGTATAAATCCAGCTGTGTCTCACAGGTTCGTTAGAAAACATCAGTAAACAAACAGCATCATGAAGACCAAGAAGCACAGCAGATGTCTGGGAGAAAGTTGTGGGGAAGTTTAAAGCAGCGTTAGGATACAAAAACTATCCAAAGCTTTGAACATCTCAGAGCTATGTTTCATCCTTCAAAAATGGAAAGAGGATGGCACAACTGCAAAACTACCAAGAGGTGGCTTTTTAATTAAACTGACGCAAAGACAGAGACAAAGGGAGCAACAGAAGCAGCAAAGAAGTCCATGGTAACTCTGCAGGAGCTGCACAGATCCACAGAGAATCTGTCAAGAAGACTATTAGTAATGCACTCTACATCTGGAGACTTTATGGAAGAGCGTCCACAAGAAATCAATAAAAACTCATAATTGTAGTTTACCACAAGCCATATAGTGGACAGCAAACATGTGGAAGAAGGTGCTCTGGTCATGAAAGATTAAACAAAATGTTTGGCTTGTCACTCTGAATATAGCATCCACATGGTAAAGCATGGTGGTGGCAGTTTCATGCTGTGGGGATACTTTAGTAGGGACAGGGAAGCTGGACAAAGTTAACTAGAAGAAAGATGAAGATGAAACGAAGTCATAACTGGAAGAAATCCTGATACAGGCAGCTTGAGACTGGTGCTGAGCTTCCCTTTCAAGCAGGACAGTGACCCTGAACAGCCAGTTATGATTTATTGGTTTATATTGGGGAAGCACAATATAAGAAAAACATGGAAATGTGATAGCTTTGCAGTTCCTAGGTTTTAAATTTTAACAATTCTTTCTACGCTAAACAATAAACTTTCCTAGTCTGTACCTAAATATAATATTGATCACTATTAACCCACATTTTTCTGACTCTTCCTTCATCACAATGTCCCAAAGCTTAAACATGTCTGCCACTAAGAATATACATAAGGTGTGAGCATCAGGGGCACTGAAAGTCTATCCAACAGGCCAAAAGTATCCACATGCAGAACTTGCATCCAAGATATTGCACAACATGATATCTTGATGACGATGCAATATACTGTGCACCTGAAGTTTAGGGCAAAGCCTAGTCATGCGTAGGAATGGCCTAGTCAAAGTCCAGACCTAAATCGAATTCAGAATCTGTGGCAACACTTTGAAATATAAACCCAATCTGCAAAGTAATGGCTTTTTATTTGCCAAACAGTTTGTGAATCATGTGACATTTCCCTCCCACTTTACCATTATTCACTTGTGTTGACTAGTCATACAAAATCCCAATAAAATACAGGGAAGCTTGTGATTGTATCATAGCACAATGTTGAAACACTTCTGCGAGGTACTGTACCAAGGCACTGTACCAAGTGCATAAAAAATTAACCTTAATGAATGCACCAACAGATGGATGGGCTGTGTGTGTTACCCGTGCAATTTAGAGGCCAGGGGTCTCTATTTTCTCTTAGTGAGCAACGAGATTACATGCACTGTTCTTTATCTTAATCTCCTTCAGAGGCCATCAATTCATTCGGTCCTAATCTCATCTCCAGGCACTCATTTGGGACCGTGATAGCCTTGTGTTTTTCTGTGCCTTGTGTCTCTTCTGCAACCAGAGTTTAAGCTCAAATTTCAGCCGAAACTGGTTGGTCTCAAAACGGCGCTTAGCACAAACTTTTGTAGAAGTCTTAAGTTTTAACTGACATCTTTTAAAAAAAAGAACAAAGTAACTCTTGCAGAAAAGAGAATTTTAAATCAAAAATGCATTTTTAATCAAAGACATTTAATGGTTACAGGACGATCAAGAGTGCAGGATTTATATAGTGTGTTTGAGTTTGCTTTAAAAGCATATTTGGGTGTGATTTGAAGGAGTACGACAGGGTCAGAGGGGGGAGGGGTGACGCACATTGAAGGCAATCCCATAACATCAGCATCACGTGGCCAAACCGGCATTGAGCTTTGGATATTTTTGTCAGCTGTCACTACATAAGAACTTCAGTTAACCCATTAGAAACAAATTTGATCGTCAGCTGCAGCAGGATTGTTTTTTCAATGAACAGTCATACTGTAATCTTTTAAGCCAAGATCCAACCTCACATATGTGTCCCCTTTTCTTCTACGGACATACATGGCTGTGTTTAAAGATCTAGAAAAAAAGCTTTCGGCATTGTAAAAACTTGTGTTTGTGTGTTGTTCAGATTTACCGAACAGGTCAGTGGGGGTAATAAAAGCAGGCTTATCTCCTCTTGTTAGGCACACAGCAGATAAGAGATGCAGACAGAGACACTGCAGATTTGTGCTGTCGTTATACGGAGCAAAGCAAGCGAATCCCAAATTGAACCAGAGACGAAGCAGGATGACAGAGAGACGGAGAAGGGAGGGGTGTGGGGTTGATGGGAGTGATGGAGAGGAGGGCAAACAAATGCAGTAAAAGCCGGCAGCCCAGTGCTCTGAAGTTGAGGATAGGCCAGCGTGTTTAACTTTAATCCCTTCAGGGAGAGGCGTAAACACGCAGCAACAGAGAACAAGGGATTGAGCCGAAAAGAGAGGGATGTGAGATCTTTGTCTTCTGCTTTCTCCTTCATCCCCTCTCAGTGTGATCAGCTAGTTGAAGGCAGCAGCAGGGAAATCCCACTGTACTTATCCAAAGCCAGCCTCTTAATCACAGGCTTCATCTCTCCTGGCTCTACCTGCTGCCTCCTCTCCTCGTCTCTCCTGAATGCCTTTCTTCCTGCAACGCCGATGTTTTGACTAATCTATGTTTGACTTATCTTGCCATGAATCCTCTTTTCCAGCAGCTCTTGCCTACTTTTAGCTTCTTTACAACTGACTCACATTCTCCTAGTCATTAGAAAGAGCTGATCTGTCTCCTGCTAATCATAAAAGCACTTTAAATGGATTGTTCTGTCAGGTTATTAGTAATAGTTCCCTTATCTGTTATAGAAAGATGTCCCATTACAGTAGGTTTGTTGAAACTCAAGGTGGTGTTAGGTTAACAGCTAGTCAGACAAACCCCTCATTTTATCTGATTTTAGCCATTTAAACCACTTAAACTCAAAACGTTTAAACCCACAGGATATCGGCTAATAATCATCTACATCACCGGTTCTTAGTTTTTACTGCAAGTACCACTTTATTAAATACTAAGTTGTCCAAGAACCACGACGCTGTTTGAAGCTGAAGTGCAGCAGAATTTGGGCTTTGTCAGTTCATGTCGTGAACCAAAGAGACATATTAAAATGATCGTATTAGTTGGCACTGTATGATAAGTTGAAAGGTGCAGTTTCATTGCATGATCCATTTTTGGTCAGAAGTAAAAATGACCAAGTTTAAAATGTAGTAATACCCACATTAAACAACTATTCATTTGCACATCTGATAATGTTTTGCAGTACCATGCAAACTCCTTAAGATAACCTGTTGCTACAGTGTTTGAGAAAACAAAATGCAGGGTATGCAGTGTCTATTGCGAATAGCTGTTATCCTGTTCACTGAGCATATGAGCCAACAATTTTTACCGGTTTTACACCTTGGAACTGAAACACAGTTGGGTTCGGTTTGATTTAACTTAGGACTTCTCTGGTAAATCACACATGGCAGCATAAGTAGCCTCCAGCATTTATTTCCTGGTTCAGTTGGCTGTTAAAGTTTTTACACGGAGATCCCGGATGTTTCGCAAAGACCCATGTGTTTGAACAATTGTCCTTTTTGACTGCAGGTGCCCCGTAGTTCGACATCACTTCATTCGCTTGTATTCATCTTAAAGACACCCAATACCACCAGTTGTGCTTTTACCACAGTTCTACATTGGCACAAGGTTGTTGCTGTTTTTCAGCCAAACATCTGTCTTACCGCTGCCTATGGGTGTCGGTTGTTTAAGTTTTCACAACAAGACCTGGAAAAGAAAAGGGATATATCTTTAGTGGTGTTGCATAAATGACAACCAGACCAAAATCGAAAAGCTTTACTCTTGGTTTACTCAGAGCAGACTGAGGAGTTACAGCTGATGAAGCGGCTTGACATAGCTGGCAACCTCAACTAGTGGAACTGTAGAACCACAGGAATTTGTTGGCTGAGAAAATTACGACAACCTTAACAATGGTCTGCAAAAGTATAGAAGATTAATATCCATTTATATAGCGCCCGGCTGCAGAAGCAGAAACTCAAGTGTGGGAGGAATTTAGGAAGGCTATGAAGAAGGAATTTGGCTTGGCTTCATGAAAGTTCTGGAAAACTGACTCAGAAAGGGAAGCGGACAATCCTAGACTTTGTTTAGGCTGTGGGAGTAACTGCAAACCCTGACTGAGGATACAGTTGGGTTGTGGATAGAGCATTTTTTGGATCTCCTTAAGATGGTCACAATCTCCTCAGCTGAGGGGAATATAGAGAAAGGAGACTGGACTGGTGGTTCAATTCTATTAGAAAGTGAACCAGGGAGTGTGTTCCAACTTTCAAGGGATCACATCTCTCACCCTCCCTTAGGATAACTGTTGGAAAGGACTGAGTGTCGGAGCTTGGATTCTGGAGGAGCAGTGTGGCTTTTATCCTGGCCGTTGGATGGTGGACCTGAGCTTTACTGCTCAAACTACCGGGAGATTGAGATTGGGAGTTTGGTTGTCCAGTTCTCCTGTATTTTGTGGATCTGGAGAAGGATTACCACAGAGTCCTCTGAAGCATTATTGTGGGGGTGCTGCTGGAGTTTGTGGTGCTAGGGATGATTTTAAGAACAGCATGCCCATTTTCCACACAGGGTCAGTCTTATTCCTAGTGCAGGGGGGTGAGCTTGAGCTTTTTTGTGGTGTTTATTGAGAGGATCTCAAGCTGTATTTGAGAAGAGGGTTTCTGTGTTAACCACTGGATCAGTCAAATTTAAAGCCATGCTTCTCAGTTAGCAATAACTTTGCTCTCTCTGGGGTAGGGGTCAGCCTTTGCCTCATGGAAAGGAGTCCAGGTATATCTGTCTTGTTAACAAATGATAGAAGGATAGAGCAGGAGATGGATTAATATATTGTAATGCAGGCATTGCTCAGGTCCTATGTGGTAAAGAAAACAAAACCAAAAGTCTTATTTACAAGTCCATCTACCTTTCAGCCATTTGTATCTGGGCTATTGTCTTTTAAGGGCTTGACCCAGATCTCATAGTTGAGGGGTTGGATCTAAGACTTTGACTTAGGACAGAGAAGTCTGTCTTTTGGGCCAAGATTAGAGTGGACCCGCTGCACCTCCACATTAAAAGGAGGTGGTTTGGGTGTCGGATCACGATGTCTACTTTGGGGAATTTCCAGGCATATCCCAATGGGAGGAGACACTTGTCCAGAGCCAGAAAAGACACGATATATATATATATATATATATCCCAGAAAAGACACGATATATATATATATATATATATATCCCATCTGACCTGGGAACACTGTGGGATCCACCCAGAATGACCTAGTGGGAGTCCCTGGGGAGGAGGATGTCTGGTTTTTTCTCCTGGACCTGTTATACTTGGAATCCAATCTCGGATAAGCAGAAGACAATGGATTGATGGGTATGGCGTCTTGTCCATTGAGCTAAACATTTTGAGTTTCAGTTCTTACATAATAGCTAAAATTAACTAAAAATGGTTTGCCTGAATTGCTGTTAGCCCTTCACTGCTCTAAAGATTACTTGACTTTTCTTCAAACTCACTGCAATATGCATTTCTGCTAAAGATAAGAGAACAGTTATTACAACTGAACTATCCCTTTTTAACAGAAATAAAGACAAAAGAGGTAAAACTGAGGAAAGATAAATGCTCTGTTGTGGAGCTGTGTCCAGGACTCATACAAGCATCTTTAAGCTCAAGAGATTCTGGTGGTATTTTCATCCCACTGAAGTAGGCCTGCAGTAATTTCAGACATCTTCAGCCAACCATTCAGCCTCATCTCCTTTTCCCCGACACTCCTTCTCCTCCCCCAGCTCCTATCTTGCTCTTCTCCTATGCCCCGTGGGAGAGTGGTGGTCCATGGTTGACTGGCTGGTCAGGCAGGGAAGGCTCTTATACAGGAGGGGGGGGGGGGGTCCAGATTGTTCTCAAATTGATCTGCTCACAGGAACAGACTCGACCTCAAAACTAAATCTGATCTCTGGCCCAGGTTTCTGTTCACAGTAAAGAAGAAATAAAACAGAACATGATTTAGTTGAAAGAAACGTGTCTGCCTTGGGGCTGCTTTCCTCTCAGAGCAATTGGACGGTGCTTTGTGTGCGCTTGTTGTTATGTCTGTTTTCTTGTTATTTATGTATATTGCGCCTCTGTGTCTGCATTTCCGGAAGGGAGAGGCTAGAGGGCAAAGGGCATGCAGCGAAGCAGCAGAGCTCTTGTGTAAAAACGTCAAGCCATATGACGAGAGCATGGGATACAATGCAGAGCGATCATTCGCTGTGTTTACTCTGTTTGGATGGATCCTAACTGTGCTCACGTGTTTGTCCTTGGCCTGAAGCTGCACAGGTTTAAGCACACCCAGCAAACTAACCAGAGATTTCATTACAGAAAGACATAGCCGGTGTGCAGGGCCAACACAAAGGCCACTATCACCAGTCACTTCTTTCACACTCACACCTCACTCCTTTCAACTGAGCCTTATTTCCTGCAGCTTTTTCTAAATTCTCAATCAGAGGTTATCTGAAAGGAAGGAATCACTTTCTACCTGAAACCTGAAACCTGCTGAGTAAAATGACATGGTTGGATAATGACGCCTGCGAGATAAGAAGCAAAAAAAAAAAAAGAGGAGAGAATGAGAGGGCTTTAGTGTCGTTTCAGAAAAGCGCTGGAAGCTGAAAAATGAGAATGTTGGCTTGATGATAAACAGAGACGGAGCTGTAATGAGGGAGCAGTCACAGGGGCTATATGGGGAAAAGGCAGGTATTTAAAATGCCTTGTGGCCAGCATGTGTTGCACCGCTGAAGAGACACAGCATCACCATGAGGCCGAGGACTTTCACTACATCAAAACAAGATTAAGATGTGATGCATGTGCAGCACGGATGTCAGTGACTACTTCCTCTTACTTTTTAAATGTATATTTCTGTGCGAAGTTCATAGTATTAACTAAATTGTCTCCTATGTTAAGGACTGACTAGCTAAAAACTGTATTGTTGATTGCTTATTTTTCAGGTTTTTCTGCTTTTTTTTCTTAGCTGCTCTTGCTTCTCTGTTTTATATTAAGCCTTTATTTGTATCTACTTTCCTCGTGCTCTGTAAAGAACTTTGTGATTTTTATCAGTGAAAGGTGCTAGATACATAACGTTTATTATAATATTATAATTATACGTTAGTGTTACAAAAAGTTATTTTGCATATAAAAGCAAATCCATTTTGTCTTTAGGCTTTCTTGCATACAAGGGTTATTTATGTATACAGGTATTCATTTTAAGAAGCTATAGTTTCTTTGTAATCAGGTGTTTAAAGATTTCAAGCAAGTCATGATGTAAAGTATTCGCTTTGGGTTCTTACTTTATAAGAAACGTATTTCTGTGTCAGAGTTTTGAAGCAGGAGATACTTTAACCTGACAGGCTTCTACAATGACTACAGGCCTGTAGCCCTGACGTCTGTGGTCATGAAATCCTTTGAGCGGCTAGTGTTGAAGCACCTGAAAGACATCACAGGCCCTCTACTGGACGCCCTGCAGTTTGCTTACCGAGCGAACAGGTCGGCAGATGATGCTGTTAACTTGGGTCTACACTTCATCCTGCAACACCTCAACCACCCAGGATCCTGTTTGTAGACTTCAGCTCGGCCTTCAACACTATCATACCAGACATCCTCCACCAGAAGCTCACTCAGCTCAACGTCCCAGCCTCCACCTGTCAGTGGATCAACAGCTTCCTGACGGACCGACAGCAGCAGGTGAGACTGGCGAGCATCTTCTCCCGAGCCAGATCAATAAGTACTGGTGCCCCCCACGGGTGTGTTCTATCCCCACTCCTCTTCTCCCTGTACACAAATGACTGCACCTCAGCAGACTCGTCCGTGAAACTCCTGAAATTTGCAGATGACACCACTGTCACTGGACTGATCCAGGACGGTGATGAGTCTGCATACAGACAGGAGGTGGATCGGCTGGTACACTGGTGTAGTCAGAACTGCCTGGAACTAAACCCATTCAAGACTGTGGAGATGGTGGTGGACTTTCGGAAAACACCACCTCCATACACCCCCCTCACCATCCTCAACAACACTGTATCGGCTGTGGACCACTTCAGGTTCCTTGGAACCACCATCTCTGAGGACCTGAGATGGTCTTCACACATAGACACTGTTCGAAAGAAGGCCCAGCAGAGACTGTACTTCCTGAGGCAACTCAAGAAGTACAACCTTCCACAGGAGCTGCTGGTCATCTTCTCCACTGCCATCATTCAGTCTGTCCTGTCTTCATCCATCTCAGTGTGGTTTGGTTCATCCAGAAAACAGGACAGGTCCAGACTGCAACGAATAATCAGGACTGCAGAGAGAATCATCAGGGCTGACCTTCCCTCCATCCAGGACTTATACAGGTCAAGGGTCAGGAAAAGAGCTGCTAAAATCTCTGCAGACCCCACACACCCTGCACATAAACCGTTTAGAGTTCTGCCTTCAGGCCGACACTACAGAGCGCTGTTCACTAAAACCAGCCGCCACAGAGACAGTTTCTTCCCCCAGGCTGTTTCTCTGTTGAACATTCAATAAAATACAAAACAACAGCATACAGATGTTGCAAATGCACCTTTTTATTTATTTATATATGTGTATATTTGTACATTGTGGATATGTATATTCTGTAGTGCAAAAACAAAAACCAAAGAGTAAAGTGTACCGGAGTCAAATTCCTTGTTTGTATGTACAAACTTGGCAATAAAGCTGATTCTGATTCTGATTCTAAAACTATGGTTTCCATCTTTTCTGCTTCCAAACCTCAAAATAACAGTGGAAGAGACTCGAGACCATAATTCAAAGGGGTATGATTGCAACCCAAATAGCATCAACAGTCAATATATGAGTGTTTATTACTTCTAACATTTAAAGCATAAACATGCTATACACTTTTGTTTTTTAAGAGTTTATTTTTGGATCCTAGATTTTTAATTTTTCCTTTAATGAACAGTACCTTTTTAATATTTAAATAACATGTTCGAAGGGTTTTTTATGAAAGCCTTTCTGTCACTGCCTTTGTTTTATTTCCAATAATAGATTTTTGACATTATTACCCTAATTGCTGCATTCAGACTGTTCAAACCCTCACATAAATTTGTTATAAAACTAGAGAACAAGGAGTAGGTTTTTGTGTTAAATTCTAGGATTTTATTAAATGTCAGGATTTGCTTTCTAACATTTTTTGTGATTGTGTTGTTGCATCAAATGTGGATTTAGCCTAAGGGTTTTATACATGTTGGTGCTGCATCTGAAAACCAGTTCTGAACCCCAAATATCCAATATTTGACCGGGTTTAGATAAAATTACACCATAAAGACAGAGCCACCTTTGCTGCATTTGGAAGTGGTGGATAATTTCTTCAAATTTTACATCTACCTGGAGAAAAAGAAAATAACAAAATGAAACTCTGACAGCTGGGAAACTGCGGTCGACTTGACATGACTTCAGGTTGGATCACTTGAATATAATATCTAATCTTTCTTAGTTTTTTTTTATGTCCTCGTCTCTAAATTTCTCGGCACAAACCATCTTTCCACAATCCTACCACAGTCATTGTGACTTCAAAAACATCTTCATCTTCTCACTTCTCACTTTCTTTTAGACGTTTAGTTGATTCTGTTTTAAATTCAGCATCTTCCTTTATTTAAATCGGACAGAATGTTTATCTTACCAAAATAGTTTTTAACCAGCCTGTGTATTAGAATGACAGTTAAAACAATTAATGACCTGCTACTTTAGCCTCCCATTACAGTAAATCATTGCAGAAGTGTTTCATAGTCCCCCAATTTGTCGATAAATCTAACATTAGGAAGCAACGCGAAGTGCTCCTAACATACCCGGAAGATCCCAAAAAGAATCCTCTTGTGAGTGAGTGGATTGTCACTTTGTGACATGCTTGCATGTTTATTTTGGTAGCAAGCAATGAGCAGTGTAAGCTTTCCCAAAAAACACAATTAACTCGGTTCACCTCATCAAACAACTGTCTCTGTTGTATTAAGGGAGCCAGTTTTGTTTAATCTTTGAGGAGCTTTTTGATTATTTCTGACTTTTTTTTTCCCTAAAGAGGTTTGCAATGATAGATTTAATGTTTAGAAAGTGTCATGTGTTGATAGTGCACAGGAACCTCTGAATATAGCTTTAATAAATTGGAATATAACATCTAAAAGAGAGAGGACACCTACAGCTTTGTTCTGAACAGCAGAGAGCGTGCTGGGTCGGTCTTGGAGGTGTTGTAGGGAGACATAACGAGCACTCTGAGCAGACAGGATCATTAGAGCAGCTTCTGTACATGTGAAAGAATTAAAATTATTTTAGGAGATGTTCAGTAGTCTATTGTTGGAAAAGAATCACAATTAGAAGGCTAACAAAACTCAATCATGACCCCTCCAATTACTAAGACGAAGAGTTTGTTCTCATCAGATGAGCCTCAGATCCTCTCTGCTCTTTACCTCCCCCTCATTAGCATAATCCCCCAGGAAACTGAGGATAATGAGTCGAGCTGCACCTTCAGTAAACATGCCTTGTGTCTCTGTCTCCGTGTGTGTGTGTGGCTGATGCTCAGCGTGGACATGGTTCATTAGTCGAGCCTCTGCGTGATTCCTCTGGTTCTTTTTAATCACCCCTGTGAATCGACACTCTAATCAAGACCACTCCTGTACTTCAGCAGCAGTGCTACACACACACACACATACTCTCACACACACACATTTCTTTACCCGGCTCAGTCATTGAGTGTTTTTTTCTTTATTCTCTCGCATTATTAAGCCACTCATAGCGATGTGAAGTAACGTCTGATATCTTCCTGCCTTGTGCTACATGACATTTCATTAATAGTAATGGTTGTTATATCAGTGCCTTCCAACCTGAGCAGCCTGGAGTTTTGAAAAGGTCATGCAAATGATGGGAGCCAATAAATGATTATTGAAATAGAGAGAGGTGTGTAGTTCTGGTATTTGCCTCGTTTTAATTTGATCAGTTCGCTTTCTTTTCTTCACCTTGGTGATGTTTATAAAACGCTTTAAGGCTAAATTTCAGTATTTCAGTACATTCTTTGTAGGAGGTTTAATGTTTAGGGCATGAGATTCCCAAGGTACACTGTACTGCAAAATGTTTTCACTCCTCTGCCTTCAAACCTGTGAACTTGAGTGATCCCATATATATATCCCATATATCTCTGCTTAGCCTTTGCAGCTCTAATGGTTTAAACCAGAGGTGTCTAACTCCACTCCTCGAGGGCCAGTGTCCTGCATGTTTTACATTTGTCCCTGCTCCAACACATCTGACTCAAATGGCTGATTTACCACCTTGGTATGTCATCAAGGTCTACAGAGGCCTACTAATTAAGCACACATTAAGTTCAGTTGTGTTGAACCAGGACAACACCTAAAACATTCAGGACACCAGCCCTTGAGGGCTGACTTTGGACACCACTGGCTTAAACTCTTCTGAGAAGCCCTTTTTTTTAACATTCTTCCAGAGTTGCATTTGTGAGGTCAGACACTGATGTTGGACATGAAGGCCTGGCTCACCATCTCGCCTCTGATACATCACAAAGGTGTTCATTGAGGTTGAGTTTAGGACTCATTACAGGCCAGTCAGGTTCTTCCAGACCAAACTCTCTCATCCATGTCTTTATAGACCTTGTTTTGTGCGCTGGTGTGCAGTCCTGTTAAAACAGGAAGGCATGAAACTGTAGAAATGTATTTGTATGTTGAAGCACTGAGTTCCTTCAACTTGGACTAAGGGGCTGAGCCCAACTCCTAAAAAAACAGCCCTACACCAGAATCCCCTCTGCACCAAACTTTACACAAGACACAATGTGGTCAGACAAATGCCAGTTACCTGGCAACTGCCAAACTCAGACTCGTCTATTGGATTCCAGACCGGCAGATGTGATTAGTCACTCCAGAGGATACGTCTTTGCTCTTCTAGATTCCCGGGGCAGCATGCTTCACATCACTGTATCAGACTTGATATCACCTGGTAATGTAAGGCTTGGATGCAGCTGCTCGGCCCCAGAAACCCATTCCACGAAGCTCCCTCTTATGCTAATCTGAAGGCCACAGGAAGTTTGGAGCTCTGTAGTTAATGACTCTGTAGAGACCACTACGCACCTTAGCATCCACCTACTACTTTGTGACTGAGCTGTTGTGCTTGCCGATCACTTCTCCTTTAGTGTAATACTACTAACAGTTGACTGTGGAATATTTAGTACCGAGGAAATTTCCAAGGCTGCAGTTCACTGAGCTCCTGAGAGCGATCCATCCTTTCGCGAATATTTGGAGAAGCAGTTTGCCAGCCTTTAACGCACCAGTGGCCATAGACGTGAATTTAACACCTTAATTCAATGACTCGGAAGGGTGACCCAATACTTTTAGCAATATCACAGTAATAGTCCAAAAATCTTAAACAAAAATGTATATCTAAAAGCTTTTATTTAAAATTGAAAAGCGACAGTAATTACTACCATGGCAAAAATTTTCAAAAATGTTTATTACTGTTGGGGCAGCAACTAACGATTATTTTGATAATCGATTGATCTGTACATAGATTTTTTGATTAATCGATTTAATAATCAGAAAGCTAAAGGAGCTTAATTGGAGATTTTTTCCAGATTTTGAACTATGCCACTTGAGGAGTTCCAGACAAAGCGAGTTTTTCATTTTAAATGCAAATGTAAATATTTTTTGCACAATTTTGGCCTAATTACTGCTCTGAGTGAGTTCTTTCAACAAATGACATGTTTTAGAGTCTGCATAGTCCAGTTAACGATTATTCAATTATTAAATTAGTTGATGATTAATTCAATAATCAATTAATCATGAATAATCTGATTATTTCAGCTCCAATTACTGTTAATTATTGTTATAAGGTTTTTAACTTGGTGAGAGACTTTTCTGAAGTTGTGCGTCTTTATTTATGTGGCATGTCCAGCCATCGGTTTGTGAGCTTACTCTCTAGCGCACCTGGGTTGTGCATCACAACAATTATCCAAAGCACACCAGCAAGTCTACCTCTGAATGGTTAAAAAAAAAACCCAGTGAAGGTTTTAAAATGGCCTAGTCAAAGTTTGGACTTAAATTCAATTGACATGCTGTGGTGTGAGCTTAAAAAGGTTTTTATTATGGTGAAATACCATCCAGTGGGTCATACATGCTATTTTCCATGAATAGATGAAATCATAGTAAATAAAATAATTATATTTAATCAGGTCATCCTTCTCTATAAAATTTGTTTGATTTAAAATACTGAAGTGTGCCAAATGCTTAAGAGAGGTTTTTCACTATACTTTAGGGTTTCACCTTGTCATTTGCTTAAACGGACTAAGTAGAGACAGATATCTGCTCTGATGGTGGAGTGCTTACAGAGCAGAAAAATACAAACTACCCCTTTAAAACCTCATTTCTTTGACTCAGCTAAAACGGCTGGATTTGCTTCCATATTTATCCTACATACAGAAAATGTATTTTATCTGGCACTCGACTTGTAAATAAACATAATCCAGCAATGTCCAAGTTACCCTTATGTCTTTAAGACAAATAAATAAACGAAATTATTATGGGATTTGTGCTTCTCCTATGCACTATTTATCCTTTGCATAGGCACTCCTGTACCAGATTTGCAGTGCAAGAAGTTCAGTCAAACTCTTTTGTTATTCCCGTTCTTATTTTCCACGTTGTTCTTCATTCCCCAGCTACTCGTCTCCCAATGACTGGCGCCGCCACAGGCAGCATAATCGGCGGAATCATCGGCGTCATTCTGCTCCTGGCCCTCATCGGAACAGGCATAGCGTTGTACCGCAAACAAAAAACCAAGAAACTTGCAGAGTGAGTATCTGTGACCGACTCAGCGTGGGCAGCTCAGTTTCACTTCACTTCACTTTTTTTTTCCCTGTTCTTCGTAAATCTGTTCCCTTCAGATGGCACGGCATACAGCGTGCCTCACATTTGTGTGACTCACTAAACATGACAGCTGTGTGTTTTTGTTTCAGAGGTCCTCCAAGGTACAAGCCCCCTCCTCCCAAGAAGACCAACAACTCTGCTAACAGGGTGAGTCACCAACATAAAATGCTTGTAAAGACAATTGTCAGGTTGTCTGATAAAAACTCAAAGCTGATTATGATTTGATTTGATCTCTTGAAATGTATTGATTGATGTGTTTGTGTGTGTACCTTCACAGCCGATGATGCCGAATAATGTCCCAGTGACCGAGGATAGACGTCTGCAAAGTCAGTATTACTCCACCCAAAGCCAAGAGCCCGTCACGGTGAGAGAGCCTTCTGCTTATAAATGAATCCAACTTTAATTTTAACTTTACTGGATAATCTTGAAGTTATTTTGAACACAGAGAGACCAATGAGCTTCTATCAAATATTCATTACATTACTCAACTCTTCTCCAGCATCATGATTTATTTATCAAATATTTTTAGCTAGCTGCCCTTTAGCAGGGTGGTGAGTTCAGCACAAACTGTCTGAACCGATGTATAATATTTTATTAAAGTGGGGAAACAAAAGTTTAGACAACGCAAACTGCTGTATTAGTTTCACTAAAGTCTTCCTCAGCTAGTGGGGCAACCAAGGGGTGATCCAGGGTAGGGCAGTGGCAACCCTATACATTTGCGGATGAGCTTTCATTACTTGTGTATTTATTTCAAATTTTTTTTGTTTTTCAAAAGCTTCCCAAAAGTTTAAACGCTATTGCCCTGGCCCCCATGTATGAAAACAGTAAAAAGACTCCTGAAATCCAGTTATGGCTTTAGGTTGTGGTTTGCCGATCTCAAAGCTCTGATTCATCGCTATGTAAGTCATGTAGGCTTTCAGCGTTTAGAAAGTGAAACCCGAGGGTTTGCTGCCACCAGGTCCTGCTTTGTTGGGGGTTTGTGTCCACCTGCCTCCTCAGGTATCTGGTAGCAGCCAAAGTATGCTTCATTCAGTATATTTAGGAGCACTCCAGGTCTTTATTTTTTTGAATCCTTTTCCTTGTTTGTAGACTATTAAAAATCATCTGAACCTTGCAGTGAAACCTTACCCAAAACAGTCCCTGGTGTTTAAGGTTTTCCATCTCCAGCACAGCAGATGCAACTAATGAACTACTTGATGTGTGAGCCTATGAAGAATTTACCTTTATGTATATAACCCTAACATTTACCTTTTGATTGTCATTGGCAGGACCTTGATGGCTACCAGGAAGAGGATGTTAATGATTGTCTTGAGGACCACGATGGAGAGCATTACTTCTCTGCTGCCCCTTCAGGTTGGGATGACCCTGGGAACAATGAAGTCCCGCCTGCCTACATGCAGTCAAACGGTGAGCCACAGGACTATAACGGGGGCCTTCACATCAGCCGTGGAGAAAGCTTTGTGTCGTCCGCCATGATTGTCTGAATCGTCATGAGAACTGGACGTTTGTGTGGATTTACTGGACACATTTCTGTTTCTAAAGGACACAATTTCACTTTATCGTTGAGTAATAACTTTGGGGATGTGAATATTTTTTCCACTGTGAGGTAATAGAGTTTAGATGTGTTGCTTCTTCTTCGTTGAGCCAGATGCAAACTGATGCTGTGCACAGCTGCAGCATACAGCTGTAAGAATGTAACATAACTAGAAGTTTGAAATCAGAGCATGATATACAGTTACAGACCATGTTCAGATTATCAGCACATTTATAGATATCATCCTGTTTATGAAGGAGATGTTTTATAATATGAAATATTCCTACCTGCGGTGGTTATAAACGTAACTTGGTTGCATCTATAACCACCGCAGGTAGGATAGGAGAAGCATAGTAAAGCTTTGTAGCTGCATCTGTTGGTTTTCAAGCCCAGCTGGCATCAAGTCTGTGTGAAACAGGCATCCTGTGGAGAAGCCATTAGCTGCAGTTAATCAGGCAGCGCAGAGACGAAAGCCACAGACCGTGACGACATTAGGGTTTTTAAACTGCTGTCTTATCATGTTTTAGCACATATTCTCTTAGCTTTTTCTTTTTCCTTGAGACTTTTTAAGATTGGGAAAAAAGCCCGAGAGCCATGTTTTTGTTTTTATGCAACAGTCTGTTTGCATCCTTCTTCCCGTCCTAAAGTCATAGAGTGTAAAACACTGTTGCTAAGTGCAGTGCCATGTCTGAACATTGAACAACTTTTGTACCTGTTTTTTATTATTATTTACTACGTGTGGCAGTGTGTTCGGTTGGATTAATATAAATCTCCATTATAGCCATGAATCTGTTGCAGTGAGGCTCTTACAATTGATTGGGTTTTTTTTAAGAGGTCAAGAAGGGGTCGACATACAGACAACTAAGTGTAATGTGTTGAATACTTTAAATGATCCCCCTAATGAATTTAAAGGGATTTCTTTGTGTGTATGTGCTGGTGCCACAATGGTGTTTCATATATAATTTTTTTCTATAACAGGTGATTTATGCTGGAAAACATCTGATTTGAATTATGTCTTATATGTAAATTTATTATTACTCTTGATTCAATAAAAACAAATTTTTATGTTGTATTCATTGTTGTATTCATTGCAGCATCATATTCTCACCCCCAGTTGTTGTTTCACTTCTTCACCACCTGAGGGCAGTATTTACTGGGTGAGGGAGCACAGCTGAACAGTCTAGCCATGCTTGGCACCTGCTAATGACTACCACAGAAAATACCCATTAGAGTGGGGTGTGCTCCTGGTGCTTAATGAGTTTCGTTTTGTGCCATTTGTCAGGAAATAGTGGAATGTGGTGCAAGACGAGGCTACAGTTCACGCGCTGCATATGAGGACTGCAGTGGCTCAACTGATACATTGGTGGACTCTTGTTCTGGTGCTTTCTCTCATCTTGTCTGACTCATCTCTTTCTATCCTGAGCTGCATTTCCTTCAGCCTCACACTCCAGCAGCACACGAAAAGGCTTTTTTCGGATCAAGGTGATCCAGTTAAAACACTTTAATCACGCCAAACAATTTATCTTACAGATGCAGAATCTGGGGATTATACAGATATCTCTGTAGCAGCACTGATTCGTATGTACACTATTCTTGTGTTGCAGCTTATCAGTATTAATTGGTACGGTGTGCTGCTGTGTCCTGGGCCTTTGCAGATTAGCCTGAGCTGCTGCAGATGAAGGCTAGCAGCACACCATGACTCTGCAGTCTGTTACCTCTCTGCCTGCATTCTGATCACACATGAACAACAAGCTCCACAGAAGTACTGAATGTATAATCGGTTGATTGCTGACATAATGTCTCATGCAGATAAAGGCCAGTCAGATTTCCTATGCAGTCTGGAGAACATCTGGAATTTTAAGTATTTTTCTGGCGTGGATGAATATGGAGACAAACAATTGGGGAGTGAAAAATATTTGTATTTTAAGACCTTATTCCTTGTCCCACTATCTGAAAGCTGTCATTCCTTCCTGTGTTGTTTATTCACACGTCTTTCCATCGTTTCTGATGTTCTTTCCTTTGTTTCATGTTCTTACATCCTGTTCCTTGTGCCTTTCTGTACCTCATTCTGTCCTCTCGTAACCTCTTTCCTCACTCTTTTGTTTTGGCTTTTTCTTCATTCTTTGACTTCAGTCCTTTTTCTTTCTTCCTTCTTTCATTATTCCTTGTCCTTTATTCCTTACCTCTTCCAATCCTTCCTTGCTTTCTTCCTAATGCCCCTTATTTCTTTCTTATTTTCTTCCTAACCCTAACACTTTGTGGCTGAGTTGCTGTAGTTTTCCAGTCGCTTCCACTTATAATACCACTGACAGTTGATAATGGAATATTTAGGAGCAAGAAAATATCACGACTGGACTTGTTGCACAGGTTGCATCCTGTCACAGTACCATGCTGGAATTCACTGAGCTCTCCTGAGAGCAACCCAATCTTTCACAAATGTTTGTAGAACCAGTCTGCATGCCTAGGTGCTTGATGTTATACATCTGTGGCCATGGAAGTGATTGGAACACTTGATTTCAATTATTTGGATGGGTGGGCAAATACTTTTGGCAATATAGTGTAGGTCCACCTGTGACTAATTTAATGTCTATAAATCCAGCTGTTCTGTGAAGGCCTCAGACGTTAGAGAACATTAGTGAACAAACAGCATCATGAAGACCAAGAAACAGGTCAGGGAGAAAGTTGTGCAGAAGTTTAAAGCCGGAGTTATAAAACAATATCCCAACCTTTGAACACATCAGGGAGTACTCTTCAGTTCATCATATGAAAATAGAGTTTGGCACAACTGCAAACCTAACAAGACATGGCCATCTATTTAAATTGAAATGAAGTGCTGGGCAAGGAGATAAGAGATTTGGTGTGTTTTGGTGTGTGTTTAATTCTAACACACTACCCCCTTTCATGAAGCATGGTGGAAGCAGCATCATTCTGTGGGATTGGTTCTATTCCATAATGGCAGGGAAACTGGTCACAGTTGATGGGAAGATAAACGGAGCTAAATACTGAGCAATCCAGAAAGGGAAACCTGTTAGAAGCTGCAAGAGCTGAGACTGGTGCAGAGGTTCACTTTCCAGCAGGACAGTGACTCTAAACATACAGACAGAGCTGCAATGGAATGGTTTAAGCATATTAATGTGTTAGAATGGCCTAGTCAAAGTCCTAATTGGGACTCTGTGGCAACACAATTGTTAAAGAATGGACAAATTCCTCAGTCTCTTGATGTGCAAAACTGGCAGAGACACACTCTTCATATTTTCATTTGCAAAATCCTTTGAAAGCCATGTGTAATTTTTCTCACTCAATACTTTGTGAAAAGTGTGGTTGTAACAAAATTTGGGATTTTTGCAAGGCACTGTAAAAAAAACTGGGACTGCAATAGGGTGTGTTTTCTTTTCCCATGACTGTCAAAGGGATCAAAGGCTTTTAGACGTAACAAAAAGGAACATTTCTCAGTAGAGAACGCTCTCAGCCTGTACCCTGTTACTAATATAACTGTTCTGAGTATTTGCCCCATTACAGGATTAGCGGACCTTGTGAATTGGCAGTCAGGTAACCAGGAGTGAGGAATAAGGCAGAGAATAAAGCTCTTTGGCTTCCACCGCTGCTAAGCCGGTTAAAAATAGAGGCAGAAGAGAAGGGATTGAGAGAATCAGGGTGGACAGAAAAGTTGTGGGAAGGAGCAAATGACTGAATTGACTCACAGCAAAGTAGGTGATTGGGGATTTACTGAGTGACCTTGCAGCTTGAGATTTTGGTGATCCTGGGTGGTCACTTTAAAGCCACCAGCTACTTGACGCTATGGACAAACTCTGCCCAGACTCGCCATGTGTATGACAATGATGAGCCTGTTTGGCTGTATGCTGATGGCTTGGTTGGTGAGTAAAGGACACATTGATTTATAAATACAAGCCTGAAATGGATAAGCGCGCCCCAGTGTTTTAAACAAAACAAACAAATTAAAGCAGAAATGGGATAAAATTTGATTATTTTATCTCCTACGAAATGTGTAGAAGTAGAAATGAGATGTTGATCTGAACATTAATTGGTCTCTGAAAGGAGGAAATAAACCCCCAACTAATTGTTCTATATGTACTGGCTTTCATTTAAGCCTCTCATACTTTGTTTCCCACCCTTTCTGTTCTTGCTTATCATGACTATTTCTGTAAACTTCAGGCCAGAAGGGCATGCTGTGTGAAAGAGCAGGAGGACGAGGGGGGCACGAACGCTGGTGACATGGTGAGTGACGCTGTGAAGCCACCAGCGCACACATGAAGGCATGGAAACTGTGAGGGGGCTGATAGAGCGAGTGAATGAGGGCTGGGAAAAAGGAAGGCAGAGAGGCTTTCGAGGATTAAAGTGGAGCCTAAGGTGGAGGACCGAGAAGGCCAGTGGACAGCTGAGGGAGGCCGGGATCAGATTGGTTGAAATTTAAGCTATTTGTTCTGAACTTCTGAATCAGTCAGAGAAATACTGCTTTATGAATCACAGATTTATCTAAAATGTGGAAAAGAATAATCAGTGAGCGCTTTGTTAAAGTAATGTGTATTGTCCAGATATAAACTCGACCCTTTAGATAGAGTAAAGCAGGTCTAAAAATATCAGAGGAATGTAAATGTTACAATGTTGAGAGACCAAACTATCTGCTTGGCACATGTTGCTGTTTCACACATCACAGACAGCTGCCCACTGAATGTTGCAACCAGAAGCTGTTATATTTTAAACCTCCTCATTGGCTGCATTCAGAAAAAAGAAGAAAACATTTTTATAGCACTTTTAAATTCATGCATTGCGAGGAAAACACAAGTAACTTCTGATTTAGTAATGTTGATTTATAGAAATGTATGTACAGTTCCTTACAAATGTAGTTGTACTCGTTGGGTTGTTGGGCGTGGTGTAGCAGAACAGTGGGACCCCATATATGGAGGTTATGAGTCCTCGCTGCAGGACTCATAACCTCCCAACCTTGGGACTTTAGCTGCTTCTCTCTCTGCTCTTTTCTTGTCTGATTACTGTCAATAAATGTCACTAGGGCCACAAAATATTTTAAAAAGAACATTCCTTAAACTGGATTCATGTTTAGGGTGATGAGAAGTGAAACCAGGCTGGGTTTCCAGCCTCTTGTTATCTTTCAGGATTTCCCTGTATTTAGCTCCATTTTCCACATTTGATCAGTTTCATGCTAAAGAAAACCATCTCCCAGAATGATGCTGCCATCACTACGTTTTGCATGTGGGCCAAAAAGCTTTAATTTGATCTCAGCTGACCACCCCACCTTATTTCACATGTTTGTCATGTCCCCTTGGACAACATAGCCTCTAGGATCATTCGAGCAGTCAAACCCCTCCACCACGTTAAGGTCACGGTTCAAGGAGGGTCAACCCGGTTCCAGATGAAGCGGGAGACGACGAGAATCAGTTTGAGTACAAGTGTTGTGTCCCCTACGTGGCTGGTGGCATGCTGCTACTGGAACATCCATCAAGGCCAGATTTGTGGAGTGCATGATTAATAGTTGCCCTGTTACCAGATTGTCCTACCTGAACTTTGGATCTCTGCAGCCTCTCCAGAGTCACGATGGGCCTCTCAGCTGCTTTAGTTATTAATACTTTCCTGTCAGTTTAGGTTGACAGCCATATCTGGTAGGTTTGGAGTTGTGGCATACTCCCTTCATTTTTGGATGACACATTGAATGATTGATGGATGGACTAAAGCCATCTTCTTTGGGCGATGTCTATTGTTTTATAACCTAACTACCTTATCTCTGACCTGTCTGCTGTGTTCCTTGGTCTCCATTATGCTGATTGTTCACTGATGTTATCTAACAAACCTTCAGAGAATTTCTGGATTTATACTGACACTAAAGTAGGTGAATATTAAGGGGAACTGGCTTTTATTTAGGGGAATTAGAGTATAAGGGGATGACTATGCATGTGAAACATTTCAGATTACTATTTGTAAAATAAAACAAAACAATGTCTCTTTTTCCTTCCACATCAAATTATGCTTGGTTCATATGTTTGGAAAAAATAATAGGATGCTTCCAAGTGGAAACAATTTTTTTTTTTCATTGAGCCATTCTTTTTTTAACCATGTCCAATTACGATTTCTGTCTCTTCACTGATTTGAGTGTACATTTGAAGTGTACAGAAAGAATAGGGGCCGTTGTCAGAGTTCAGAGCTCATTGCGATGTGTACAGCTCCAAACATGAACACACATCTCCAATCCTGGCTTGGATTTTAAGGACCTTTGAGGTCTACATCTGCAGTCCACTGAGAGCTCTCCGGTCAACCAACCTTACATGCTTCATGATCCAAATTCAAACGTAAAGATGATCGAACCTTTGCAGTGGTTGCTTCAAACCGTTAATAGTATATCCAAACAGAAATAGTTTATCCTCTCATATCCGGACTGCTTATAGTGTTAAATTTTTTAATTTGTTCTGCAAACCCATCCTTTCTCCTTGCCGCTCGACTGAAGCAGAATATGAGACCCAAATGGATCTGATAGTTCTAGGTAGTATTTGGTATTTTATCTACTTTATTTGTTAGTTTTCTCTTTTGTTTTATTGTTTATACTATTTAACTGCTTTGCTTGACTGAATTGTAAAGCACTTTGGTCAACTTCTGTTGCTTTTAATGTACTATAAAAGTAATTCTTAGAACTTGGCTTTAAATGTAGGGGAGCTTTAACATCAGATATCTCAGCTAAGGAGAGAGCGCTTGTGTAGCTTAATATAGCGACTGATCAAAGCTTATTCCTGCGCACTTGTATTGGAGCTTAAATTTTCTTCCGTCTCATCATCATAATCACACGAAACTGTTTAAGATTTCTGTGCCGCTTGCTTATGCATCCTATGACTGTGCACCCTTTCCATCGCATCAGATAATCTGGCTGCATAGTCGTACACTTTCATCCTGAATTCCACAGACATCTTATAAAATATTTACAAGATCTAAAATGCAAACCTGTTGCTGTTCTGATATTATCGAGACACCTTGTTTATTTAAAGAAAATGTCGACAAACTGGACCTCTTACATTAGCCTAAATTATAGTAATGAGTTATCATAAATCAAGAAATCAGATTTATAAATCCATGGAGCAGCTGATGTCCTACATCCACATACCCCTTTTGCTTGGTGCAGATTTTGATGCTTCATCAGCATCAACATTAGCAACTTTAGTGAGTAGTGGCGATATTTTTATTTTCAACCTTTTCTTGACAGATACCTGCTTGCCCTGCTCCCCAACAGATGTGCACTCAACTACATCCTGCTCCACAGGTCATTTGTAAGACTGCTGTGCTGGCATGTAATGGGTTCAAGTGATACCAGCAGAATATTTAGTCCAAGAGGGATAAAGAAACAAAGCAATCAAAAACTTCAGGAAGGGGCGCAATTAGATTTATATTTGTTTAAGCTATGAAGACGATCATCATCCTCCTCTTTACCATTCTCTTTAACCTGAGCATCCTTTCTAGAATCCATCATGGCTTGTGGATCACCACGAGTCCTGCTTCAACTCAAACAAATGAGGCTGAATGCTTCCTTCCTGGTCTTTATTTTGCAAAATCTGAGCTTAGAGCTCAAGGAAAAAGTCTATTGGACTGGATGAATCCATTTTAGAGTTCAAAGTTGGACTGAGTTTACAAAAGCCAAGAAATCTCCCCTTCAAATTCGCTTCTTTCTGTCAAATTCAGCTGTTTGCTTCTTTTTTCTGCCCTTTGGTTGTTTCTGCCCTGATGTTCGAGGACAGGGTTTTGTTTTTCCAAGCCCATTTATTTAGTTTATTTCTACAAAAACCTGCAGTGGAAATCTTGTTAATCTTGCTGCTGTTTGTTATAATTGTACTATTTGTTTTAATAAACCTATTGTTGCTTGGTGTCAAGGTGTCTTATATGTGAGGATGTTGACAGCTGTAAGGAGGCTCCCAGATCAAATTATGTCTGGGGCCTCAATCCCCCTTTGGTCTGCTTAGCTTCTATAAGTATTGTTATTTATTTATTTACAGGTGCATCTCAATAATTTGGTATATTATTAAAAAGTTAATTTACTTCAGTAACTCAGTTCACTGAGTGAAACACGTTATATAGGTTAATTCCATACAAACGGATGTTTTCAAGCCTTTATTTCTATCAATTATGATGATTCTCTGTCAATTATGAGGATTTTCTGTCATTTATGAAGATTTTCTGTCAATTTTTCCACTTACAGCGAATAAAAACATGGCATTTGAGATTACATCAGGCCAATAAAAAACATTTTATTACAGAAATATGGGCCTAATGAAAGGTATGTTTAATACCTGCTTAAAGATGTTTTTTCTTTTTCAAAACGTACTTTAAATCTGACAAACGAGCTTCATTGGAACACATATAAATATTTACTGAGATGTACCAATATTTATTTAATTTTTTATACTACTGGAGAGATGTTGCTGAAAGAAAGATTCAAATTAAAATCTTTCCTGTGAACTCATCCTGTGAAGGTAAATAGCAGCTGTGTTCGTCCAGCAATATGAGTTTGTTTGTGTGACATTTAATTCCCTGGAAAGTCGTGACGCTAGCTTGTTTTTAATATTTAATGCTATCAGCTCAGGTTGGATCTTTTCTTCTGTACTGTAGCTGAAGGACTCCCTCTGCTTTTTCTCATTTAAACGGACGGGATGTCAAACGTGGCCTTTAAATATCTTGTGAAGTGTTCCTGTCTGTCCCACAAACGAAGTTATCTATAATCATAACTATTTCCTGAGTTATAATCAGCATGGAGCAGTTTACTGTGACAGGATGGGATCCTGCTGAGGTGTTGAGTGTTTGTGAAGATAAGAAGGAACCAGACACAGACAGGTGGCTTTGAAATCAAATGTTCCTCAGCTGACTAATGATCATCAGTGTCCTACCTGACATTTTCTAACCAATCATTTTTAATGCTTTATGTGGTTGTGTTAGCTAAATTAAGGAATATTTTTATTCATATGGAGAATCCCATCTTGCATGCAGTAAAACCCGGTTTTGTCTCCTCTGTTTTTTTTTTTAAATCACAGTCATTTGACCCTTGCTGCTGATACAGAGAGCAGGACAGGGCTCAAAGATGCAGGTGCTTGGTCTTTTCACCCTGTTAAAGATGTGCTCCACCTGAACAAGAAAAAGCAGAGAGACAAAGAGATTTTGTTACCTCTAGTCAGCAGACATCTACACCATAGAAATATGTTACAGAGAAAAAAATGCACTTCTCTCAGCTACCTTTGATTTCTAGGACCCCACTGTAGATCTTAAAAAAAGCCAAGAGCGTATTGCTGAGATTTCCCTGTATAACAGAAAAAGTGGCAAAAACAGAAACACTCTCAAAACTTGTTAATTTGTTATAAAAATCAGTTTGCTTCTGCAGCAACTGTCAGAGTCCCTGCAGCTGTGGTTGGAAGCCACTGAGGGAGATCATGGCGTCTTTAATCAATTTTTCCATTCATTTTTTTCTTACAATGATGACAAACAGCCATGTGAAATACCCATGAATATACCTTAGATTGCGCTAATTTGGCATTAGGGAAATTCTTTTATACGGGGATGGAAATATTGAACCAGTGTTGCTGTGACCCCAACAACAGAAACACTTTAGAGATGAGCATTGCTTTGCTTTGTTTCAAAGGTTTTACCGCACCCATCTTATTGGCACCCCTTGTAAAAATGTTTATTTTTGTAGCACAAACTCACACTGCAAAATTTAGAAAAACTGTCCTTTAATTTGAGATATCTTAGCCACTCATCTAAACGGGAAAAATACCCAAGTTTATCTTGTGACCATGAAAATACAAGATGAGGTCATTCGTTGGTTCGTTCACTATTAACAAACCCTTTATTTTTTACTCAAAAAAAGTGAAAATTACTAAGTAGAAAACAAATTTTCTGCACAATTCAGAATAACCCAGTTTGCTTCTTTGTGCTGGTTATGAACAAGTATAAGTTGAACTTGTGCTTTTTGTGTCTAAGCATTTTAGATTTTGATTCCAGATTCCAGAAGAAGACTAACATTAAAAACCCCAGCTAGCATAAAATTTGAAGGTGTAAATCAGCCAGATGCAGTGTAAAGTTCTCACAGTGCTTACACTGTGCACAACCCAGGGAGTTGCCCTCCGCAAATTTATGCGGCATGCGATTGAACAACAGAAAACTTGTTTCGTTAACTGCTCAGACTGCCTCCAAGATTTTGCAGCCCTGGGCAGTGAGCCATATCACCCATGTAGAAGTTTGCCTGGCTCACACTCCATCTCACCAGCTGTAGAAACTAAAATCATTTAATTGCAGTAAACAGATCTTTATCTACATTTCAGCTTTGGTTCCTAAAATGAAGAGATCAAATTAACAACTGTGCAACTCTGCCTGATATATAAAAAAAAAAAATCACAACTGCCACAAGATGTTTCTGTAACTGTTTAATTCTTTAAAAATATATTAATCATATTTACCAAAACATGAATATCCTAAATTTCTTCAAAATTTTACAAATATGCATTAAGTGTTTTTTTTAAAAAGGCCTCCACAAAGTAGAAAAAAAACACTTCTAATTTTCATTGTCCTTAAAACAAATACCTGCAAATACTTAATGTTCAAATTCTTCCTGAATTGAGAGAAAGAAAGTTGCAGACGTAAGGAAAAGGAAATATTAAAAGAGCAAAACTAAAGGAAACAAGATGATGGATACATGGAAAATTCAAAGATACATCACATCCATGTATTGGGCAAAGAGATGATGCCTATTACCTTTGAATTATTGCACAGAGGTTTAACATTTGGCAACATCATTTGGAGTTTATAAACATTTACAATTTTCCACATTTCAGTTTTATAATGCATCTTTCTGGCACCGGATAACACCGGAAGTATTTAGTGAAAACTAAAAAGAAATTCCTACAAATCGGAACTTTTTTTTATTAATGCCAAGCACATTCAAGCTGTCAATAAAGCTAAAAGAGAGGCAACAAACGTGAGGTTTATGGTTCATCGTATAATGATTAGTTGGTTTTTCTTCTACTTAATCAGAAAAATGTCCTAAATAAAATATATTTATCCTATCTTTTAACTCAACAAAATGTTCATGTGCTAAATATCAAATATGTTCTTTCCTTCCCCTCTGAAGTTTTGCCAACAACTCCAGTTTTTGCCAGAGGTTGTAAAGCTACTTAAGTTAATGAGTTGTGTGTGTTTTTGTGGTTTGGATACGAATCTCCACTTGCTAGCCTGCCAGGATGTGTCCAGATGCTCACGTCAGTTCGATCAAGCCTGCAGTCGTACCCATGGTTCTCATGGAAACGGCTTTGCAGCTTTTAAATCAGTCAGTCAAATCCACAAATACGGTTGACAGACGTCAAAAAGAACATCTGTTATATCCAAGCATTCATCTAGTGCAGCTGATTAAATATTTCTGCACATTTAACAGCTTATCTTTAATTTGGCCACTCTGTGCTTCTGCTAATGATGTGACTTTCCTCTGATCTTCTGTTATAACTCAGCTGTTTAAATAGGGACGTGACTCTGCTTCAGGACTGGTCGTAAATGGGAATTTGCCTCAGTTGTTTCTGTGTTTGTGTTTTGCAAGCTGCATGTTTTTGGCATGTATAACCTTAGGAGATATCCTTCCTTTAAGCATCACAGAATGCCTCAGAGGACAGGGAATTAACCAAAAGGCCGTCAGGGTCACAGCCATTTGGGGACATATTCCCTCCTTTTCTCCTCGCCACATTACTCCATCTGTTCATACAGCAGCATGAACACATATGTTCAAGATGTTCCAATTAAAAATGCACGAATGCAATTTAAATCTGATTTTCTCTCAAAACACAACAAGAGCATAAAGGAAGGAAATACAAATCATATGTCTGAATGTCTGAAACGTTGCTGTGTTTTACACATCGGGGCTGCCTATCATCGATATAGCTAAACTCATAAGCTAAAACATCTTCATACTTGTGGTGCTCAAAATATCCTCTGATAAAAAGGCTGTGTTGTGTAAATGATTTGCTGCGTTGAAAAATGGCCTCTGGGAGGATGCGTGGCAGGTGCATTTCTGCAGACACACTACACTGATCTGGAAAAGAAGTCTAAACTCCTCCCCTGACAGTGATATATCTCCAGCGCAGTTTGCAAGGGAAATTGGTGGTTGTGGTGTTGCATCTCTCATTAGTTACTGCTGGAGAAACCTGGCAGGAGGCCTTACCAGTAGTTCACTGCCGTGGTTCAGCCTTACGGAAACAAATGGACAAACCTCTCAGATACAGTCAGTAAGTCATTTTCTACCACTTATTCCATAGTGGGTCGCAGGGGAGCTGGTGCTTATCTCCAGCAGTCTATGGGCGAGAGGCGGGGTACACCCTGGACAGGACGCCAGTCCATCGCAGGGCAACACACAAACAACCATGCACACACTCATTCATACACCTAAGGGCAATTTAGAGTGACCAATTAACCTAACAGGCATGTCTTTGGACTGTGGGAGGAAGCCGGAGTACCCGGTGAGAGCCCACGCATGCACGGGGAGAACATGCAGAAAGACCCCCGGCCGGGAATTGAACCCAGGACCTTCTTGCTGCAAGGCAACAGTGCTACCAACTGCGCCACCGTGCAGCCCCCTCTCAGATACATGGTTTTCAAATTTTTTCACAAATGGAAATATGAAAATTGCAGCATACTTTTGTTGTCAGCACCATTTACCCTGATACTACCAAATTAAATCCAGTACAACCAACTGCCTTTAGAAGTTACCTGATTAGTAAATGGAATCCACCTGTGTGTGATTTAATCTAAATATAAATCCAGTTGTTATATGAAGCCCTTTGAGGTTTATTGGAGAACATACAGCATCATGAAGAAACAGCAGACAGATCAGGGAGAAAGTTGTCGAGAAGTTTAAAACAGAGTTAGGTTATAAAACAATATTCTAAGCTTTTTACATTTCACAGAGAAGAGGCTTCCATCCATCCATCAGTAATTCAATGCATCAACCAAACATGGAAGGAGTGTGGAATAACTCCAAACCTACTAGCCACAGCTGTCTATGTAAGATGACAGGCTGGAAAAGGAGAGCAATAATCAGATAAGCAGCCAGGAGGCCCATGGTTACTCTGGAGGAGCTGCAGAGATTCATAGTTCAGGTGGGAGAATCTGTTGACTGGCCATCATTAACACATTTAGGCATAATGGAAGAGGGGTTAGAAGAAAGCCAGAACAAGTCCTGTTTACAGTCACCAATGTTGGGGACATATCAAACAAGCAGATGTGAATTAAACTTACTGGCTTGCATGCAAAATCCAGAAAACCAACATTGCATATCAGTGGATGCTGGTCTTTCAAGGAGGGGAAGCTCAATTTTAAGATCACTGATTTGCTCATTTTACTTTCAATCAAAAAGGGATTCAGCCTCAGACAGATCATCCAATCATCATGCAGAAGCTGAGGGTCCGGGCCAGCCGAGGCCAGCCCACTGCCCCATAGACCCCCAGAGACGCTGAGCCTCCGATGGGCGGGACAAACCACTCTTTGCTTTGCTGTTGAACTCACTGTTTAAAGCACTATGAAGCTGCGGGAATGAGTGAGAGGAAAGCCGCGTCGTTACCAGTGATAAGAAGCTGATACTGAACAAAAGTTGAGCGCGTTGTAACGCATATTTAGTCAATGACATGTACACACAACAGTATATATTTGATCACTTATTTTTTGACATTTTAGGGGAAGCTGAGCTTCCCTTGCAGTCTTAGAGCAATCGCCACTGTTGCATATCTCCCTGAACACACTATCCCCACTGTTAGACATGGCATTGGCAGCATTATGCTATGCGAATGATTTTCTTTATCACAGGGAAGTTGATCAGAGTTGATGGAAGAATGGATGGAGCTAAATACAAGGCAATACTGGATGAAAACCTTTTGGAGTCTGTGAAGAGATCATGTTGGAGGTTCATCTTCCAGCAGTGCAACAAACCTGAACACAGCCAGAGCTACAATATAATGGTTTAGATCAGATTCACGAGTTGGAATGACCTAGACAAAGACCAGGTGTAAATCTAATTGAGAATCTCTGGCAAGCATTGAGCATCTATTATCTCCATCCAATCTGGCTAAGGTTTTGTAAAGAAGAATGAGCAAGTTTTAGCCCTTAGGTGCGCAAAGCTGGTAGAAAGATTCCCCTAACAACTTGCAGCTTTATTTGCAGCAAAATATGGTTCTACAAAGTCAAAGGGGCTCTTTATAAATGCTTGCAGTGTTTTTCAGATATCAATTTATAAAAAAAAAACAAAACATTTTTTAGTTTTCTTGCCACTTCACAAATATCCACTATTTCTCATTGTAAGCTTATCACATAACGTTAAAGTTTGGGGTTGTAACATAAAAAAAGTTTAATGGGTACTTTTACAAGGTACTGTAAATAAGGCTTATGAAGTGGTAACTTATCTGAGTGGTGTTTGCAGACATAATGTATGCTCATGGTGCAAAATTCACTGTGGGACTGTGCTTTAGTGCCGACTTCATACACAATTAGACTTTCCAACAGAAAAAAATTCAAATGTAAGTCTTTAATCAGTCATTTTGCATCATATATTGTCATAAGCTTGGTTAACACATGAGTAACATGATGCGGAGGAATGCAGGGATGCCTTTCTCAGGAATATGGGTTAATTAATAAAATAGTTAACATCTATCATTCCTAACCTTTCCAATAATTCCTAACCTTTCCCATGCATTTGTGGAATAGTGGAGCTCAATAAAAAAAAAAAAAAAGGTGCAGTATTGTGTGATATACAGGTAAACTCTGCAGCCTCTCACTGAAACAAATGAATTCAGAGGGAAAAAATACAATATGCAATGAAGAGCCTATTACAAATAGCTAACACTCAATCCTACCAGAAGAACACAGTGTGAGAATCAGTAATGAGCACAGAGCAGCCCCTTTCTGCCAGAGCACTGCTCGAGATAAGGACTTGAATGCACATCCAGTGGACAGGCCCAGGGGCCAGATGATACAGAAACACGTACACAGGCATGCAGTAGCTGCACTTGACACAAACAAGACAAATAATCTTCTAAAATTAGCCCACACAATGCAGAGGCATATTCTTTTGTCTGCAATCTTTAAAATTTTAGCTGTGCATGCATAAGTAGTCTTGAAGAGGACAAGGGGAAGAAGGAGGGGGAGGAGCTGCAGGGGTGAGGTGGACTTTTGTTTGAGGTGAAACGTTGCTGAGGTTGTCTGATTTTCACAATGTTATGCTGGCACTCTGTCACGCTGACTTATTGGGCACAGCAGGAGCCGGGCCCAGTTGCTTAAGCAAACTGGGTTACATGTTCCAGGTGCAAAAATGCTGATATACAACATATTAAGATGCGCTGTAGTACTATTCTTCTGCCTTAAATCTTTTCCTCAAAGTTTATCTAACTAAATGGAGAATTGACTCATGGACAAGGATATGACACATGCTGGGTCTGGACCACTTATATGGCACTAGTTTTTTGTTGGAAATGTGCTTCTGCTCAGTGTTCCTGCATCTCATGTACCTTCTGATGTTAAAAAGGGAAGAAAAGGTGCATCCACATTAGGCAATGCATCTGGAGGGACCACAGCATTGTTTTATGTCCTGCTGCTGCTGGATGCAGGTAATTTCTACCTACATATGCAGCTCCAATCTTAGAGCCTGTTTGGTTATTAACAACTATTAATAATAAATAATTTTCCATTATTAACAAAATTACCAATAGGCTCTAATATGGAATTTTAATCAAAAAAAAAAAAAAAAAAAAAAAAAAAAAATCAGGGTACCACCTGATCATCAATCATTAGCTAAACGACTTGCGGTCTGTCCAGTATTGTCCTATAAGTAGCAGCCCAATATGACATGGTATTATAAAACAATAGATGAAAGGGGTAATTCATGCACTGGCAATTGGTAAAAGCAAACACACATGGATTAAACATAGACATTGTCTCTCCAAAATATAAGAATTTATTGACAAAACAATTCAACTCCAAGTTTAAATATTTTAATTAACAAACTCCTTAACAAAGCTAGAAACAATTCAACTAAAACTACCAAGAAAAATGAAGGAACAAGGAAAACTATATACAAATAAAGGAAAGGGAAAGCAATAAAAAACGATGCAATAATATCACAGTTAAGCAAGGATATTTATCTCTAAGAACCAAGGTTTATTTTAGGGGATTTGGAAATGAGGTCAAATTAGTCTTAAAACTGAGAATCAGAAGGGTAATAAGATAATATTTTAAATAATTATTTACTGAATAAATGTGAACCTTTTGGACAACTGATTCAATGCTGTGTTGATTAGCCCTCAGTGGATGATTTTGGACGGGCTGACACTCACAAAATGGTGACGAAAACTGTATAAAACTATTTGATTTTCCTGCCGGCAGGCGTGATGACATCAGACACAGGCTTAACTGTTTATGCTAACAAAGAAAACTAGCTTTTAGTTTCCCATGTGCTTGAAATGCCATTAATACGAATAATAAGGTGTGTATGAGCCACAGTGGCACATTATGACCGATCTCTGCTGGGTTTCCTCCGATAGAAAACCTTATAACCAACTTGAATAATAAACTGAATCCGACTTCACTGTTTGATAGGATTAATTGGAATGTATGGACCCCACTTGAAATCTGCATGATTCGATTGAACTTACTTTGTAAAGTGCCTTGAGACAACATGTGTTGTGAATTGGCGCTATAAGAAGGAAAGAAAACACTCTTGAAATAAAAGGACTCACTAGCTGTTAACATAAGCTTGGCAGGTAGCCTGGTAGCACTCAAATGGTCTAACACCACAAACAAAAGCAAAACACCACAAAATAAACAATATATAGATTGTTTGATCCTGAACTACTTTTCTCTCATTTTACCATAAGAAAATGTGGCTATATGTTTGCAATAAATAATATCTACCAGCTGGAGGTCATTAATTGTTCTTTGGATTTGTTCAGAAGCTATAATCTCTGATCAGTCATCAGAGTCATTGGCCCAAACAGGGAATTGTCATAATGAGGTATTTTTGTGTAATGGACCAAAGGCAGACAAGCACAGAGGAAGCAGAGTGGGATCAAAAAAACTCCTTCTTTTAATTTTCGAGGTTCAGAGAGTCACTTACAGTGCAGACGAGATGCAGGCATACAGCATAATCCTGAGAACAAGGCAACCTCAAAACTGAAACCAAACAGGATCCGAAACTGGGCGAGAATCCCGAAGGAGACAACAAGGCGACATATCACGAGGACATGGAAGAGACATAACGACACCGTGTGGAACAAAGGACGAAGGCAAACTTAAATACAGACAAAGGTGGACATGAAACAATAGGCCAGGTAATCAGAGGAACAGGGAACAGGTGAGACAAGGAGGCAGGGAAGCAGAGGGAACAGGTGAAAACAATACATAGATTAAAACATGACAAAGGAACTAATAAACAATACTGAAACAAAGCTATAAACAAATAACCAAATAAAACATGAGAGTAAAGAATAAACATGAACCGAGAAACTAGAGGGAACATAAGAAACACCATAACCAAAGAAAGAACAAGGAACCCATACAGCAAACCTAACACCACACAGACTGAACTGACAGGAAGGGAAGCAGAGAACATGAGGACTAGGATGTAAACAAACAAAAAGTAAACACAACCTAACTAAAACGTAAAAAAATACAGAACCAAGAATCCACATCGTGACAGGAATAGAACCACAATAGATAGAAATAGGGTGTAATATAAGAGCTTTAGAGATAATTAAGTTGCATTATGTGTGTGATGTGAACATATTTATGAATGTTTATGTTTTATGAAATTTAGAGGCTGCACAGTGGTTGTTTTCACTGGTGTCTCATAGCAAGAAGGTGCTGGGTTTGTATCTCAGCTGAGGCCTTCCTGTGGGGAGTTTGCATGGTCTCCATGTGCATGTGTGGATTCTCTTCAGGTATTTTTAAATCCCACTATCAATAAAATCTCCCACACGCTATGTTAACTGGCCAATTTCAATGGCTCTTTGCTCTGTTTGCTTACATAGTGGTCTGTCCTGTGTGTCTCATGCCCCACAGCATGGTTCTGCCACCAGCATATTCCACATGTTTGCTGTGTTTCCTCTTATGCCTTGCGGTGAGCCCTAGAACTGGATTTCTTATGGTTTTCTACTAACAAAGGCTTTCTTCTTGTCGCTGTTCCATAAAGGACAGATTTGTGGAAAGCACCACTAATAGTAATCTTGCCAACAGATTCTTCCACCAACAGATTCTTCCAAAATTATGCGCCGCTTTGTCTTGGGCTGTGATGTAAAATCCCAATAAAATACATTTTAATTCTAATGTGGTAACATTTGGAAAAGTATAAGGGGCATTAATGCTTTTACAAGGTATTGTGGGTTTTTAAGCTTAAGACAAGTGATCTCTCCTCCCGTTATTAAGCCAACATCTTCCTTTCTGTAACCTTTTCTTTGAAAACGAAGAGAGGAAATTATTCTCCTTCATCTAATCATCTAACTTTTACCTTCAGTCCCCCCCCAAATTAAAACTGCATCTTAAATCTTAAATCTTAAATCCTAATTCGTACTCTTTCATCTTTTGCAAAGCACTTCTTATGCAATGCAGGAAAATGACATGCTGTCAATTTAATCTGGACGGGGTGACGTCTGCCTGTGTGTCACCGAGACAGAGAGAAAGAGACAGAGAGGTGGAGAGTGGAGGAACTAGCTGAACTTTAAATCCCCTTATGCTCCTAAAGCGAAATATCTCTCATTCATCTGTCTGCTGTCGGTCTGCATCTCCCCATTATTTCAACCGTGTGTCTGCTTCATGTAGTAGTAAATTACTTTTGCGGTTTAGATAAATACAGCTGTTCTCAGATTTTCCCCACCTTCCGGTACTCTCTGTACCAGCCCTTCATTTCCTCTCTTTTACTCGACTCCTCTGAGTGTTATCGCCTCTCTGTACTCTCTCCATCCTTCAGCCCCCCTGCAAGGTCGTTCCCAAGGACGGCCCGCTCCCAGCATGCCCCTGCCTGATTGGCCGATGGGCATTAAAGGGCCGCTTCCCCCATGGTGCACATGGCTCCACTTCAGCTCTGCCACAACGCTGACATCGTTCCCATCACTTCTGAGGCTGCTTATTGTACTCCCTTTACACACACACCTACAAACTGACTCACATGCAGCTATCAGTTCATCCAACACCACAAGAAGCACAGGAAGCTGACAATATTTCTTATATGCTCATAATCTAGTTTCCTAAATCAGGTTGGGGATGCTTCCTCGCACCTCCTGACAGGTTACTTATCACAATGACAAAATATGCTGGGCTGCAAATGCCCCAGTGTGCACAGGCAGAAGAAAATACTTGACCCATGCTGACAGAGAACTAGCAGCATCTTAATATTTCTTCTGAATAAGTGGCACACTACAGTCAGCAAAATGGCCACAACATAGAACAGGTTGAGTTAAATGTGCTGTCTGGACTGAAAGAGGATTTCAGGGTGGCTGGTAAAATACAATAAAAGAGCAGTAATGAAAGGATCCAGGGAAAAAAAAGTTGGTGCACCTCTTAATAGGTTTTTCCAGAGTGCCTATGTTCAGTGAAAAGCTTCTCTGCTAATCTGCTGAGTTATAATAACATCCAGAAGCCTTTTCCCCTCATCTCGAGGACCTCATTTATACAGTAAAGTCACAGTGGGGCATTTGATTCAAACTACTTTAAGCATTTAGTCTCATCATATAACTAAATGATGAGAAAAACTTTGGCCGATCACAGCAGTTAGAGTAACAATCTCAATTCAATTCTGTTTTATTTATATAGCGCCAATTCACAACACATGTCATCTCATGGCACTTCACAAAGGGTTTGGAATGGTATAGGGTGGTTGGGGAGGTTAGATTAAATTTGAGTGTAGGTTTCCCCATTTTAAAATAGGCTAGTGGGGGGGTCTAAGTACATAATGCACTGATAAAGTGGGGCCCATGTAAAGCCCCGGGGGGGTTGGCCTTTTTATACTAAAAACCCAAAGGATTGGGGTAGGGGTTTCTCTGTCAGCTATTAAAACCTTTGGGAAAAAAAGGGGGTAAATACAGGTAGCAGAAATGGGGGGGGGGTTTTTGCACCTAAACCAAAACTACCCGGGTTTAGGCAAAACCTACCCCCCTTACTCCTTTCAACGGGGAGGGGGGAAAGGCAGAGGTAAAAAAAAATTTGGAGATGTTTTTTTCCTGTTGATTGTGTGAAAGGTGGAAACTTTAAAAGGGCTATCAACCAATCAAAATCTATAGATTTCAAGTCGGTACATACTTTCCCAATTAATAACAAAAAATGAACTGCATAAATTTCAGTTATTTTTCAATTGGATAAAAATTTTTTCTTCCAAGGGAAAACCCCAGCGGGTTTGCATCGAGTCAGATTTTGTACATTCCCCTCCTCCTGTTTAAATGTAAGACAGGGGACATCATGCGTTGATTTGGGGGGGCGCAATCCTTCTACGAGCATGCATGTATCGACAGTGGAGAGGAAAAATTTCCCTTTTAACCGGAAGAAACCCCCCAGCAAACCAGGCTTCAAGTGAAGGGGGGCCTCTTCCCCGACCACTGGGGTTAGAGAGAACAGAGCAAGACACAAAGAGACAAAGGAAAAACCCTCCGGTTTACCTTTTTGGAAGGGGAAATAATGTTAATGGTGTAGCTCCTTTAGTCGTTTCACCTAGAAAAAAAAACCAAAAAACTCTGACCGTTTTCAAGGGTTGGTCTGAAAGAGAGCCTAGGTTAGTCACAGAAAAAGCTCAGTCAGTACTATTCTGGGAAAGGGAAAAAGGGGTTAAAACCGGAAGGGGCGGGCCAAGTGGATCTCTGTAAAGGTGAGATTAGTTGTTGCCCGCAGAAGCTTGATTCGATGCCCCCCTCCATGAAGGTGCCCAAGCGACACAGAGTCGGGCCAGGTGTCTTCTGGGAAGAAAAAAGGAGAAGAACAATTTTAAAAAATTTGGGAAAAACGCAAAAAACCCAAAATTGGATGGGTGGAGAGTAGCGAAGAGGGTGAAAGTGGTCATTATGTCCTCCAGCAGCCTAAGCCTATCTCAGACATGTGGACATTGATCATTTGATCATTGTTTGAAATGTCCTGGTTTTTCAAATAGTTCTAAACTAATTTAAATGGTTCATGATATCCTGTATGGGCCGGTGTATACAGTAAAAAATCATTTCAAAGATATAAACAACATACACAAATTTAAAAAAATAGTGAATTTCTTTCAAAGGCATGCAAAACAATGCACTTTTATTAATATTCACATTTTATCTGATATACATTTTGTTGTATTGCGATTTGTGATTTTTGGGTGGGAATACAGGAAAAATTTACAACAAAACCATAACGAATGCCCTGAAATCCTCAAGACACTGTTAATACTCACTCAAAACTTCCCGAACTAGAGCTACTTTAAATATTTTTTCCTGTAGTGGTACAATATTGCTGTAATTTAATTACTTAATGCAATTTTTGCCTCTGTCCGAGTTTTATAGCAGCTTTCATTAAAACTGTCATGTTAGTTGTTTCTGTTCCTGCAAACAAACAATGGAACTAACTAATAAATGACAACAACAGCTGCACTAGTGTTATATACTCGAAAAGACAGAACATCAAACTCAGCAGAGGAAATGTGAAAGCCATCAGAGCATACAACACATCAGATAATGAGAAGAGTGGTTCTTGAAAGAATCAAATGGTGCAAACTCATTTGTGTTTCCTGATGCCTTTTGTGCAGATGCTTGCATCTATAAGACATCTTAGATTACTTAAATGGCTCTTTGGATGTGAAGGTTATAGCGACAAGGATTCAGCCTTTATTACATTCCTTCCTTTGATTCTTGCAGTGCAAACAACAAAATCTGGAGGATTTTTTTGCTCATCTTGTATCTAAACCCTGCACCTCACCACCGAGGCCAGTGAAAGCTACCCTTGTAGTTTTTGTGCAATAATAATAAAAACACAAAAACAACCAAATGGGACTGAATTCATGACTTTCTGGCCAGAGGTAATGAAGGTTTGCAATCACCGAAGGAAGTGAACAAAGCTATCTTGAAAACAGACTGGTTTTTATTTCATTTAAAAAGGAAAGAAACCATGAAGCAGTTTTCCTAAAGACGAACGTAAAGAAACTGCATGAAACCAAGATTTATATGAAATATATTGGTAAAACGGCGACTTTCAGTGATAATGGAGAAGCTTGACATTATTTTAATAAACTTTTAAAGAGTCTAAAGTAATTTCTGAAAAAACTGAAATTACTGAAACATATTTTGGGATAGAATGTTAAATTTGAATTTTTGCTTTTATAGTTGAATGCAAAACAACATTCTGCCATTGAGCTGAGTTTGTAAGGAGTTGGATTACTCTGAGCAATAAAGTGCACATTTAAGTGCACATATCATATTAGTATTTATGGTTGTAATGGACATTATTACATGCTAGATGTGCTTATTGACAATAAAGAAGAATGAATGTCTGCCTTGTAATGGCCTTTCAGACTTTCAAAGGCAACATTAAATGCTATTTGCTTTTATTTTTAATATTGTTTAGTTCACATCTCTATTCATAAAATTATAACTTCTTAAATATTGATGGATTTTCTACAAAATGTTTTCTCTCCATGACATAAACACACGTGAACAATTTCAGATAAGCAGTAACTCTTCCTGAGGAACATTGTGTTCTGACTTATTTTGTGAGAGCATTTCCTGGATGATATGAGGTATGAAGCAGAGCTTTGCTGCAGTGGCTGGGATGCATTCAAAAAAGAGGAGGAAGGGGAGCAGAAAGAGGAGAAAACAGGGACGATAGAAAAAGGAGAGGTCATGCTTTCAGACTGGATGAACAGATGCAGTGACAGAGGAGGTGACTGAGAATAATTTACTGGGCATGAGCTGAAGATAGACTGAGGGCTGTGCAGATTGGCGAATCAGTTTAATTAATTTCTGTAGAGTACATCCTAACATCTGAGCGCACCAGGAGCTCCTTTTGTTTTCTTGTGAGATTCATTTTTCTCTATGCTGGCTTCACCTAAAGAAAACTCCTTCTTCTTCCTTGTTCTCTTGCTTTGTTTGCTGCACATTTTCACATAGCTTAAGAAGCTATAGGTAAAGGTAAATAATTGTGTTTACTTAAATCTCTGAAATTTTACAAACTTGATTTTCTTTATCCAGTCATTTCAGCTAAAAAGCAGGGGGCCCAATGTGAAACCCAGTGGTACACCACATTACTATCAGCGTTTTCAGAAACTCTGTAATCTAGGTTATCTACACTGTTTCTATTACCTAGACAGGATGTTGTCCATTTCATTACATTAACTGAAAATTTAAATTCAACACAAGAGCAATAGGTTCCCCTATTTTACTGTTATCGAATTATGTTGTAATACATTTTCAGAAAAACAAGATTGAGTAGGAAGTTGTTTCTAAAACCCAAATTGCTTTATGTAAAAATATGAAGAACAAACAAGCAAATAATACAACTATTTTCATCATATCGTAAGGACTGCAGGATTATTTTAAATCAATCTTGCAAAGGAAAAACAATATTATTTGTTATTGCACTGAGAATTGATGTAACAGGCTTTGTCACAGTCTGTCCTTCATTTTAGCTCCTGTCTCTCAAAGGCCTCAGTCTGCCCTGGCGGATGGACTGATTTGTCGAAAGCACTTGAGTTTGAGGCAGATGTGTTTTTTATCAGTAGACATGCCAACATAGCAACTAAGCATGTCTTATGCAAACATGTTTCAAGATGATATGAGAGAGAAGTATTTTCTCCAGGACAAGAAAGTTTCCATTTGGTGTTTGTATAAGCCTGCAGTCTTGTGAAAACATTAGGTCATCCTACAACAGCCTGTGTGTTTTTCTAACATATCTGACATGAGAGCATTGAATATCAATTTTAGCAATACTGGGATATTCAAGTCACACATCAGGACCATATAATTAGTGTCTAGTTACTTAGCATTTTGAAGGACATTTGGCATGTTTTAATCTCAGACATTTAGTCCGATGTGATTCTGACTTTTAAAGAGATAGTAAACACTGTGGTGAGTTCAAAAAAGCTGTCTTGTGATTGTAGCAGTTTGTAAGTTTTGTGAGGGATTTAAATAGATCTCAAAATAGTTTAAAATGAGCAATTTCACTGAAAAAACTCTACAATCGAGGACATTAAAAAAAACTGCCAGAATGCCCAGATCTTGTTGCCCAAATAAGTTTAACCTGAAAGCACTGATGATGCAAAAATAAGTCTCCAAAAATCCTAACATGTCATCACAGGGCCTACAGCAGGTCCGTGCTACTGCTGATGTGAAAATGCATGCCTCTGCAATTAGTAGGAGAATGTAAAAGCTTTAGTTTCATTGGATGTGTGCAAGGAAGAAACCTTTGCTGACTAAAGTTTGGCTAAGAGAATTTAGACAATGACCAGAAAAATGTTCTTTGGACAGATGAGTCTAAAAAAAAGATTATTTGGACAAAAAAAAAATTATTTGGACAGCAGGGCGCAGGACATCTTTGGTGAAAACCAAATACAGGATCCCAAAAAAAGAACCTCACACCAACTGTGAAGCATGGAGTGGAAGTGTCATGGTTTGCTGCAGTAAGACCTGAGCAGCTCACCAAGAATCCACCATAAAGACTGCTGCGTATCACAGGAAAATGTGAAACCATCTGTAAAACAAATAAGCTGTCTGTCCATCTACCGTCTCAGACTGATGTCCGAGACGGTAGATGGATACAAGAAGCGTCTCACTGAAGTTATAACAACAAAAGGGGTTATACCAGCTGTTAGGGTTGGTTGTCCTAATGGTTTCTCGATTAGATTACATATTTCTGTCTAAAAAATGTATAAATAAGGAATCTTTTGTTGTTTCAATGCAATTAAATCACTTTCCAAAATCGAGACTAGACATTAAGATGTAACCATTTCTTAATGAAGAACTGAATATTTAATAGGGTGTCCTAATCTTTGTACATGACTGTATCAAACACCTTTAACATAACCAAAGGCCATAGAGAAAATCTCAACAAGCATAACATGGGACCATCTTCAGTAATATATGTTCATGTTCATGTTACAAATGAAAACTTTTTGCTGCATCTTTTTTTTCAGACTACACCTTGTACTCCGAATAATGGTAAATAACATGTCTGCAGTTCAGGCATAAAATCCTGAAATGGTCAAATTGAACTCTTAAAGGATCGGAATACATGTCCAGCTGTTTTGAGATGTTGTGATTTTTCTTTTAAACATACATTTCGTTACAGTGACACAAGCCATTTTGTACCTTCTTCCCAAGCTTCCTAACAGAACATCTACCCTGCGACCCCTTTGCTCTTCTGTGATAACCAAACCATCACTGATATCCTGTTTCATTAAATCCCAGAGGAATTTTCCACCACCTGCCCCACTCTGCCCTCCTTCATCTTTGTCTTACTTATTTCTTACACACTCAACCCTCCTCCTTTTCCTCCACCTCTCTTCACATGCTTAGTTTCTGTCATCCTCTTTAAACCCATCTGCCTTTCAATCATCTCTCCCCTGCTATGTCAGCTCTCTCATCCTTTTCTTTTCCTGCTCTCTTTCCCTCTCTCTTTTTTCCTTGCATCTCTCTGTTCTGGACTTTGTGAGTGGAACACAGATTATGGCAGACGTTTATAAAACCGGATTAGCCAGGATCACCTTCACGCAGGCATGCGCACATGAACACGTGTGCACAAAGACTAATGACTCCATGCATCCCTATTTAAAAAAACTCAATTGTAGCTGTTTATAGGTTCCATTTAGGTGCTCTTAATGGTTTTGGACTACCAGAGATCATTTATTTTAATGGGGAAAATTAGATGCCTGTTCTGTACTGTATAGTCTGTATTAAGTAATACAAGTAATCTTAAGTAATGTTCTTGGGTTTAGCAGTTAATGTGTGCAATTAATTTGTGTAAATTCGATACAAACACTTTCTAATTTTTGCATAAACCTGTATGGATATGGTACTTAAAACAATAATGATGTACATAACAAAGTCTGTCTTGTAATCTATCAAAAATATGTTATAATTTCTTTTTCAACTGAAGCTTCATCAAAAATTTAAAGAAGCAAGGAGATTCTGCACATTTCTCATTTTAAAATTATATCAACAATAATCACAGATAAGATAAGATAAGATAAGGTAGACTTTATTGATCTCACAATGGAGAAATGAACTTGTTACAGTAGCCCTTAGTAACACACAAGTAGGGTGCAGATAGTCAGGAAAATGTGCAATCAAAGAAGAACAAGGTAAATGTGCAAAAACAAGTAGTAATAATAGAGTATTAAAAAATAAAATAACATATGCACAATAAGTAGTGGGGGTGATTGTCCTAAAGTGACAATGATTGCAGGTATTATTACATTAATTATTACATGAGTTATTATACAGTATAATTGAACAGTCTGACAGTGGTGGGAATGAAGGGCCTGCGGTTGAGCTTCTTCCTGCACTGAGGGTGTCTCAGTCTACTGAAGGAGCTGCTCAGCTCCTCTACAGTCCGGTGCCGTGGGTGAGAGGTTATGTCCTTGATGGATGAGAGCTTGGCTAACATACTCTGCTCACAAGAACTGCCTTTAATCAACTGCCAGAAATTAAACCAAGATGCATTTAGTAATGTTTTTATTAAGGAAAAAGAAACACAAACAAACAGATCTAAAGAACAAAGACACCAGCACTAATACTACTGTATATAATTAATAGCACAGCTAAAGGGGAGTTTAAAGCTTGTGAACTGAATGCTCAACATACATAGTAAACCAATCAATTTCTAAGACTTATGAGTTTGTGGGTCTCTCGGGCGTACAAAGAAATGTTTGTGGAGCAAAAACCAAACAAAATGTTTTGCAGATCTTCACACAAAAATTAGACCAGTGAACAAAGGGTACAATTAAACTTTTTTTTTTAATTATACAAACCAAATCTGACAGAGTGATCAGGCTCGGCACTGACCTTGTTGAAAAAAGCTTGTGGGTTCTGGTTCTGTAAGTTTGTTCACCACTCTTGACAGGCTGTGCATATGCAGGAGGAGTTGTCATGAGGGCCTGATCAGCCAATCAGAGATGTGCTTGTTTTGTCATGCTTAACAGCTGAGGAGAAATGAGTTCCATTTTTTTTATAGGCCCAGTTCTTTAGGCTAGAGAGAAACCAAAAATGTCAACAAAGTATGACTGGAGCTGTTTTCACAATAAGGATTTTAACATTCAAAGTTTAACTTATAATTAAAGGTAACCAATTGTGGATTATTTCTACTCGTACCCGTACCCGTACTCGTACTCGTACTCGTACTCGTACTCGTACTCGTACTCGTACTCGTACTCGTCGTCTTCCGCTTATCCGGGACTGGGTCGCGGGGGCAGCAGACTGAGCAGAGACACCCAGACGTCCATCTCCCCAGACACCTCCTCCAGCTCCTCCGGGGGGAGCCCAAGGCGTTCCCAGGCCAGCCGAGAGACATAGTCCCTCCAGCGTGTCCTGGGCCGTCCCCTGGGCCTCCTCGCGGTGGGACGTGCCTGGAACACCTCCAGAGGAAGGCGTCCAGGAGGCATCCAGTATAGATGCCCGAGCCACCTCAACTGGCTCCTCTCGATGTGGAGGAGCAGCGGCTCTACTCCGAGCCCCTCCTGGATGGCCGAGCTCCTCACCCTATCTCTAAGGGAGTGCCCGGCCACCCTACGGTGGAAGCTCATTTCAGCCGCTTGTATCCGGGATCTCATTCTTTCGGTCATGACCCAAAGTTCATGGCCATAGGTGAGGGTAGGAACGTAGACCGACCGGTAAATCGAGAGCTTCGCTTTTCGGCTCAGCTCTCTCTTCACCACAACGGACCGGCACAGTGCCCCCATTACTGCGGCAGCCGCACTGATCCGTCTGTCGATCTCCCGCTCCATTCTTCCCGCACTCGTGAACAAGACCCCGAGATACTTGAACTCCTCCACTTGAGGCAGGAACTCTCCTCCAACCTGAAGAGGACAAGCCACCCTTTTCCGGTCGAGTACCATGGCCTCTGATTTGGAGGAGCTGATCTTCATCCCAGCCGCTTTACACTCGGTTGCGAACCGCCCCAGCGCATGCTGGAGGTCTTGGCTAGAGGGAGCCAGCAGGACCACGTCATCTGCTAAAAGAAGAGACGAAATCCACTGGTCCCCAAACCAGACCCCCTCCGGCCCTTGGCTGCGTCTAGAAATCCTGTCCATAAAAGTTATGAACAGGACCGGTGACAAAGGGCAGCCCTGCCGGAGTCCAACATGCACCGGAAACAGGTCCGACTTAGTGCCGGCAATGCGGACCAAACTCCTGCTCCGCTCATACAGGGACCGGATGGCCCCTAATAAAGGGCCCCCGATTCCATACTCCTGGAGCACCCCCCACAGGGCATCTCGAGGGACACAGTCGAATGCCTCCTCCAGGTCCACAAAACACATGTGGACCGGTTGGGCAAACTCCCATGAACCCTCGAGTACCCTGTAGAGGGTATAGAGCTGGTCCAGTGTTCCACGGCCGGGACGAAAACCACACTGCTCCTCCTGAAGCCGAGGCTCGACTATCGGCCGTACTCTCCTCTCCAATACCCTGGCATAGGCCTTACCAGGGAGGCTGAGGAGTGTGATCCCCCTGTAGTTGGAACACACCCTCCGGTCACCCTTCTTATGAAGGGGGACCACCACCCCGGTCTGCCAGTCCAGAGGCACTGTCCCCGACCGCCACGCAATGTTGAAGAGGCGTGTCAACCATGACAGCCCTACAACATCCAGAGATTTGAGATACTCAGGGCGGATCTCATCCACCCCCGAAGCCTTGCCACCACGGAGCTTTTTAACCACCTCGGTGACTTCAGCCTGGGTGATGAAAGAGTCCAACCCCGAGTCCCCAGCCTCTGTTTCCACCAGGGAATGGGTGATGGCAGGATTGAGGAGATCCTCGAAGTACTCCTTCCACCGCCCGATAATGTCCCCAGTCGAGGTCAGCAGCTCCCCCCCCCACTATAAACAGTGTTGGCAAAGCATGGCTTCCCCTTCCTGAGGCGCCGGATGGTTTGTCAGAATCGCTTCGAGGCCAACCGGTAGTCCTTCTCCATGGCCTCACCGAACTCCTCCCAGGCCCGTGTTTTTGCCTCTGCCACAGCCCGGGCCGCAGCACGCTTGGTCTCACGGTACCCGTCAGCCGCCTCAGGAGTCCCACAAGCCAGCCACAGCCGATAGGACTCCTTCTTCAGTTTGACAGCATCCCTTACTGCTGGTGTCCACCACCTGGTTCTGGGATTGCCGCTGCGACAGGCACCGCAGACCTTACGCCCGCAGCTACGGGCAGCAGCATCGACAATAGATGCGGAGAACATGGTCCACTCGGACTTTATGTCTCCAACATCCCCCGGAATATGGTCAAAGCTCTCCCGGAGGTGGGAGTTGAATACATCCCTGGCCGAGGGCTCCGCCAGACGTTCCCAGCAGACCCTCACTATGCGCTTGGGCCTGCCAAATCTGTCTGGCTTTCTCCTCCTCCAGCGGATCAAACTCACCACCAGGTGGTGATCGGTGGACAGCTCAGCCCCTCTCTTCACCCGAGTGTCCAGAACATGCGGCCGAAGGTCTGATGATACGACAACAAAGTCGATCATTGACCTCCTGCCTAGGGTGTCCTGGTGCCAAGTGCACTGATGGACAGCCTTATGTTTGAACATGGTGTTCATTATGGACAATCCATGACTAGCACAGAAGTCCAATAACAAAGCACCACTCAGATTCAGATTGGGGAGGCCATTCCTCCCGATCACGCATCTCCAGGTGTCACTGTCGTTTCCCACGTGGGCGTTGAAGTCCCCCAGCAGAATATTGGAGTCCCTGAGAGGGGCACTATCCAGCACCCCCGACAGGGACACCAAGAAGGCCGGGTACTCCGCACTATGGCTCGGCCCGTAGGCCAAAACGACAGTCAGAGACCTATCTCCAACCCGAAGGCGCAGGGATGCGACCCTCTCATCCACTGGGGTAAACCCCAACACAAGACGGCTGAGCTGGGGGGCAACAAGCAAACCCACACCAGCCCGCCGCCTCTCCCTGTGGGCCACTCCAGAGTAGAAGAGAGTCCAGCCCCTCTCGAGGAGACAGGTTCCAGAGCCCACGCTGTGCGTGGAGGCGAGCCCGACTATTTCTAGTCGATATCTCTCGACCTCCCGCACAAGCTCAGGCTCCTTCCCCCCCTGCGAGTTGACATTCCACGTCCCTAGAGCCAGCCTATGCATCCGGGGATTGGGCAGCCGAGGTCTCCACCTTCGTCTGCCACCCAATCCTCTTTGCACCGGTCCCTCACGGTTCTCCCTGCAGGTGGTGGGCCCACTGGGGGATGGCCTCGCGTCTCTCGTTCGGGCTTGGCCTGGCCGGGTCCCGTGAGGAGCAACCCGGGCACCAGGCGCTCTCTGGCGAGTCCCGACCCCAGGCCTGGCTCCAGGGTGGGACCCCGGCTCCGCCGTACCGGGCGACGTCACGTGGCTCGATATATTTGTCCTCATTAAGGATTCTTTCATGAAGGATTATTTCTAAATTACTGAATTTCTTAAGTGGGCCCACCTTTTGTCCTCTATTAACTGTACAATTCTATACAGATATGTGGATTTATTTGTAAGTTTTGGAACTTCTCCTGACTGATACCTTTGTAAAATAAGCAATGTAAAATTATTTTGATCTGCTCTAATGTCTGCTTTAACTTAAGGATGCAAATTAACAAATGTCAGCATAAACTTAGTTCATGTTAATCAGATTTACTATGTTTGATGGCAAGTGTGAAGTCAATAGACTGAATGTTAAAAGTAAATAAAAAAGTTCTTCAACAAATTATTAGTTTAAGGGCACTCATGCAACCAGGTTTAGCAGTCTTTACCCCTGCAAATTTTTTAAATTTTTAGCTGAATTGTATATTTGTCACATTAAAGGTGGAAAAAGCATGAAAATGATGCATTGTGGTCTCAATGTTTTAGGTGTTAAAACCTGAAACTATCGTATGGAAATATTCGCTTGTCAAAGCTACAGCATTTTGCACAGAAAAAAGGCAGTTCTTCTAGATGAAGGATCAGATCTGAGGTGCTCTGCAGACTACAAAGCTCTGACAAAAACTACATGTGACAAATATGGGATGATGTGAAAAACTTGGAAAATTGTCTCCAAGCCGGGTCTTCTTTCCCAGCATCACCTAACTTCACTGAAGCTTTGTGGGAGTAAATCTCTAGTGAGAAATCCTTTAAAAAGCCACCCAGGAGGAACTGATTCCTTTTGTTCTGGAAAAACTTGCAACCTTATTTTCTCTATTATGCACGCTCTGCAGAAATATTCTGCAAGGATATAGTCCACGAGCGTTCGTATTATTTTTGGCATGATACACTGACACATGCTGTTCTATTTTAGTCTGATATAGGCATATTTTTTTTGAACCTACACAGACGCACGACTTCTGACTCGCAAACCTTGTGACATACGACTCATCCACAGCTCTGACTCACACACTCCAGCCTCAGCGGCCATACTCTCCAGTATTCTCATGCATACTATCACACACATATATGAGGTTTTCTCCTGAAAACCAGTCCTTCAAGCCAGAAAAATCAGCACTATGAGGATTAGCATGAAACATCACGACCAACATGAAATCAGTTTCCTATCATTAAATCAGTCAGGGGAGCAATAATTCTCTTAATATATTATCCCTCTGTTTCTATTCTTCCTTCTTTTTCCTTTCTTTGGAAAAGAAAGGAACACCTTACCCACCCCCCTCAATTTCTGACTCAGCAGAACAACTCGGAGGCAAGGTCATCTGACTGCTGTTGCTGTGGAGCTGGGGAATTGGGTGATTTTTCTCCCCTCCATTCTTGCACTAAGAGGATGGTAAGCATTGCACAGCGGGGTGATGAGAGGTTGATAAGAGGTAGTGCAACATGAAGGCATGACAGAGGTTAGGTCGTGGTAATGCAGGCAGCCATTTTGGTTCGAAATGAGATTGAAGGAGCTTTATTAATAGAAATCTAACATAATATCTATGAGCAGCACTATTTTTGTTGCAAGGAGTCAAAAAATATCAGAAATGGACAGGGAGTTTAGGACATGAAAGATATTTATAAAAAAGTTTTGTAATAAGGGACCCATAAGCTTTAAAGGCATTTGAGGTTTTAGTTACTGTTTGAAAGGCCAATTTGTTTCCAGAGGACATCTTCCCTTCGTTAGCGCAATTATTTTGTCACAGAAAACTGAAAAAGGAAAAAAAAGAGCACTTTCCTGATGAGGTGTGTACCGTGCTGGTTCAAGAAAAAAGTCTGATTGAATACAATGATATTCTCTTAGCATCCTGACTATGAGCTGATCTTGATTTTAATTAAAATGTGCCACTATGACCATGATTTACTTTTTCAGTCAACAACACACAGACCTTACTGAACTGACAGTTAAATTGAAAGTCTATTTTTACATAAAATAGATTCAATGTCTGTCTGTCTGTCTGTCAGTCAGTCACACTACAAACACAGACTTTATTGTATCTTGTTGACATTTTATATGAAAGACCTGTACAACAATACAGAGTTAAACATAACTGTGAAGTGGAAGGAAAATGGTATCTTTTTTTTTTTACAAATAAAAGTCCATAAAGTGTGGTTACTCTGATGTCCCTAAATAAATTTGAGTCACCTAATAGTAAGAAGACCCCACCTGTGTGTAATGTAATCTCAGTATGAGAGCTGTTGCTTGAAGGCCTTAGAGGTTTGTTAGAAAACAATTGTGAACCAACTACATCATGAAGATCAAGGAATGGAGCAGGAAGAAAGACATTTAACGCAGGGTTAGAATATAAAACAATATCCCAAGCTTTAAACATCTCACAGGGTATCTTTTAATCCACTGTCTAAAAATGGCACAACTGTAAGACTAGCAAGGCATGGGGGTCCACCTAAACATTAATCTTTAATCAGTGAAGCAGCCAAGAACCTGAGGGTAACTCTGATATCCACAGCTCAGGTGAGAGACTCTGTTGTCAGGACAACGTTTATTTGCATTCGACAAACCTGACCTTTATGGACAAGAAACAAAAAGCTATTGAAAATTATAACAACGCTCGTTTGATTTTTCCCAGTCATGTAGAGGGAACAACAAGTATGTGGAAGAAGGTGCTACAGGCAGCTAAGACCAAACTGAACTTTTTGGCTGATATGAGAAAAACTATTTGTGGCAGAAAATTAACACTGCAAATCACCCTGAACACACCATGATCACAGTGAAACATGGTGCTGGCAATATCATACTGTGGGCACACCTTTTTCAGTAGGGATATAAGACAGTACTAGAAAAAAACCTGTTAAAGGCAGCCATTGGGGCAGATGTTTACCTTCTTGCAGGACACCAACCCTAAACATACAGCTATGATGGAATACTTTAGAGTAAAGCATACTCATGTGTTAAAATCCAGACCTAAATCCAATTGTGAATCTGTTGCGAAAGTCACCTGTATGGACAGCGATGAAAATTGTTGTTCACAGATGCTCTCCATCCAGTCTGACGGAGCTTGAGATTTTTTAGCAGAGAAGCATCTGGAGCAATTTCAGGCTCCAGTACAGACTCCAAAAGACTTCTAGTTGTAATTGCACCAGAAGGTGGTTCTAAAAATGATTGATTCTGGGAGGCTAAATACAAATGCACGCCACACTTTTCAGATTTTGCTTGTTAACATTTTTCAAACATTAACAATTTTGCCTCCAGTTCACAACTATGAACAGTGTGTTGTTAGTTTTTCACATAAAGGCCTTATGTAGTATTTCTGTGACAAAAAGTGAAAAAAATCAAAGGGTATGAATACCTTGCAAGCCATTTTATGTTGTATACATGTAGTGCATGTTGATGTCTACATGTACACATGAAGTTTGTGTCAAGACAGGAGAAGCTAAACAGGTTGACAAGTGATAATCTTGTTATCTGAATAAGCAAGAAAAGCATAAGCTTCAATCTACTCCTTTTCTGCCATTTCAATATTATATGAATATATATGCACTTTAATTTACTGGCTGTTTAAAATAAACGATTCACTAATTTAGAAGCTATTAGAAGCTGTTTTCATTTGTTACAAGATTTTGTAAAAAAATCCAGGGTTTTGGGGCTATGTCTTGCCTTCAGAATATATTTGGACCATGTGTGGGTAAAACTACCAAATAAAATAAAATTATCTTAATGTACAGCAGAACAAATTAGAATTATAAGCAGCTTATTTGCATTGGTCAAGTTGTATTTGTTGTTTAGCAGGGAAAAAATTTTAAAAAAGTAACAGCTCATTTGAAACAGCCAGTCAGCTTTAGCTCATGGATTACAGAGCAACAGTTCATGTACCAGGGTTGAAGCACATTTTCATAAATTACATAGTGACTAAATGTCTGAATGAATGACAATTTTAGACCGGTCAATGCTTAAAACCTTTAAAAAACTATCATGCCTAATACAAAATGAGAATTGATGTTTTTAAACTAATTGATGGGTCAGGTTAGAATGTGAAAAGCATAGTGCGCTTTAACATTTTCTCATTGGTCTGTAGGAAGAATTTATCTAAAAAAAAGTCCCTGTATTTATCTCATTTCTCAAGAATGTGACCAAAGCATCACAGAACCACAAAGAACACAACAACTCCAGCAAAAATAAGTATAAGTGCATTTAAGCTTGAATAACAACTAAATATGCATCGTGACAGCATGTTTTTAAGGAGTGCCACAGCAGAGTGTCCTCTAACCCCAAGCGAACCCTGCACCGATGCTCTGAGATCCAATGGTACTGCATGGTCATCACTTAGGCCCTTAGCAAGGAGTGTAGTGAGGCATAGCAACAACATGCTGCAGGGACAACATGAGTAACTCTGACAGCTTTAATCAGGCACTGCTGTGCATGCATGTGTATGCAACCCTTCTGACTCTGTATGTGCGTGTGTGTGAGCTCTCATTGCAGCATTACGGGCTCACAGCTGCAAATAGGCCAGTCTCAGTGAGAAGAACGTCCTCTGTGTGTCTGTCTTTGAACTCTTTGGCACTGTTACAGGAACACATGTCTTTTTTCCACTGTTCATGAAATATTCTCTCTTTCCATATCGTCGTCGCCCTTGACAAACTGTTGGTGTGTTGTAAGGATGCAGCATCCACCAAATTCCACATATCACATAATTTAATACTGTCCCAGTACATGGCTTTTAAAAGATGTTTCAGCTGAGTGAATAATGCAAGTACTTTAAAAAGACAGTTACTTCTCTTCCATCAAGGTATACCTGCCTTTGTCTTGAATAAAGTGCTGACTCTGCATTGTCAGAACTGTACATGTGCTGATAGAGGCAGTAATGGCCGTCGGCTGATGTCTGCAGCCCCGTCTAACATGAACAGTGACACATTGATGACAAATCTGTGACTCCAGCCATCATTGCACTCTTTCTTACATTTTGCATAACCTTTAATGCTTCCGACTCCTGATATATGGAGGTGGGCACACATGCTCATGATAGGACGACCAAAGAGACATTTAGGGGTGTTCATCACATGCAATACACCAAAACACACAAATCAAATCTTTTTTGTGTTGCATAAGCACAGTACATATACAACAATCACAACCACGACGATTGGGATTCTAACCTTGTGCGTCCATTTTTTACAAAAAAAAATCAGCCTAGAGACTCGCGATGCTGCTGGATGCAAGCTGCGGGATTCTGCAGTAAAGCAGGAGGGGCAGCTTAGCCTTCCGATTGGCCCGCGACCCCCATCAGACGCTCGAAATTCTGATTGGCCACCTTCGTCGGCGGTGGGCGGGTCCAATCGACCCATTTCCCTTCGCCCATTCGCTCAAGGAGGCGCTTCTTCCCCTGGCGGAGTGGTGCAGGCTGAAAGAAGGGGAGTACTGCGGCAGCTCGGCAGAGCCGCGGATGAGTGTCGAGTGCTGGGGAGGTAGCAGTGCGGCTCGGTTAGTTTTTTTTCTTGCCGGGTCCTTTTCGCCGCAAGTATCAGCGAGCAGAGGAAGGAGCGGGTTCCACGCGTGATGCTCCGCTTGAGACCGCAACATTTCATCTGAAGAAAAATACGTCTAACAGCAGAGAGAGGGCAGCCTGACCTTTTTTTAAAGGTTTGAGCCACTCTTTGTTCCAACTATTTAGCCTAAACTACAGATAACTTATCTTCGGTGTGTTTAAAACTAAACTGAGCTTACACTGTTCTGCTTTTCAAGGCAAGGCATTTATACACAGACACATTCTACGTGAGGAACTGACACCTCTCAAGCGGTGCATCACCTTAGAGAAGAAGGGTAACTGCGCCAACATGGGGGTAAGAGCCACCATTTCCAACTTTCTTAATTGCGTTGTAGCCCAGCTGAAGTGGCCTGAAAAGTACGGGAGGTGTTTTAGGGTGGTCACATTACCTTTATCAATAATATTATTAAAATACCCGTACCGTGGTGTAATTTGGATATCCTGTACAGCCTGTGTGTCTGAGTGACATTGACTCTAATGCGGAACTGTGTTTTACCCTGCTCTCTCTGCATACTGCGACAAGCTGATGCAGCCAGAAGCTCCTGTCAGAACAGAGCCGCCGTGTTTGGTTTTGATGGATCCAGTTAAGGGTTCAATGGAGTTTTAATAAAGCAGAGCAGAAAAAAGGATGTCTTGTTAAGTGTCTCGTTTGCTGTCACCGTAACCTTGCGAGCCACAGTAGGCCCTAATCGGTTTATTCCTCCAGATTGCTCTTGTGTTAGGTGGGGGTTAGGGAGGGAGGGCACGCGTTATCTGCGCCCATCACTGTGTAATAATGTCATATTCAGGCGTTATATTCACATACTTTTGCAGCACATTCTTTGTGATGGCTAAGCACCGTCGTTCTCTTCTTCTCCTCTCCGGCTCCTACCCAGCTGCCTCTGTCCCTTTGGAAGGCATTTAGCTCTGAGGACGCGTCCTTTCTACTGGATGCTGTCAGCTGAAGAGCCTCAGCACCCTCAATGACCCGTGCGTCATAATGCAGTTACCAGGAATAAGTGCCTCAACAGCTTAATTCTCCTTTCATTTGTGACATAACCGGGAGACTCGGTAATCGCCAGCAATAGTCACACACTTGGGTTCGGCACAGATTAATGAAACGATACGATCATAGCCTGTATGAATCCATAGGTGAATCTGCGGAACTTGGTGAAAAATTACTATCTGGGAGCTTGCATGTGAAACAATAGCCGGTTTTGCGCATTTTTTTTTTTTTTTTTTTTTTGCTACATCACCATGCGGTGATGCGAGTTGTAATTTTTAATCTAATGCAGCGGCGTGCGGCGTGACGCTGCAGACGGATCCAGAAGAAGGAATCCTCTGCAGCACCGGTAGATGATTTATGGGTCCGTGTGAGAGCCTTTTCTTTATAAATGTGCAGCATTTGCGGGCACTGCGTCAGAAGGAGACAAGAGAACAGAAAGTGCTCACGCACGTAGGCCTATACTGCGGCTGATGTGGGGAGGTTTGGCTGTGGCTTTAATGGTGTAAGGGTGGATATGTTGTCCTTTAGGGGCACAATGCGTCCCTCCAGGAGCTGGCATTGTTGAAACCAGTAATTAGAGGAGAAAAAGTGGTGATCTGTGAAAAATGCTGTGGAGACCCTGAACGCTGGGAAGAAGAGCTGGATATAAGTTCCTGAAATCCTATTAGTAGACGCTTCCTTTTTTATTTCACGCTTCTTTCATTTTTCCTTCGAGAATGTCCTCTTGGCGCACTGTGCAGCGACTGTCCTTCCACAAGGCCGCAGGGGGCATCGCTTGCGACGCTATTTACTGCGTCAAACCAGGGGCGGGGCTTCTGCCGTGGAAATTCCCTGCATTGAGCTATGATAGGCTGGCACCAGGAGCCACGCACAAAAGGGACAGCACTGATGCTATATAGAGAAAAAGCTTTAACATGTGTCAAGAACACAAGGAAGAATGAGGCATGAGACATATATAGATATTTCTAATTTTAGCAAGCATCCCTTAGAAAAGGATTTACACACACACACACACACAGCCTCCACATCCTTCATGCTTCTCTTTTTTGTCCCTGCATTGAAGCAGCTTTGCCTTCCAGAGACTGAAACTGATTACTGTGAAGGAGGAATGTAAAATGAGATTTGCATCAAGGGCTTCACAGCGCATCGACTGCTGCTGTTCACCTTCAGACATGTGATGCAGGATGTGGTGGTGGTGGGGCACTGATGAGAGACCAGGAAGAAGGGCAGATATGTGGTGGCTGCAGTTTCACAGGTGTAGTGACAAAGAGAGAAAGGAGTTAAAGACTGAGTATGGACGAAGAGAGGGGGAGGGCTGCTTGACTGTATATCCTGTTACAGGATAATGACCTAAAGCTCACATTACCGTGGCTTGTGTTTCCTCCTGCTGGACCGTGTGGGATTGGTTATCAGGGGCAGAGGAGATAGATGGGCAGCAGGAGGTGGTGTGGGTCTGGGTGGTAAGGTTTAATGATCAGCAATGATAGAAAAAATAACATGTTACAGTGTTTGTCAGGTGGTCATGGTGCCTGAGAGCAGCCTCTCTTAGCATTAGGTCCTCTGTAAGACTTGACTCTCTAATTAACATAGGGTGTAAAGGTTTCTAGGGCAGCGTGTGCATTTATATTTGCACCACTAAAGCGTGCGTAGGGATGGGAGATATTAGGCTTTAATAAAGGTAATGAAGGAGCTGTATGGCTGCTGCTGCAGAGGCCCAGCCCTCAGTTTGGTGCAGAGTGCTGCACCTGCTGCATGATGCTTTGCGGTGGCTGAATAGTCCCTCACGATACAGAAACCAGCAGCAAGAAAGGTTTGTATAAGATGTGTTCCCCTACATGTGTCCCGGGATTCAGTTAAGGTCAATATGCTCCTCTTTTTCATTTAACATGACAGCTGCCTTTCAATAAGAAGCAAAAAAAAAGACAAACAGTGAGAATACTGCTCAGGAACATTCTGATTTCTCTCATGCTTCAGCAAAAAACCTGCAGTTAGACTAAATGATCTACATGTTTCTTTGGCTTAAGGAAATCAATAGTCCTAAAAATTTACATATGAGCTTGATCGCTTCAGCTACACCCTACTTTGGTACAAGCACTAAGTGAAAATGTACCCTGATTTTCACATGCATATGTTCTTTGTTCTCTTGCCCACTTCAGCTGACCAGCTGGATTTTGGGATTTAATTACAATGATCCCTTAGATTAGCCATTAGAACAGATTTCTCAAAGTAATAAGCTGGTTTATCAAAATAATTACTGCTTTTCTGACCTTCGCGATTGTCAATCTAATTATTGTAACTGAAGTCATTGCTAGGACTCTCCAAATATTCTCTCTCCAATATTCTAAGGCAACTCCACATTTGGTAATGTATAATGTCCTCCTACTGCAACTTGATGCCATAGTTAAATCAAGATTTGATTCTGATTGTCTGATCAGTACCTTAAGACAAGTCATCTCCTGGAAGCTTTGGATACCGGGAAGCCGTGCTTTATCGGAAGACCTTGGTAGATAACTTTTCCTGTTCTCTCAGATACTATACTGAAAGTTCAAATTGGGTAATGTAATGTAATAATTTCCTCCCCCAGTCACCTAGTTGCTGTAGTGAAACATAGATTGGTTGATTGGCCCTGGTTGACCTAGGCTGGCTGGAATTGCAAGTTCTAGTGAAGCGCATTTCTCCAGAAAACTTTCATTCAGTCCAGGTAGCCGGACTTCCATTTCTTACCTTGTACTATAGCCTATCAGTTTATTTCTCTTGTTAGCTGGACCCCTAATCAAAATACCCATATTACTAATTTCCTGCAGAGAGATATTAACAATAAATATATTATAGAAAGTTACTGAAAGTTACTCAAAGCCAGCACAAAATGTCCCCAAAGTGGCAGACACCTTCTTTTCATACTTGAAAATATACAGTACAAAATGAATAAAACTGCAAAAGCACTAATCAGCAATGGGGCAAAATAACCAACACCCATCTAAAATGCATGTTTTTGACTGGGTAGACAAGGTTTTTCAACACTTTTACATTACTAAATGTGCATTTAACTACCCTATCCATGAAAGACAGGTCTGTACCTAACCCAAGATCCCCTGTAATTATTTAAAGTTGCAAACTACTTTTCCCATAATACACAGAAGCTAACCCATCTTTCCTCTAAAGGTCAAGCTGTCCTTTAAGGCATTACTTTAAAGCAAGATTACATTAGACATAGTGATTGATATGGCCACAAGTTTCCAACTTAACATGCTGATGGTCTCCCATAAAGAGAACGGTTCAGGAGGGGTAGGTTGCCTGACAACAGCAACATGACTAATTCAAGGTGTTGTCCTGGATATGCTTGTGTCCCTGCACGAGTAAATCAAGGCACAATGTGGAACACTGCACCGACACAATGGGCAAGGACGGTGTGCTTGGTTTCATTTGAGTTTGAAGATTAATAGCAAACAGTGAAAGTTTTCATTGAATTTAACTTAAATTTAATGTTTTGTCCACTGGATTTTTCACATTATGCCTGGAATCATACAATGATGTGTGATGAATATCAGCTACTTTAAAACATACTGATCTTCATAACTTCATCAGTCTGATTGGTTATCAACAATCAAATCACTCTCATAACTTACCAATACCGTTAATTCTTGAAGACAAGGAGACTGTTTTAGAATTACTCTTTACTACAAGGAAGAAAAATGGCTGAAGAAGGGATTTAAAGTTGGGTTGTTTATTTTTTTTATCTTTAGAGTGAACACAAGGCAGATGATTGAGAGCTAATGAGAGTTAATCTCTCTTTGTATTTGAAGGGTTTAGAGGTTGTTTTTGTAATCATCCACATTCTTCTGCATTAAATATTTATCTGTCATAGATATTATGACAGATATTATTATCATCCTTCATTTTCACAAAGCCTGAGTAAGAGAGTTTCCTCAGTTGTTTTTCCCTTTTCGCATTCTTTATATTTAGAGAGACTTCTTGTAATCTCTCCAATTTGCAGATATCTCCTGCTTTTGACGTCTTTTCCCTTTACTAAAAGAAAAGATAAAAAGATTCCCCACATTACTCTCGAGGCTATGGATACACAGAAACCAAACAAATATTTGAATAGCCTCTTTTTCAAAGCCTCTACGTAGGAACCATTGAGTTTACCCAGCCTCAAGACAAACACACATCTCTCACTTAAATGTGAAGATTTAATTTATAAACTCGTTTTTTCCTGAGTGTTCAAAACAGAGACAGGATAGAAGTAGAAGCACACAGTGGGCTAATCCAGTGCTGTAATCAGTGCTTAATCCCAGCAGTCAGGTCCCTTGTTCTCCAGCCTGAGCCCCCCTACTCTGGCTCAGAGCCCTCCATCCTTGCTGCAGAAGCAGATGACCCAATGACCTCACAAGGTTGCACGAAAACATAATCAGTGATAAATTAATAGCAGATTTACATTCCACTGTAGTAATACTAGACATTCAAGCCATTCTAAGCATATTTTAAACGATGCTTTGCTGTTTTTTCATTAGACAGTTGGAAGAAAGGACAGAGCCAACAGAGTAACATGAGCGTTAAGGGTACAATGGTAACTTTGCCATTTATAATTACCATGGCACAGACTAACAACCCTATAAGCCTTTACTAAAAGCATTCTGCATGCTCACTCATATGATTAATAATTCTTCAATAAAGGCTTCTTTTGATAAACGTGTGGATCAGTACTACAAGGCAAAAGTTAAAGCAGGAAACACAAATCTAGAGATTCAGTTTGGCAAAATAATTAAAGAGGGGAAGCATTTTAAATTTCTTTAGGTCTGACCAGGTTTTTATTTAATTACTTCATCAGCACATATTAAAAATAAAAGCGGTCCTAAAGATGTAAATGTGCTCTTTTGAGGTGTAGAGTTTCTCAGCTTTATGCATATTTTATCCCAACAATGACGCAGAACGGAGGTCGAGGTCCTTCACATTCCCCCTGGATAGAACAAAGTGAACAGATGGCCCAGATTCGATCAAATGTCTACCTCTAGTTACCTTTTAAGATGCTAAGAGCCAAGTATCCAGTTATGTGCATCTGGTTTTAGGTTCATGCATTCTGTTGTACAGTCACCATGTGGCAAAAGCTCATGAAAACCGGCCACTTTTAAAACACAGGGAAGATATTCTGCACATTTTCTGTCCATTTATCCACTGTCCATTGACTGATATTATGATATAGGTCTCATGTAATAGAGCAGAGAAGCAGAAGTGTTTGTTATCATATAGTGTAGGGAAAGGAAGTACAGCAAATACTGTATGGACAGTACCGGGGAAGAGTATTCATACAGATTGAACTTCTTTGCATTTTGTCACAACCACAAACTTTATGTGATAGACCAACACAAAGTAGTGCATAACTGTGAAGTGGAAGGAAAAAGATACATGGAAACGATGAATGTAAAGTGTGGCGTGGACCTGTATTCAGCCCCCTTTACTCTGATACCTCTAAATAAAGTAAAGCGCTACCTACAACATTCAAGAGTTACCATCTGTTTGTAATTTAATCTCAGTTTCCTGAAGGCCACTGTGGTTTGAGAACATTGGTTAATAAGCAACATCATGATTACAAAGACCAACATGTGGAAGGAGGTTTTCTGGCCTGATGAGAGAGACCAAAAGTAAATTTTATGCCTGAAGGAAAACTAACACTGTACACCACCCTGAATTATACATCCCTATGATGTTAACATGGCGGGGGCAGCATTATGCTGTGGGGATACTTTTCTTCAGCAGGGACAGGGAAACTAGTCAGAGTTAAGATTGGAAGATAGATGGAGTTCTTACAGGGCAGTCCTGGTAAAACACCTGTTAAAGCCTGCAACATTGGCAGAGGTTCACCTTCCAGCAGGACAACCCTAAATTCAGTCAGCACTGCAATAGAATGGTTAAGATCCAGGCATATCCATGTGTTAGAATGGTCCAGTCAAAGGCCAGATTTAAGCCCAATCATCTGTGGCAAAAATTGTTGCTCAGAGATGTTTAGCTGAATGAGCGTAAGTTGTTTTGCAAAGAACAGGGGTCACAAAATTCAATTGGTAGAAGTGCAAAGCTGTAGGAGATAAAACACACATGCCACGTATCAGTTTCCTTTCACTTAATAATTATTCACTACTTTGTGTTGATCTATTAAATAAAATTTGCTCAAAATACACCGAAGCTTGCAGTAGTAGAATGACAAAGCGTGCAAAGCTCAAAGGTAAACACATTCAACGGGAAGAAATGGAGACGTTGCTCTCTGTATGTTTCCATCTGAATGACACTTCGTCTTATGTTGTCACCACACTGAAACCGAATGCTTCCACAGGGGCAGTCCTACATTGGTGTGCACATGAAAACTAATTTCAGTTCTGCTGCGAAGCCCCAATTCTATGCCGCAAAAGAGGAACTTAAAAGAAAACAACCTGCCTTTTTGAGTTAAATCCATAATCAGTTTGCACGCTTCAACCTGAAGGTCATGCTTAAAATGATTGTGCCACACCTAACCCGAGCATGTGCAACACAGACCCAAGACTTCACTTGACTGCTAGCCACGTGTGAGCTACTTGAAGTTTAAATATAGAAGGAAATAAATTAATAAAAATACAATAAAATAGAAATTTTATGTTTTGTAGATATTAAGCAACTCTGGACATTTTTATTGTCTCTTTATTTCATCATAACATAAAGAGGTTCCTGTTTCACCACACCCCTCACATCTTCCTCTTTCTCCTACTGCTGCAGTGCATGTTGATGCTGCTCAGACTGTAGCCAATTCAATGACTCACCTCTGCTCACGCAGTCTCATACAGACATAAGCACATTAAAACATGCAAACCAGTTCTTGGAATCCATCAGTGGCCTTAGACAAGCAGCAGTGAATTTGGTGTCCAGTTACAGATGCATCAATATTTCCTCATCCTGTATAACATCAGGGGATCCTCAGAGTACCGAACCACTGCTGAACACCATGGTAACTTGCTCTCCTTACAAATTCAGGCCTGACAAGGGCAGACGTTCAGAATAGTTCAGAAATAAATTGAAAACAATTACTGAAACAGCGGCTTAATCAGGTTATCGATATTTTAAATGCATTTTATCGAGCTAAAATGTCTCTGGATGTTAGTGATTATTCTGTAGCTTATGAGGGAGCAGCAAGGTTTTACTGTTTCCCAATAATGAAAGGGAAAAGCATGTCCATCGTTCTGTTTTTCCTCTGTGCTTGTGGGGGAGTGAGTGTATGTAATTTCAGCCTCAAGTCTCTGTTTCCTTCTTTAGGACAGAGGGGGCTCATTGAATTATAGATACGTTGAAGACAGCTGGATAGCTGGACAGAAACACAAAGGCAGGACAATTGAGCATAGATAAACACAAAATATGGATAACAAGAGACATTTATTTTTACAGTGCTTGCAAAAACATTCCATAATCTCTGACATTTTTCCAATTTTGTTACGTTACAACCACAACGTTTATGGACAAGTACACAAAAAAGTCCCATGTGCAGTTTGCCACAAGTCATGTAGGGGAAGAAGGTGCTCTGGTCTGATTAGACCAGAATTTAGCTTTGTGGCCTACTTTTTTGTAGAGAAAAACTAATCCTGCACATCAGCCTAGGCCAACCATAGAACATGGGGATGACGGCATCATGCTGTGGATGTTCGTTCTTTGGCAGGAACATGGAAGCTGGTAGGAGTTAATGGGAAGATGGATGAAGCAAACACAGGGTAATCCTGGCAAAAAATATCTGACATGAGAGTGGAGTGGAGGTTCCTCTTCCAGCAGGACAATGACTCCAAACATACAACTGAGCTATACTGGAACAGCTTAGATCAAGTTTGTGTGTTAGAATGACCCAGTTAAAGTCTGGACCCAAATCTGATTGAGACTATGTGGCAAACTTGAAATCTGATTTTCACAAATGCTTTCCATCCAACCTAAAAACCAAGTATAATTTCTATACACTTCATAATTTTGCTCTACTTTTTTGGGTGTATAACATAAAATTTTGTTAAAATACAACAAGTTTGTTTCTGTCACGTAAATAGTTTTTTAAATATAATCTTTATTGGTCCTACTGTTAAATTTATGAATCAGTTTGTTCTGATATTTCCTCTTTGGCAAGCACATAGTCAGTACACCTTACCCAGAGTACTGTAATCCGACAAGGATAAGCTGAGCTCATTTCCTTTTTCTGTGAGTCACGCTCAGAAATACGCTCTCATTCATTTTTGTAAATAACACCTTTAGGCACACATCCACCTGAAAACAAAATATGATTTATTAGCACTTCATGATGTTGAGATCTGTTAGAGTGCTATCAGTGTGGGTCAGAACACAGAAAGGAAGGTGACAACACCTACTCCTCGTGCTCTCTCGGACTGTCCCCGACCCTTTCTTCGCCTGGTTTCCTCTCACCTACCACCGGCGTCTCTTTTTCCATGTGCCTAGTCCTGTCTGTCATCCACCTCATTCGTCACTCCCCCTTTCAAACCATGTCTATTGTCCGAGCTTATGCAGCTGTGTAAGCTCGTGTGACTTTCAGATTTTTGTGTCCGTATCATCCCTGTGATCATATACAGGGGCAGTATGTTGGTTTTGAAAGGACTGTTAAACAATGAAAAGGCAGAAAATACAGCTGCCAGTCTCTCACCAATGAAGCTGAGATATAAAATTACTCTTAACTATAATGTTGCATAACATATTGCACAACAGCCCTGATCCCTAACGGATAATATCCCACATTAATTATACACATATGTACCTGTGTCAACACACCTCCATTACACCTCCTTTTTTCTCAGGGCTAATTCTCACACACCTATGACCTGTCTTAGTGGGGATCAGCAGCAGTACTTTTCCACTACACCAGTCTCTCTGTGTGCAGCCTCTTCCTCACCAGGCCTGCCTGGACATGCTGCAGTGAGAGATTTGCTTACCTGGTCTCTTGTTACCCAACTGTTCGTGTTTGCATATGAGTGTGTGCGAGTGTGTGTAAATTTTTTAGTCAGGTCAAACGGCTCCCTCATGCTGACACACTGCTCTCCGCCCGACAAACTCGAACGAAGGGTTTTATTGTTTGCTCTCAGCTCAGAAGTGGTCGTTGAGCAACCCAATGGCGCCGCTTAATTAAGTGAGAGTTGTCGTGCATATCTGGTATCATAAAACCTCAATGCATGGAGAAACCTGAGAGACAGGTTTTTGAAACCAAAGAAAAACAGAATAACACAGGGGCTTGATTTCCCAGAGAGTTTTGCACATTGGCAGCACAATTGTGATTGAATTGGGAGATGCAAAGGCAAGTAGCCTATCTCTTTGTTCCAGTGCAGGTGTGTTTGGTTTGGTGCGGTTTGTTTGGGCAAGTCCGTCAACATAGGTGGAAAATTTCAGATCATAATTCACATTCCCCTTGCTGCTTTATTATCTCCTTAACCCACTCATTATAAAATAAACACACTTTGAGTATTTACCTTAAAGGTCAAATACGCCGTTTATTGTCAGTGTAATTGAAGTTAGCTGCTGTTTGATGAGGTTACTTCCCAGATTCACCACTAGAGACCACCAAGTCAAATAAATTGAGAGCAATTTTCACTAAATTACACCCATGCCAATGTAGACCATTTGACAAGTTAAGTATAAATAATAATAAATTGTGATTTATCCTTATTCAAATCATTTCCTGTGTTGTCATTATCCTTAAAGCTTTCCTTCAATTACAAAATACCTTGATGATCAGATTGCTAAGCTGCTGTCCACTGAGAACCTCTTGTCTCCTGAGACACAGTTTCTGTCATCTCTGGCCCTTGATAAGCCATATTTGCCTTGATTTGACCCTGAGGTCAAGTTGATCAAAAAAGTTTAAATATTGTTAAAGATCTAGCAGAAAAAGAATGGAGCTGGAAGACCCCTGGTAATATCTAGACCACTCACACAGTTTTAATTTCTTCTTTGACTATACACAGTTGGGGTTTCTAGCAGATAAGAAACTTGTTTGTATTTCCCAGTGTTGACCTCATGGTAGGAAGTTTCATATCTAAACTTTTAAATGTATTTTGTTAGGATTTTACGTGATAGATCAACACAGATTAGTGCATCTGTGTAGCAGAGGTTTGTGTGCTAGCAGGATGACCTACAAACTTACAGTTCAATGGAATAGTTTAGATCAAAGCATATTCATGTGTTTGTATTACCTAATCAAAGTCTAGACCTAAATTCAAGTAAGAATCTGGCGCAAGACTTATAAATCGCTGTCTAAAGAAACTCCCCATCCATTTCTTATTAGGCTTGAGCTGTTGTGCAAAAAAAAAGAGCCACAATTTTAGTCTCTAGATGTTCAGAGCTGGTGGAGACATAGTGTTGGTCTATTATATAAAATCCTAATGAAGACATTGAAGTTTCTGGTTGTAAATTTAAAAATATTTTTGCAAAATGCTGTGCTATGTTTTAAAATGAGTATTTGCTTTTAGTCATTTACTTTTGTTTAATAGTTTTTCTGTATCTCCTATTTGTGATGCTTCTTTGCCTGGTCCTCATTGTAAATGAGAATTGGGTCTTAATCGACCCACCTGGATAAATAAAGGTACAAAGACTTTTAATGTGTCTGATGTTTGTCCTGTGGGTTGATTTTTACTCATCTTGACAACAAATTGTCCTTGAGGACTCTGCCCTAATATCATAAAGCGTATTAGAATCTTAGAAGAAGAGCTTTGATGAGTCTGTAGCCTCGGTTTCTGCTCTGCCTCCCTCTGATGTCCTCACAGCTGGCTGCTTTACAATTAAATAAAAAGGAGCAGGTTAAACCATTTGCACTCTATTACGTTGTGATGTGTCCGTCTGGGCGTTGTGTTTGTCAGAGCATTTGATCAGTGGATATCAGAGGAGTCTGGCAGAACACACTACAGGTTAAGGCTTTGATGTGACTTTACAGTGTGCTTATAATAGTAATAAGTTCAGGCATAAAACCTTAAAATAGATAAATGTTTTTAATCTATTGCTTTCCACACTAACTGAGAATACCCAACTTCTCAAGGCCACCTCACAGAGCTACAACATTGCTTACAGTGTGCCTAAAACCATAGAAAAACATCAATCATCCCCAATTTCCTGTGCAGTGTGTGAATGATAGATACTTTTAGGAAGATACACAAGACCCCAAAAGCAGTTTGGTGAATTATTTTTATTTATTTAAGAGCAGCTAAAATTAAGCATGAAAGCTGTCTCCTCAGTCTAGTCTGGGGGCATGTATAAAACATGTGTGTGTGTCTGTAGTATGGACGTTCAGACAGTTACCGCGTTGCCACCACACAGGACAAACATGACCGATCCCCCAAGAAGAAGAAGGGTGCCAAGGACATGGATGACCTGAAGAAGGAAGTGCCCATTGTGAGTAAAACATTCTCTAAACCTCTTAATATGTTTTCTAACTAAATATGTTTTAAATCAGTTTACTTTGCAACCTATCAATTGGGTCATTTTTAGATTATTATTTTTTTAAACACTCCATGCCTTTGGTAAAGGAGAAACAAGAAATGATTTTTCAAGAAAGCCAAAATGATGTTTTTTGCCCATTAGAGGGGTTTGACTTTTTATCGGGATGCTGTGAGTTTGACTCCACATTTCAGCTCAAGAAACAGACATCAGGGCTGCCATACCTGGCTGCCCTAAGACTCTAATCTCTCAGGTGAAATGCATGCATGGAGTACATTTATAATTAATTTGTATTTTCTTTAAACCCTTTATATATCATATATATGTTATTGTTCAGGACTTTTTCCAGTTATTATTGCATGGATAAATGCGGATAACACAACATTTCTGACATCTCAGGGTTTTAACAGGTGTTTTTATGTGTTTCTTTGTGTCCTTGTTTTGATTTGTGTTTCCAGACTGAACATAAGATGTCTATAGAGGAAGTATGCAGAAAATTCCAGACTGATATTGTCCAGGTGGGTCTTGTTTTCAGGGTTTACCACTGGGTGGCAGCAGACAGTTAATATTCAAGAGGTCCTTAAGGACTGCAAAGGCAAACCAAAAAGAAAAGATATATAAACAGCCAGTCAGAAGTTTTCATCCACTCGTCATCAGCATGAATGGCATTTTAATTTTACTTTCTTATGAAGCATTTATAGCCTTCTTATTTATTCTTTAGCAACTTGCACCACGTGCTGTTTGTAGCCACCAACAAGCTTCAGACATAATTCTGGCAGGGTATTTGACCACTGCTCTTGGCATAAATAGTAGAATTAATTTAAACTAGTTTGTGTCCAAACACGGACCTGCATTTTAAGGAAAATCCACTTTCCAATAGGGCTAAGGTCCAGGCCATTCCAGAAACCGGATATTAGCATATGTTGTTCATTTAAAAAAAAGCTCTTAATGTGGGTTTGGGATCTTTGTCTTGTTGGAATATGAAAATAATTCAGGGACCACCAAGGCTGAAGCTGATCATAAACTGGAAGATGCTGAAACATCAGTGTCCCGGTCCACGGTGACCTGAGTTAAAGATCACCATAAACTGAGAAACCACAGAGCTTGACTGAGATGTGCAGTTAGACGAGCAAATATTTTTTCTTATGTTATATTATAGGATGTACAACATTTTGTTATTGTTTTTACAAGTGCTTTATAAACAAAATTGACCTAACTTGTTTGGCTGCAATAACAAGAAAAATGTATGGAATACAGGTGTTGGTCTACACATGGTGGTGGTAGCATTATGTTGTGGGTCTGTTTAGCAGCTAGTGGTACTGATGTAGATAGAATAATAACAGACAATGACCTAAACACACACCAATCCTGGATTTGGAATAGATAAAGGTGGCTAAAATCAAGCTTCTGTGCTTGGTTCATTGGGTTGCTGAGCATGCTCAGAAGCCAGGTCAGTGCAAGGAAACCAATCAGTTTAAACTAATTTTACCATTTCTACCAAGAACAGGGGTCTAATATCCAGCCAGAGTCTTATCATAAGCTTGCTGATGGTTGAAAAACTGTGTGGTTTCTTTGCTGAAAGACCTCCATACAAATATATAGTTGGGATATATGTAAATATTTGAACCTTTGTGTACAATTTTTTTCCTGTGTGGATTAGATAAATCCACAATAAATACAACCTTGTGGACCTTATTATTGCCAAAAAACCATTGAGATTGTATGTCTTATTATCAGTTCTACCTGAAAACATCAATTTCCACAGTGAGTGTCCATAAACCTCTGACTGACTCTGTAATCAAAAGTCTCTCCTAACATCATTTAAGTTAACGTTTCTCCTTCCTCGCTTCTCTGTCCAGGGCCTGACCAATGCCAAGGCAGCAGAGTATCTGATCCGAGATGGTCCCAATGCTCTCACCCCTCCGCCCACCACCCCGGAGTGGGTCAAGTTCTGTCGCCAGCTGTTTGGTGGGTTCTCCATCCTGCTGTGGACCGGCGCCATTCTCTGCTTTCTAGCCTACGCCATCCAGGCAGGCACAGAGGACGACCCTGCAGGCGACAATGTGAGCAAAATCCACATACCGTTGCACAGTTTCTCCATCAACGCCTACATCCACATACAGCCCAACTAGACTTCATTAATGCATTCAGGAGTGTGGCTTTGCTCTTCACACCTGTACAAATGTTTAACTGTTTCTCTGTCTCTTCTCCACCACAGTTGTACTTAGGTATTGTGCTTACAGCTGTAGTCATCATCACTGGCTGCTTCTCATACTTCCAAGAGGCCAAGAGCTCCAAAATCATGGAGTCTTTTAAGAACATGGTGCCACAGGTAAGCATGTGATTAAATGTAGCAAACACAGTCATTTTAATTGTTCCTGTTAGATTTGAAAATTATAATCCATTATTTTACCAGCTCAAAAACGTTTGCATTTAAGGATTTCCGCAATGTTCTTGGAAAGTTATAATTTCTTGGTCTGGTTAATTAAAGGAAAAATAAAACTGAGTAGTAAATTAGTGGATAAAAAAATCTACAGTTTCTTAAAATAAAATGGCTTTTTACATTTAGTTTTTATTTTCAAATAGCATCCTTTGTCTTTTTTTAATTAAATCACAAGTATAATTTCTGTCAAACTTATTGATAGTTTTCAGAATTCAAAGTTATTAAAAATACAAGAGGACAATTTGACCGCTTTTTGGACTTGGGATCGTCTTGGAATCAGAGTTTTAAACAGGACCTGTGATTCTTAAAGTAGCTTTAGTTTAGTTCCCCTTAACCCCTTTCAGCATTCCTGTCCCAGATGAAAAGCATCCCCACAGCCTAATGCTGCCACCACTATGTTTCAATAAAATATGAAATATATATCTGGAAATGTATGGAGAATGTACTTACAAACCCTTTAACTCAGTACATTAATTACTTTTAAAGATTAACCAATCGGTAACATAAAAATGCTTGTTCAGTTACATTAAATGTGTCAGTAAACGTTTGATTTGGCCTGCCTCCAAACACTTGCACTTGAGGTAATACCCATTTGTCAGTCAATATACTGACAAGCAGACAGTATTTAAATAATTAGATGCTGTCTGCTTTAATATCTAATGCTTTAAATTTACTGGATTCTCTCATTACATTTTACATAGTTGAATGTAAGAAGACCTCAAACTCCTCAGAAGCAGTTTAATAAAATGTTTATGTATTTTCTAACCTGTGCACCTGCAGCAAGCGCTGGTGATCCGTGAGGGTGAGAAGGTGCAGCTCAACGCTGAAGAAGTGGTGGCTGGAGATCTGATTGAAGTAAAGGGAGGAGACAGGATCCCTGCTGACATCAGGGTGGTTTCTGCTCATGGCTGCAAGGTACAAACACAGACTCAAATGAATGCAAATGTCATTCTACAGAGGAAGTTGTTTATGCTGGAAATTATATACATTTTAGTGTATTTTATAATAAAAAATGTCATTCTTCCACTTTGTTTTGTTCAATTCACTATTAAACCCTTTTTTATGTTCCAGAAAAACAGAATTATTTTAGCTTTAACTTGTGAGCTGCCTTATTGAGAACATCATAAAATGTTGAAGTTAGTGTCAACATGTAGGAAGGCCAATTAAATTCTACTTCCTAACTCATACAACTATCTGTCTTATATTTTTGTGCCATCCGACAGGTGGATAACTCCTCCTTGACGGGAGAATCAGAACCTCAAAGCAGGTCACCTGACTGCACCCATGACAACCCTCTGGAGACTCGCAACGTTGCTTTCTTCTCCACCAACTGTGTGGAAGGTACTGGCAGTGTGTTGTGACGCTATCATGAACTATACATAATGAGCTATACACAATTTGCTGTGTTATTCTGTACTTGTGTAGCGCGCACAACAATTATTGGCAGCTGTGAAAGCATAAGAAGCCTAAAAATAATATTTTTTATTGCATTAGCAAAATCTCACACTAAAAATATTTAGAAAAACCCCGTCATTAATTTGAGTACATCATGTCCCTGAGGAAACAAAATCCCATTTTTAAGATGTTAATTGATTTATTAATATCATTTTACATTTCTGCTTTACTTGTCAAGCTGATTTGCCTGAAAAATAAAAATGAAGGGATACAGAAGACCATTTCTTGTATGGACTCTTCAAAATGGGAAAGACGTGGCACATGTCAGTCCACTAAGGCAGATTGGTGTTGAGCTTAACGATTAATAAAATTGGCTATGAGAAAATAGCCACTCCCCGGAATTTGCTGTTATTTACAGTTAGATTATAATATAAAAGTTTAAAACAGCAGTTTCCAAAATGCAGCCCGTGGGCCATCTTTGGTCATCTGAATAATTCTGTGCCGCTGGCGAGCACTATTCAAGGGAGATTTTCACTGTCCTTTCAAGTAAGATGCTGACTTCTTAAAATGAAAAGTGTAATGTACAACACAAAGTGTTTGTCTTTTATTTACCACATTTTTTTGTTTTCATTGTAGTTTGGTACTAAATAGACCACAAACATCCTGCAACCTTTACTCAGAAGGAGACACGGGTGCATCTTTTCGTTGTACCTGGTAAAATAGCAGCAAGCTTTCTCAAAAAAACTGACTTTATTGCTGAGAACAGACTACCATTTTTAACTGAAAACACAAAATCGACCCAAAAAATTTAGGAAATTGGATATATTTCTTTGCCCTGTGATGGACTGGCGCCCTGTCCAGGGTGTACCAAGCCTCTTGCCCGTAGACTGCTGGAGATAGGCATCATCTCCCCCGTGACCCAGTATAGAAGAAGCGGTATAGAAAATGTGTGGTGGAACATTTTTCTTTTCATAACAGAAATATTTTCACATTAATTTACCAATCCATTATGTTTGGTAAATTTATTGAAATATTATTATTGTATATTATTTTATTGCTGAACAGGTATCCATAAAAACAAACGAGCAATATGTGTTTTTGTGTGGGCTGCATGGTGGCGCAGTTGGTAGCAAGGTCCTGGGTTTGAGTCCCGGCCAGGGGGTCTTTCTGCATGGAGTTTGCATGTTCTCCCCGTGCATGCTTGGGTTCTCACCGGGTACTCCGGCTTCCTCCCACAGTCCAAAGACATGCCTGTTAGGTTAATTGGTCACTCTAAATTGCTCTTAGGTGTATGAATGAGTGTGTGCATGGTTGTTTGTGTGTTGCCCTGTGATAGACTGGCGACCTGTCCAGGGTGTACCCCGCCTCTCGCCCATAGACTGCTGGAGATACGCACCAGCTTCTACCGCTTATTCCCCACTATGGAATAATTGGTAGAAAATGACTGACTATTTGTTTTTGTTATTAAAAATAGATTATATTTTATGCATACTTTAAATTTGAAGATTTTGGCCCGGATGGCGAAAGGTTTGCACAACTTTTGTTTAAAACAACTAGAACAGTGACCAACAAGGCTGCAGGTTTATTTTGCCACCATGCACAGTAAGGGACATGGTAAGAGTGGTAAAAAACATCTCCAAACTACAGCAAAGAGCAGCAGCTTGGGGTCACATAGTTTCCGTTACAACCATTTATTTCAAGGCTTTTGTACACATCTTTCCCAGATGTGAAGGATGCTATGGTTTTCTCTGAAAATGTAAAGAAAAAGCACAATTTTACAAAATATTTAATAGGATGTTGATGATTTTAAATATTTTGTTGGAAATGGTAATTTTATCAATTTTTTCTACTGATGCATTATGTGGGTGCATGTCTCTCAGCAACAAGCTGTCTTACGTTTCTGTAAATGTGTTGTTTTTTTGTCTAATCAGGCACAGCACGTGGTATTGTCATCTGCACCGGAGATCGCACAGTCATGGGTCGCATTGCTACTCTGGCCTCAGGTTTGGACACCGGCAAAACCCCCATTGCCAAGGAGATCGAGCACTTCATCCACATTATAACGGGCGTGGCCGTCTTCCTGGGCTTGACCTTCTTTATCCTGGCCATCATCCTGGGTTACTCCTGGCTGGAGGCTGTGATCTTCCTTATTGGCATCATTGTGGCTAATGTGCCTGAGGGGCTGCTGGCCACAGTCACTGTAAGTGGGCATTGTTTCTGGATTAGCATCCTTTAGAAAAAATGTCTCTATTTTTACAGGGCTTTTTTTTATTACTTAATTTTTCACACTGTGAACATAAAAAATCTGTATGTAATATGCTGTGTTTCAGATGTCATATTTATATACAGTGACTATTAACATAATTTAACATTATAAGTGTGTACCTGCAGGTGTGTCTGACACTGACTGCCAAGCGTATGGCGAAGAAGAACTGCCTGGTTAAGAACTTGGAAGCTGTGGAAACCTTGGGCTCCACCTCCACCATCTGCTCTGACAAGACAGGCACCCTGACCCAGAACAGGATGACTGTGGCCCACATGTGGTTTGACAACCAGATCCATGAGGCTGACACCACAGAAGATCAGTCAGGTAAGAGAGGAAAGGGCATGTGGCACAGGCGGTGCAGGCGTCTGCAATATGTTGTACAGCATAAACGGGCCCTAAAGCGTTGCTGTAATACCCGTCCCTCTCGTCCGTCCCTCAGGTGCTTCTTTTGACAAGAGCTCAGCTACGTGGCAGGCTCTGTCCCGTATCGCAGGTCTGTGTAATCGTGCGCAGTTCAAAGCTGGCCAAGAGTCTCTGCCCATTCTGAAGCGAGATGTGGCCGGAGACGCATCTGAGTCGGCTCTGCTTAAATGTATCGAACTGTCCTGCGGCTCAGTCAGGATGATGCGGGACAAGAACAAGAAGGTGGCTGAGATCCCCTTCAATTCCACTAACAAATACCAGGTGAGCTGTTTCCTCAATATATTTGCCTGCAAACAATGTTTACTAACTTTATTATCAATGTATTGCAAAAGTATTCATACCCCTTGAACAAATTTAGATTTTTTGAGATTTTAGATAAACTAGTGGATAACCGAGAAGCGACAGGAAAATACTTTGTAAAAACACCTTTGGCTGCAATTACAACTTCAAGTCTTGTACCAGCTTTGCACATCTGGAGACTGAAATCTGAATTGTTTGCCCATTTTTCTTTGCAAAATAGCTCAAGATCAGTCAGATTGCATGGAGAACATCGGTGAACATAAATTTCCAAGTTTTACAGCTGGTTTCCAACTAGATTTAATTCAATTCAATTCGGGTTTTATTTACATAGCGCAAATTCACAGCACGTGTCGTCTCAAGGCACTTTACAAAGTAAATTTAATCGAATCATACAGATTTCAAGTCAGGTACATACATTTCAATTAATCCTAACTATTGAAAAGTGCAGTCAGATTATGTTATTTATTCAAATTGGATAAAAAGTTTTTCTATCTAAGGAAACCCAGCAGATTGCATCCAGTCAGCATTCCCTCCTCCCAGATGAGCATGTGGAGACAGTGGACAGTCACTGGCGTTGACTTTGCAGCAATCCCTCATACTGAACATGCATGTAGCAACAGTGGAGAGGAAAAACTCCCTTTTAACAGGAAGAAACCTCCAGCAGAACCAGGCTCAGTGTGAGCAGCCATCTGCCACGACCGACTGGGGATTAGAGAGAACAGAGCAGAGACACAAAGAGAACAAAGAAGCACTGATCCAGGAGTACTTTCTATGGGAAGGAAAAATTAAAATATTAATGGATGTAGCTCCTTTGGTGGCTTCATCTAGGAGAGAAATACGGCTAAGCAGATGAACTCTGAGCCAGTTTTCAAGTCTAGAGTATGAAAGAGAGAACATAAGGTCACATAGGTCTGGACTTTGACTGGGCCACTCTTACACATAAATGCTTCGACCTTAACTATTAGATTGTAGCTCTGTCTGTATCTTTCGGGGTGATGCCCTGTTGGAAGGTAAAATTCCACCCTATGCTCAAGACTTTTCCAACATCTAACATGTGTTCTTCCAGTATTGCCCTGTTTTTAGCTCCATCCATCTTTCCATGAACTCTGATCAGGTTCCCTTTACCTCCTAAAGAGAAGCAGCCCCAAAGCATAATACTTCCAACACCACGTTTCACCCTGGGGTTGTTTTGTTTTTCATTTTGATCTGCAGGGTAAATTTTTCATCACAAAAAATATTCTCTAACTGACCTATGAGCCCTTCAAAGAACAGTTGTATTTATACTGAGATTAAATTACAGACAGGGGGACTCTTTTTAACAATTATGTGATTTTATTTAGGAGTAGTGCAGTAAGAAAGGGGTGAATGCAAATGCATGCAATACTAACCAGATGTTTTTTATATAAAGATTATATATCATTTACCTTCCACTTCACAATTATTCACCACTTTGTGTTGGCATATTAAATAAAATCCCAATAAAATATCTGAAGTTTGTCCTTGTAACGCAAGAAATTATGGAAAGGTTCAAGGGTTGTGAAAACTTTTGCAAGGCACCATATATCTTATTTAGCAGGGGTCTATCTTAATCTCTGTTCTCCTCATGCAGCTATCAATACATGAGACAGAGGATCCCAATGACAACCGCTACCTGCTGGTGATGAAGGGAGCCCCTGAGAGGATCCTAGATCGTTGTTCAACCATTGTGATTCAGGGTAAAGAGCAGCCTATGGATGAGGAGTTGAAGGAGGCTTTCCAGAGTGCCTACATGGAGCTGGGAGGACTGGGAGAGCGAGTACTGGGTGAGGATCCGCACTGATAAAGATAGATGATATATGACAATGTAGTGATAAGGTTCAGCAGGAGAAAATGTTGATTTTACTGACATATAGTATGCACAATTTGATTCGCTGAATATTTGGAAGCTTTTTCCAGAAATAGACAGAGAGACAAAAAAATAAAATGTTTACAGAATTAAAACTAGCATCATTTGACTTCTTCTTTCAGGCTTCTGCCACTTGCTCCTACCAGAAGATCAGTACCCCAAAGGTTTTGCCTTCGACACAGATGATGTTAATTTCGTGACAGAGAATCTTTGCTTCGTTGGCCTCATATCTATGATCGACCCTCCTCGCGCTGCTGTTCCAGATGCTGTGGGAAAATGCCGGTCTGCTGGTATCAAGGTGAGCTAATTAATACTAAATCGTTGCATGCATAGATTTTTAAGATGGACAGAAATTTAAATGTGTTCCTGTTGTAGGTTATTATGGTCACTGGTGACCACCCAATCACAGCCAAAGCCATTGCCAAAGGAGTAGGCATCATCTCAGAGGGAAATGAGACAGTGGAGGACATCGCAGCTCGTCTTAACATACCTGTCAGCCAGGTGAACCCAAGGTAAAGAATTTACAGTTAAATACTCACAGGAAGCAAATGCATAGCTTTCAGTTAGACCGCAAGTGATATGATGCGTGTTCAAGCTTTTACTTTTTATAATCAGGGATGCAAAAGCCTGTGTGATTCACGGCACCGACCTGAAGGACCTATCTCAGGAACAGATGGACGACATCCTGAGGAATCACACTGAGATTGTGTTTGCGCGGACCTCCCCGCAGCAGAAGCTCATCATTGTGGAGGGATGCCAGAGACAGGTTTGGACATTTTGACATTGTTTTAATGAAGGAGTTTTAAAGAAAGATTGTTCTTTTCTAGAGTTACTGTTGTCTTCTTCAGACATGTCATACTGTTTTACCAGCAGGTGGTGCTAGACATCCAGCAAATTGACATCTCCAGGTCTAAAGGATACAGCTGAAACATAAAATTCCTTTTTTAGTTTAACTGAAATACAAATCTCTAATTTGAATATGATTTTTATGTTTTACATCAGAAAGCAAATTCAACCAGTCAAACATTTTCCTATTTACATTTTAAAAATAAGATATTACTTATTATCTATAATATTCACAGTATTTTAGCTATTTGGAATATTTGAGTTTGACAATTTATAAAATAAAATTTAGTTTCTTTGTTTAGATGATCTCAACATCTGTTCTCATCCCTTTTCTTCATCTCTCTCAGGGTGCCATTGTCGCCGTGACAGGTGATGGTGTGAATGACTCTCCTGCACTGAAAAAGGCCGACATCGGTGTTGCCATGGGAATCTCGGGCTCCGATGTGTCCAAACAGGCTGCAGACATGATCTTATTGGATGACAACTTTGCCTCCATTGTCACTGGAGTGGAAGAAGGTGGGAAGGCCCAGTGGAGCGAACTGAAAGACTGAGATTAAATCGATAAAGCGTTAATAACGGGAACCTTGAATTTTGGAAGAGGATGGGAAATTAGATTCAAGGAAAAAACGACTGTGATGGAAAAATGTTCCAAAGTAAAAAAAAAATATTTAGAAATAAATGGGTAGAGAACAGCCTAATTTAGGTTATTATGGTCGAATTACCAGAACATGGTTAGGTTCTGAGTTTGAATCAGCAGACTAGGTTAGTTTTAACCTATAACATTAATTACAAGAAAATAACAATATTTAGCTTAAAGTGAATAATTATCATTTTTTGTTGAATATTTCTTCAAACATTCATACTCAGTATAGAGCCCTTAATAAATTATTCCTGTCTGTATTGCCTTTATGACCAAGTTCTTGAAAGTGTGAGTGTTGAACACAACTCATCTTAGCATGTTTTGTGTGTCCAGATGTGTATTGTCAAATACTGTCTAATGTGATTTTTCCATTTCTTCACCATCAGGCCGGTTGATCTTTGATAACCTAAAGAAGTCCATCGCCTACACCTTGACCAGCAACATCCCAGAGATCACTCCCTTCCTGTTCTTCATCATAGCCAACATCCCTCTTCCTCTGGGAACCATCACTATCCTCTGTATCGATTTGGGAACCGACATGGTGAGAACCTATCAAAGCCAGTTTGACAGTTTGATTGCATATAAAGTGCATACACTTTGAAACAGCTGCGTAGTATTAAAAGTTAGCATTTCCTCCTCCTTTGACAGCTTCCAGCTATTTCTTTGGCCTATGAAGCAGCTGAGAGCGACATCATGAAGCGTCAGCCCAGGAACCCTTTCAGGGACAAGCTTGTGAATGAGAGGCTCATCAGCATTGCTTATGGGCAAATCGGTGCGTAAAAAAGACCAAGACTAGGTGTGCAGACGATTATACAGTTGTATGTCAAAATAAGCAGTTTCATCTGAAGAAGTATCAACATAACTTTCAGATGATACCAAGATCATGTGTGAATGTTAAAAATGAAGATAGCTGAATTTCTGGGGGGTTTTCTTTATATCCCTCATTTTTCTTTGAAAGATCACAGAAAACCTTTAAGTCAAACATTTTTAGATATTTCCATGTAGCTACCAACAAATTTAGTGAATGTTATTCTGCTTTATTGGGTACTATAAATGTCAGTTAAACGACTTGCATTATTCCCTTTATTCTACCAAAAGGTCACATTTGTTTCTCTTGAATGTGATATTCTCACCATAAATATTGACAACGAGCCATATTTACATCTTCTTAAGACTTAAAGTACTCCGCAAAACTTTAAAACCACACCTAATTCTTTTATATGTTGTGTCCAGTGAATCAGACTGTGTTGAAATGTTTTAAAAGTAGTTTTAAAAGGATATTCTAGGGCTTTTGTTGGACCTTGGCTGCTTTTTTTTACTATTTTCTGTCTAACCCTTACATCTAACAATGACCCTGTTTAACTGCAGTGTTTAACTAAAATAATGTCACTTCCTCTTTCGTCAAAAGAAGAAGTGTTAGGCCTTAAACATCTATTGACTGCAGATGAACAGAATCTAAAAGGCATGTCTTTAGGAAACAGTAGTCTCATTTTCTTTATGTGAATCACTCAGTCAGAAAGAGTATTATTCAAATTTTTTATTGATTTAGTTAAAGAAACTGGAACAAATTGTTCCTTTCTGACTGGCTGCTAGTGAGTGCCTGGAGATCCAGGGTAAATAGTTTCTTTTCTAAGTTGTGTAGACACAGGTTCATAGCTTGAGTTCAGGAACCTTCTAATGGCTGGAAGACATGGGTCAGAGTTAAGTGGTTTGACAAATAAAAGTCAAATGAAAATGGTAGACGCTCTACTGGGAAGGAGGGAAAAGACAAAATCTATAGAGAGACTGTAAGGGCTTCAACTATGTAGCTGTGAGATGATACAACATAAAGCATCAAAAGCTAACCTGTCTGTGTGTGTGCCTCCACAGGGATGATCCAGGCCTTGGGAGGCTTCTTCAGCTACTTTGTCATCCTGGCTGAAAATGGTTTCCTGCCCAGTCGACTTCTGGGCATCCGGCTCGATTGGGATGACCGCAGTGTCAACGACCTGGAAGATAGCTATGGACAGCAGTGGGTACGTACATTTGTGGTCTTGGTATCCTTCTTCATATTTTGTCAGATGATCTTACCTTCTGCCCGTCACTTCCTTCCTTGCCCAGACATACGAACAGAGGAAGATTGTGGAGTTTACATGTCACACAGCCTTCTTTGTCAGCATCGTCGTGGTGCAGTGGGCCGATCTCATCATCTGCAAGACCAGACGTAACTCTGTGTTCCAGCAGGGCATGAAGTGAGTGCTGGTGCTACATGCGTGTCTCCTTTAAGTCTAAATGGCTAAATTTCATCATGAATTCATCATGAAACTTGCTGCGTTTCTGCGCTCAGGAACAAGATTTTGATCTTCGGTTTGTTTGAAGAGACAGCCCTGGCTGCTTTCTTGTCCTACTGCCCTGGCATGGATGTGGCTCTCAGGATGTATCCTCTAAAGTAGGTGTCAGAGACTAATGTTGTGCTGCCTTATAAGACCTGAGATGTTTTCTGCTTATTGATTCAGTTGAATTTCTTCTTGTCTGCAGGCCTAGCTGGTGGTTTTGTGCATTCCCCTATAGTTTTCTCATCTTTGTTTATGATGAAGTACGAAAACTTATCCTCCGCCGGAACCCTGGCGGTAAGTCTTTGTTTTCCCTGGTTGTATGGAAAATCTGAGATTTACTTTTTTGTGGTTTCACTGATCCTACATTTATTTTACATGTTTTCTATTGAGTAAATCTCTCAGTGACTACACACTTATTTTACCCTACCACTGATTAAAGCTCTGCAGTAATCGTTCTTTGACAAGTTTTTCAAAAGCATTGTAGCTCCTCTCTCCACTCAGAAGGTGTCCTTCAGGTGGAGAGAAAAAGGGGTCACTTACTGCAGAGCCATTGTCAGAATGAACTGCTGTGTGCTCTTGATAAAGGTTAAAGCCATTTTCCCAGCAGCTGTCAACGCTTCTATTATTAGTCTTTTCTTGCAGTTTTTTTCATTTATATAAAAATGTTGTGTCCCAGATGAGATCACGAGTCTGCCCTTCTTACCATCCTGCACTTTTAGAAGCGTTAAATGTACAAGTGCATCTTAATAAATTAGAATAACACTAAAAAGTTACATTTATGTCAGTATTTCAATAAAAAAGTGAAACTCATATCTTATGTAGATTTATTATAAGTAGAGTAAAGCATTTCATGTGTTTGTTTCTGGTCATTTTGATGTTTATGTCTTAAGGCTGATGAAATCCCCAATCCCAGTTTTTTAGAACATTTAGATATTACACAAGATCAAGAAAAAATTATTTTTTACAGAGATATATCAGTATATTCATGATCTGTATACATTCAATACTTGGTCGGACTCCTTTTGATTGAATTACTGCATCAATGTGGCGTGGCATGGAGGTGATCAGCCTGTGGTTCTGCTGAGGTCTAATGGAACCCCAGGTTGTTCTGACAACAGCCCTTGTCTTGTCTGCATCATTGGTTCTGGCGTCTCTCATGTCCTTCATGACAATACTTTATAGTTTCTCTGTGGGGTTCAGGTCAGGTCAGTTTGCTGGCCAATCAAGCCCAGTACCACTATGGTCAGTGAACCAGCTTTTGGTACCTTTGGCAGTGTGGGCAGGTGCCAAGCCCTGCTGGAAAATGAAATCTCCTGAAAGCTTGTCAACAGAGGAAACCATGAAGTTCTCTTAAATTTCCTGGTAGACAGCTGCACCGACTTTGGACTTGATGGACCAACACCAGCAGATGACATGGCAACCCAAGTCATCACTGATTGATGAAACTTCACCCTTCAACGTGGATTCTGTGCCTCTCCACTCTTCCTCCAAAATCTGGGACCTTGGTATCCAAATGAAATGAACATTTACTTCCATCTGAAAAGAAGATTTTGGACCACAGAGTTAAAATCCAGTCCTTTTTTTCTTTAGCCCTAATGTAGTTCTGATGTCTCTGGTTCTGGAGTGGCTTAACACAAGGAATGGGACAGCTGTGGCTCAAGTCCAGGATACGTCTTTGTGTGGTGCCTCTCTCTTAACAGAAATAAACGTTTGAGTCCTGTCACTCTGCAAATAATGAATCCATATTAGAGAGTCACTTTTCAAACAAAATTGCTCAAGTAAATTACCTTTTCAATTATATTCTAATTTACTGAGATGCAATTGTCTTTTTCTAACTTAGGAATACAAATGTGGACAAATCTTAAAATGTTTCAGTTTTTGAGTAACCGTGAATTTTTTTCTTTGTGTTTTTCTTTATTTTCACTGCAGGTTGGGTGGAGAAGGAGACATATTATTGATCAGTGTGGAGCACCTTTGATCAAGCCCCTTTACATCTTCTACTCATCTGTTCTCACCTTCACTTCATCCTTGGCAAGACTCATCTCCAGATGCCCCCTGCCCCCCTTTTAAAGACAAAAAACGCTTTCAAGCAATTTCCATCACAACTGCCCCAAAGATTAAAAACAGCAAAAGCACCTTTACAACTTTCTACATTGCCCTGCGTCCTTTCTCCTCCTATGATACTCTTTGCATGTGTTCTCTCACTGCTGTGTACTTAAACCAATATATCTACCAAACGGCAGCTGCATAGTGTGTATGTAGATTTGAATGAGCTGAAGCTACAGAGGGAGTGTCTATGCTCTGCAAAAAAAGGACCATTCAGCTTCTCCTCCTCCCTTTCCTACCCCCTCTGTATTTTAGTACTCCCGTCTCCTTTCTCTCCTCGCCAGCAACCCTTTGCTTGTCCTCCAATCACACACAGATTAAAAGATCACACCGTGTGATCCCAACGCCGGCCACCACTTTGACTGCCACCTCTCGCCTCGGTCTCCTGTTTGTGGAGGATCCACAGAGTGGTTACCTCCCAGACGATCTAACTGCGTCAATTTTTTCCGTTTTCCACAATCAGTGTTGTTGTTTTTTTATATGTGGGGGCGGGAGGGCTTTTGATGATTTATTTGTCTTTTTTTATTTCTGATACGGGAGAGAAGGTGTGTGAGAGCAGCTTTTCCTCATTTAGGCTTAACAAAGCACCATTCATGGCATCCTGTCCTCTCTCTCTTTCCCTTCTGTCGCTCACAGCCCTCCTCTCCCTTTCCCTCCTGCCCCATTTGTCTCTGTTTGTGTGCACAGTGTGAACCATTGTCGTTATTAATAACTATTACAGTACATCCCCTTTTCTCCAAGTTGGTAAATCAACTCAGTCTTTCTGTGTGCTCTAGGAAATCTATATAATTCTATACCTGAATTTAAATGAGACAATAAAAAACATGTTGCAAGGCAAGAGAGACATTCATGAAGAGCATAAACAATACTGGTCAGGATATGTGTCTCTCTTTTTGTATTTTCTTTGTTTTCCGTTATTTTTTTTTGCTGGTTTCTCAAGAGGCAAATTTTCAGTGTAACAGCAGAGCAGGGTTTCAAGTTGTGTTTAATAAACCAAAAGGCTTCAGGTTCCCCATCAAGGCATGTGTGCAGGTATGATGTGGTGAAAGTGTGCTGTGCAGTTCGAGTGGTGACAGTATGAGTCCATGTGCCTGGGGCCCTTATTACTGGATCCGGATCCAAGTCTTGATCCAGACTAGTCCGGCTCGGATCTGTGCACACTTGCGTGTTGGGAGACCAGTCGAAGGGGGCCAGCAGTCTCAGCTAGGTCCATCCGAGATCACAGAAAGAGATTGAAGAAGAAAAAATGAAGTCATTCAAAACTTGTAGAAATAATGTGTGTCAAATAAATGAAACCAACACCAATAAAACATCTAGAACATTTAATACAACCTAAACCTGCGTCTTTGGCTTTGATTTTGTGTCATAAGGTTCTTCTGTCTTTTATGTCGAAATTCCAGTTTTCCAGACTGACATTTCCAAGTAGACACACAAAAGTTAAATACAAATTTATGGTGAACTTAAATTCACTACAAGTTCATGGTGAACAAGGTTCCTTACTTAAAAGGGATGGATGGATGGGTGTTTCCTACTATATTTCATACTTGGGTTTACATTTCGCACCTTATTCCTGGAAAACATTAGAATCAAGCTCCAGATCTTTCCAGATTGTGAAGGAACCTTGGTATCAGATGCATCTGATGCATTTGTTGTCCTTACTTGAACATTGTTTTAATAATATGAAACGATAAGCATCCTTTACTGAGACATTTCACATCAACCCTTGCAGCATTCCTTCATTCAGTTTTCAAAGATGATGTCATTTTTATATAATAATAGAATATAAATCTATACTTGCTGCAGATATGTGGCAGTGATTGCAGAATAGTAGCTTTGTTTGAAACAGCTGAAATTAACTAACATGAATCAAAGGATAAGGTGCCACCTAGTGTCTATGCCCTCAATGCACTGCTATAGGTGGAGAAGTTGGCAGCAGCCCAGGGTAATGCACCAAAACCAGTACATGTCAGCCTTACCTGACATCAAAATGTGAGCTTGAATGAGACAACAGAATTGAGTTTTATTGTGTAAAAATAAAGCATTGTGAATGTCTAGGATACATCAAAATAAAAAGGGCTGCGTTCCTGAAGCTCTTACCTTCGAACTGCAGACTATAATTGTGGCACCTCTCAGGGGTCATTTATTTTAAACAAACCTCCTCTTGCCCGTCTAGTACACAACTTCTACAAATCACACATGGTGTAATACTGCATCACCTGAGAGATACTGATTAGTTAACTTAAATACTTTGCCTGCTGTGGCAAAAAATTAGGACAAGTCCCTTTGAGAAATACCATAACTTTCAGGTACTGATCCAAGGCTGTCTCCCTGTCACACATACACATTGTGTCACTCTCACTGACAAACACCCTCTTACTCTCACCCTGGTTCTAATTTCCCCCGTGTCTCTGCAGTGAGCTCACTGCAGTGCAACTCTCTCCCCCCCCACCTCTCCCTTCTCCTCGCCACCCCTACGTATAATAGAATATCGATCGCTCGGCTTTGCCGCAGTGTGTAAGCGAGTGTTCCTGCGGACAAGTGTGCGTCTGGCTGGGGCCCTCCAAGGTCATTGCCATGGCAACCCGAGTATGGGGTCCTTTGACTGCGCTGTCAGGGAGCACAGGTCACAGGGGTCACAGGGGTCACATGAAGAGGGGGAACAATGGGGGGAAACCAAGGGGGGAGGGGGTTGGTTGTTGGTGAATGCTGCAGTTTGGTGTGCCAGACACAGAGGAGGGATTTATGGTGTTTTATTCTGCTGGGCATTCAGACCGGACAAGAATAATAACCAAAAGGTACAGTGGAGGTTCTGAGTGCCACAGAGTTCAATGCAAGCACTGCCAAACATGCACAAACAGAAGACAACTGGCGAATCAGTAACCAGGGTTTATTGCACTTCCAAAATTTCAATACAAAAACACATTTCCTGTATATGTGAACAAAAAAGACATTTCTGAAACATGATTTAATTACCCGAATGTTCAAAGCAGATCGATTAAATATGCATATAGACAATGAGAACAGAAAAACTCAAACACAGAATCCATCCAGTACCTCTAAAATCATCCAGAACCCTTTCTCAAATTAGCATTTATTACAATAAAAACATCATTTGTGCACGATAACCAGGCATTTTAAAGCTTTAAATGGCACTTTGCCTTTGGAAATTACTGATCATCAACGGTTTATAAATTTGGAATACAGAATCTGTTTCTACAGCAGATGCATTACAGGGCATTGCAAAAGCTCTATCAACAGACAGAGGGTATATCAGTAAGGAGCAGATTTCTGATTCAAACCAGAGGCATGAGTGAGTAGAAATATGCAGATAAAGGCTTATTATCTAACAATGTGCTTTGGTTATTAAGTAACTCATTATTTGTGCATATTGTAAGTTATGTGCATGAATGAGTGTAACAACACTTCTTTGACACGGGATAAGGGGTGTTCTGGATAAAATGCCGTAAGGTTAAATAAATGGAATATAAGCTGTACATATAGCTTGGAAACAGGTCTCACAGCAGTTTTCCCCTCGAACACCTGAAGGCTGATGCAATCATTGGGTCAGAAAGATGCCCAATCGTCAATCAGAACCTGCTTCAAGTTCAGGTTGGTCTTCACACAGGCTCCATGAGGAGCTCGTCCAAGTCGGATCCCTCCAGCTGTCGGAAAGCGGCATGTGAGCCAATGACAAACAACGTAGCTCCTGAAGGGGGAAAGGACAAGAGGAAAAAAGGGATGTTGGACTAGAGAATATTTCAAGCGTATTCATAGCTACCATAATGTATTTACAGCCCTTAAAACTGCCTGAATCAACTACAACAATAACATTAAAAAAACAACACCCCTCATTTATCAGACATGTGGGTCTACAGCTATTATCACGCAAATTTATCAGTTTGGTCGTGAGAGTAGGACACCCTTAAAACCCACAGGCCGTATACATGTTTATGGCAGGGTGGACATGTGGTGCAGCAGAGAAGAATTAAGCGTTATTAGTCCATACCAGTGCAAAGTAATGATTAGCAGTGCAATTCTTTCATGTGTTTATGGCGGATTAGAGTTTATTGATAATTTTTCATCAGTAAGAACTTGGCTGCACGAATGTGCCATGGGCTACACAAAGCAACCACTGCGGTTACCTGAATATTTTGATAAACAAAATATTAGCGTGCTTGGAGCCTGACAGGGTGGAGGACAACATGGAAACAAACAAAAAAAACAACGTTGTTCTGTTGGCACAGTACATTAAAAGCCACAAGTTCATGACCAGCATGTAAGAAAACATAAACAGTTTGTAGCTGCGTATCTCGGCATAATCTGCATAACTGCGTACAGGAAGTGGAGATTTTCTGAATCGAACTGTTTTTTTTTCTTTTCACCTTGTTAAGTTGCAATTAAGTTGGTTCTTCTTCCTAGGCGTGTCATTATGGAGTTATGCACAAATCTGGAAGTGCATGTGTAGAAGCCATACAAGTCCAGGTGCTCTGCATGGTGGGGTTTTTGTTTTGGACACCTTTTAGCAGAAGATCAGGGAAGTGCGCATTTGGGCAAGGGCCACTGTGGCACACAACCATTTTTTTTGCCATGCATAGGTGTGTATTATATTGCCGGGTTTAATATGATACTCTCAAGCATGATGAAGGTTTTGTTTGCGTGTTTTAGTGAAAAGGTGTCTTTTTTAACCACCTATACCTCATCGATATAAATAGATTTAATGGGTGAGGCCACTGAACCTATGAATTAACTGTTGCCAAACTAATTTACGAGCTGTTCATAAACTGGGACTGGACAGCATATGCAGGGTTGCATACCCAGAGCAGTAACACAAGGCAAGACTTAACTACCGGGGCTTAACTTACCAAAAACCCAAAACACAGCAGCACCGGCTCCAGCCAACCAGAACACAGGCAGAGAGACGAGTCCGGCTAAACTCATCTGGTGGGGAACGGTTAGCTCTTTGCCTGGTTAACAAGACAGCACAAAGGAAACCAATCAATGTGCTTAATACAAGTGTATTTGTGCTGCTTAGCGCAGGACTGCTTAAACTTGACTTTTAATGATAGTCAAAAAGTAATAAAAGTCAACCATGGAAGATACATGTAAAACAGATCAATTCACTTTATGATAACTTTACTCACCAAGAAGGACCAGTTTGGACTCCAGGGACTTGAGGTGGATTATGTAGAAGGCACCAGCAAACACAGCCAAGGCAATCAGCAGCATGGGCGAGCTGATACTGAAGATTAGAAACAGAAACAGGCCGGTCACTCTCAGGTTTTGAGGCAGCAATTTATATTTCATTTTAAATTTGTTTATGTCGTATAGACTACAGAAACAAAACCCTAATCACAGGACAAGAAAAATGTTTTCAGATTAGAGCAACACTAATCCAACTCATCGTAAGCCTTACATGCAGTAGAGAATGAGACCCAGAAAGATGAAGGTGTAGTTGCTGTTGTAAACTTCCACATTCTTCACCACCCTCTGACACATTTCTCCGAAGTTTCGAGGTTTCGAGAACTTGCGTTGGTCTACAAAACTGGCCCATGGTCGAACGGACAATCTGCGCCGGTCGAACCACTCTTTAGCTACACTGGCTGAGAGGCCTTTGGGAAGCCACAGCCTGTAAAGTAGAGGCAATGGAAAATAAACACGAAAAGAGGTACGAAAATGCTAAGAAATAAAATCATCTATGTAATAATATTGATATCTGCAATGAATGGCTCTTACTTGGCCAGCATTCCAGTGCCCCCTGTGCCTGTTGGATGAGCATTCTCAGCACTAAACAGATCTCCAGCCTTGCTGTCCATGTCCACAAGGCAGTTCTCTCCCTTTGGAGCGGCAGACGACATCTGAAGACTTACTGCTGAAGTAAAATTGCACAAAAAATATTTTAAAATATTTGTATGTAAAATGCAACTTAACACTTTGATGTTAACCAGAGCTTGGCAAATATTGGCACGACAAACTCTGCTTCAGTAAAGAATTTTAAAGGAGAGTTCTGGTCTTTGGGCTTCCTTTCGTGATACTCAGACAATATTTAGGTATTAGACAGATACATATCAAGTAAGTTTACAAAGGGCTGCAATGTAATAAGAAAACATGCAACTGCGATATTTCACTGTTGATCTTTGCAATGAAGCTATACGATGTGATTAACCCACATTTTGCTCACTTTTCTTTCCTTTTTGTCCTCATGATGTCCCTGTTATTCTATAGGAGCAGTCACATCTCAGCCACTAAATCCTGCTTCAGGTGTTGGCATCAAAGGCACTCAAAGTCCAGCGCGAATTCATTGCGCGTAAATATAATGACTATCCAAAAAGTACCTCAAAGAGACTTTTGAGATTGTGATATTGTACACATCAATGCTACAGTGACGACTGCAATTGAATATGTTGTGAAGCTCTAAAATTTACCTCAACCATACGGTAGAACTATCAAGCAGACCAAACTGAACTTTGTTCTAGTTGCAAGTTGGAAACTAATGACCAGGCTAACAATCATTAGGCTACAATGTGCATTTCTCAGCTTTTTGTTTATTTAAAAGGTTTTGTCAAGACATTAAATGTAATATATGTTGTAAATTGCAATGATTAGCAACAGATGCGGTGGAGATAAAAACCAAGACTTTTTTACTGCAGCTATCACTAAGTTTAAAATGTGAGGCAGACATTTTGGATGACGTTGGTTTGAAAATGGTTTTGAAAATTTGAAAATGTTCGTTATCACAGTAGTACCAAGAAATAACTTCCTACAGCTTTGCTATGTTTCTTATTAAACGTTCTAATTTTCAATATATAGTCAAACTGTGTTTAAATATTATGATCTATCCATAAGAACCTTGCAAACCCATTTCGAATACAGGGCTGTTTGGTAACTAGTCTTAAAAAAATGTCCCAACAACTTTAATCACCTTTAAGTATTCTTCATAGTAGTATTATTAGCATGGATCTGACCTGGAAAGTTGACTGATTCGTGCATCTGTAATATTTACCAAGGCAGGACTTGTTATATAAGGTAAGAACCACCTCCCTAGTTCATCCAAACTACTTTAATAGCCCCGTGTGTGTTTTGGCATTTTTTAACCCACTGAACCAACCTAGACATTATATCTAAATTATCTTTTATGTGTGGGAATAAAATCCTTGCTTTGGTTCAAGGTACAAAAAGAAGAAAAAAAAGGGAAGTCATATTTTAGAAATGGTTTAAAAGATTTTCACAAAGCCTGGAAAAGTACAGCTCAAGAACAGTTACTTTAAGAGCTACTTTAAATACAGTATAAACAAAAATAATAGAAGCTCATACGTTTTTAGAGCCCAGTGTATAAGAAATTTGGTGGTTATAACTTAATTTATGAAGTTCCTGTTAATGCAATTACATTTATGCTAAAGCCTAAAAAACACTATTAATATATCACTTCCAGATCATAAAGCTTGCAATCTATACCAGAGCAAACTAACTTCATTAATCATTTAAAATATATTTTTGAAAAGATTGTTGATCAAATGTTTATTCAAACAGGCTGAATACTTTAGTAGAAGAGCAGTGGAAATTTACTGTCAAAAAGGGGCCTGGTCCACATCACTCTACAAACAGGATATGGAAGAAACTGTAATTTACAAACATAAATATTCTTATTTAGAGAGTCGCTTAATTGGCTAATAGCCATAAATATGTGTTTAAAAACATAACTTTACCGGATATTCAAGAGACTAAATCATGTAGCTTCTTTGCTAACGTTTACGTCAACTCTGGTCCAAGCGAATAGTTTATCTTAACATTAAAATACTCAACAGATATTACTGTAAGTCTAATAAATGTCAAAGAAGATTTTTAAATGTAAATCATATTTTCCATAAAACAAAATCTAGGCTCTTACTTAAAAACTTTGAGAAGACTGCCTCTTCCTTGCTGTTGCTGTTTGGGATCACGGATGTGATGTGGCTGTTGGGAGGAAAAAAAACATCTCAAGTACCCTGATGCACCACACTGCCACCTATTGGCCACGTCAAGAACCTCACATTATTAAAAACAAGACGCTTCAGAGAATAACACAATCTTATAATCTTTTAATATGTGTTTTAATTTATAGTAAAATGCATATCTGGAGTATTTATAGAATATTCATTCTTGTGGGTTAAGCGACCGCCATTAAAGTTTTTTCAAAAATAGTTGCTGTCCGCCATCCAGTTCATTGAGGACTCGAAGAACTGATCGCAGATCAGTGATCTAAAAACGTGACCTTACATCACTCGTCAAGTCAGAGTGATGTGATTGGTCAGTTTCCTGACGTTGTCGTGCTGCCGTCACAGAGCACGTTGCTCTGTGGAAGTTGCTAGATTTTCTAGCGGAAGAGGAGATACAACAAGAGGACGGTGAGATGGAGTTATATACGTTGTTTTACTTAAAGAGCGAGTCTAAAATGTTTTGAATACTTTAACGCGGGTTTTATTCCTAAGCGTTCATAACGCTAAATTGTGTTTGCATCACAAAGGTCAAACAATGCTATAGACGTGATTTCTGTTAGCACAAACATATAAAAACGGCATTTGCTGCTAACAAAGGAGCGACACACATGTAGCAAACTAATAAATGCTCGTAGGTTAACCCTAACTTATCACGGGTAAAGTGACATTTTTGTTGATTTTTTTTTTGAAGTGACATTGTTTCTTTTTTTCCAGGAACAAACGTGACAGGTTACATAAACGACCACACTGCTCCACCAATCAGCGCTGCTACTGGGCGTCAGAAGAAAGGACTCTTTGTATATTTGGTTTCCAGCGGTTTGCTGCTTTCTGGTTGAACAAAGGGACACTTTAACAGTCACAGCTGACCGTTTGTTTGGCGTGTGTCAAAAACAGCGTCGAGCTGAGGACAATAAAAGGTAAATCTGTAGACCTCGTCAAAACATAAATGTATTTGCTTTTAGCGCTTTAGGGCGAATTACCAATAGACTAATGCTGGGCTGATATGAGATACAGGTGCGCCTAATAAATTAGAATATAATCGAAAAGCTGACTTATTGGTGTGATATGAATGTATTATACACACAGAAATGTATTTCAAATGTTTATTTCTGTAAATTTTGATTATTATGGCATATAGCCAATGAAAACCCCCCCAAAATTGTTCCTTAGTTATTGACACCTTCCACAAGGATGTAAAACCACAAAATGTTATTGCTGAAGAAGCTGGCTGTTACAACAGTGCTGTATCCAAGCATACAAGTGGAAAGATTGGTGGAAGGAAAAAGTATTGTAGAACAGGCTGCATAAGAACTAGGAGTAACTGGAGATGCTCATTTAATTTTCCAGTAGGACTTGGCACCTGCTCACTGCCAAAAGTGCCTGTACCTGCTTTAATGACCATTGTGCTTGATTGGCCAGCTAGCTACCCTGATCTATTCAATTCAGTTTTTTTTATATAGCGCCAAGTCACAACACATGTCGTCTGAAGGCACTTTACAAAGGCAATCCAATCGATTCATACAGATTTCAAGTCATGTACATACATTACAATTAATCCTAACTATCAAACGGTGTAGTCGGATTCAGTTTATTATTCAGAGTGGTTTAAAAGTTTTTCTGTCTAAGGAAACCCAGCAGATTGCATCCAGTCAGTGACTTGCAGCATTCCCTCCTCCCGGATGAGCATGTAGAGACAGTGGACAGTCACTGGCGTTGACTTTGCAGCAATCCCTCATACTGAGCATGCATGTAGCGACAGTGGAGAGGAAAAACTCCCTTTTAACAGAAAGAAACCTCCAGCAGAACCAGGCTCAGTGTGAGCGGCCATCTGCCACGACCGACTGGGGGTTAGAGAGAACAGAGCAGAGACACAAAGAGAACAAAGAAGCACTGATCCAGGAGTACTTTCTATGGGAAGGAAAGTGAAACATTAATGGTTATAGCTCCTTCGGTGGCTTCATCTAGGAGAGAAAGAGCTAAGCAGATGAGCTCTGAGACAGTTTTCAAGTCTAGAGTATGAAAGAGAGCATGTACAGTTAGTCACAGTTGAAGCTCAGCCAGTAGCTATGTCTAGGAGAGCCAGGGTTAACACTGAAAGACAGGTCAAAGTGTATCATCTGTATAAGGTGAGCATTAAGTTGTTGGCAGCAGCAGCTCAGTCTATGTCCCCCTCCAGGAAGGTGCCACAGCTAAACACAGAGCCAGGTCAGATGTAGCTTCTAGAAAGAGAAAAAAAAGAAAGAGAACAAAGTTAAAAGCTGAGATAGAAACAAATAATGCAAAATTGGAGAGCAGTATGAGAATGTAGCAGAGAGAGTGAAAGTAGTCATTGTGTCCTCCAGCAGTCTAAGCCTATAGCAGCATAACTACAGAGATAGCTCAGGATAACCTAAGCCACTCTAACTATAAGCTTTATCAAAAAGGAAAGTTTTAAGCCTAGCCTTAAAAGTAGACAGGGTGTCTGCCTCACGGACCTAAACCGGGAGCTGGTTCCACAGGAGAGGAGCCTTATAACTAAAGGATCTGCCTCCCATTCTACTTCTAGAGACTCTAGGAACCACCAGTAAACCTGCAGTCTGAGAATGAAGTGCTCTGTTAGGAACGTATGGAACAATCAGATCTCTGATGTATGATGGAGCTAGATTATTAAGGGCTTTATATGTGAGGAGGAGATCTAAACCCTACAGAGAATCTTTTGTGATTCGTACCGAAGAGGAGGAATGAAGGTTTTCATTCACTGTAAGCCATAAACATTAAGATTAACTGAAATAAATACTTAAAATAATCATATCAACTTTTGTGTAATAAATCCAATATACAATTTTGCTTTTTAAATTCAGTCACCTGAATTGAATTTTAACGAAAGCTGTATTTATTAAGATGAACCTGTAACTTGGACTGTTGATATCTGCTATTAATTTGGCATTGCTGTTTGTTTATCTACCCTATTTCTGATTTAAAAAGAAATACTGAAGTTTTCTAACAGAACTACCCTCTAAATAAAACCAGCTTTTACTGTACAGTTTTTTTATTATGAGATTCTGATCTGAATCCAACCACTGGTCTTAAATTATGTTGTAAATTTTTACTAAGCAAATAATGCCAAACAAAACCAGTCAAGATGCAGCAAAATAAAAATTTGCATAAAATTACAACACAGTCAAGTTAAGCCAGCATGTTTCTGACTGTAGCCACTCCCACAGCTACTTCTTCTCCATGGAAACTACCAAAACACAGCCAGTCTGCTTTTTAAAATCTAGCTCAACACTCAACAATCACGCTGACTACTATAGATTTGTTTTTTGATCTAATTTGAGTAAATGTAGGCTTCTTGATATCTATGTCTGTTCTGCTGCTTTACAGCTAAGATTTTCTTGTTAAAAGTAATATTTATATATCTTTCCTGCTGAATAGTTTCAGACAAGAAGAGACGGTGGAAAACAACCATAGGCAAACCCAGACCATGGCTGCAGTTCAGTACCCAGAGCGCACCCTCAGGGACTCACTCCACTGGGACGAAACCGAATGCCTAAACTATTACGGGATGCTCTCGCTCCATGAGATGTTTGAAGTAGTTGGCTCTCAGCTAACAGAAGCGGACATTGAAGTTCTGTCTTTCCTTTTGAATGAAACCTACCCTGCACCACACCCTCTTGACCCGGCAGGCTGGACAGTTGAACCCGCTGAAGACGATCCAGAGGACTCGGGTGTAGCTCCAAGTCCACAACTGTTGAGAGCATGGAGGCGGTTTAAGCACAACGGCTCACAGCAGCCCTTAGAGGACTTGAAGCCTAAAAGTGGTCTTGAGTTGTTGCTCGAGCTTGAGAAGAGGGGATACCTCAGTGATGCTAACCTGGAACCACTGCTGCAACTTTTAAGAGTGCTTACCCGACACGATCTTCTGCCATTTGTGTCCCGTAAGAGGAGGAGGACAGGTAATCATTTTTGATCACAAGTCGTTTCGCTGGCTGTTGCCACTTATTAGTCATTCATCTCTTCTTTTTCATTTGTTGGATAGCAAGTATTTAATCTGTGTTTTTCAGTCTCTCCAGAGAGAATTGGACAGAGGTATGAACTAGATAAAACAGAACTGGTGTTCGGATTACAGCAAAGCTGCAGACAGGCAGATATGCCGCTTCCATCCTTCACACAACAGCTAACAACCGGTAAGTTAGGTGACTTGTACTTTTTATTTGTAGAATATCTTTTATTCTGTAAATGCCAATACTTCTATAGTGCCTTGTAATAATATTCATACCTCTTTTCACATTTTGTCACATGACAAACAAAAACTATCTGACTGTAACCGTGAAGTAGAAGTAAAATGAATCGTTAGTTGCAGTCCTAGATGGAGCTAAATATTGTAGAATTGTGAAGCAAAACCTGTTTGAGGCTACAACAGGTTTTAGACTGTCTGTTAGTTTGTCGTTTGGTGGCACATCAGCCCTAAACACAGCCAGAGCTACAAATTACTTGTTTAGATCGAAGCACTTTAATGTGTTAGAACGATCAAGTCAAAGTCCAGACCTAAACCTAACTGAAATGCCCTGATAGTTGTGGTTATAATGTGGCAAAATGTCAAAGAAATCAAGCATTTTGAATACTTTTACAAAGCAATCTATTATGAAAATATGGGCTTTCTGCTGGTTTATTTTTCTAGAGTTCTTATATCTACATGATGTTATCGTCTTTTGTTTTTCTAGTCTGTTTACTGGAAGGAACCAGAAATAACTGTGGCAAATGAAAATGTCCTGTTTTTGCCCATCTCTTACAATCCCAGTAGTGACACACGGTCTCTGTGTCTTTTTAGATATTTACCCTCCTGCAGCTGGGTCATCTGCAAGGACACGGAGGAAGAAGAGAGGACATGGCTGGAGCCGTAAGCCCAAGAAAGCAACCAGACAGGTCCAGTCACTGCCTCTCCCACCAGCACCTCAGAAAGTCTCATGCGGTAAATGCAGTGAATACATGTGCAACATGTCCTCCTTCAGTCCTCCACCCTTTGCTTTCAGAAGCACTTTCATCTTTTTCTCCTGTTTACTGTTTTCCCTTCAATTAGTTAATATCGACAAACATACGATCGTCAGTCTGTTAACATCATCGACAATTCTCCGTGTGTCATTTACTGATGCCTAAAACTGATGTTGTTCATCTCTGCTGAACCTCAGCTTGAATCATTGCGTTTGCTGACGAAGTTCGTTATCTTCCTCACCATAAAAAGTCAAACAAGCCATCTGTTCATTTAGATGTGCTACTCCACACAAAGTTCCAAACAGCAGAGCAGTAAATTACTGTATTTACCTTTTAGTGGAGATAAAAATAAAGGTTGGAAATAATGTTAACACTTTAGGAAGTGTTGTGCAATGAATGGGACCTTATTGGTCATAACAACAGAGAGCATTTCACCAAACAGTTAATCTGTCAAAATTACAGCAAAGTATGCTTTCTTACTCGTCTGTCTCATCATATCTGCCAACGTACAGTTGGAGGTATAAAATTCCCAACCTCAGTTCTGTTTTTGGACAGAAATAATGTCCCCGTTACAATTTTCTGCATTCGTGTTTTGGATCAACTATTCAAGCTGTTTTCAGTGTTTCGCTCTTATAGGATGGACACTATCTTAATAACTTTCTCACACTGCATCAAAGATTTTTTTTTTTCTGATTTTTCACCTTGAGCTTCCTTACATTCTTGTGCCCTCATATAGCATTTTTCTAACCCATTGGTCTGTGTTCAGCTGCTGCTACTACGAATGGAAACTGGTGGCTACTCCCTGTTCTTTTTGTCTTTACTTTCGATCCAAGTGTTTAGTCCTGTCAACTTGAGAGATGCCCTTTGCTCTGCTTTGTTGTGCTGCTTTTATCTAATTTACCTTCAGTTTTTGTAAAGTATAATTTAAGTGAACTAAACTCATGAAGGTATCCGAAGTTGGTTCCTACAAAAGTGAAAACATCCTTGAAAAAACCATCCTAAAAAGAAGCTGTTAAACTCTTGTTGAGTCATTAACTCAACAGAAAATGGGCACTAAATACCCCTGCGGTAGTTTTTAGCAGCTGTTACTTGATTTTTATGTGGGATGGGTATCGAGATCCGACACACTCTTCTGAGTTCCTTCCTAAAACATTAGTTATTGAAAGGAATGTTTAATATTAAAGAAATATTATCTCTATTATTAACTTCTAAAGACTTTAATGGAAAATAACATCTACATAACATGAACACTGCAGTATTTAAAAAATTGCTCCAAGCGTTGATATTTGGAACCGAGTCATGTAGAGAGAGAGAGAAAAGCTGCCTAAGACTTTAAAGGATTTTCTTTAAAAGTAACTTTAGTATATAATTTAAAGTTCACTTGTTTTAGTGAATGCGTACGTATTGAGTAAGCATCTTTGAGTTGGCCAAAACATGTCTGTAGTTTAAATAAAATGTATTTTAAAAATATTGACCACCTTATTGATTAGTTAAATGAAATATAAAGAGAAATAACCAATTTTATTCTGGTGGATATGCAACTTTTCTTCTTCCAGCATAGCTGGTGTTCCCTAATTCTTCGTCATTCTCTAATTAAGCTTCCTAAGGCCCCCCTCACACATTAAAAATCAGGCAAAACATGGATTGTCTTTGCTGGGTCTTGAAGAGGTCTTCTGAAGTGCATCAAAAATGCACCGTTCTTCCTATTACACATTACTGTTTTGAGTGCGAACATAACGTATGTAGTGAGATCTTGTTGGTTCTTTATCGTGGTAGTGGGACGTAGCCAATCCATACTTTGTTGCCAGTGATGTAGCACTGGTGGGGATTGTCTATCGGAGATTTGAAACAGGAAACAAACACATTAGCCTCATCCCAAGACGGTGACCTCATCACATCCACACCAGACTGGAAGTACTCAAGTACAAGAAATTTATTGTAACACTCTGGGCACCAGGACTGCCAATGCCATGGCATCGTGCCATGCCTGTGTCTACACCAAAAAGTATCTCACCAAGCAGCTACAACGAATAATTCAAGAGTCACGATTAGGGCACTGGCACAAATGGACCAGTTTTGCTTTGTTCTCAGTTGGGGAGAAGCACCCACTCCACCAAATTGCACATGGACTGGTTGCTGGGAGACCAGAGGAAGTTTTTTGTTTTTACAGGCAGCAGTTCAAATGTTAAGTGCATTTGTCAAAGAGAAACTCTGAATCTGTAGGAGTCCTTTCATTCTGATCTCCTCTACAGCAAGGTTAAAACTGATGGTGCAGGTGCATAAGCCTCCAATATACAGGGGTTGGACAATGAAACTGAAACACCTGTCATTATAGTGTGGGAGGTTTCATGGCTAAATTGGACCAGCCTGGTAGCCAGTCTTCATTGATTGCACATTGCACCAGTAAGAGCAGAGTGTGAAGGTTCAATTAGCAGGGTAAGAGCACAGTTTTGCTCAAAATATTGAAATGCACACAACATTATGGGTGACATACCAGAGTTCAAAAGAGGACAAATTGTTGGTGCAAGTCTTGCTGGCGCATCTGTGACCAAGACAGCAAGTCTTTGTGATGTATCAAGAGCCACGGTACCCAGGGTAATGTCAGCATACCACCAAGAAGGACGAACCACATCCAACAGGATTAACTGTGGACGCAAGAGGAAGCTGTCTGAAAGGGATGTTCGGGTGCTAACCCGGATTGTATCCAAAAAACATAAAACCACGGCTGCCCAAATCACGGCAGAATTAAATGTGCACCTCAACTCTCCTGTTTCCACCTGATCTGTCCGTCAGGAGCTCCACAGGGTCAATATACACGTCCGGGCTGCTATAGCCAAACCTTTGGTCACTCATGCCAATGCCAAACTTCGGTTTCAATGGTGCAAGGAGCGCAAATCTTGGGCTGTGGACAATGTGAAACATGTATTGTTCTCTGATGAGTCCACCTTTACTGTTTTCCCCACATCCGGGAGAGTTACGGTGTGGAGAAGCCCCAAAGAAGCGTACCACCCAGACTGTTGCATGCCCAGAGTGAAGCATGGGGGTGGATCAGTGATGGTTTGGGCTGCCATATCATGGCATTCCCTTGGCCCAATACTTGTGCTAGATGGGCGCGTCACTGCCAAGGACTACCGAACCATTCTTGAGGACCATGTCGATCCAATGGTTCAAACATTGTATCCTGAAGGCGGTGCCGTGTATCAGGATGACAATGCACCAATACACACAGCAAGACTGGTGAAAGATTGGTTTGATGAACATGAAAGTGAAGTTGAACATCTCCCATGGCCTGCACAGTCACCAGATCTAAATATTATTGAGCCACTTTGGGGTGTTTTGGAGGAGCGAGTCAGGAAACGTTTTCCTCCACCAGTATCACATAGTGACCTGGCCACTATCCTGCAAGAAGAATGGCTTAAAATCCCTCTGACCACTGTGCAGGACTTGTATATGTCATTCCCAAGATGAATTGATGCTGTACTGGCTGCAAAGGAGGCCCTACACCATACTAATAAATTATTGTGGTCTAAAACCAGGTGTTTCAGTTTCATTGTCCAACCCCTGTATATATTGGGTTAATTGTGTAGACTGTGAGGAAACATCCTTGTGCATGTGTGATTTCTGTGGCAAGAGCATTGTATTAGGATGCCCAGCGATTCAGCAAACAAAAAGAGATTTGATAATTGCCTTCATGCTAAAATTTCCCAAATCATTTTTTTTCTCTCCCAAATTTTGCTCGACCCAGCAACACTCGAATGTGATTGAGGTCCTGGACACTGTGGCATACTCTTAATCCTGTGTTAAGGGGGCCTAAGGCATCTGAGGCGTGTCACCTACAGACAATTATACAGACAAATATTACACTTTTAAGCAACTTCCACAGCATTGTGGCAAATCGGTCCACTTATTCTTGAGTGTTAGTGTTACACAGCTTTAAAATTTATACTTTTCACAGCTTGCCTTTATTTGTGCTCAAAATAATGCAAAAAGGCATCTAAACAGCAAGATGTATTAACTTTAGTATCCATGTCAACTAAACCCTAATGATACCCATCCCGTTATTATTCAGTGCAGGACTAATCAGCACCAAGAGATGACTATTAAACGAACTTTTGTTTTCCCTTGTGTTGCTTTTAAAGGCCCGTCTCTGCCTGAACATACAAAATACCAAAAGCCCGATCCCAACTTGATCAAAATAAAATCTCAGAAAGAAGACAGCCCACCCATAGGTGTTAATTTAAGTGATGTGCCTGTGAACATGCTGCTGTCTTGACTCAACATTTGATTCCACCAGGTTGACTCCGATTGTGACTCAGATCGAGTTACCTAAGACACAATGGATCACGAAGACAGAGATCGAGACTGAGGAACAAAACAAAAAAGTCTTTCACTCCAATCTGTGCATACGTGCCGCAGTGTGCGTGATCAACTCAGTCATGTGCTCTCACAAGTCTGGGCCGATGCCTAAGGTAAAAAGAGGCTCTCCTCCTTGTTACAACAGGGGGTGGAGCTGCTACTTTGCTCTGTATACGATGCTTGTCTATCATAATATAGGTGCTCCTTACCTGGTCCCCTATCATCAAATTTAGTTTGCTTTTAGAGAAATCATCCTTTTGTTATTTAGTCCTGTTCACTGTCAGAAAAGAAAACGTGTCACAGAATCTCGATTCTCTCCTGTTCTGTCAAGAGTTTAGTGTTTTACCGAACTGACCAGAGTCCTCAGCAGTACGCTACGAATCCCTCTCACAAGTCTGCAGCGCGTGTTCAAAAGTAAAACTACCAAAAAGTAGGGATCTCTGGATAGATCTGCTTCACTTAAGTCATGCCAATTTGAAGTTTAATTTGCGTCTTGTGGGTTTACCGGTTACACAAATATGGCCAACATACAGTTTAAAAGGTGAATTAAACGTAGTTAAGAAAACATATCTGCTTTTCTCTGGAACAAAATAATGTAAAGATGAAAAACAAGATGCATTGGGCTATAGGTTTCAGAGTTTGTGTTTCATCTCCGGAACCCAAATTATTTCCATCTTTCCAGAGAGAACCCTGACTGCAAAGAGATATACCAATCAGAGTTTTGTGGCCGATAGCCAGTTTTGTAAAGCTTTGACCTGCCAGTAGTTGTTTTAACAGAAAAACTAGACCCTTTACCTTAAATCTTGGGATTTTCTTTAAATGGGTGGTTATATTTTAAAATTTATTTAAACATAGAGTCCGAAAACTCTGGAACAAACAGCACTTTGCTGTAACAGTCTCTCGCTCTGTTCAAAGTTTATGGTGTCTTTTTATACACAACTGCCACTTTTGTCTCCTTCAGCTTCATTTTAATCGCCTGAATGATGGCTTCATTATGTTTTCATGCTAAGTAGGTTAAAAGAAAGGAAGACTGCACCTATATTGAGATGACTGGATGTACCTAAAGTTGTTTTGTAATGCAGTAATGGCCATAGGATGATACATTTAGTCTAATATTACTTGTAGAAAACATCATAATTAATTTTAGTCTTTAGTAGTATAATGGGAGAATATGGCTAAAAGGATAAAGAACAAAAATATGTTGGTCATATTTGTAGAAAGAGCCTGCATTGTAAAAAACGGATGTCAGTTTCTGAGGACCAGCCTTGCTTTTCTTTTCAGAAAATCTAAGATGGCTGCCGCTTTAAAGAAATAACTCTGTTTTTTTTTTTCTCAAGCAGTTCTGAGAAAACGGAGTAGTGCTCTGCTGAGGGAAGCTCGTGCTGTATCTTATCTCTGCAACCCGTGTGAGGCCCCTTGTGTGTGTTTGTCAAGACGGAGCAGAGATAGATAGGGCAGTTCAGTCCATCTCTGGCCCCTAGCATTTCAACAGACCTTAAATAGTCTCTCTTGTCATGACTCATCTCTGAGACCATTTTCACCAGGGTGTCTGAATTAAACTGTGACGACTGCTATTATTGCTGTTCCTATAAGGGGTGCTTGGGGAGGCCTATGCTTGGCTTAATTGACCCTGTTGATTACCCTTCACAGTTGGATCCTAAATTTTTTGTTGCCAAGGTTGAATGTAAGAAAACTGTCCATCATAAGAGTAATCCCAAGCATTCCAGTGCATCATAAGGGCACAATTAGAGTGTCTCTGGATTGATTAAGTTGACAATGATACCTACTGGCCAGTCTGAAACCTGATTACAGCTAAGAAGTGCCTGCTTGATGTTGAAGGAAAAAAAGCAAACCTGGTCAACCATCATCCAACACACTTGTGCTTGTCTCTCTTTCTCTTTCTGTATTCGCAGTTCTAAACAGTCCCAACGTGTGTATCAGGAAAACGATATCCTTACACACAATGAGAGAGCGAGAGATCGAACACTAAATGTTCAAACCACGCAAAACGGTAAAGAGTGATTTGTCTATGGGACATGAGAGGTTTGTGTGCCTGTCTCTCAGATTTCCCCGTAGCTCTCCACTCTCTTGGTCGGTTGTTCACCAGAAAAATGGATCGATAAAGAGTTGAAGTTCTCCGTGCCAAGCCACTCCTCGTAAATGGGTACTTAAACTTTTTTTTTTGGTCTGGGGGGGGTGAGACGAGGAAGCCAAGCAGGCTTGGTGATGAAAGTGAGTAATGAAAACTGTGCCTCCTAATGTCCTGTCTAAGTGGATGTCTCTGTGTCCGATGAAGCGTGAAGTGCTCTGTAACCCTAACAAAATGACTATCACTGTGTTCCTGTGGTTTTTAAATGGCCTTCTCCTCGCTGTCACTGTCTTTATTTCTATCCTGCTCAGTGTGAAATGAGGGCCGCCCATAAATGCAGTAATTGGCAAGTGGTTATCGCAGCCCTGGCAATCGCATGCTGTGTAATGATAGAAAAGGTCAATTTACAAGACTTTAAATGCCTCCCTCTGACCACAGCACGTATTCTGAATGAAAGTTAAAGCTATTTTGCAACCTATTGCATCTTCACTGCTGCTGAAATGCAACTTTCTTAGTAAATGAGTGCAAATCTTATGTATTATGGCTGTAATATTAACAATAACAGATTTACTTGTAGGATAATAAGGTATTAACCTGAATCAGCCTTTTTCAGGAAAACATCCTGACTGTGACATGCAACCATAGTGCCTTTGGAAATGTTGTTTCTGATTGAACGAGCCAAAGAAGCTGTGCACAACAGACGGCTGAAAACTTTGCCAAAAACTCAAAACCTTTGGACAACAGAATCGTTGCAGAATCGATTTTTATTTTTTTTTTTCCATCTTATGCTCCTGTTTCCACTCCACCCCCAGTCTTAAATATAATGGCTCCTTTTAATGACATTCCTCTGTAGGGTTTTGTTACTTTTAAACAATTTGTCCGCCTTTTTTACCCCTTATTGAGTGATCATTCATTCTTTGTATTCTTCCTACCTAGCATTGTTTTTCAATGAAAAGAGATATAATCTCTTATTAGCCCACTGATGATACAATAAAATTTCAATGGAGGCATTACAGACTTTTCATGTATTTCTATTTCTAAATACAAGCAATAATATGTGGTGAAAATAGAACTATTTTAAAATTGTGCATTTGTGTTGTAAGTCATGACATATTGTGATAGAAACCGGGCTTAAAAATGTATCAGAATTAAATGTCTTTACTAAAACAGATTTGTTCTTGTGCTTTCAACTGTTATGTCAGAAACTAACGTGTAAATTAATCTTCTGAAATCGGTTGGTTCTTACAGCCAGCCCTAAAAACAAAATGTAACATTTGTCCTAAAGTGTTCTGTTTGTTCCAGTCTTCTGTTTTTATAATCTAATTCTGAGGAACGCACATAAAAACCAATGTTATCGCTCCTCTTCAAATGTTAAGGGATTCAAGATCAATTCCTTAATTGGACATTTGCATTTCTAATGTTGGCATTTTCTAAAAGTTTTCCTCATGAGTCCAGTGCCATTTGCTGTGGCCTCCGACAAAACGCAGCTGCACAGGATGTAGATGAGACTCCTCATATCAGAGTGTAGCTGTTGAGCAAAAGTCTCAGAATTAATCCATCACTTAGTGCAGCAGCATATTGTCACGTGGGAATAATTAATAAAAATCCAGCCTTTAATTAGAGAACATTAATTCAGAGTGGATATTGGGGGGGATGCAATTAGAAGGAAAAATATTTGCTTTTTGCAAACCCCAGTAATCGATTACTTCTAGTTTCTATGGGGTAACAGTATGATGTGATATAAGCCTACTTTCTCTTGCCTACTCTTGGGAAAAATGGGAAAGACTAGAGAACATTCTGTTCAAGCAAGGTAGTGTGCTGATCTCCATGAAGCCAGCAAATAAACATAAGCAAAGAAGTGTTTAAACTTTCCCACATCTACAGGATGACTGGAATGATGGTAACAGTTTTGTCTTATTAGTTTTGGAATGTAACAATATTTGTGACAGTAAGTAAAGTTTATTTAAGTGCCTTTCTCATACAAAACCATCAGAGTGTTGTACAGAAAACCAATAAAATAACTGTTAAATTTAAGTGCCATAAATAAGATAAAATAACTGGCGCAGCACTGGTGGTGTAGGGGTTTAGCGCGCGACCACATATAGAGGCTATAGTCCTCAAAGCGGCCGTCCCGGACCCGGCGACCTTTGCCGACTGTCTCCCCCTCACTTTGCCCCTCCATCCTTTCTACCTACTATCCAAAATAAAAGCCTCTAGTGATGAAAAAATTCTAAATGTAAAATAATGTACAATGAAACACACAAAAACAATAAACATTCAACAGAAAGCCTGTTTAAACAGGAAGGGTTTTAACCTTTAAAACCTTCTAGAGATTATTAAATGATCTACCATCTTCACCACAAATCTATCACTGTACCCACTCAAACCCTTCTAGACACATGAAGGTTCAAAATATAACCAGTTTTAGTAAGTAGTTCACCCATGTTGCTAAACTAATGATTGTTTTCAGTCATGTTTTGAAACAAAAATTCATTTATGCCTCCTAAAAATTACAGTGAAGAAAATAATTGGAAAAGGAAAACTAACAATCTCAAGGGAGTTAGAATATTTGTAAAACTCTGGCTTTGGGTTAAAAGTCAACATCTTATTTTAGGCTTTTTCGCTCTACCAGTAATTGTTACAACCTGGGTTCACATGACGTTAAAACTCTTAATAAACGAGTCATATTTTACAACCTATTCACTTTCCTGAACAAACAATTCACTTAAAGATATTTCAGTCCTATAACTTGAGATGTTTCAGTATTATGATTTTAGCCTCAGTCTTATTAGTACTGAGTTTACAGTAAATTTCCCTAAACATTATTGAATGAGCCTGTTTCTAGATTGTGACGACTGCTGTTCACATTCTCCTAATAAGGGTTTTGATTGGGAGAGCTGGGTTTTTGTTGCAGCAAAAGTCATCAGCACCTGGTTTCCTCTTGGAGCTCTGGAAAAATGTCATGGGAGATGATCTCAGCGTTGCTCTTGCTCAGTACAGTATGTATCCTCCAATCTTTCTCGCTGTGCTGTTGCATGACCATCAGTCCTGTACACTGCGGAAACTCAACAAGCTATTTATTCTCACCATTGAACATTATAATGAGAATCTATCTTGTGTTAAATTTTAAGCTGAGACAATAAGCCCATCTAAGACTTGGGAAGGCAGACTTGTTTTTAAAATAACCTTTCAAAGATATTTGCTGAAGTTGTCGACTTCATTTTGGTAGATTCGTTACATGAACGCTTCAGCCATGATGTTTGTGGACCTTTTAAAGCTGTCACACTGAACGTTCTCATGCTCCAGTTTCTTCTGATTCAACCCGTTTGTTAACAGCTGCCAATGTTACTCAAATTCATAGAAATGACCGACCGAGAAAAGGAACAACACTACTGGATCAGATGAGTATTTCTTTCCTTGCTCCGACTTAGCAACTTAAGTTTCACCAAAACAAACTGAGGGGCCTTATTTACAGCAAAGATGCTCTCAGTTGGATTGTTCTAGTTCCAGCGCCCTGCATCTGTTTACTCTGCATTGCTGCACCTTTAGATTTTCTTTGTTTTGTGTGGAACTGATTTTGAAACCAAAAGAAATATTGAATTCAGCATATTGGGTGGGAACTATGCACCCTTAAAAAAAAATCTCTGCTCAGTTTAATACTGATGAATATGAAGCCCAGCAGTGATGTAGTGCTGTGAAGAGTGTTTGCTACTTGCAGATTTCTTCTGTTTTTGCCTTTTTGTGTTTGAATCTTTCAGATCAAATAACTTTTAGTATAAAACTGATGAGTAAATACATAAAGCAGCTTTCAATTTATCATTTTATATCACAAGATGAAAAATAGGTAAACAGCTGTTGAAGACCAAAATCCTTTCCCCCTAATCCTAATGACTAGCTGTGCCACCTTTGGCG